>OX451736.1:826435079-827035079 GCA_948472305.1 Vicia faba
GATTCGACTGGAGATGAATTAAATTGTAGATGTGTGGTATATTGGAAATGTATTATGAAATATCGATTCCGGAAATAACATGTTCGATTTATAAATGTTATGTTGTTGTGTGATTAATTAATATAACCGGTTATGATTAATGGGTAAAACTTAATATTTTTAGTTCGACCGGAGATTAATTAAATTGTAGGTGTGTTGTATTTTTGAGATATTTGGTTAATTTCCGATTCCGGAAATGATGTGTTTGGTTTATAAATATTTTGGTATTGTGTAATAATTGTTGAAATGAAATAAATGATGTTTGTTGTGCTATGTTGTGAGATTAATTCACAGGGTTGAATTATGGTGATGTATGCTTGTAATTGAGATAGAGGGATGTCTTGATTTGCATAATTGTTGTTGTTGAATTGCACACCGCATCATAAGTCGTGTCAAGAGGCGACGTCCGTTAGTCCCGTGGAGGCTAGTGGCTCGTCCCAAACTCAGAGTGGGGGTTTGAAAGCTTAGGGAATGGGCTTTGTGATTATCCGTCTGAGGGATAGACAATCGGTAAATCCGAAGGATAATAGATGATTGGTACCACATGCATGAGTCGTATCGTTGTGTCGAGTCGCACATACACACTTTGTTAAGCTGATGTTTTGTTGAATATTATGCATTAAGTGCTAATTGGTAAATGAAATTGATTGTGTTTGATTTATTTGAGTTGTTGAATATGAGAATTGGATTAAATGAATATATTATATGTTTTATGCAAGAGTTGGAAAAAAGAGTAAGATTCCTTTATTTAATGTCTTTCATTTGCTTTAAATTACATACCATATGTTTGTTGGAATTCTTACCCTTCTGTTGGAAAATGCTTGCTACGGAATTGTTCAGGTACCGAAGAAGGTAGTGTGAGGCACTAGTTTAGCAGATGCATTTGGATTGTAATCCGTTTTATTTTGGTTTATCGAGTCGATGCTCTGGTTGTAACACTTGGAGGTTAGGTGTCCGTGTTCGAACTCGTATATTTTGTATATGGATTATACTTGTATATAATCCATTGTTTTAATTTTATGTTGATGTATGTATATTATGACTTGATAACATATTTGGTGTATGAACCGTATGACTTAATGCCTTGAATTTTATATTTTGATTCCTCCTTTGGAGATGAAGTTATTATGATTCCGTTGCGTTTGCACGAAAAAGAAAGTATATGCCATGAATGTATTATGTGATTAAATGATTAAAGTGACGAATATGTCATGTCCGTTTTTCTTGAATATGTGAATTGATGTTGCGACACTCCTTCCGTGCAAATTTTATTTTCTCTGATTTTAATTATATCGTTTAATTCGGGGTTTTTTAGAAGGGGTGTTACACGACACGCATAGAAAACAGGGTAACGACCAACCTATGCTCCTCGACATGTCCTGCAACTCTAATTCTGCCCAAAAATCTAACACATAATTCTCGACACGCCTTGCAGCCTGAATTACCGCTCGATGCCTACTTCTTCAGTATCCTCCCCGACCACTAATTCGGCCAACAACCCAGGTACGATATATCACCTTAACGACCAAACCACTATAATTCATAACTTCTAACCAACCGCTCAAAGTAACACAACAACAGACAATTATATTCCTATCGACAGATTCGTTCATTATACGAGACCGACTACAACAATAATTCCTAACTTCCTGTCAACTGCTTGAACCACTACAACATCGTAACGAACCCACCATCATCACGACCACAACAACATAACGACCATAACAACAAGTATCAATCTACACTAATCTACTCATCGACTATATCGGGCAGTCATGCAGACAACACAAAATGTCCACAACATAACAGAACAACATCTTTGCTTAACAGATTCAGCAACATCACGAGCAATAATCACAATTACGACCAATCCATAACAAACATCATACATCTCATTATAAAGTCAGAACCCCACCCTTACCTGGATTGAAGGCCACTCAACCAAAGCTTCGGCCGTAATCCTTGATTCGCTCTGCTCGACACTGGGCAGCTTGCTCCTCGTCCGTGCAGCTCTACCGATCAACATACAAAAATCCTTGTTCTCCAATTAAAACAAATCCTTGTGTTAGCTTCTCCTTATATATCAATCCTATTGGGCCTAACCTATACCCCCACTTTACTATTTCTAACCAAGAGCATAAGTCCAACATTATTTCATATATTCCCTTAATTCCATATAATATAATTATTATTAATCAACTAATTAATTAATTAATAATAATCTAACAACTCACACCGATAATTCTTAACATCATGCAACTTCACAAATAATCCAAAAATAATTTAATTAAATAATTAATTAATTAATTAAATTACGGGCGTTACAACTTTCCCTCACTTAGAATATTTTCGTCCTCAAAAATTTACCTCATTTAAACAACTCAGGATATGAGTCTCGCGTCTTGCTTTCCAACTCCCAAGTCATGCTTTCTCCGGCAGCTCCTAACCAAACTACTTTCACCAAATCAATCTCCTTGCCTCTCAAAGTCTTCATTTCACGATCCGTGATTCGTACAGGCATCGTCTCAACAGTAAGATTATCCTGCACATGTACATAATCCACATGAATCACATGAGATGGATCTGAAATATATTTCCGGAGTTGTGACACATGAAACACATCATGTAAATTCGAAAGATTAGGCGGTAAAGCCAATTTATAAGCCACATTACCAACTCTTTCCGAAATATGATACAGACCAATAAAACGAGAAGTGAGCTTCTTAGACTTCAATGCTCGCCCAACACCAGTTACAGGTGTAAATCTCAAAAACACATGGTCACCAGCTTGAAATTCCAAATCCTTCCTTCGCTTATCATGATAACTCTTCTGTCTACTTTTGGAAGCTTTCATCTTATCTCGAATCAACTTCACCTTCTCAGTAGTCTCTCGAACAAGTTCAGGTCCAAGCACTACACTTTCTCCAGATTCATACCAACATAAAGGAGTTCTACATCTCCGGCCATACAACGCTTCAAAAGGTGCCATCCCAATACTAGAATGGTAATTGTTATTATAAGTGAACTCTATTAATGGAAGATAAGTATCCCACGAACCTCCCTGCTCAAGAACACATGCTCTCAACAAATCTTCCAACGATTGAATAGTCCTTTCTGTCTGACCATCCGTCTGAGGATGATACGTCGAACTCAACCTCAACTTAGACCCCAACGCCTCTTGCAAACTATTCCAAAAATCAGAAGTAAACCTCATATCTCTATCTGACACAATACACAAAGGCACACCATGCAACTTCATAATTACACTAGTGTAAATCTCAGCCAACTTCGACACTAGAAAGCTGATGTTAATAGGAATAAAATGAGCCGAATTCGTAAGCCTATCAACAATCACCCAAATCTAATTATGTCCTCTTAAAGTATTAGGTAACCCCGTCACAAAGTCCATCGAAATGCTATACCATTTCCATTCCGGAACTTCTAACGGTTGCACCAACCCGGCAGGCTTCTGATGTTCAACTTTCGACTTCTGATAAGTCAAACATGCATACACAAACCGAGCCACATCACTCTTCATCCCAAGCCACCAAAACAAATTCTTCAAATCCTGATACATCTTTGTAGCTCCTGGATGAATACTCAACTTGCTTCTATGACCCTCTTCATGAATCACTTTCTTCATATCCGCATCATCAAGAATACAAATTCGATTACAAAATCTCAACACACCTTGCGCATCTAACTTAAAATCACTATTCTCAGACTGATCGACCCCAACCATCGAATCTACCAGTTTCACATATAACTTCTGAGGTTCTCTGATACTATCTAGAAATTTATTGTTAATCTTCAACGTTCCCAACATAACACTCCACGGTGTCACTTCGCAAACTAAGCTCATATCTCTGAACTGCTCAATTAATTCAAACTCTTTAACCATCATTGCTGACATATGTAAAGTCTTTCGACTCAATGCATCAACTACCATATTCTCTTTTCCTGGATGATAATTCAAACCGAAATCATAATCCTTTAACAACTATAACCATCTTCGTTGTCTCATATTCAGTTCCTTCTGATTGAATAGATACTTTAAGCTCTTATGGTCACTAAACACTTCAAATCTAGAACCATAAAGATAATGCCTCCAAATCTTCAACACAAAAACAACTGCCACAAGTTCTAAACCATGCGTAGGATAGTTCTTCTCATGAGTCCTCAAATGACTTGACGCATAATAAATTACCTTATCATTATGCATAAGCACACCTCCTAAACCCATCTTAGAATCATCACAATATACCACAAACGGTTCTCATGGATTAGGTAACGTCAAAATCGAAGCCGACGTCAATCTCTTCTTTAATTCTGTAAAACTCTCTTCGCACTGAACATCCCACACAAAAGCTCTACCTTTACAAGTCAATTTAGTCAACGAAAGTGCCAACTTAGAAAAACCTTCGATAAACCTCCTATAATAACCAGCTAATCCCAAAAAGCTTCTAATCTCGGTAGCCGACTTCGGAGTTTCCCATTGCAACACATCATATACTTTTGATGGTTCTACAGCAATGCCACTACCTGAGATCACATGACCGAGAAAACTAATCTCCTTCAACCAAAATTCACACTTAGACAACTTTGTGTACAACTTCTTCTCTTTCAAAACTTGCAATACTATTCTTAAGTGTTATGCATGCTCTTCTTCTGACTTAGAGTAAATCAAAATGTCACCAATGAACACCACTACAAGTCGATCCAAATAAGTATGAAAGATACGACTCATGTATTCCATGAATACTTCCGGCGCGTTGGTAACACCTAAAGGAATCACCGAATACTCATAATGTCCATAATGCATTCTGAAAGCCATCTTCTGGATATCTTCATCCTTCACTTTAATCTGATGATATCCTGACCTCAAATCAATCTTACTAAACACACGAGCATCCACCAATTGATCCATCAAGTCATCTATTCTTGGAAGAGGATACTTGTTCTTAATCGTCACTTTATTCAACTGCCTATAATCAACACAAAGCCTCATACTTCCATCTTTCTTCTTTACTAGCAACACTGGAGCTCCCCACGGCGATACACTTGGTCTCACAAACATCTTCTCAAGTAACTCATACAATTGCTTCTTTAATTCTGACAATTCAGATGCATGCATCCTGTATGGTGCCATGGACACAAGTCTGGTACCAGGTACAAGATCAATAGAAAATTCAACCTCTCTCTCTGGCAGTACATCAGGGAAAACTTCAGGAAATTCACACACCACTTTCAATTCCTGAATTATAGCTTGAGTATCGACAGATAGCAACGCCATCACCGAGAACACATGAGCCTCTTCTTGCATCAACTTCCGCAACTTCCTAGCAGACAACAAGCCAACTTCCTCTTCCTCAAGAGTCGGAAACATCACAGACTTGTTATAATAGTTAATATGGACATAGTTATGCTCTAACCAGTTCATACCCAGAATCACATCCCACCCTATTAAAGGAAAACAAACCAAATCAACAACAAAGTCTCTGTCAAAGATCGACAAGGGACACTTTAAACACACAAAAGAAGTAGTCACCGAACCCTTGGCTGGAGTGTCGATGACCATCTCTCCATTCATAGAAGATAACATAAGACCCAATATTTCAACACAATCAGCAACAATAAAGCAATGAGTAGCACTGGTATTAATAATAGTAATTAAAGGAGTACTATTAATGAAACATGTACCTCTGATGAGTATGTCCTCAGTAGCTTCCTGATCCTCAACCAAAGCGAACACTTTACCACTGGTTTACGCCTTCTTTGGTTTCTGACACTGACTACCAATGTGTCCTTCTTCCCCATAATTGAAACAAATCACTTCCTTATGCTTGCACTCAGACACAACATGTCCAGTCTTACCACAACAAAAATATCTCTTTACCTCAGTAGTACACACATTACTCTTATGCCCAGGTTTTCTACATTTGAAATAAACCACACCAGCAGGACCATCTCCCCCACTAGGCCTCTAACCCTGAGCAGCTTTCTGTTTACCTTTACCAGCTATGGCATCATAAGGCTTACCACGATTTTTTTGGTGCTTACCCCTCTTCCCACTGATAATCTTGTAATGAGAATTATTATCCTCTTCATAAATCCTGCAACTATCAATCAAATCAGCAAAGATATGGATCTTCTAATATCCAACTGCCTTCTTGATCTCTGGGCGCAACCCGTTCTCAAACGTGATACACTTTGAAAACTCAGCATTTGCCTCACTATAGTGCGGATAAAACTTAGCCAACTCAGTAAACTTTGCAGCATACTCTACAACCGACATACTCCCTTGCTTCAGCTCAAGAAACTTAATTTCCTTCTTACAACAAACGTCCTTAGGAAAATAATTCCTCAAAAATTCTCTACGGAACACACCCCAAGTAACATTTTCACCTGCAGCTTCCAACCTCTAACACGTCTCTAGCCACCAGTCATCAGCCTCGACTGCTAGCATACGAGTACCATACCGAACCTTCTGCGTTGGAGTGCAGTCCATCACACAGAAGATTCTCTCAATCTCTTTCAACCAATCTAATGCTCCATCAGGATCATACTTTCCCTTGAATGTAGGCAGATTCTCCCTCTGGAAAGTCGCCAAACTATGAGATCCAGCATTCCCGTCAGTGTTCGGCTGATTCTCCATAGCATGCGCCATTGCTTCTAAAGCAGCAACAAGTGCAACATCATTCCTTCCATCCATCTCAACCTATCACTATAACATAAACAACAGTTAGAACTCAACTTAACAATACTCAATTGTTAAACAACCTACGACTCGACAACTTGGTCGGACATACCAACTTTACTCTGATACCAACTTTGTAACACCCCAATTCTATCCGACAATATAAATGTAAATCAGAGTTATAAAGATTATACAACTGAATCAGGATGCCAAAAATTCAACTTAAAAATCATTGCATTCAACATGGATACATAACACTTTAAAACTTTGGATGAACCAACAGCAAAATAAATTAATCTTTTAATTCAACAACTTGAACAACTACGCAGCTGAATCACAATAACATCTTTATCCAACATGAAAGAAACTTATGAATAACAAGTACTTAACAATAATCAACTTAAAGTTCAATAACTGAAATAATAACAACAAATAAACAACAAGCGTTCATCCCCCCGAGTGTTATGTATCAGAGCAATGACACAGACTCAAACTATTGAAGGTAAACCGCCTTCACTCTGGATTACCTGCACGTTACCAACATAAGGGTAACATTCAAACATAAGGGGTGAGATATCGAACAATATAATCGAATGTATGACAAATATCATATTAGAATCAGTTCATGCAAAAATCACCACTTCACAACTTATAACAACAACAATCACAACAGGCTATCAACAATATACAACAATTAATTCATCAACATAACAACTCAATCATACTACTTGGAATGCAACTCAATACTATGCGAATGCATGTGGCACCATTGAAGCATAACTCCCATCTTAAAAATGGAGCAGAACTCCCATCTTAAAATTTTGCCAATAAATAGAGGCATCAACAAGGCATAAGCCTTCTTCACAGTTTTCCAATCCAGGCCATCAGAGTATGCAAATGTATATGAGTGCACTATCACATACTCACAACAATCATCATCATCACAAGGAATAAGCCCACATCACCATTATTACCAGTAAATAGAGGTAATTCATCATCATTTACAACATCCCTGCAACTTCGCATTATCAACAAGAATTCACAAGAACAATCACGACAACGCAACATCATTGGCATAAGCACTCAACTTAATCATAATTCAACAAAAATCAGCATAAAACAACGTTGTCCATAAGCCTATCACATCAATCACGATTCAATCATTAACATGATTAAACAACAACTTAACAATAATTTCGCACAACACTGGTAACGACCAAAACACAGCATGTACGGGCAAAAAGGGATAGGGAACTACATGCCCCTCGACATGTACAACAACTAGGACTGCATACAACTAAATCATAATCCTCGACACGCATAGAGAAAACAGGGTAACGACCAACCTATTCTCCTCGACATGTCCTGCAACTCTAATTCTGCCCGAAAATCTAACACAATCCCCGACACGCCTTGCAGCCTGAATTACTGCTCGATGCCTACTTCTTCAGTATCCTCCCCGACCACTAATTCG
Organism: Vicia faba; assembly: GCA_948472305.1. Classification (NCBI taxonomy): domain Eukaryota; kingdom Viridiplantae; phylum Streptophyta; class Magnoliopsida; order Fabales; family Fabaceae; genus Vicia; species Vicia faba. The sequence continues at coordinate 826,443,290 of OX451736.1, forward strand.
GCCAACAACACAGGTACAATACAACACCTTAACGAACACACCACTATAATTCATAACTTCTGGCCAACCGCTCGGAGTAACACAACAACGGGCAACTATATTCCTATCGACATATTTGTTCATTATACAAGACCAACTATGACAATAATTCCTAACTTCCTGTCAACTGCTCGAACCACTACAACATCATAACGACCCCACCATCATCACGACCACAACAATAGGTAGCAATATACACTAACGTACTCATCAACTCTATCGGGAAGTCATGCAGACAACACAAAACATCCACAATATAACAGAACGGCATCTTCCCTTAACAGATTCAGCAACATCACGAGCAATAATCACAATTATGACCAATTCTCCATAACAAACATCATAAATCCCATTATAAGGTCAGAACCCCACCCTTACCTGGATTGAAGGTCGCTCAACCAAAGCTTTGGCTGTAATCTTTGATTCACTCTGCTCGGCACCAGGCAACTTACTCCTTGTCCGCGCAACTCCTACGGTCAACATACAAAAATCCTCATTCTCCAACTAAAACAAATCCTTGTGTTATCTTCTCCTTATATATCAATCCTATTAGGACTAACATACACCCCCACTTTACTATTTCTAACCAATAGCATAAGTCCAATATTATTTCATATGTTCCCTTAATGCCACATAATATAATTATTATTAATCAATTATGTAATTAATTAATAATAATCTAACAACTCACACCGATAATTCTTAACATCATGCAACTTCACAAATAATCCAAAAATAATTTAATTAAATAAATAAATAAATAATTAAATTATGGGCATTATATAACTGCTCAAGATCCTTGATCCCATGCCAAGTTTATTGATTAATGATGCATGATGTGTTAAATGACCTAATGGAAAGGTAATGCATACGAGGAGAATGAGATGCATAAGCCATAAGACTTGAATAAGGGTAGGAAAAATTTGGGATATGTTAACTGCCCCCATTTAATCGTCTTAAACCTGAAAGTGAGATTGGCACCGACCTTTCAAACATTCAAGATAGAAGAAGATTAAATATCAAGCCCTTAAATTTTTCCTGGAGAGATTATGTATGTTTATGATATCTTATGGGGAAAGAAATTTTGTTTTATGGAAAATAAAGGTTATATGAGTAAATGAGGTTGAAAGGTGATAGCTTGTAACGGGGTAACAACGGTGCCAATACAAGTTTCTCAGGGGGAATGGTTGTTATATGAAATGGTGATTGAAAGTATGGGTAAGATTGATGAAAGATGAGATCGATAACAGCGCGGACACACATCATGTGGGATCTACAAAACATAAGATTGACAAAGGGTAAGGTCGATGATAGAGAGAATACTTATCATGTACGACCAAGAGGAAGAAGCAAAAGGTAAGATCAATGAAAACAGAAACATTAATCATGTAGGATCCATAACCGAGGGAGAGACAACTGGTAAGATCGATGACAACGCAAACACTACTCATGTAGGATCTATAACCAAGGGAAATACAACTAGTAAGATTGATGATAACATGAACACTATTCATGTAGGATCTACTGGGGAAAGCAAAAGGTAAGATCGTTGACAACACAAATGCTACTTGTGTAGGATCTATCGGGGAAAAACAAAAGGTAAGATCGATGACTGCGCGAACACTACTCATGTAGCATCTGTAATCTCAAGCCTTAACTCAAATTTAGTTTTGATGAAAGACAAACAAGCTAGTTTGATGAAAGACAAACAAGCACTATGGCAAGAAGGAAAAGAAGTGGAATTAGCTTAAAGCATCATTCACTCAAAGCTTCAAGGATCATGGCAAGCAATCAAGTATATCAATTCTCATTTGAACTACATTGATTAGAAATGCTCAAAAATGATATACACACTTGCCACAACACTTCACTTAAAGTTTAAAACAAATTTTAAGTTTTTCACTGATGTAAATCGATTAACATATCATGTAAATCGATTTACACATGTTTTTCCAAAAACTGATTGCCCCTGGCAGCAATCGATTTACATGGAGTGTAAATCGATTGATTACTGAACTGAATTAAATTTTTAACACTTGTAAATCGATTTACACATCATGCTAATCAATTTACACTTAAATTTTTTTGAAAACAAGAACGTTACAAACTCGTGCAATCGATTTACATCTAATGCTAATCGATTTACACGTTGTAATTTTTGAAAAATCTGAACTGGTTTCAAGATATCCTTCACACCTTTTCTCCAATAGATGCATGGTCATACATTGCATCTTCTCAAGTTTTACAAACAAAAGAGTGGTATCCATTTGGAAAGGTATCTTGATTGCTTTATATACTAAATCTTTCAAATTATAAAACAACTCTTCTCTCATGCAATAATTCTGAACTTTGTAAAATATTCAAACTTCATATTTCTTAACTTTTAAGAACAAAGATTTTCTGCACTTTCACACATATAAGAACAAAAATCTTTGAGCATTGTCTAACCATTGTGTTAAAGTTTGAATTGCTTACAAGAGAAGAAAGAAGAAACTTCATTGAAGTCACTCTATGTGATCAACATCTTTCAAGAAATCATACTTCATAAAATTATACAAAGTGTAACTTATTTCCAGGATTGTTGGAATTAAGTATTAGAATACTTTTGTACCTTGTTGTTCATTGTTGGAAACAAGAGGTATCTTTTGAGAGGATTGTTCTTAAGAGACTTATTGAAAATCCAAGAGGGTGTTCTTGGTATTTGTTAGTGTCTTTAGTTGATAATACTAGGAATAGTCTTGTAAAAGTTCTAACAAAATAGTGAATCTCTTGCGTGTTTGCAAGGGGACTGGACGTACTTCCGGGGTGTGGAAGGAACCAGGATAAATCTCCGTGTCTCTTTACTTTTTGCACTTTACCATTTTCCAAAGCACTAAAACAAAACCAGAAAGTATAAAATAAGTCAAAAATCGACCACCACCTAATTCACCCCCCCTCTTAGGCGCAATCTTAAACTTACAATTGGTATCATAGCAGGTTATAGGCAACTTGCTCCTAGAGATCCAGAATGGCTTCCGCAAATCATCAACCCGTTTTCAGAGATGGTGGTAGTAACAACAAGCCTCCTCTATTCTGTGGTGAATATTTTGACTTCTGGAAAATACGCATGAAGGCACATCTAGAAGCACAAGGAGAGGAAATATGGGATGCCGTTGAAAATGGTCCATTTATCCCGGTAACGGTAATCAATGGTGTTGGCTCTTCAAAGCCTAAAACTGCATGGGACGACGATGATAAAAAGAAAGTTCTCTATGACAAAAAGGCAATAAACCTTCTTCAAGGTGCACTTAGTATGGACGAATTTTTTCGTGTCTCGACTGGCAAAACAACAAAGGAAATATAGGATACCTTGGTTCAAACTCATGAAGGAACGACTGAAGTAAAAAGATCAAGGCTAAATACCCTAAGTCAAGAATACGAACTATTTCGAATGCAACCCGGAGAATCCATTCTTGACTTACAAAAGAGATTTGTGCACTTGACAAATCACTTAAGTGCTCTTGGTAAAACCTTGACAAATGATGAACTCAAATTGAAAGTCCTTAGATCATTGACTAGGGAATGGCAACCAAAGGTAACGCCAATCTCGGAAAAGAAGAGTCTCTCTGCAATGACTTCCGCTACATTATTTGGCAAACTTCAAGAATACGAAACAGAACTCGGTAGACTTGAAAAACATGAGAATCTAGAAAAGAAATCCAAAAACATTGCTTTAAAAATTGATTCAAAGGAAGTAGTAAAAGAAGACAATCCGGAAGAAGATGAAATTTTCATGCTTCTTGTTAAAAGACTTGGGAAGTTTTTTGGCAGAAATGACAAGGGCGGATCTCATGCAAATAAGAGAAAGCACTTCAAGAAAAGAGAAGCCTCCACATCAACACAAGATGTCTCATGTTATGAATGTGGAAAGCAAGGACATATCAAGCCAAACTGTCCAAATCTCCCAAAGAAAACCGGATTCAAAGGAAAGGACTCAAAACACAAGAAAGCCTACATAGCATGGGAAGATAATGATATGAGTAGTTCATCGGAATCGGAAAGCGACGAATGTGAAAATTTAGCCTTAATGGCATCGCATTACTCCGACAAAGAAGAAGAGGTTAGTAATGAATTTACTCTTTTTGATGATGATGTTCAAGGTGCCATTGATGAACTCTTGAAAGAATGCAAAAGTTTATACAAAAAGGTGTCAAACCAAGAAAAAGAACTTCTAATTTGTCTCGAAAAAATTGACACCATGACTAAAGATTTTGATCTTCAAAAACAGAATTTTATAAGAGAAAAGGAAAACTTTGCATGCTCCAAGTGTGAATCAAATGTCTTTCAAATTGTTCAATTAAAAAAAGTCATTGAACGATATGAAAAAGGACAAATAGGATTGGAAGGATTACTAAGCCAATAACGTTATCCAAATGATAAAAGAGGTCTTGGGTATGTGAATACTAAGAAACCAAGTAACAATCCCACTATTTTTGTAAAGGCTAGTAATAGTTTCAATCCCAAGATAGTAGAAAAAAGGCAAGTTGTTCATAATCATCAAAAGAAAAAGCCTAATGTATCTAAAAGAAAACAAATTCCTAGATACAAGAGCAAATTTGTTCCAAACTGTTTTTACTGTGATATTATTGGACACACACCTAATGCATGCTATATTAGAAATTTCAGTATGGCTAGTGGACACTATGCATGGGTGAAAAAGGGAACTAACTATGAAGGACCCAAGGCAACTTGGGTACCTAACAATAAATAATTTGTTTTTGTAGGTATGCTTGAAATCCACATCAAATCTTTGGTATCTTGACAGTGGATGTTCAAAGCATATGACAGGAGATGTACACCAATTTTCATATCTAGTACATAAAGCCAAAGGGTATGTCACCTATGGAGACAACACCAAAGGAAAGATTCTTGGCGTTGGAATAGTTGGCACACCTCCATCCATTCAAATTAAGGATGTTCTCTATGTTGAAGGATTAAAGCACAACCTTCTTAGCATAAGTCAACTTTGCGATAGAGGGTTCAAAATCAAATTCAACAAAGAAGAATGCCTAATTATGGATGAGGCAACCAATGAGGTAAAACTCAAAGGTATAAGATCTAACAATATTTTTATGATTACTTTAGATGATTTGTCTATGAAGGTACAATGTCTCATGGTAAACAACAATGACGCTTGGTTATGGCACAAGAGGATTTCTCACATACACATGGAGCACTTGAACAAATTAGTTAAGCATGACTTAGTTATTGGTCTACCAAAGATGAAGTTCATCAAAGACAAATTATGTAGTGCATGCCAAAAGGGCAAACAAACAAAATCAACTTTTAAACTAAAGAATGTGGTTTCAACAACAAGACCACTTCAATTGTTGCACATGGATCTTTTTGGTCCATCGAGAACAAGAAGCTTCAGAGGTAACATTTATGCTTTAGTTATTGTAGATGATTTTTCCCGTTTTACTTGGACTTTGTTTTTAGTGCAAAAAAATGATGCATTTAAGGCATTCAAGAGATATGCAAAACAAGTTCAAAATGAGAAGTCATTAAAGATAACATCAATCCGAAGTGACCATGGTGGAGAGTTCCAAAACAGTCTGTTTGAAGAATTTTGTGAAGAAAATGGGATATTCCACAATTTTTCAGCACCAAGAACTCCACAACAAAATGGAGTAGTTGAAAGGAAAAATAGGTTTTTGGTGGAGCTTGCAAGAACCATGCTAAGTGACTCAAGTTTGCCTAAATATTTTTGGGCGGATGCGGTAAGTACGGCATGTTACGTAAGCAATCGCGTGATCATAAGACCTATACTAAAGAAAACTCCATATGAGATTTACAAAGGAAGAAAACCAAATATCTCTCACTTTCACATTTTCGGGTGCAAATGTTTTGTCCTTAACACCGACAAAGACAATCTCGGTAAGTTCGATGAAAAATCGGATGAAGGTATTTTTCTTGGTTACTCCCTTTCTAGCAAAGATTTTAGAATTTACAATAAAAGAACATTAACTATAGAAGAATCAATGCATGTTTCTTTTGATGAATCTAACACCTCCAAGGAGGAAGTTGTTATTATTTGTAATGATGATGACTCTATAGATTTACCTCATGAGAATTCATGCGAAGGTGTCAAAATTGTCAACCCGGAACAAACACATGAACTTTCACATCAAAATGAAAATGATGATGGTCTTCCTCAAGAATGGAGAACTCATCGTGATCATCCAATTGACAACATAATTGGAGATATTAGCAAAGGGGTATCTACACGGCTAAATCTTAAGGATGCATGCTTAAATATGGATTTTGTATCTCAAGTTGAACCTACCAAAATGGCTCAAGCACTAGAAGATGATCAATGGATCCTTGCCATGCAAGAGGAGCTAAACCAATTCAAGCAGAACGAAGTTTGGGAACTTGTTCCTAACCCAGGAAATAAACGTATCATTGGAACCAAATGGGTATTCAAAAACAAGATGGATGAAAATGGTATAATCACTCGAAACAAGGCAAGACTAGTTGCTCAAGAATACAACCAAGAGGAAGGAATTGATTTTGAAGAAACTTTTGCTCCGGTAGCACGTTAGGAAGCAATAAGACTATTACTTGCATATGCATGCTCATTGGACTTTGAACTCTTTCAAATGGATGTAAAAAGCGCATTTCTCAACGGATTCATAAATGAAGAAGTCTATGTAAAGCAACCTCCCGGATTTGAAGACTTCAAACATCCTAATCATGTCTTCAAATTGAAGAAAGCTCTCTATGGGCTGAAGCAAGCACCAAGGGCATGGTATGATAGACTAAGCGCATTCCTATGTGAAAAAGGGTTTGTAAATGGTAAAGTTGATACCACTCTCTTCATAAAAAATGTTAATTATCATACTTTACTTGTACAAATCTATGTAGAAGATATTGTTTTCGGTTCAACTAACCAAAATATGTGAAAGGAATTTTCATCTATGATGCAAGGAGAGTTTGAGATGTCTATGATGGGAAGATTGAATTTCTTTCCCGGTCTTCAAATTAAGCAACTCAAACACGGTATCTTCATAAACCAATCAAAATATTGCAAAGGCCTTGTAAAGAAGTTTGAGATGGAAAGTAGCAAAGAAAGTGCAATTCCTATGGGATCCGACACCTATCTTGATCCAGATGATTCAGGGAATTCTATTGACATAACTAAGTATCATGGAATGATTGGCTCTCTTCTCTATTTAACAGCAAGTAAACCTGACATCATGTTCATCGTTTGCCTATGTGCAAGATATCAAGCCAATCCTAAATAGTCTCACCTTGCAGCAAGGAACAACCAACGTCGGATTATGGTATCCAAAAGGTAGTATGTGCAATCTAGTTGGTTATTCAGATGCTGAGTATGCAGGTTGTAAGACTGATCGCAAAAGTACAAGTGGAACATGTCACATTCTCGTAAATGCCTTGGTTTCATGGTCATGCAAAAAGCAAGCAAGCGTCGCTCTCAGCACTGCCGAAGCAGAATACATTGCGGCTGGAAGTGGATGCGCTCAAATTCTTTGGCTAAAACAACAGTTACTTGACTATGGAGTAAACCTTGGATGCATTCCACTTCGATGTGATAACACAAGCGCGATCAATATTACAAAAAATCCAGTTATGCATTCCCGGACAAAACACATTGACATCAGACACCATTTCATCAAAGATCACGTACTCAAAGGAGATGTCGAGATTACTTTTGTGGACACTCAAAATCAACTCGCGGACATCTTCACAAAACCACTTGCAAAGGATGCATTCTTCAAAATTCGTCGTGAACTCGGAATCCTAGATGAACAAGATATATAAGGTGCATTCTATCCTTATATATACATAAATATACATATATATGGGCTTAGAACATGTTTCATATGTTAAAAATATTGTTTTAAAATTTTTCTTTTAAGTAAATCGATTTACTTAGTGTGTAAATCGATTTACCACTGAACCAAAATCAATTTTAATAATTTTTTTTTGTGTAAATCGATTTACCAAGTATGTAAATCGATTTACCACTGAAACTGAAGCGTTTTTATTTAATTTTTCACTATGCAAATCGATTGATCCTACACGCCAATCGATTTACACCTGTTCAGCATGTGATATTTTTATGAGTTTTTAATATATTGGTCAACCTTACCTTGCCTCTCAACCTCCCACCTTCTTTTTGACCAATCATGGAATCTTGACCAACTCCACTCAATTAAGTCTCATAAAGACCTCACTTACTCTCTCTACTATTTAATCTCACCAAAACTCCCTCACTATCTCATAACACCAAAACTTCCTCACTCTCTCATAACAACACCAAAAATTCTCTATCTTCCTTACTCAAAACCCTAACCATATCCATGGCTCCCAAAAGAAAAGCAACAGCCTCAGAAAAAGGGAAGAAGAAAAATGTTGCAGCCTCTGAAAACTCATTGCTCGAGTACCTCTCGGATGCACAACGTGAAAGATTCATCAAGCATTTTCAAAAGAAAATTATCTCAGCTCCAAAATTCGGTATGTTATCTACCTTTCCCGATGAATGCTTCACTTTTCAAAAGGATTTGATTGCTTATAGGCTAGAACCGTTAATATCATCACGTGGTTACTATTATCCGAATCTAGTTCGAGTATTCTACAATAACATGCATTATGATAACAACAAATGCTATACCTACGTGCTCGGAACAAGAATTCCTCTGCATTCCAAAACAATAGGCAGACTTTTGAACATTCCATATACTGGAAGTTCTCTCTATGATCCAGAGGATGCTGACTGGGAAAACTATAGAAAGAGAGAATTCTTTTACAGCATTGGCCGGTTATCAGAAGCAGAATACCGTGCAAAGCGGATTCGTAGTCTTGGCGGTGTTATTCCGGCTCAGGACACTTGGAGTGCTGGTAATTTTCACATTGATGATAGATTGTTTCATTATTTTCTGGTATATATCTTATTTCCTAGAGCAGGAAATCATTGTATTGTGACCAACCTAGAATTGCAAATACTTTATGCGAGGAAAAATGGTATTTCGGTAAACTGGGCTAAACTGATTGTGGTGCATATGTTAAGAGTTGCCACAAGGGCTACTTTTCCTGCCATATGCATACTTCATCACAAGGATCTTGGAAGCATTTGATATTGATTTTACTGGATTTGAGAGGGTTTAAATGGATCCAATCAGCAATAGGATCTCCATCAAAAATGTTGATTCTAGGATGGGTGTTCATTTCGATTCTGAAGCAAAAACCATCACATACATTGGAGAGGATGTTGTAGGTGATGAAGGCAATAATGCGGATGAAGAAGAAAATGAAGTTCCTCCTCCTGCTGCCTCTTCTGGTCCAACCAACCAAGATGTTATGGATTATATGACGCAACCGTTTGCATCTCTCAACACTAACATCAATGCTCGATGGACCGCGATAAATAACTCTACCTCCTCTCGCATGAATGCTTTTCAGAACGATGTGAACCAACAGTTTTCCTACCTCTACTCACATCTCCATATTCCTCCATACGATCTAAACAATCCAGCACCTTCGCCTCCTCAATACACCGAACCACCTCTACAACAACAATTTCCATATCAAGGACCCTTCTAATGTTTTCCTGACCAATATTATTAAATTCTTGTTATTTATCATTATGTTTTTGTTTTTGTATTATTTCAAGTGTTAGTTTTTGTATTATGTATTTGAACTTTGTTCGATATTTTTAGAAATTTGCATTTTAGTTTATGTTCATTTCTATTTCAAATTGTTATAAGTATCATCTTGTTGCATCTTTCCCTTATTTTTGATAATGTCAAAGGGGGAGAAGGATGTGATAGCACTTTATGGTTATTTGTTTCAATTTTCTTTTCAGGGCAAGTTTTCAAATCTTTTTCTCCATAGGGGGAGAAATCTAAGTTAGGGGGAGAAAACTCCTTTTGCTCCAATTCTGAACAACTCATAAACAAAGATGGTTTGTCATCATAAAAAAGGGGGAGAATGTAATCTCAAGCCTTAACTCAACTTTAGTTTTGATGAAAGACAAACAAGCTAGTTTGATGAAAGACAAACAAGCACTATGGCAATAAGGATAATAAGTGGAATTAGCTTAAAGCATCATTCACTCAAAGCTTCAAGGATCATGGCAAGCAATCAAGTATATCAATTCTCATTTAAACTACATTGATTAGAAATGCTCAAAAATGCTATACACACTTGCCACAAAACTTCACTTAAAGTTTAAAACAAATTCTAAGTTTTTCACTGATGTAAATCGATTAACATATCATGTAAATCGATTTACACATGTTTTTCCAAAAACTGATTGCCCCTGGAAGCAATCGATTTACATGGAGTGTAAATCGATTGATTACTGAACTGAATTAAATTTTTAACACTTGTAAATCGATTTACACTTAATTTTTTTTGAAAACAAGAACGTTACAAACTCGTGCAATCGATTTACATCTAATGCTAATCGATTTACACGTTGTAATTTTTGAAAAATCTGAACTGGTTTCAAGATATCCTTCACACCTTTTCTCCAATAGATGCATGGTCATACATTGCATCTTCTCAAGTTTTACAAACAGAAGAGTGGTATCCATTTGGAAAGGTATCTTGATTGCTTTATATACTAAATCTTTCATATTATAAAACAACTCTTCTCTCATGCAATAATTCTGAACTTTGTAAAATATTCAAACTTCATATTTCTTAACTTTTAAGAACAAAGATTTTTTGCACTTTCACACATATAAGAACAGAAATCTTTGAGCATTGTCTAACCATTGTGTTACAGTTTGAATTGCTTACAAGAGAAGAAAGAAGAAACTTCATTGAAGTCACTCTATGTGATCAACATCTTTCAAGAAATCATACTTCATAAAATTATACAAAGTGTAACTTATTTCCAGGATTGTTGGAATTAAGTATTAGAATAATTTTGTACCTTGTTGTCCATTGTTGGAAACAAGAGGTATCTTTTGAGAGGATTATTCTCAAGAGACTTATTGGAAATCCAAGAGGGTGTTCTTGGTATTTGTTAGTGTCTTTAGTTGATAAGACTAGGAAGAGTCTTGTAAAAGTTCTAACAAAATAGTGAAATCTCTTGCGTGTTTGCAAGGGGACTAGACGTACTTCCGGGGTGTGGAAGGAACCAGGATAAATCTCCGTGTCTCTTTACTTTATGCCCTTTACCATTTTCCAAAGCACTAAAACAAAACCAGAAAGTATAAAATAAGTCAAAAATAGACCACCACCTAATTCACCCCCCCTCTTAGGCGCAATCTTAAACTTACAGCATCTACCAGGGAAAAACAAAAGGTAAGATCAATGACAATGTGAACACTACTCATGTAGGATCTTCCAAAGAAAATACAAACGGAAGGGTAAGATCTAAGGATGATCTACGACCCAAGAAAAGACAAAAGGAGGGTAAGATCTACAGATAATCTACGACCCAAGAAAGGATAAAATGAGGATAAGATCTACAATCCAAGAAAAGATAACAGGAGGGTAAGATCTACGAGCGATATACGACCTAGGAAAAGATAAAAGGAAGGTAAGATCTATGAGCCATGAAAAGACAAAGAGAGTGTAACATCTAAGAACGATCTACGACCCAAGAAAAGACAAGAGGAGGGTAAGATCTACGAATGATCTACAAACCAAGAAAAGACAAGAGAGGGTAAGATCTACGGATGATATTTGACCCAAGAAAAGATAAGAGATGGGTAAGATCTACGGACGATCTACGATCCAAGAAAAAACAAGAGGAGGGTAAGATCTACGGAAGATCTACGATCCAAGAAAAGACAAGAGGAGGGTAAGATCTACGGACGATCTATGATCCAAGAAAAGACAAGAGGAGGGTAAGATCTACTAACGATATATGACCCAAGAAAAGACAAGATGAGGGTAAGATCTACGAACGATCTACGACCCAGGAAAAGATAAGATAAGGGTAAGATCTATGGACGATCTACGACCCAAGAACATATGAAAGAATTGTTAGACAACTGGAGAAGGTTAACTATAGTGAGGTAACTGGACACATATGTAGTTAAAAAAGGGTATTGACTTTGTTGGCGTGGAGAGTACAAGGTACTGGCACCGTGGGTAGAGAAAGTTTGTAATGCCGTGAGGGATATCAACTGGGGATTAGGTGGATGACATTCTCTTCATAAATGTGTCTTTGTCCTGATTGAGGGATTGATTCGGCCATTTGTGCTAGGGACTAAATCTTGGCTTATGCTTAATATGCATGTTTGAAGTGTATGTCATAATGATCCATTTTAATGGATATGCTAAACATTTGAGGATGCAATGTAATGCATTGATGATTACTATATGCAGAATGCCAAATATTATGATCTGGTGGGACTTTCTGTTGGGAATGAAATATGCTTATCAGGGCCCATTACTCGTTGTCTTGAGATACCAAAATATATTGGTGCTTGAAAGCTCATAGTACCAAAGATCATTGGCAACTTCACTGGAGATTGATTTATAGTCTTGCTGGGAGGAAGTGACATGAATTTACTTTCTCTACATCCTAGACTACATGGGGATGTTGAAATGGACATGGACCTCTTCGAGTGCCTCGTGTTTGCTTCGTTGCTGGGGATGAAATGTCTCGGTCTGAATTTATTTACAACCTGAATTACTTGGGGATGGATCTCTTCAGATGTTCCAAGTTTGCTTCATTGATAGGGAGTTGCATGCTCAAACAACTATAGGGGATGATGACGACTCTGATGACATGAATCAGGTCAAGGTGGCCTTTATGACACTTTTATCCTTATTGTAGTTGTCTTGCATGACAAAATTTTGTTTGAGCAGCTTCACAAGTATGGTTAAGGAATTCCCCTGTTTATAATGATTTCTTAAAGAACATTCCTTGAATAGAAGACTGGAATATTCATGCCACAATATATTATGAGGTGGCCAACCCCAATATCTTGGGCCACGAAATAGACTGACCCTAATTAACAGACCCTTTGAGAGATTTATCGAATCTCGACATGATTGCCCCAGATCACCTGAATACTGAAGAGATTTCTCAACATGATTTCCCCAGACTGATGGCATCTTGAAAATATTTATCGACGTGATTTCCGCAGATTGGTATTAACTTTAAGTGGATTCCCCTTTCTTAACGGAGTCATCACGCAGTTTTCCTTTTAGGGTGTCCTTTCTTTAAAGTGACTGGATCTTGGAAAGGATCAAGTTCTTCAGGAGTTGTTCATCGTTTGATCTTCCTTAATGTCAAGTGATTGCTTACAAGTAAGAGATGCTTATTTTGAGGATGACATTCCTAATGCAATGCTTATGTTAGCTTCGAAATCAACATTTTTCATTGAAACGATGTTGTGACATTTAGTGTTCGAATTGCTTGTCATATCGATATCAATGCAAATGATAAAGCAAATTTCTAGGCGTCAGTTTTACGCAATTTTGCCGTAGTATGCGCTCGAAATAATCCCTACTTCAATTAGGTCTTTAAGGGTTGTAACATGTCATGGTTCCCAGTTTCGAGAAAAAAGATTTAAGGATCACATTCTAACCTAATCCACCTATTCTCCTTGATGTTCTTCAGTCCTACATTTAGTTATTTTGACACGAGTGTTCACTTTTCAAAAGGATTTTAAAGTGTACATGTGGTGATTGAGGAGCCAACGAGGTCTTTGGAATGGCAACTACCTTTTTCATTTTTGTTTGTAATCACACGAATTTGTTCTTTGAGGATTTTTGTTTAGTAATCCTTTATTTTTTGTTCTTTTGTTCTTTTTGCTTTTGTTTTCTCTAACTTTTGCCCGAACTGATTATTTTTGAGTTTGTAGTCCAGCAAGATGCCCCACTTTTTGCCTAAGTCACTTGTTTTCAAGTTTTCGACTTAGAGGGATTTTTTTCTTTTTCATTTTGATTTCTTCTTCTTTTTTTCCTCTTTTTTGGAACAAATTGTGTGACATTGGTTGGTTTTAACTTTTGCAAGGGTTGTAATTGCCTCCTTCCTCATTTGATGAGGCATAACCATTGTGGCTTTGCATTTTTCCGATCTCTTGATGTGTGACGGATGATATAGTTGATCCTCGGATGGGACACTCTTTCTCTTTTGAAAATTGAACACATGTTCAAATTAACTGAAGATTACCTTACCCATGAATAAATGTGAGGGTTTTTTCATATAGAAAAGAAACTCCTACTTCAAGGCTCAAAGAGGTTGACGAGGGTTTATATCCCTTATATCTCCGGTTGTTTGGGGATTTGAACAATGCCTTACATCGTCATCAAGGTTTTATTCAAAAGTATACGACCATAGATTTTGCATTTTTCAATCTCATCATTTTCCTTTTGATTTTTGCCTTAAACAAGAGTTTGATATTGATAAACAAGAAAATAAATCAGTGAACATACATTAATTGATTTGAAGAAAACATATGCGCTGCATTATTATTATCATTAAAAACAAACGAGTTTTTACAAACGAGTTGCATTCAACAAGCAAGGAAAATTACAAATGAAAATGCAGGAATAAGCTAATGATTTCCAGTGCTGAGGAGACTCTCTCAGGCTTGACTTATTTGAGGGGATGTTCTTAGCAGTGTTTGCATCTATTTGGGCAATAGACTTGAATTTATGTTTAGGACGCTTGAAGTGAATGTGATAGGCTCTAACTCATTCAGGTCTTGCACATTATTCTTCAAACTCAACAATTCTCAATTGAGTGGCCAGGTACCCCTGGGTGGAACCCGTATATTACATTTCCATCGTATCCCAGAGGAAGAGGTGTTGGAGGAGGCACAAACTCTCTTATCTCAACCAATTAATGGTGGAGCAAGTAAGGAAGTAATTGAAAGTAAGGCATAGGAATCAGATCCAACATACTTTCAATATTCCTTAGCCTATGTTGCTTATGTTAGGAGAAGTCCCATTGTTGACGTTGATCCTGCTATGGAGGCGCATATTATGGATTCTGAGTGTATGGTTGTCTTGGCATGTATTGTTGCTGATGAGGGACTTGCTGCTGTCGGGCCACCCAAGGTTGTCGAGCTGAAACTATAACAGATGCCTAAGGAGCATATCGATTGTGATGAACAATTGGGGCCTATCAGAATGGAGCCTATACTTGAGGATAGGTAGGGGCATTCCCTTTATCAACAATAACAATACTACTATCTCCCTCTTTCTTCTTATCAAATCCCGAGGATGGTTTCTCGTTACTGATGCTGATAGTGCTAGATGAACCCTGGATTTTTCCTGTCTTGAGGTAGCTTTCAATATGTTCTCCAATCACGACTAAGTCAGAAAACGAAGTTGAAGCAATCCCAAGCATGTGTTGGAGATATGGGCCTTGCAGAGTTCCCATGAACAAATCAACCAAATCACGATCCAAAAGAGGGCGTTGAACCCTTGCAATCATTTCACGCCGCCTCTGGGGGTAGTCTTTGAAAGATTATTCATATTTTCGTGTCATACTCTGAAGTTGGGCACAACTAGGAACCATGTCAGTGTTATAGTGATAACATTCTAAGAAAGCATCAACAAGCTCTTCCTAAGTACTGACATGTGCCTTCTCTAACTGCATATACCATTCCAACGGTATATGCAGTTATGGTATGCAATGGCATGGGACCAAGGATCCATATAATCTGGATAATAATTATATAGTCCTCTGAATAACCGTTGTACAATCCTCTGAGCAGGATGAACGCAACAGGATTAAAGGTCCATACCTCTTTTGAATACAAGAATACCAGGTACGATGAAGGTCAAATTTTTCAGCAAAAACCCATACCCCTCTCACATGTGGGTTACATTTTTGGAAGAGGTTCCTAAAAAGGTTCCCAGAGTCGTCAGTCCAACATGGAAATGTATCATCATAACGAAAACATGTATGATGATAATATCCTCAAGTGAACCTAGTATGGGTGTGACTCTCATGACCGCGCTATTAGGGTCTGCACCCAGTAGGTGTCATGACTATCCACTTTATCATGTGTGTAAAACTCAATCCTGGGTAGTGGGTTTATTCTCAATAGCATCACCCATCCCACAGAGAATAATACAACATATATCCAGAATATATGAATAATAAAATGCAATGAATACAATAAATAAAACAAGAAAAGCATATAAATAAACACCCAAATAAACAAAAAAATGAAGCTAGGATTGAATTGCTTGAAGGATCCCCAGCAGAGTCATCAGTTGTCGCACCGCGAAAAAAACACACAGAGTCGCCACCGAACTTTATTTATTCCAAAGAAAGGGAAAATATCAAGAAAACTCAAAAGGAAGGTGTTGTACCCCAAAATTTCCCCTCCCTTTTCTTCAAGATATTCTCTTAGGGTTTTCAACTACTCAAGGCTACCAAGGCTTCTCAGGCCTCAAGACATGTCAATTGATTTTTTTGTTTCATCAAGGGTTCAGGTTTGCAAGTGTTTCAAAAGAGAACCACATTTCTCCTGTCCATTGGTTTTATACTAGGGTTTTGACTTTTGAGTGTGTGACACCTACTGTGATCAAGATTCATGAAGCTTTATCTTATTTTCATCATACAAGTCATATTTGCTCAAGGGTTTCCCCCTCATGTCTAGAGGAATTAAGGTTTTGAGCTTGGGACGTCATTGGTCAGAAATAGGGTTTATGTGGCTTTGATGGCTCTCATTTTCATTCAAGTTTAAATTAGTTAGTTCTTTATCTAAATTTGGTTTATGGAGCTAAGAAGGTCTTTTACCATTGAAAGTGATTTGATATAGGTTCCATGTGGAAATTTTGAATTGCACAAGGCTTACAAGTTGTTGGAGCCAATTTCAAATTCAAGGTTTGTGTTTGATTTTATTCAAATTTCAAAAGTTCTACATGATATCCTATATTCGAGTTCATTCAAGGTTTCAATGGAAGATGCAAGTTTCATTTCTATTCATTCAACCTAATCCCATATTCACTATTTTAGTTAACAATTCAAGATTCGTTCTCATACAAATTCAAATTCAACATGAAGAGATTTCAAGCATAAAAAAGATTCATTTGGATTCAAATTCTTGTCCATTTCCAATAAAAGTGCAAACTTATAAATTGGTAATGATCCAACCGATTTTTAAGTGGCATCCATCATTAAAATTTCAAATAATTATAAGGTGTTAAGATGACTCAGGTTTTGGATCAAGAATTTCAAATATGGATGTTTGGATTCAAAGTGCAAAGAGTTCAAATTCTACATGAACACATAAGAAATGTTAAAGAACTTTTGCTTAAATTTAAGTGGTATTATCATTTGTTCATAATTTTCAACAACAATGGAAAGCTTACATAAAGACTCAAAAGTATCCAAGTTTCTAATCTCTAAGTTGAAACATCTTTCATCATCATTCAGAAATCAAGCTTTGAAGTTTAAATTACAAGACCAATGCTAAGATTACAAAACATGTTCCTAATGCCTAAGCTTTTGCAATATACAATGGATTTCATAATCTAAACCTAAGATTGCTAATGAGATCTTCAAGCTTCCCACTTCATGTTTCCCTCTAAACTCCTCCAAGCCATGCCACAATTTCTCTTGCTAGTCCTCACCACTATTTTCCATCATCATTTTTTCTCATGAAACAAAAGAGAGAAGAATGTTAGAAAACAAGAAAGAAACATAAACATAAAATTTTCAAAGAGTATTTTCATAATTTCATCATTAGGGTTTTGTTTAAGGAATCCGATTTTAGGTTATTTCTCAATCATGTTCATGCGCCAAAAAAGCCTCATACAAAATTGAATTTAATCATAGGCCTAGGTCTATCGCAAATCACAAACAAATTGGTTCACAAAAGACAAAGAGGTTCAAAACAGAATTCCATCACAGTTCCAGCCCAATAGAAAAGTAAAATATCACAGCCCGACCAAGAGTTTCATTCACCAAGACCACAACAGTAACATATTAAAATTGCAAATCCCAACATAGAACAATCAAAAGCCTCATATTGCTTTGTTTCAAAAAAAGTCAGAGCTGCAAATAACAATCATAGGCCAAACACCTTTACTACAAATCTCAAACAAATACTTAAAAAAGACTTGTTTGGTTCACAGTAAAAGTACAAACTCAAAAAGTAATGTACTACACAAGTACAAACTTAGTTGAAAAGACATCACAGAAAATCAAAACCAACAAGCAACATGGACAATTCACAAAGCCATCAAGCAACAGGGACAATTCACAGGGGCACCATAGCATATAAAAAGTGCAATCACAATGTACAACAAAGTTGACATATCAGAAAATCAAAAGTCCAAGACGAAAAGCAATTTCTCAAAGCTGGTTATCACAATTCCAAGACAAAAAAGCAATTTCTAAAAGTCTGTTATCACAAGTCCAGTTTCAAGAGGAAACCTTTTTTTTTAGTACAAAAAACATTCATTGCACAGGATATAAAAGAGGCCACAGTGAACATAATAGGGAGAGAAAAAAAGACAACCGCAGTCACCAAGGGTAAACTCTAATCTGGTTCATCATCTTCCTAGACCATAAACCCTTCAAAATTGTTCACAGAGAAGGGAAAACATAGACAGTCCACACAAAATATAAAGAAACAAAGCCAAACCGAAAACCCTAATTTTTTATCATCATTTTCCTAAACACAAACCCTTCAGAAAAAGAAAAGAAATAGCAAATTCACAAACAAAATAAAAAAGAGCTCACCAAAATCCTAAGAGGTTGATGGATCAAGGATTCAGACATCGCAACTCAGTCTCTTTCTCCTTTCCCTTTTTTTCATCATATTGCTATTTGTTTCATCGTAATCATCATTGTTTTCAAGCATGTGAGACTTAGGGTTTCAAAAACCACTTTCAAGATCTAGGCAAAACCTTTGATCCCCTGCAAAATCAAGCCACAGATTAAGACAGAGGAGAGAAATACGAATAAAATGATGTAAAAAAATTTAGGATCAGAGCTTTGTCGCCGCTGCCGTGGAGGCGATTTCCGACGCGGCCAACCCATCGTCTCCAGCGGAGGCTATTCAGAGTGAATGAGATAGTGTTAAGAGTTAGAGAAAGGATTATTTTATGATAATGAATTAATTTGTTCAATTTTCTTGTTTTATTTTTTAAACAATTATTGACTAAAGCCTAATCTGGTGGTGACACTTATCACAACCTCTAATCTAACATATGTTTGATCCTGCGAGCCACATCCTATCGACTATCTCATGCACCCTTAGGCTCCTTCTGCTTGATCACAACCAGATCATCATCATCATCATCCAACTCTAGGATTAGCACTGTCCACCATAGGTCCTTCCTGGAACAACACACTAGATCGCATGGACTCTTGAGCCTTCCCTTTATTTGGGCTTGGCTGGTTTTCTTTCTACACCCCCCCCGATTGCTTCAAACAGACTCATTTTCTAACCTTTTCTCTTATATTTTATTATTTATATTTATTTAACTTTAATTTATATTTTAGTATTTAATATAAAATTGTAAAAAAGATTAATATTGTTTTAAATAATTATTAGTTTTAAAATGATTTTTATTTGACATTATTAATTAAATTATTAATTAATTTTATCAAATAAAAAGAGTTTTAACTCAAATAATTATTTAATAGTTTGGACTTGTATTGTGTGATTAAATATTTGCTTAGGTGTTTATTTCTTATGTCGTTCCCATTCATAAATTTGTACCTGTGATACGGTGGGAGAACTGACTTGAAGGTTTTGCATTTGATCGCAAATGTTGCGGTTAGCAAGAGTCGCCACCGACTTTTCTTTTATCCAAAAGGAAAGGTGAAAAAGCATAGGAAAGACCTTTGAGATTATTTCTTGAGTTTGGTGGGTATATTATGAAAAGGGAAGGTATTAGCACCCTTTTCATCCATGGTTTTCCATGGGCTCTTAGTTACTTGCTAGATCACTTGCTTTTATTTGAAATTGTGCTTTGTGTGGTTTTTGAAAGTATTTTGTAAAGAGACCATTGTTTAGGCAATCTTTGTAATGTTTCTAGTTCGTAAGAATGTATACAAAGATGTTTGATCTTTTGAAATACTTTCAAGTTTGTAAGATGTTTAAAAGTGTAGGTGTTTGTTTTGAAAATAGCAAGGATGTTTTGTTTAAAATTGAGAAAGTAATTAGGAACATTCTACCTACTCAAAAGTCTTTCATGTTCATTTCCTTTTTCCTTTGACATTGTTATCTTACCATTGATTTGGTAAGTAACCCTATCTTTGGATGTAAACGGGACAAGCGTGGGTCATTGTATAACCATGATTAGCAATGTTGCAAGGTATCTTAGCATTCCTTTTTAGGGACTAAGATCATCTATAAGGCAACTTAGATAGCGTCATCGAGGGACTATGATCTTATATTTTGCTTTGTTCTTGCTAAGATACCTCACATGCATAATATGTCCATTTTGTAAAGGCAACCAAGTGGATTTAACCTAGGGATGCTTGTGTGCAAGTGTATTATTTTTCATGCTTGATTTTGTCTTGAATTAGGGTTTTCTAAGTATTAGTTTTAGTCTTTCCATACAAACCCTAATTAATAGCATGTTATGTATAAAGCGGTAAATTGTAGAATTTAAAGTTACTACGCTATTACAATACTTGTGGGAGGAGGGTGTACAAATTGTAAATGGGAATTGCAAGAAAATAAACCTAATTAATCTATTACAACCATATTGAATTGGTACAAGAATTGAAATAAATAATGTACAAGATGAATAAATATGCAAGAATGCAAATATAAAGAAAATGGATATTTTTGTTTGGATTTTTTAGGAAAAGTGAAATTGATTTAACCTAATTAATTAAAAGGAAATAATTAATTAAAATAGTAAAAGGTAAAACCTAAATTTACTAAGAAATGATTTTAAATAAAACCCTAAATCTATTAATAAAAGAAGTTAAGTTTATAAGAAAAGTATTTTTTGATATTTTTGTTTTGAAAATAAATTTATAGTATTATAAAATATTTTTGGCCTTTTTTATATTAAAATAATATATTTTAAAAAAGAAAATAAATAATAACCTAGTTTTAATTAAATTTACAAGAATAATTAGTAAAATAAATAAAGTGTGGTTAAATAAAATATTTTTTGTGAGAAAAAATAAATAAACTAAGTTAAAATATAAATCTACTATTTTTTTTTTGTATTTTTTATGATTTTTTTTAATATTAGAAAATATATTAAGAAAATAAATAAAATGAAAATAAGAAAATAAAATAAAACTGGGCCAGGAGTGTGAAAAGGAAACAGGGGGGTAGCCAGCAAAAACAAAAACAATCAAGGCCCAAGGAGGCCCAGCGCCTGCAAAAAAAGAAATCAAAAAATGCCAAAATATGAAAAAAAAATCAAAAGGGTACCACTGGGGCTCGAACCCAGGTCCAAAAGGTTACATGCACACGCTTCTACCACTGGGGTGGCTATACATCCGTTAACATAAGCAAAACAATAAATATATGATACAAAACGTGCCCAGATTTATACTTCATCTTCAACCTCCAGCCAGACCAACTGTAACTTGTTCAAATCTCAACAAAAATGAAAACTGTAAACATGAAACTTGTAGCAAATTTCCTCACAGTTTCAGAAATGTAAAGCATTAAAAGTAAAGCTCAAAGATAAACATGAATTTCATTAGACCTAATCTGAACCCTAAAAATCTCAGAAAGTTCAAACTTAAAATTCTCTAAGCTCAAGAAAAATTAATGGAAACTATGAACATGGTTAGCTTTAGGGCAATGATACCTACATGTTTTGTTCACAAATAAATCATTGATGATGCATGTATGAAAAGTTCCAAAGTTAGAAAACTTACCTTGCAAGAGGATATCGGGTTTGAAGTTTGAGCAACTTTCAAGGAGTTCCAATGGTTGGGTTAGCTTCCTCAAGTTCCCAGGAAACTAATGGAATGCTTAGCTTGAGATGAAAGTACTTGAGGAGTTCTGGAGAAATCCAAGTGAAAAGCTCTGTTTTTGAAAATGGAGGATGGTGTTAATGGTGTTACAGTTCTGTAACAGGGTGTGGGATCAATTCTAAATGATGTTTAGAAGCTTTAGGAACCAAAAGGCTTGAAAACGAACGAGGGAGTTATGAGTTTCAAGTTTTTGGTTAGTTTATGTGAAAATGGAGGTATGATATGTGATTCTGAGCTCTAGGTGTTTTCAGGGCTTAAGCTTTTATGTCCTTGATGCAAATAGTTTGTGTATCTATAAGCCAAAGGATTGAAGTGCATTGGCAAGTCAGAAGTATAAGTTACAAGCTCTTGGCTAGGTTACTTGATTTTTCAAGAAAAGATGGAAACCAAGTTTCAATGTATAGTACAAACATGGGCTGAGTGATTGTAAGTGTATAAACCATTTCTTATGAGTTATAGGACTTGTATTATCAAAAGAGAACAAGTGCAAGGCTCAAGAACATGTTTTGTGTAAAAAAGCACTTTATCAAAATGGCAATGTACACTTTCTTCCAAAAATGGATATAAAGCATGCCCATGCATTGAATGCTTGAAATGAGACCTCTAACAACTGTGCAAGCCATTAATTATGGAGTGTCTAATAATTTTGAGGCCTGAAAAGTAGAGTTTATGCATCATAGTTTGAATTTTGAATTTGGTTCATCACAAAATGACTTGTAATTCAAGTGATAAAACCCTAACTTCATCTCTTCGATTCTCCCTACTCAAAAATGATCTCAAGGAGTTATTGGACATTTTGGAAAGCTTGAAATGTTCTATATAACCCATATTTGAATTTATTTTGAAGATTCCAATTGGAACTATATGAAAAAGTGCCATGAAGTTGGGTCAAAATCCTGACCAAATTAGGGAAAAATTTCACTAAGTGTTTTGTTTCATGACCACATGTTCTTAAAATTATAACTTGAGATCCAAGCACTTTTAGAAGGAGTTGTGTAAAGAAAATTTGTATATTCCATGAAGATATACAACTTTCATGTTGGAAGTTTCTCGTGAATCATCTTGCATCATGGTGAAAAATTTGTTCAAAGTTGTGAAAAAAACATGAAATTTTCAACACTTGGAAAATTTTCTAAGTTTGAAAATTTTGACTTTTCAAAATGAAATCTTGACTTTTTGATTCTTGATGAGTAAGTTTCATATTTTGACATGTTTTGATGAATTATGATCTTTGACATTTGATTTTGACCAAAAAGTCAAAGTTTGACTTTTCAGTATACAATTGACTCTTGATCAATTGACTGAAAAATCATCTGTCAATCTACTGGACTTGCAATGTTTTGAGCCATGTCATTAGGTAAAAATGATGCAATTGAACTCTTGAGATCATGCCTAAACCAATTTATCATTTGCTAGGTTAAAAATCAGAAATTGCCCTTTCCTAGTCAAAACACTAATTTTGACCATTTTGCCCTTTTGAAGATTTGATCAAATTTCTTGGGGAATTATGGTCCAAACTTGATCAAATGATACATATGAGTCTAAAATGTTGATGTGGATAAAAAATTATGAAGTTTGACTGTAAATTGGCCATGGTTGACTTTTTCCCCAATACAGCTGATTTTTAGGTCAACTGCTCAATTGACTGAACAAAAGTGTGATTCAAAGCTTAAAACTTGACATGAGTGATCTTGGGGGTCCATAATCATCCATGAAAACCATATGGGGAATTGAAAGTTCAAAAATACTTGTGCAATCTTAAACCCCAATTTTGGTCATCAGTGCTTAAGGAGGTGTCTTGAGCTGATCAACCCTAGTGCAGTCTTGAGCTAAGGAGATCTTGTGAGCAAATTCCTGATAAGTGAAAGGGAAAATTTTGGGGTACAACAACTGTCCCTGTTCAATCTTCTTAATTCTGAAGAGTTAGATTGGCGAGTTTTGCCATTCGTGACTCGAAGGCGGAAGATGGTTGGACATTAGAGTGCCCAAAAATTTGCACTCGATGATGTGATGGTAGAGGGAATGGGCTTAAAAATGCCATTTGGATAGATGAAATAAAGTTGTTGGAGATGGTCTTGTAGATTCCATCCAGTAATGATTGATGAATAGTATCTGTAAGCCGAAACTGAATGAGTATCAGAATGGCGTCCGCGTCTGGAGCGTATCTGAACTGTATCTGAAAATTGAATCTGAATGAGTATCAGGATGGCATCCGTGCCTGGAGCGTATATGAACTGTATTTGAAAGAGATTATGAATGAGTATCAGAATGGCATCCGTTTTTGGAGCGTATCTGAACTGTATCTGAAAAGTTGATTATGAATGAGTATCAGAATGGCGTTCGTGTCTGGAGCGTATCTGAACTGTATCTGAAAGTTGAATGAGTGTCATAATGGCGTCCATGTCTGTAGCGTATCTGAATTGTATCTGAAAGAGGTTCTGAATGAGTATCAGAATGGCATCCGTGTCTGGAGCGTATCTGAACTGTATTTGAAAGAGATTCTGAATGAGTATCAGAATGGCATCCGTGTCTGGAGCGTGTCTGAACTGTATCTGAGAAACCTCTGAACATTGTTAATGGTAGTTTTTAATTAACCTTATCCTGAAAAGGGGTAAAATGTTAGTTAATATGCAATGTCATGTTGTATGAAATGGATAATGTAATGTGTTGTACCCCAAAACTTGCCCTCCCATATTCTTCAAAGTTTTGACAAGCATCACCTCAAAATGCTTCAAGATCTCTCAAGGATTGCACAGTCAACCACTCTCCTAAAGCCAGTCAAATTAGGGTTTTGGTTCTTGCAAGGAAGTTGAGGTTTTCAAGGGCTCAATCAAGTCCCATATGCCCATGTACATTGTCAAGCATCTACATGCCAAGTTTCAAGGCTCACAAGGTCAAGTTGTACAGTCAAAAACCTTAATTGCTTCACAATCAACTACAGGGGCAAAATGGTCATTTGGCAGTCAAAAGTCAAATTTTTTGGTCAATATCTTAATTTGAAGCCACAATCATCATTTGGTCAAGTCTTGACCATGATTTCACAAGAATGGCTCAAAAATCATCAAGGTGTCAAAAGTTTCTATTTTTGGACAGCTGAAAAGTCAACTGTAACTTGACCAAAGCATAACTCTTTCATGGATCATCAGAAAAATCCCATCCAATGCTCATCTTGAAGGGGAAGACATTTCCTACAACTCATCTTCACATTACAAGTCCAAGAAATGCTCTCACAAAAAGTTATCAATTTCAACATTATAGGTCATTTTCAAAAGTCAACAAAAAGGCACTTTAAGTCAAAGACCATAACTTGAGATTGGTAAATAAAAATGACATGGGACCAAAGACATTGGTTAGAGGACTTCAATACCTTTCCAAAATGTCCAAGAACATGTTCACAGCTTCAAAATTGAGCAAGATATGCATTGGAGAAGTTGGGAAATTTTTGTGAAATGGCCAAAGTCAACTATCCTTGAAATTTCATTTTTGACAAAGAGGGCCCACTTTTTCCACTTGGTTCAGCTTGGCCATGCTTCCCACGTGTCCCACAATTTATTTCAAGATTAAAAATTAATTTTTCCATTTTTATTTAATTTTATTTGATTTAAATCATTTTAAATCTTTAAAATTCAAATAAAAATCAAGAAAATTAATTAAGGGATATATTTTGTGTTGAATAGCTTTGATACACCATGAAGCACCTTCCAAATTCGTGTACATCCTATTATGGGCATAAAAATTCAAATTTTGACAAGAATGGTAAGTTGCTTTAATGGAGGTTATGGCAAAATCTCAAACATAAGTGCAAGGGTTAAAGGTGCATTATATTGTTTGATTCTCATTCAAGGATACATATGCAAGCCTTGGCAATACCATTCAGGGGCTAGAACACTCAAGGACGGCAAAACCAATCTCAAATTTTCAAGAGAAAAATCACAAACTGAAAACCATCTT
Source organism: Vicia faba (assembly GCA_948472305.1). Taxonomy (NCBI): domain Eukaryota; kingdom Viridiplantae; phylum Streptophyta; class Magnoliopsida; order Fabales; family Fabaceae; genus Vicia; species Vicia faba. Next base: position 826,469,184 of record OX451736.1, read on the forward strand.
CCCACACAATTCAAAGCCTCTCTTGGATTCAAACAGCTTGCCTGAATCTCCAGGAGTCTATTGCTATAAAAAACGAGCCCTAACACCATCAGAATCAAAGCACACAACTCACACGGTTTGAATTATTTTTCAAGATTACATATCATCATTCACGTGTTTTTAACCATTCTTTTGAATTGATTTATGTTAATAGGGATGTTCTGAAGCTTTTGGCTTAATCCAATTTGGTTGTAGTGCCCTGAATAGGAATCCACCATTAGCGATTACTAGGGTTTTCAGAGCTTTGAAATTGGGGTCTTTCCCATGCTGTAAAATTGAAACTCTAAACAGGCATGGCCAAAATCAGCGTGACAAGACGAACAAGATGAACACCTCGCGCCCAATTTATGCTTCATGAGCGTCTAATCGCTATTTTTTACAGGCTTGCATTTTGTGGGGGTTTAAAACCCCCGCTATGTGTTTCATGTTTTGCAGGAACGGAGAAGATGAAGGACGTGCCTCCATGTGATTGGTGCATTCAAATCATGCGCGCGCCTTTTTGTTTTTCAGCATATAACGCGTATTGTTTATATTATATTTCTTTTCTATTTTACTAACACACGCGCATAGTTGGTCCAGTGGTTGGAAACGTGGTTTGTATTCACTGGGACCTGGGTTCGATTCCCAGGTCCCCCCATAATTCTCATGTTATTTTTCCAAGTGCTTTCCTGTGCAGATTCCAAACTGAGGCGCACCATAAGCCTCATATCTCTGCCTGCCAAGCGTCCATCAATGCAGATCCAAGGGCCAAACATGAGGACCATGGTACTCTGGAGTCAGCGCATGCGTAGGCCACCAGGAAAAGTCAACGTGGCTGAAGCTTCAATGGGCCATAATTCCAACAATGCACCCTCCTTCTTGGCCCAATACCCCCTTCCATTGGTTTATTATTTTCTTTTCACTTTTTATTTTCCAATTTAATTTCTAAGCTTTTTTTATTTTATTTCTTATTAACATAATCAACCAACTAATATTTTCATAAAAAATAAAAAAAATAGAATTAACATTATTATTATTATTATTCTCATATTATTTTTGTAAATAAAATATTAACAAATAAATAGTTTAATTAGGCAATTTCAATTTCTTTTCTTAATAATTAAAATAGATTTAGAATTAGGAAAAATTAACTTTTAATTTATTTCTTTTTATTTTTATTTCATAAAAAAAAAACATAAAAAACACAAAATATTTTCTTTTAATTAAATTAATTAATTAGTCATTAGTTAGTTTTAATTTCATTTCAATTCACAAAAAAGACAAAAAAAAATCAATTTCTTTTCTTAAAAGGGTCAAAACCCTTAGGCATTCCCGATTAACTTTTATTTGCGCGCATTTGAGTTTTAATTCCTTATTTTTGATTATTATGTAATTGCCTCCGGATGTAATAGTAATTAGGATTTTTACTGTTTTTACTTTCCGTACTTATTTACCAAAAACGGGTCTTTGTATTTTTTGGCGATGTATAGACCCGCGCCTTGTAATAGCGTAGAACTTTATATTTCCGCAATTTACTTTCCGCACCCCCTAACTGTTAAATGCATGAAAGAATGTATGGTAAATAAAAACAACTCGTAGCTCACTAATTACAAAGACAAACATTAACTGAATACAACACACAAAGCACATGCCACTCTTAGGGTACGCTTCACTCGTTGCATCGAAACGTGGTCATCAAGTATAGGACGTCTTAGAGGTCACCCTTTGTCCAAAAGATCCAGTTGCCTCGAAACGGTTGCCTCGGATACAAAGGATCTAGGACATTAGGGTTACTTCTAAGGTGTCCTACCGTTGCTTCGGTGACCACACCGTCCCGATAATCGAATTAACCCGAACAACTCCAACGATGGTGCTACCTACCTCTCAATGGTGGGATAGCACTATCTAAAGGACACTTACACAGCTTAATTCCTTAGAGTAGGTAGATGACTCATGGGTACTTGCTCTTTTCAAAAACAAACAAAATACTTTTCACACCTTACACTTTCAAAAAGCTTTCAAACAAATTTTTCATACACTCTTGAGGACAGATACAAGAGTTACTTAGAAATTTTTCAAACGAAACTTTTTTCAAAACCCACACACATTTGAAAAGCAAACAATTTTGAAAACATAAGAGCAAGTACCTAAGAGACAGTGGATAACCACAGATAGAAAGGGTTCTAACACCTTCCCTTTCTATAAATCTACCTCCCGAACCGAGAGACATCTCGAATAAGGAATTTTGCTGTGCTTTTGTCCTTTCCATGTTGGAGAACATAAAAAACGGTGGCGACTCTTGCTTACCGCGACATTTCGCGAAACCAGCTTAAAAAATAGTCAGTTCTCATTCCCACCGATCACATAATGTATTCGTGTTATCAATGTTTATGATATATGGATGCGATGTATGTGTATGTGAGCTAATCTGCTGCACTGCGATTGGATTGGGGAAAATTAAATCCCTGACTACTACTGAGGATATGGAGTGTAAGTCTTCATGTTGTGAAGTTAAGGTATTGATGACTTTCCGCTTAGAGAAATAAACTCTGTTGTAAGGGAAATGCCGTGTGCTGCTTGTGAAATCCTGTTGGGGAATCTTGAGAAATTGGACGACTTCTACTGGGGATTGATAACTGGAAGCTTTGTTCTGCTGGGGATTAAACTGCACCCTGCAGGGGAATATCTTAGAGAGATTTCCCTATCTCTTAAAGCCATTAGTGATTGTCTTTCTATTTTGTTTATTTGTAAACAATAATTATATTCAAATGCATATGTTCAAAAATAAATCATTGGACGTTTTTGTAAACAAAACACAAGAGTAAAGAAAAACAGGTAGTTTTGCACTTTCAAAGGGATATCTTTGTATTGACTTTGAGTAAGTATTTTTGTACAATGAGACAAACATTCTAGTAAGAGAATGCCATCGTAAAAAATGAAAATTTTGATACAAAGAAAAGATAGCTATGTGCAATAATCCCATGGGGTTCCCATTCTGCTATAGCCTTCGTGTCTCTGACCATCTTGTCTGTTTGTTGCCTTGTCCGAAGCTGATTAGATTGATCAGAACCTCTGAGTTTGTCAGGTTGTCTGTAAGGTAATCCAACAAGACATAGTCATACGCTTTAATTCCCTAACTTTTGCCTGGACCGCCCTTTCGGGTTTTCAGTCCACCGGGATACCCTTTTTTGACCAAGCCGCCCTTTCGAGTTTTCAAATTGTCGGGTGTACAGATTTTTTGTTTTATACCTAATTTTTGCCCAAACCTCTTTGGTTCGCTGGGATGCCCTTGTTTTGCCTAGGTGTGTCAACCTAATGGGTCTCTTATGCGTAGTATCTTTTGACTATGTCTGCATTCGTAAGGTGCGGCAGGTCGTCGCCATCCATGATGGTCAAAATCATTGCTCCACCAGAGAATATGTTTTTGATTACAAATGGTCCTTCGTATGTTGGAGTTCATTTCCCCCTGGGATCACCTTGCGGCAGTATGATACGTTTGATCACCAAATCCTCGACTTGATATACTTGGCGTCTGACCTTTTTGTTGAAAGCCTTGATCATCCGTTTTTGATACATTTGACCATGACAGACAGCAGTACGCCTTTTCTCATCAATCAAGTTTAGTTGATCAAGTCGAGTATGGATCCAATCTTCTTCATTCAGCCCTGCATCCTTCATGATTCTCAGAGAGGGGATCTGGACCTCAATAGGCAAGACAACCTCCATGCCGTATACTAGAGAGTAGAGTGTTTCCCCGGTTGATGTGCGAGCTGTGGTACGATAACCGTGGAGAGAAAATGGTAGCATCTCATGTCAGTCTTTGTATGTAACTGTCATTTTCTGTATGATCTTTTTGATGTTCTTATTTGCGACTTTGACATCACCATTCATCTTCGGCCGATAAGGGGAAGAATTGTGATGCTGGATCTTGAATTTCTCGCACAGGGCGGTGATCATAGTATTCTTTAGATTCTTACCATTGTCTGTGATGATCCTCTCCGGGATACCGTACCTACATATGAGATTTTTTTTAATGAACCGGGCTACAACATTCTTGGTAACGGAAGCGAAAGAGGTTGCCTCAACCCACTTTGTAAAATAGTCAATGGCCACTAAGATGAAGCGGTGTCCATTGGAGGCTGTTGGTTTGATTTCCCCAATCATATTGATGCCCCACATAGCAAAGGGCCAAGGAGCCGTCAAGACATTCAGAGGAACCAGAGGTAGGTGCACCTTGTCAGCATAAATCTGACACTTATGGAAGGTTCAAGAGTGTTGATCGCAATCTGCTTCCATGGTAGACCAGTAATAGCCTGCCCGTAGGATCTTCTTTGCCATCATATGCCCACTGGAATGGGTTCCAAAAGTGCCTTCATGTAGATCAGCCATGATCTTTTCTGCCTCAACCTTGTTTATGCAACGGAGTAAAACAGAGTCATGGTTGCGTTTGTAGAGAATGCCATTACTAAGTAAAAACTTAGTAGAGAATCTCCTTAAGAACTTCTTATCATTGACTGAAGCTCCTTCCGGATATTCTTGAGCCTCGAGATACCTCTTGACTTCGTGAAACCAAGGCTGGTCCACTACTTCTTCAGTATTAATCTCGTAACAGTGAGCTGGTTCATCCATTCGTTCAATTGTGATCTAGGGAGCCTCGTTACCCCATTTAAGTTTAAACATGGATGACATTATGGCTAGTGCGTCTGCTAGCTGATTTTCTTCTCGCAGGAAATGCTTAAAGGTAATCTTCTCAAAATATGGGATCAATGTCAGCACATGTTCTTTATAGGGGATAAGGTTAGGGTGTTTGGTGTCCCATTCCCCTTTGATCTGGCTGATGACCAAAGCTGAATCTCCGAATATATTTAAGGATTTGATCCCCAAATCTATGGCAGCTTTGAGACCAAAAATGCATGCTTCATATTCTGCCATGTTATTTGTAAAATTGAAGCAGAGTCTTGCCGTAAAGGGAGTATGACATCCTTCAGGAAATATGAGTACAACACCAATACCATTGCCGAGTCTGTTAGACGCCCTATCAAAAACCAGGGTCTATCGGGATCCTTGTTCAGGTCCGTCATACGGTCTGAATTCTTCATAGTTGTTTACCATCATAATGTCTTCATCTTGAAATTCGAATTTCATGGACTGGTAGTCATCCACAGCTTGATGAGCAAGGTGATCAGCTAGTACACTGCCCTTTATTGCTTTCTGGGTAGTATACTGTATGTCATATTCTATCAGGATCATCTGCCATCTCGCTATTCTCCCGGGGAGAGCAGGTTTCTCAAAGATATATTTGATTACATCCATTTTAGATATCAATAAGGTAGTATGAGTCAGCATATACTGTCTTAGCCGGCGAGCAGCCCATGCCAGAGCGCAACAAGTTTTCTCGAGCAGTGAATATCTTGTTTCACAGTCGGTAAACTTTTTGCTCAGGTAATAAATAACATGCTCTTTTCGGCCAGACTCGTCATGCTGCCCCAGCACACACCCCATTGAATTTTCCAAAACAGTTAGATACATGATCAATGGTCTTCCCTTGACAGGTGGCATCAAAATAAGAGGCTCTTGCAGGTACTCTTTGATCTCGTCGAAAGCAATTTGGCACTCATATTCAACTTGACTACTTGATCTTTCTTCAGTAATTTGAAGATTGGCTCACAAGTAGCTGTCAGGTGAGAAATGAATCTGGCAATGTAGTTTAAACGTCCCAAGAATCCTCTGACTTTCTTCTCAGTATGAGAAGCAGGCATCTCTTGTATCGCTTTCACCTTAGCGGGATCCACCTCAATACCTTTATTACTGATGATAAAACCTAGGAGCTTACCAGACCTTACCCCAAATGTGCACTTATTTGGGTTCAACCTCAGCTTGTATTTCTTTAGTCTCTCAAACAGTTTATGTAAATGATCGAGATTCTCTCCCTCTGTTTGAGATCTAGCTATCATGTCGTCCACATAGACCTCTATTTCGTGATGTATCATGTCGTGAAATAGAGCTACCATGGCACGCTGATAGGTTGCCCCAGCATTCTTCAGTCCGAATGGAATAACCCTATAGCAGAATGTGCCCCACTGTGTGACAAAGGTTGTTTTCTCCATGTCCTCAGGCGCCATTTTGATTTGGTTGTATCCTGAGAAACCGTCCATGAAGGAAAACACTTTATGTTATGCCGTATTGTCAACTAGAACATCAATGTGGGGAAGTGGGAAATTATCCTTAGGGCTTTCCCTATTTAAATCTCTGTAGTCCACACACATTCGTACTTTGCCATCTTTTTTGGGCACAAGAACGACATTGGAAATCCATTGTGGATAGGAGGTGACAGCCAAGAATCCAGCATTAAATTGTTTCATGACTTCTGCTTTAATCTTCTCCGACATGTCTGGTCGCATGCGACGGACCTTTTGTTTCACCGGTGGACAATCTTCTTTTGTTGGTAGACAATGTACCACAATATATGCATCAAGTCCCGACATGTCTTCATACGACCAGACAAAGACTTCAACATAATCGCGTAATAAATGAATCAGACACTCTTTGATACTGGGTTCCAGATTGGCACCCACCTTGACTTATCTTTTGTCTTCTTCGGTACCTAGGTTGATTGTGTCCACTGGTTCCTCGTGGGGCTGAATGGTCATCTCTTCTTGTTGCAGTAACCTGGCGAGTTCCCCTGGTACTTCACAATCTTCCCCAACTTCGTCTTCGGCTTGGTAGATTAGATTTTCAGAATCATAGAAGGCCACAGCAGAATCGTTACCCATGGGATCCCGAATGAATATAAACCTGCATTGTGAGTGTGAGTGTGTGTAAGAGTATAACTATCTTTGAAAGAAATGAAAATGTAAAAAAGAAAAACAATAAGCACAAAGTTTGTATGCAAAAATGTCCATGATTTATTAATGTCATATGGAAATGAGATAATAACCCTTACAAATGGACCAGTGTGCCTCAGATAAGACACAAGGTTTTAAGAGTCTAAATTGTTTTAATATTACAGATCCGATAAAATGTAAAGACAAATTACTGTGGGATAAAAGTGATTGGGACGAAATCTCTAGCTTCCCAATTGCTGAGCCCTCCACTGACAGTTGGGAAAATCCAATCCTCCATGCCATAGCTATCTTCATCATCCTCCATGGCGCTGACTTGGTGGTTGCTGATCTTCAAGGGTGGTCCTCCGGCACGAGCGCAGCGTACAGCTTTCTGGGCACCTGAAGTGAAACCCAGACCAAATTTATCAGATTTGTATGGGATATCTGGGAGCTGTCCCTAAATAGTGCACCCACCTTCTTCTATCACTGCCTTGGCATCCTTCAAAGATGACATATTTAGCAGAGGCCTTGTAATCTTGGGGACTTGAGACACAACCTTGGTCACTTCCACATCTTGCGGGACTTCTTCAAAGTGCTGGAATAGAGTTTCAATAAATTTGCCATCTAGTTCCACATATCTGAAGGAATTTAGATGGCTGACCATATACTCCTCTTCTCCATGAACGGTGATGATTTTCCCTTGAATTTGATATTTCAGCATTTGATGCAACTTCGAGGTAAAGGCACCAGCATTGTGGATCCACGGTCGGCCTAATAAGCAGGAGTATGAAGGGCGAATATACATTATACAAAAAGTTAAATCAAATGTTTGGGTTCCAACTTTTATGGGGATGTCCAATTCCCCATGCACCATCCTTTTTGAGCCGTCAAAGGCCCTCACTACCATGTTGCTCAGTTTCAATGTCAATCCTACACAGTCAAGCCTATCAAAAGCCTTTTTAGGCAACACATTCAGAGACGAACTAGTGTCCACCAAAACACGAGCCAAGGTCGTGCCCCTGCATTCGACTGAGACATGTAATGCCTCATTATGATTCCTACCTCTTAGCGTTAAGTCAACATCTGAAAAACCTAAGCCATTATCTGCAGTCAAGCTAGCTACACAGTCTTGGAACTGATCGGCAGATGTTTGTTGGGGTACATGGGCAGTTTTCAGGAACTTTACCAAGGCTTTTGCATGAGCCTCAGAACATTGTAATAAAGCCAGCATGGAAATTTTTGATGGAGTTTTCCCCAGTTGCTCGACTACGTTATAGTCGCTTCTTTTTATGATCTTTAGAATTTGCTCCATCTCCTTTCGGGAGGTCTCAGGGATAGCCACTGATTGTGCCTTCGTCCGGACAGGCTCAACTAGAATATCTTTACCTCGAGTCTTGGTTGACTCAGCAGAAGGAGTGTCTGTAGGGGTGATAACATGGATTGTAATAGTTTTGTCAACAGGAGTATTATCAGAGATGATTGCAGGACTAGGAATAGCCTTTGGAGGAGCAACAACAACAAGAATGATTACGGGTCCAGAAATAGCTTTGGGAGGAGAAATTTCTGTAGAGAAAACCCTTCCACTGCGGGTTATCTTACTAGTCCCTGCGATATTATTGACATCGGAGTCAACTTTCTCGGAACTTGAATTTTCAGCAGCTGGCCAATCTTGCTTGATACCTTTGTAGTAGACATCCCCTCCATAGTTCCATGGTACGGTTTTTTCTGACGAATACGGGATTGGTCCAAGCATTGTAATTATCAACATAGCTACTTTTGGAACTGATGTAATTCTAACGGGTCTTTTGGTGGAGACCCTGGAAGAATTGTCGGAAATGGTCACGATGGAAACATCATTATATGAAACAGTTGGAATAGAAGTCTTTTCGAACAAAATTTCCTTGTTATCTATTAGGAACTGAACGCCTGCTTTCAATAAAGGACAATTGGCTGGTGAGGATAAGTAGAAATGACAACTTTCATCACTGCCTGGGAAAACACCAGAATTCAAAAAATTCTCTTTGATAGTCGAGAGTGGGGTCACAAGTTCATCAACTGAAGTAAAAAACATATCTTCCTTGACGGTGTTGACATCACGGTCGTGCTTGAGCATAGGGGCAGTAATGACATTTGGATTTTCTGGCGCGTCGAACTCAATGTCTTTGGCTTCAAGAAGGTCTTATACTTTGTTCTTTAGAGCCCAACAATTGTTAGTTTCATGGCCGAGACTCTCATAGTGGTATGCACAACAGGCATTAGGATGATAGTGAGGAAAGGTTGTATTAGGATTCTTTGGAGCTTCTTTCAAAGTCACTAGGTTGGACCTTAACAAATGTGGCAATACTTGAGATAGTGTCATATTAATTCGGGTGAATTGTCTGACTGGTCTTTACATTCTCGGCTGGTTGCCTCTTTGCTGAGCAGGTTCTGGTTTAGGAATCATGATAGCCCCCACCATTGGACGATGTTCAGCCCTATCTTGATTTCTCAGAGGATATACAACAACCACTTCCTTCTTTCCAATGAATGGTTTCCTTATAGCAGCAGAGGATGTATCTTTTTGAATCTTCCCATTATTTATCCCGACTTCTACCCTTTCTCCGGTCAATATCAATTCGGTAAAACCTGCCGATGAACTCCCAATTAAGTGATTAAAGAAGGGACCAGACAAGGTGCCTAAAAACATGTCTACCAATTCTCTTTCAGATAGAGGAGGCTGGACTCTTCCTGCTAAGTCCATCCATTTTTGCACATAGTCCTTAAATCCTTCACTTGAAACCATGGCTATACTCTGAAGTTGAGTACGGGTGGGCGCAAGATCAGCGTTGTATTGGTATTGTTTGTAAAAGGCAGCAGCCAGATTTTCCCAGTTATGAATATTGACTCTTTCTAACTGATAAAACCAATCAAGTTGAGTTCCAGACAGACTGTCTTGGAAGAAGTGTACCCATAAATCCTTGTCAGCGGTATGAGGCTGAATTTTCCTCACATAGGACCAGAGATGCATTTTGGGACATGAAACTCCATCATATTTGGCGAACACCGGTGCTTTGAATTTTGGAGGGATGACAATCCCAGATACTAGACCCAACTCCTCAAAGTCCAATCCAGGCACTTTTTGGGTTTCCATTGCACTTAACCGTTCTTCTAGATGCTTATACTTGTCATCGGCTGGAGTAAGGGAAGCCCCTTCGACTGTGCATCAACAAATCACATTTGGAAACCTGGTGGCATTGTCATGAACATAGAAGCTTATCAAAGTTAATTTTTGGAAAATATGAATCATATCGACATAAATAACTTTTACAGAAGATTGGTGAACATTTCACCATGTACACCAGCAGAAACTGAATTTTCTTTCTAGGGAGATGTTATTACTCAATTAAGTTACACCCCCACTCACGGGTTTATGTGGGATATATGAGACCATCAGTTAGCATAATAGATGGTCTGACTCAAAGGACAACAATGCCTGATTCGATCACACTTGCTCTAATTTTTGTCTATGTAGCTGAAAATAGACTAAAGACAACCTTAGAAGTAATGTTCTAACCAAAGGTGACTATCGAAGCCACAACAGTTAAAACTGTTGAAAACATAGAAGCTATGATGATGAGTCTTTGGGGTTTGAAAAAACCCAGTAATAGTGACCAAAGGGATGCAAGCCCATGATCATTTGGAAGAGATAGACTTAAGGGATGGGACGACCAAACAACTAACCTATATTAGTGCCAAAATCGACCCAAGCATGAGAATACAAATAATCAAAGTGCTAAAAGAGTTCAAGGATTGTTTGCATGGGATCATGGCGAGATGCCAGACCTTAGTCGAGATTTGGTGGAGTTAAAGTTGCATATTCAATATAATAAGAAGACAGTAAAGTAGATGCCAAGAAGATTTGCACCATAATTCATATCGAAGATCAAAGTAGAAATCAAATAACTTCTCAAGACTAAGTTTATTAGAACTTCCAAGTATGTCAAATGGTTAGAAAATATTGTCCATGTGATTAAAAATAATGAATATCTTAGAGTCTTTATTAACTTTAAAGATCTAAATGTTGTTACACCAAAAGATGAATACCCAATGCTAGTGGCATAAATGCTAGTTAATTTAACATTTGGTTTCTAGTATTCGAGTATTAGAGTATTTGAGTATTTTGACTTTATTTCGTGTGGACCAAGCTACGCATATGGAGATTTGATTTATCGAAGTTTTGTTTCAAGTCAGAGATATATGAAGATTTAGTTCTCAAGATTGGATGTCAAAACATTAATCCGAACATTATTTTCTGCACTAGAATATTTAATTTGATTTGATTTTGATTTGTAGATTATTTGATTTGGCTAGATTTAATATCCAAGCCCAGACGCTTTTATGTCTATAAAGAGAAAGACTCTACACCTAAAGGAATTATGAAGCTGCATGTGAAAGAATATACTTTAGGGTTTCGTCTATTCATTGTTTTTTGTGAGCCATTATTGCATCATGTTGATGCTTGAATTAGACTGAGTTTGAGTTGTAATGTGTGAATCACTCATAAGTTTTTAAGTAAGAGTGGTGAAATTCTGACACACACAATATATATGTCAAAACTGATATCTCAGTGTACAAGCACAATATCACGGCATATGTTATGACATCTGTTGACAGAATAGCAACAGGACAATAGCAATGCAAAATTTAAAACTTGCAGAAGTAAAAAAAAACACAATGATATGTTAACTCAGTTCGGTGCAAACTCACCTACTCTGAGTGCTACCAAGCCAGGAAGGAAAACCAATATTAGTAGTACTAGTTGAAAGCTAAACTCTTCCTCTTACAACTTCTCGCCTAATCCCTATCTCGTGCAACTTCTATCTAGGTACCTCCTAGATATGAGAAATCGTCATCTCACTTCCAATCACCATAGTGATAAACAAACAATCCCAGTTCTAGGGAACATCTCAAGAAACCAAAAAGAAAGAACACACTTATAAATTACAAATACTAGAAGTTTCTTAAAAGCTTCCCCCAAGATACATGTGGACATATAGAAAATTGAAATTCCCTTGAAGAACGCTCAAACCCAAAATTAAGAAAACTTGACTTCCCCTTATTTTTTACAAAGTTATTGAAGATATTAGGTTTATGTAGTTTCTTTAAATACTCTTAAGCAATCCTTGGGCCTTGCATATGCGCCTAAATATTCCTTGTTGCACAAGCTGAAGGCTGCACCAATTTGTGCATGAAAATCTCCTTGAATCTTGGAACAAAAACACAAAGTTTCCTAATTAGTCTCAATCAACCAATTATAACAACTTTTGTACAGTTGGAGATAAAATATTTATTCCAAATTTAAATATCCTTGACCCGCGAAAAATCAGTGAGATAAACCAAAAAGAATCTCACCGGATCAATTTGAATCTGTCAAGAATAAACCAAACATCATAACCCGCTGCACCAGACAAAGATGTAATGACATTGTCTTTGATATCTGGATGAAAATAACATAACAGCAAACCTGTTATGGCAAACCGTGTTTTTGGCAAAATTTAGTCAATCTCAAAATCATGGTGTCATACCCTAAATTTGTCCGTCTTATTTTCTACGGTCACGTGATTTTCAAAATTGATATTTTATAAATTTCTTTGGCTCATTTACAATTATATTTTGGATTTTATATTTATTTTCAATTTATTTTGCATGTTTAAAAAATATATAATAGTTTACTTAAAATTATTTATATTTCTTAAAATAGCAAATATTTCCCCACCTTTCATATACTTTCAAGTGGCTTCTTATCAAAAATAAATTAGTCAGCACAATTAGTAAAGAGGTAAGGATTTCAAGTATAAGGTCACGAGTTCGAATCTCACTTGCTATATTTTTAACATTTTTTCTTTCATTTGTTACTAACTTTATTTTCATTTTTAAATCATAAAATTATATATTTATTATTATTTTAATTTCAATTTTTGTTTTTTATTTTAAGGCATTTTCAAAAATAATCATTTATTTGATTTTATACACTTTTTACTAAAATTGAGTGCAAAAATTATAATAAGTATAAAAAATATTTCATTTTCTGGTCAATTGTTTTACATTGGTTAATTTGTGTAAATCTGTATTATATTCAGCTTCTGATTGGTCAAATTGCTGACTAAGATAGAATCATAAATTTTGAGCTTTTTATTATTTGGATAATTTCATTTTTTAATAATTTAACCTAATTTTTCAATCTATAAATAACATCTATTTTTAGAGTTTAAGACATCAACAATTCACCCACAAAATCTATGATCTTACAATTTCACTCACACTTTCTTTCTAAAACCATTTTAAAATTTACATGTTTTTATCAACAGACCAATAATTAAATATGAGGTTACCCTTTTATTTTTTAATTTTTCTTTCTTCAATTTATTTTTTACCATGCGACGATTTTGATGATGGTTATCTCTCTTTCCAAATTTTACTCATTATATTTTTTTTGCAAACTAACAATTTGTATATTCACGTTGTTACACAAAAACCCACGTGTATGCTTTGCCGACATGGTACATACTAAGACTTCATATACACAAAAAGCCATTCACAGTACATTTTCTCACCAACTACATTGTATAGTCACTCTCACCTTATATTCATACACATACCCAAACCTTGTTCTCCTCTTTTGGTGAAAAAGAAAAATTATCATTATAAGTCCTCTATTACTCGGTTTTTTGTTGTTATTTTCTTTTCATGCCAAGTGTCACTTTGGTGTTGGTTGGCTGATCAAATAAAAGAAAAAAAATACAAGATACAGTGAGGGGGGCGGTGGTCACATGCCCTTCTTGTTGTGTTTTATATTTTATTTTTATGCCATTTGTATTGTAGTTATAAATTAGGCTTCATTGAGGGCTTGGACTATTGTTTTATTGACTAAGAACACCTTCATGATATTTGAACACCCTCATATTCACTTGTTTTTTTTAGTCTAGTTTTATTTGTTTAAGTTAATTTTATATAAGATTGACTTGATCATAGTTAGAGTAGATTTACTAAATTAGCCTCTTTTTCATTATTTTATTTTTCGTTAATTGCAATTAAAATACAAAAATATACAAAGAGAGTTATTTCGTAGGTTTAGGTTAAATAATTAGGAATAATGTACTTATTAGGTTTTATATTATTTATAGGTTAATCTCAATTTGTTAGAGCTCTTTCGATTAATTCAGTCTCATAAACTTGTACATAAATTTAAACGTTTTTATTAAATTAATAATATTTTTTTTTTGTTGCAAATAATAAGATAGGTGTATTTTACATCCATCATATTCTCGAATAATCGATTGATTGATTTAACGCCTCACTAATTAATTATTCAAACCAAAACACCAAAAATTCACCAATCAATCAAATCAATTTCTTCGCCCAGCGCGATTTAATTCCAATGAAGATCAACTCTTCTTTAAAATAAATCAAACTTAATCTAAAACAGCTAATTATTCGCTAATCAGGTGTCACATGCAAGTATACATGTTGTGATTGCAACAAGTTATATGTATAAGAGTATCGTACCCACAGGGAGTGTTGTTACTTAGATTTGATTTTTTTTATATGTAAACTATTCTTTTGATTTAAGCATGAACAGAGAGAAATAATGATTGGTGTTTATGAGTTTAAATTCACTTTAACAGAGGTCAAAAGTATGGTGAAAAGAAGTGGAAATATATTAAGAGTCATTGACTTGAGCTAGGTTCCATTAATATCATTAGTGTATTCAAGTGTTTATGATGTGTGGTGTCGTGACTAGTGAGATCAGAGTGGTCTTGTGGCGTATCTCTACAACATCAAAGCATACATAACAAGGGCAAGAGAACAAATCCCAAAGCATCACTTGTAACCCTAATATGCGTCTATTTGTATTCTAAAATCCTCAATAGTTGCAGCTTCTTATCTCTAAGCAAGCTAGGTAAGTGAATATTTATATCTTACTCATTCAACCATTTTTATTAAGAAAACCACTTGTTGTTGGATATCTCACAATAACGAGGTGTTATTTATTCCTAAGTTGGCCTGACAAAGAAATAGATTTATAAACAAGTTAACATATAATAAAACAAGTCACTAAACCACACACCATTTAACATGAAAACACTTTAATATTAACTTCACATTGCTCAACTACAAAAGGTTCAGCTCATAGTGAGACGAGTACAAGCTACAAACATGGTTCTCAATGGGAATATCTCTTAAACAATAAATGAAGAAAAGATATAAACCTAAGAGAGACTTGGAGAATGACTTGAGACGGATAATCTTCAAGAGATATCTTCAGCCGCGACACTAATCATCGGCGGGTACCAGATTGGGTGAGGGGAGAAACTCTTCCACACTCCATTATACATGCACTCAAACTCTTGGTGTTTTTCTCTTAGAACATCATAACTCTTTTTCAATTTCCACAAGATCCTATTTATATACTTGAGCTAGGGTTTATGTTGCATTGGATAAGCTCCATCACATCAATTCTTAGCCAACAAGGAATCAGATACATGGGGACAATTGTAGGGGACAAAGCAACATGTGGCAGACTGCCACAGTAGGTTGCAGACAGTGAAGTAGGCTGCACAATGTACTGTTGTAACTTCTTTTGTCTTCTAGGACCTAGAAACCTTATCTTTTTATTTCAAATTCAATTTCTTCAAAACACAACAAATATTCCCTCCAATACTTTCATCCTTCCATGTTTACCCCAGAAACAAGTTGACTTCATTATTATTTTTCCCTTTTCCAAGTCCAACTTCTCTCTTTAGCTTGTGTTGTTTGTCACAGACGATTGCAGTCTTGTCTCAGCTCAACAAAGTTAACCTTAAATTAAGCAAAAACACATTAAAACATAAAAGAGCACCTATTGTGCTCCAAACAAATTCTTACAAAAAAAACTAAAATGCTATAAAACAATAATTAAAAAGAAAATTAAAACCTAATAAAGACAAATATTAATGTATGTATTAACTTACAAAATGCGGGTTAACAGTAACTAATTCAAACTTTTTTTTCACTAACATAATAAAAATTCAAGATATTAAAAAAAAAATTGTCAAATTGCTTTCAAATTATATTTCAAACTGTGTCTATGATTACTCAAATTTCAAACTCAGACAAAGTTCAATAGATCATTCGAAAGTAATTCTACATAATCCTATAAAAAACATTAACCAAACACTTCGAACTACAAAATGGACTCTGATTTCTTCGCACGAGGATACGTAGGCACGTGGTTCAAAAACCAAGGCGAGTCCACTAACTTAAAAATATGTTTTCCCTCTGTTTGATTCCTTTCCTAATAGATATGATAATAAAGAAATACTCTCATAAGTCCTAGATCTAAAAAGGATCCCCTTGAGTACAAGGGCGATAAAGGGTGCCTAACACATTCCCTTTATCTAATAAACTCGTGAATCTAGTAATCTCTAAACAACTAGGGTTTTCCGTTCCTTTCCCGTCCTTAGGACAAAAATTAGTGGTGGCGACTCGTATTTTTTGCTGGTTATGACAACTGACGACTCTGCTGGAGAAACCCTTTTAAGTTAGAGTTCATCCTACTTTTAGTTCTAGGGCTTCTGGGGTTTTTTATTTTATTTCTTTATTTATTTTTGTCTTATTCATTATTTCTTTCATTTATGTCTTATATCATATTATTATTGTTGGTGGGATATTATTCACATGATATAAACCCTAGATAAGGGGTTGTCTATTGGCCAAGAGGGTGTAACATGCCTATGAGTTTTTGCGACAACTTCGCTTAGAGTGGGTTGAATTCCGAGAAATATCTTTAGAGGGCTAGTCTCTCTTAGAGATAGAACTTTGGATTTGGACAATGACTCTATTAATAACTCTAAAAATAAAATCTTATGGTGAGACCTTGTACGACCTACAAGACAAAAGTCTTGGTCTACAAAAGGCTCCATTTAAAGGAGGCCCTTATGCCTTTGCCCTTATGTGTTACCCATGATACCCTTGGAAGCCACCCTTATGGGGGGTTGGGTAGAAAAGACTTAGAACCTTCCACAGGAGCCCTCCTGTAGGTTATTCTATTAACATCATGTCCTTCATAGGGAACCTCCATGCGAAGGACTTCTTGTCATTATCCCTAAACCCACAAGGGTTGCCTTTTTTCTACTATAGTCTTTAAATCCATAAGGATTTCCTTTTTTTTTATCGTAATCCTTAGCCTGTAGAGATTTCCCTTTTGTATGTCATGATCCCTAGCCTGTAAGGGTCTCCTTTTGTTTATCATAATCCCTACCATGTAGGGATTTTCTTTTGTGGGTCATAATCCATAGCTTGTAGTGGTTTCCTTTTGTATATCACAATCCCTAAGCTCGTATAGGATGTCATCATTTCTATATATATATTCCTAAACCTGTATAGGGTGTCATTAGGTTTATCATTATCTTTATCTCGCATTGCATTGCATCTTCATGAAACTTTTAGCATATCTTAAAGATAAAAAAATCTTTTTGCATGTTTATACATTTTTCATTCGAACACATGTACATACATTTGAATATTATAAACCTCATATATATTTCTACTTTCGCCCTTGTCCAAATTTCATCCATGCTAACTGATTTCCCAAGGCTCACAAACGAACTCAAGAAAGTCCTAAACCATGAAGGGAGGAGATTAATCATTGAAGACTCCAAATAAACTTGGTCTTACAAATCCTATTGGATAGAGAAGTCAACCCTTCATCATGACAACTATAGACCTACACAACGCCTCAAATACCATCACCATCAAAGCAACTGCCCTATCAATGGAAGAGGTATGTCCAACATAAGAAAAGGCAAAGGTCGCCCCTTACTTCAAAAATGCAAGAACATCGAGGAGCTCTCCCAAAGTCATTGGATCAATAAGAAGGCTCATCCCTAGATCATTAGGCCTTTATCATTTTAATTTGTAATTTCCCTTTGCTAAGTTGTATTTATCGAAAATTTGTACTTTTGATTAGTAATTCTGATAAAATAATCATGCATATTTTTGGAATTAATTCGTTCGTATTCATTCTTTCTTAACTCATCATTTTTCCATATGCCAAAAATATATATCAACACTTTTCCATTTCGCTTTTCACCTTTCCATTTTCATCACCTTTAACAAACTTTGAGGGAGAATGATGTAAATATAAATAACCGAATTTCTTGACGTATGCTTTTTAATAGTAAGACTTAGCTAACGATGTAAGGCATTATTTCACTCCCCAAACACTGGAGAAATAAGGAGTTAATCCATAGTCAACCCCCCTCGAGCTAGAAGTTGGAGTTGTTTCTATTTTCTATAAAAAAAATAATTCTAACCAGGGGTAGGGTAGTCTTTCGATTAATTCAATGATGTATTCTGAAGTCAAAAGAATTAATCCATCTAAGAAAGAAGTTCAAGCACATCTTCTTCCTCGCACACATCAATAAAGATTGAGGATGCATTGAAGATAACACTCACAATATCTTTTTCCTCATGTACATCATCCAAGATCGAGGAAGCAATGAAGATGAAACTCGCAAAAGTCAACATGACAGTCACACGTGTTCTAAACCAAAAGCAAAATATCAAGATTAAGTTCCAAAAAAATGCCCGCTAAGTCAAAAAAAGAAAAAAAAAATAGACTTAGGCAAAATTTAAAGCATCCAGATGGACTAAAAATTCAAAAGAATTGGTCCATGCAAAAATAAGGGATTGAAAGCAAAGAAAAAACAAAAAATAAGCTCGTGACAGCCACCTCAACAAACTGTTGGTGTAAGCCCTAGAGACCAATACTTTTGGTACTTGTATCGAATTATTTATTAATAATAAAAGGCATTTCTTTATTATGTTTGCTTTTCCAAAATAATAAAGTCTCTAGAATAGTTCGTCTGTTTAATGAAATATTAACTGTGACATAATCATAAGATCCCATTAAACATAAGGATAATATTCTTAAAGTATCTGTAGTCGAGCTTTATTGCAAAGCGTGATAACATTAAATCATTGAGATTATTATGTAGATAGACTGATGATCACATCTCATGGAATTTGGATAAGGAGTTATCAAGTCTTGACATATGTATGAATATTAGGAGTGATATTTATACTGGATTGACCCGCTATGAGAATACTACATATAATGTTATGCAAGGTATCATAAGTTATTCTCATGGTGATAATGGTGTATACCACCCTTCGACCTGAAACCACTATGGACCCTAGATATAGAGTTAAGTACTTTATTGTTGATCAAACGTTATTCGTAACTGGATGACCATCAAGACAATTGATGGTACTACATAAAGTATGCTGAGGGACATGAGTGACCTAGATGGAATTCACCCATCCTGCATAACAGGATAAATGTTCAAGGGCCCAATATTGCACTAGACAAGGGTGACACGGTCTATGCCTTGTGTTCAATAGAGACATAAGGTAAAAAGGGTAATTGTACACAAATATTATCATGGAAAGGTTTTGTCAGATCACATGACATTTTTGTGACTTGGGTAGTAGTGATATTTTGCTAGATACCTCTAACTGTTTATTATGTTAAATGTATGATTTAATATAATTACCAACGTTACGAAAAATCTATAGGGTCACACACATAAGGACAGGTTGATAAGAGATAGAGTAAATAAGGAACACTATAAGGTACAACGCTCTTAAGAGAGTTGTAGCGTAAGGTAAGATACGCTTAAGTGGAATACGAAATATGGTAAGGTACCACGTGCTTAAGTGATATATGGTACATCCTAAGGTATGATTCCCGTAAACTTAATTGGGCTTTAGCTTGCAGCCTTAATTAGGCTTTTAGCATGCAGCCCACACAAGTGGTTCTATAAATAGTACCCTTGTGCTGAAGCATTTTCACTTGATGAAAATTAGGTCTTGAAATCTTAGCCGTATTTTATCTCACTCTCTCACTCAAAGTTTTCGTTCATAAGCAGCTAGCACTGTGACCGAAAGTAGTCTGTTCGTATGGACTGAGTAGAGGCGTTGTTCTTCATCAACGCTCATGATCACAACATCAAAGGTTTAAATCGCCACAAGAGGTAATAGTTTCTATCACTGACCATTCCCATTTGTAAGGATGACTAAAGGAAAATTTTAATTTCCGATGTGTTTTAGATCGCAATTTTCCTTGAGTGGTATCAGAGCCACTTACGAAACCATGGATCTGATAACTATTTATTTTATGTCTTTCTTGTTTTGATTAGATTAAAACACATAATGAATTTCTTAATAAACGAGTAATTAAATTTTTGTATCTGTTGTATACGATTTGGATGATTGATGTTGACTATGCTTTGAAATCCGACGTTAGTATGGTGAAGCAGTGATACATTGATCATCCATAGGTTACACAAATAAGATTGATCACTTTATATATGATATATGTAATTCTGATGCAAAGATGGTATATAGGATATATTGTTTTTGTTTCGTTCATTCAAACACTTAATGATTGATATTCCTTTGAGCGATCACTGTTCATTTACTTCGGAATCCGACATTAGTATGGTGAAGAAATGGCATGTTGATCAATCATGATGAATTATCAATCGGAGTGTTCTTGATGGTATGAAATTGTTGCATTATGGTTCATGATGGCACAAGTGTTGTGATATCACAGAGTTATGCGATTAGGGTTGTGAATGCACAAGAGTTGTGCGAAAAACGATGCTGATTTCAAATGAATTGTTCATTAAAATTTTGTGTCGGGGTGCTGCCCCTAACAACCCCACAAGGGGGCATTGTGGAACCCCCATATAACTTTGCATAGTGTGATCAATCGACGAAATTTAATTTGGTTTATTTAATTAACATAATTTAACTAATAATAAAAGTGTGTTTATTATTGTTATCTTATGGTGATCAGTTATGGCCTTAGTTTTACTTTATTTTGTTTTGGGATTTTAAAATATAGCCTGTGTATCGTGTCTCTCTCTTAATCTCTTGATATCACTTCTTTTCTCATCTCACTCCCTCGTATGTCAAACAAGTTTTTTTATGTAATGTTATGAAGAAAGAGAAGAATACAATATCAAAGGAGGACAACCTTGGAATCTTTCTTGGAGAAGTTTAGATCGTTATTAGGTTAGCTTAGGTTCTCTCATTGGCTTGGGAGAACAATTGCACTTGGAGCCATAACTGTATCTTTTAATATGCATGTTAATGCATGTGTTTGCATGTTGATGCATGTAAGAGACGATTTGCATGTTAAGCCGGTAAGATCAAACTAATAATAAATTTCCTCAAAAAGAATATTAAGTTTATGCTTTCCAAGTTTTAGAATATATCAAGACTAGTATCGAACAATGTATGTTTCTCCTAATGCGAGGTGCATGTTCTATATTAGTAAGGTGATATGGGATAAATGTAATATCCAATTGCTAAAACATTGGGTCAAACTTAACTAAACAAATTATAATAAGATTATACATG
Organism: Vicia faba; assembly: GCA_948472305.1. NCBI lineage: Eukaryota > Viridiplantae > Streptophyta > Magnoliopsida > Fabales > Fabaceae > Vicia > Vicia faba. Next base: position 826,490,474 of record OX451736.1, read on the forward strand.
TCTAGAAATAATAATTGGGAATTATTCATATGACATATTAGTATAAGGAGTTATTCACCCATCTGAAAATATTCGAGAGTTGTATGAGATACAATTGGAAGGAGTTCCTACCTAAATAACCTAGTTTTGTGCAGTCAATCTAATGCTGAATTAAAACAAAGTGAAATGTGGATCTCGACCCACTAGAAAATCTTCCAACGGAATTTTACGAATTAAATGGTGAGGGCCATTTAGTTTGAGTAAAATAGTGGGAGCATATTTGACTAAAGGTCTAATTGAATATGTTGTTTTAATGATACTTATATTTTTATATTTTTCTTGTAGATTACCATGGCAACAAATACCTCTAACAAGACTTTGCAATCAATCCTTGATAAGGAAAAATTATTCGTGACAAATTTTCTGGACTGGCACTAAAATCTGATAATTATCCTCAAGCATGATAAGAAGCTGTATGTCTTGGACACACCTATTCTTGAAGAGGAACCTCCTAGCTCTGCACCTAAGGCATAAAGATATGCTTATAAGAAACATGTTGATGATGCCAATGAAACCGCTTGCGATATGCTAGCTACCATGAACTCGGAGTTGCAAAAGTAACATGAGAACATGTCAGCATTCAATATGACCCAACATCTGAAGATGCTTTATCAAGAGTAGGAAAAAAATGAGAGGTTTCAGGTTTCAAAGGCCATTTTTAATAGCAAGTTAGTTGAGGAAACCCTTGGAGGTCCCTATGTACTCTAGATGATTGGTTATGTGGATAACCTTGAAAGGTTAGGGTTTCCCCTTGGAAAGGAACTCGCGATTGATATGATATTGCAATCATTACCAGAGAGCTTCAATCAATTTATCCTGAATTTCAACATGAATGACATGGACAAAAGTGTTCCATAATTGATAAGCATGTTAAGAACTATTGAGCAGAATGTGAAGTCAAAAGGGAAGTCCATCTAATGGTCAGTAATGGAAAGAAGATGAACAAAAGAGCCACCAAGAAGGTTGGTAAAGAAAAAGGCAAGGAAGTTTCCAAGCCTAAAACTATTGTTCCTACGTTGAAGCCTATTGGAGGCATAACAAAGGAGGGCACTTGCTTCCATTGCGGTAAGACCGAACATTATAAAAGAAACTGCCCAAAGTACCTGGAAGATAAGAATAATGAAGTATAGACTTCAAATTCAGGTATTTTTGTTATTGAAATTAACTTATCTACTTCTACATCATGGGTATTAGATACTGGATGTGGTTCTCACATTTTTACCAATGTGCAGGGGCTAAAAAGGAGTAGAGATTTGGAAAAAGGTAAAGTTGACCTACGAGTTGACAATGGAGCAAAAGGTTGTTGCTTTAGCCATATGAACTTATGTTTTGACTTTACCTAGTGGCTTAATAATTTATTTATAGAACTATTATTATGTACCTGCAATTAGCAGGAATATTATTTTCATTTATTGTTTGGACAAGTTTGGTTTTTCATTCATAATAAAGAACAATTGTTGCTTCATTCATTTAAATGATATATTATATGCTTCTACGCAAATGAACAATCGATTATATGTCCTTGATATTGAAATGCCAGTTTATAACATTAATACTAAAAGGATTAAACCTAATGAGTTAAATTAAAGTTACCTTTGGCATTGTCGCTTAGGCCACATAAATGAGAAACACATTTCCAAACTCCATAAAGATGGACTCTTGTATTCTTTTGATTATGAATCATATGAGACATGTATATCTTGTTTAATTGGAAAGATGACAAAGTCCCCATTCACAAGAAAAGGTGAAAAGGATAATGATCTTTTGGCCCTCATACATACTGATGTATGTGGACCACTGAACATACCAGCCAGAAGAGGTTTTTAATATTTCATCACATTTACTAATGATTTCAGTAGATATTGTTATGTGTATTTAATGAAACACAAATCCGAAACCTTTGAAAAGTTCAAACAATTCAAGAATGATGTAAAAAAACAACTGTATAAGAATATTAAAGTTCTTTGATCAGATCGAGGTGGTGAATATTTAAGCCTAGAGTTTGATGACCATCTAAAGGAATGTGGGGTTCTATCCCAGCTTACTCCTCGAGGAACATCACAATGGAATGGTGTATCTGCGAGAAGAAATCGAACCTTGTTAGACATGGTCCGATCCATGATAAGTCACGCCAATCTTCCAAACTCCTTTTGGAGACATGCACTATTGATAGCAACTTACACACTTAAATGTGTTCCATCCAAAAAAGTTGAGAAGACACCATATGAGATAAGGAGTGGTAAGAAACCACATATGTCTTACATGAAGATTTGGGGTTGCAAAGTTTATATGAAACGATAAATTTCAACTAAGATTGAGCCCAAATCTGAAAAATGCTTATTTGTGGGGTATCCTAAAGAAACAAGAGGGTATTACTTCTAAAATCCTTCTGAGGAAAAAGTTGTCGCTTAAACTGGAGTTTTTATGGAAAAGGACTTTATTTCCAAAGGAATCAGTGGGAGGAAAGTAGAGCTTGAAGAAATTCAAGAATCACAAAACATTGATACACCTATGGAGGAATTAGAGCAGGAAACATAAGAAGTTGTGGAAGAGCAACCTGCTCAAGTAGAACAAGACCAACGTAGGTCAAGTAGGATACATCACTGACCTGATAGATATGGATATCTCATAAGTGATCAAGGTGACGTATTACTCATGGATCAAGATGAGCATGTGACTTACAAAGAGGCCATAATTGGTCCTGAGTCTGAGAAGTGGCTAGAAGCCATGAAATCTGAAATAGATTCCATGTAAAAAAAACCAGGTTTAGACCTTGGTAGAGCCTCCTGTAGGAGTTAACCCTATAGGATGCAAGTGGGTCTTCAAAAAGAAGACTGTCATGGATTGTAAGGTACATACATATAAGGAAAGATTGGTTGAAAAAGGCTATAAACAAATTCATGGGGTTGACTATGATTAAACATTTTCACCAGTTGCAATGTTTAAATCTGTTTGGATTTTACTAGCTATCGATGCATATCATGATTATGAAATATGGCATATGGATGTCAAGACTGCTTTCCTTAATGGGAACCTTCTTGAGGATGTGTACATGACATAACCTGAAGGGTTTGACATACTAGAAGATGCCCAAAAGATATATAAGTTACATCGATCAATCTATGGATTGAAGCAAGCTTCCAGAAGCTGGAATCTTTGTTTTGATGAAACAGTAAAACAATATGGATTCATTAAGAATGAAGATGAGCCTTGTGTAGTGAGAGCCTGATCATCTTCTTGATATTATAGGTAGATGACATATTACTCATTGGAAACGATGTCCCTACCTTGCAACAAGTAAAGACTTGGTTTGGAAAATGCTTGTCTATGAAAGACCTAGGTGAAGAAGCCTATATTTTAGGAATCAGGACCTATAGAGATAGATTACAAAACTGCTTGGCCTAAGTCAGAGTACATACATAGACAAAATGTTAAGACGCTTTAATATGCATGATTCCAATAAAGGATTCATACCTATGCAACATGGCACGTGTCTATAAAAAACACAATCCCCTTCAACTAAGTAAGAAAGAAATCACATGAATAAGATTCCATATGCATCTTCGATAGGATCTATCATGTATGCCATGTTATTTACTGAACCAGATTTCTCGTATGCTTTAAGTGAAACTAGTAGGTACCAATATGATTTTGGTGATGCTCATTGGGTAGCTGTCAAGAATATCCTTAAGTACTTGAGAAGGACTAAGGAATCATTCTTGATATATAGAGATCGATAAGAGCTTGTTGTAATTGGATACACCGATGCTAGCTTCCATACAGATAAGGATGACTTTATATCACAATTTGGTTATGTGTTCTGCTTAAATGGTGGCACTGTGAGCTGGAAAAGTTCAAAGCAAGATACAATTGTTGATTCTTCAACCGAGGCCGAGTATATTGTTGCCTCAAATGCGACAAAGTAAGTTGTTTGGATCAAGAAGTTCATTAGTGAACTTGTCATAGTCCCTAGCATTGTGGATCCCATTGATCTCTATTGTGATAACAATGGTGCTATCGCACAAGCTAAGGAGCCTAGATCTCACCAACGATCCAAACACATACTTAGGCGTTATCACCTTATTCAGGAGATAATCGATCGGGGAGATGTGAAGATATGCAGAGTACCTACACTTGACAATGTTGCTGACCCACTAACAAAACCTCTTACGCAGCAGAATCATGATGCCCATACTAGATCTATGGGTATTAGGGGTATACCGGATTGGCTCTAGTGCTAGTGGGAGATTTTTGGTGTAAGACCTAGAGGCTAATACATTTGGTACTTGTATTAGATTATTTATTAATAATAAAAGGCATTTCTTTATTATGTTTGCTTTTCCAAAATAATAAAGTCCTTAGAATAGTTCGCCTGTTTAATGAAATATTAAGTGTGACTTAATCATGAGATCCCATTAACATAAGGACACTATTCTTAAAGTATATTTAGTTGAGATTTATTGTGAAGTGGGATAACATTAAAGCATGCGATTATTATGTAGATAGACTGATGATCACATCTCATGGATCATGGATAAGGAGTTATTAAGTCTTGACATATGTATGAATATTATGAGTAATATTTATACTGGATTGACCGGCTATGAGGATACTACATATAATGTTATGCAATGTGTCATAAGTTGTTCTCATGGTGATAATGGTGTATACCACCCTTCGACCTGAAACCACTATGGACCCTAGATGTAGAGTTAAGTACTTTATTGCTGATCAAACATTATCCGTAACTGGATGACCATAAAGACAGTTGATGTGTACTTCACAAAGCATGCTGAGGTACATGAGTAACCTAGATGGAATTTGCCCATCTTGCATAACAGGATAAATGTCTAATGGCCTGTTGCACCCCAAAATTTTCCCTCTCATTTCTCAAGGAATCACCCTGGATCCTCAAGTTTGCTTCCATCCAATTCCAAGCCTTGAACTGCAATTTTTCAAGAAAAGTCATTCATAAGGGCAAAATGGTCATTTGCATACTGAGAAGTCTAACTTTGACTTTTAGATCAAAATCAAATCTCAAAAATCATATTTTATCAAGACATGTTGGAATATGAAGTTTGTTTTATCAAGAATTTCAAAAGTCAAATTTTACTTTGGAAAAGTCAAATTCTAAATACTTAGAAATTTTTCTAAGTGTTTAAGAAGCATGACAAAACTCAGAACTTCTGACCAGATCATCACCTTAACACTCATCAAATTCTGGACACTCTCAAGGCAGAGTTTGGTTAGAACTTCTGGGCAAGTTTTCATAAAAGCTTCAGTCAGAGTTTTCCAGGGTAATTCAAAGAAGGATCAGAAGCGTGTTGCAAAGTTTGAAAGTTCCTTTAGAATGTGCTGGATCCAGAAGATACAAAGATCAGAAGTTGGATGCTACGCTGAAGCAGAACTTCTGATCCAGAACTAAGTCATGGTGCAGAATCTCACGTTGCAGGATTTCTGGTTGTGATAAGTCTCATAATCATTTAATGATCATTTAATGCTCACAACCACTTTTGAGTCTTTATCCAAAGGATTTCCACCATATGTACCTCTACTGTCTTGGGATAGAAAACTCTGATACTAGGTGTGATGCGGTGGGAGAACTGACTTGAGGTTTTGCATTTATGTTCGCAAATGTTGCGGTTAGCAAGAGTCACCATCGACTTTTCTTTTATCCAAAAGGAAAGGTAAAAAAGCACAAGAAAGACCTTTGAGATTGTTTTTGGGTTCGGGGGGTAGATTATGAAAAGGGAAGGGGCTAGCACCCTTTTCATCCATGGTTTTCCATGGGCTCTTAGTTACTTGTTTTAGATCAATTGCTTTGCTTTTTTTCAATTGTTTGAAATGGTGCTTTGTGTGGTTTTGAAAGTATTTTGAAAAGAGGCCTTTGTTTAGGCAATCTTTGTAATGATTCTTGTTTGTAAGAATGTATACAAAGATGTTTGTCTTTTGAAAAATATTTCAATGTTTTGAAAGTTGTTTGGAAATTGTTTTTGAAATGTGTGTGTGTTTGTTTGAAAATAACAAGGATTGTTTGAAAGAGATCAAGTAACTAGGAGTTATCTACCCTACTTAAAAGTCTTTCTTGTACATTTTCATTCCTTTGATATTGTTAACCTACCATTGTTTTGGTAGACAACCTTATCTTTGGATGTTAAACGGGACGAGCGTGGGTCATCATATGACCATGATAGCAATATTTCCAAGTATCTTAGCAAGTTTTGAGGGACTAAGATCATTTGTTTTTAGGCAACCTTGTCTAGCGTCATCGAGGGACTATGATCTTTTGTTTTGTTTTGTTTTTCCAAGATACCTAGCATGCATACCATGGCCATTTTGTTTAGGCAACCAAGTAGGTGAAACCCTAGGGGTGCTTGTGTGAGATGTGTTGTCATTTTACATGCATTTTTGTCTTGTATTAGGTCTTTGCTATTTGTTTGATTTTTGTCTTATCATACAAACCCTAATTTACTAAACATGTATATAATGCAATAAATTGCGTAAAGTAAATCTAAATTATTACAACAATATTATGGGAAGGGGGATACAAGTTTTGAATGGGGATATTTGCACAAAATAAAACCCTAATTCACTATTACAACCCAATTGAATTTATTGTACAATAAATAAATAAACAATTATTTAAATATGCAATAAAATGTAAATATGCAAAAAATGTTTTGTAATTGTTTTATGTATGTAAAAAATAAATTATTTAAGTTCTAAAAATAAGAAAAAATAATAATATTGTTTTTTAAAGGGGAAACCCTAATTTTTTGATTTAAAGGAAAATATTGTTTTCTAATATTATTTGTCCAGTTTTGTTTAAGAAAAATAATAATAATATTATGTGCAAATATTAAAAATTAAATATGTATGAAAAATAAATATTTAATGTGTATAATAAAATAAAATAAAATATTTAAGTATTTTTATTATTATTTACAAGTTTATTTAAGAAAATAAATTCTATAAACCTAATAAACCATTTTTATGCCAAAAATAAAAAAATAAAAAAAATAAAATGCAAAAAATTAAGAAAATATTTTTGGGATTTTTAATGTTCAGAAAAAAAAAAAAGTCAATAAACATAAAAATAAAAATAAAATATGAAAAATAACAAAATATGAATCAGGGGGGTGCAAAAGTAAACTGGGGGGTATAGGAAGCAAAAACATAAGCCCAAGCGCGCCCAGGCCCAAGACAGCTTCGTCCCTGTCCTCTGTCCACTTCCTGCGCGCGTTTCTGAGCCAAACCTGTATCTTGCTATTCTTTGCATAAAATCAAAAACTAGTAACATGAAAAATGTAGCTCATGATCTCACGATTCCAGTGATATAAAGTTTGTGACCTAACACTCAAAGATCAAGGAGAATTTTATCACCCATAATTTCTTACCTAAAATTTTCATGAACTTCAAGCTTCAAATTCTCACTAATCAGTTAATATAAATGAAAATTATGCATATGTACAACTTAAGCAAGTTAAGGACTACATTTTTGCTTCACAAATCGTGACCTAAAGATGCCTAAATAGAGAGATAGAAACTTGAAAAATACCTTGTTTAGTTGAGCTTGGATATGGCAATGTGGGAACTTTGAGTGAGGCCTGAAGGTCGTATGAGCTTCCTTGAAGTTCCCTCAAGCTTTTCCAATGCTCAGCTTGCCTTGTAGATGCTTGAATCTCCTTGCACGAGTCAACCTGCAACCTTGCAAAATGAAAATGGTGAAGTGTGAAACGGAGCTCACAGTTGTAAGACAAGGGCTTGGACAGTTTAGGTGTGATGTAGGGAATATGTTTCAAGGGTTGAAAGGCAAAACGCACGAGCAAGTTTCAAGTTGGCAAGTGATTTGCAGAGATTGCCCTGTTTGGGCAGAAAATGGTGTTTTTTTGTGTTTGAGGGTGTTTGAGATGTTAGCAATTCGTGTATTGGCTTGTTACCAAGTTCTGAAGTTGTTTGAAATGATACAAAGGCTTCTCTTTATCAGATGCACAAGCTTACTTGACTTTTACAAGTTTGCTTGCTTTTGAAGAAAGTTGACATGACCAATGCCAAAGGCCTTTACAGGCTTGCTTGCTAGCTGCATAGGGTTGGTGTACTTTGCCTGATGTTTGTGGATCTTGTTTGCAAAAAAAGATCAGGTCCATGGCTCAAGATTTGCAAAGTTGCAAAAAGCAAGCTTTATCAAAATGGTATTATGAACTTTATGCCATTTTTGGATTAATTCATTGTGCAATGCTTCAAAAGTCAGAACAAGAACATTATCCAATGTGTTTGCATTTAATTTTGGAGTTTAGAAAGGATTAGGACCTGTAAAACCAAGTACAAGCATGTTTGAAACTAATTTGCAACTTGTAACATTGTGAAAATGCCTTGAACAAAAGTGGTAAATTGCCATTTTCCTTTCTTCGATTCTCCCTAACCATAAATGATCTTGGAGATTTCTTGGATATTTTGGAAAGCTTGTAACATTCTCTATAATCCATATTTGAAATTCAACTTGAGATACATCTTGGAACTAGGTGAAAAGTTTCCATGAAGTTAGGTCAAAAACCTGCCTAAACTAGGGCAAAATTTCACTAAGTTAAAAAGTTTATGGACCCTTATTCACAAAATCATAACTTGAGATCCAAGCATCTTTTGGGAAGACTTTGTGATTAAAAGTTGTATATTTTATGGAGGACTACAACTTTCATGTTTGAAGTTTTCTTTGAATCCAATTGCATCATGGTGAAAAAGTTGTGGAAAGTTGGGAAAAATAAGAAATTTCCATAACTTAGAAATATTCTGTGTTATGAAATTTTTTCAAATTCAAACCCTAATTTTCAAATTTAGGTTTCTTGGTCAACAAGTTTCACATTTTGACATATCTTGATGAATTATGACCCTTGGCACTTGATTTTGACCAAAAAGTCAAAGTTTGACTTTTCAGTGTATAGTTGACTTTTGATCAGTTGACTGCAAAATTCATCTTTCAATCCTATGTATTTGAGATCTTTTGAACTATGTGATTAGGTCAAGATGATTCTATTGAGTCCTTGAAATCATGCTTGAACCCAATTGGTCATTGGCTAGGTTAAAAATAAAAAATTGCCCTTTCTCAGTCAAAACCCTAATTTTAACCATTTTGCCCTTTTGGTGATATGATCAAATTTCTTGAGGAGTTGTGGTCCAAACTTGATCAAATTATACATAGGAGCCTATAATGTGATTGTGGATAAAAAATTATGAAGTTTGATTGTAAATTGGCCATAGTTGACTTTTCCCCCAATACAGTTGATTTTTAGGTCAATTGTCCAATTGACTGGGCAAAAATATGATTCAAGGCTTGAAACTTGACATGGGAAATCTTAGGGGTCTAAGATGGTGTATGAAAGTCACATTAAGCATTGATGGTCCAAAAATCCTTGTGCAAACTCAAACCCTAATTTCAGGTCAATAGTGCAAGGAGATGTCTTGAGCTGAGCAACCCTAATCCTGTCTTGAGTCTAGGAGTCTTGTGAGGAAAATCTTGATAATATGAGAGGGCAAATTTTGGGGTACAACAGCTGCCACTGTTCAATCTTCTTGAACCTGAAGAGTTAGATTGGCGAGTTTTCCATTCGTGACTCGAAGGTAAAAGATGATTGGACACTAGAGTACCTGTAAATTTGCACTGGTCAAAGTGTAGTTGAGGAAATGGGCATAAAGATGCCATTGGAGATGTGATAGAATCTTGTTGGAGATGGGCTTAAAGATGCCATCCAAGTATGTTTGTTGAGTGGTAAGTTGTAAGTCAAAAGAATAAGTATCAGAATGGTGTCTGTGTCTGGAACGTATCTGAACTGTATTTGGAGACTGAATCTGTATGAGCAATGGAATAGCATCCACATCTGGAGCATATCCAAGCTGTATCTGAATATTGAATCTGAATAAGCAATAGAATAGCATCCGTGTCTGGAGTGTCTCTGAGTTGGGGAAAATCAGAATAAGTGACAGAATGGCCACCGTGTCTGGAGCGTATCCGTACTGGAGTTTGAAGTTTGAATCTGAATGAGTAATAGAATGACTTCTGTGTCTGAAGTGTATCTAAACTGTATCTGAATCGGAAACTAAATAAGGGCCAGAATGGCATCCGTGTCTAGAGTGTATCTGAACTTGAAATTGATAGTTGAATCTGAATGAGAAATAGAATGGCTTCCGTGTCTGGAGCGTATCTAATCTGTATCTGATAGTTGAAATCTGAACAAGTACCAGAATGGCATCCGTGTCTGGAGTGTATCTGAACTGTATCTGAAATCTTTGAACATTGTTAATGATAACTTGTTAATCTTATCCTGAAAAGGGTAAAAGGTTAGCTGAAACACAAAGTTATGTTGCATGAAATGTATGACGCAATATATGTGCTTTATCAATGTTTATGATATATGAATGTAATGCATGCGCATGTAAGCTGATTTGCTGTATTGCCGAGGAAAATAAATCCTTGACGGCTGGGGATAATGAAAAACCCTTGACTGTTGCCGGGGAAAATAAATCCTTGACTGTTGAGAGTAAGAAATCGTGGGCGACTGCTGGAGATAAGAAAACTTTAACAACTTCTGTGGGGATGTGCGGATCCTTCATGTCTTGAAGTTGGAGTATTGACAAAAATTCTGTTGTGAGAGTAATGCCAAACTGCTTGAGAAATCTGCTTGGGAAATCCAGAGAACTTGAAGAATTCTACTGAGGATTATACAAAGGGAATCCTTGATCTGCTGGAGAATAAGGAAGACTCTGATGACTTCTGCGGGGAATTAAGAATGAGAATCTTCATTCCGTTGAGGGGTAATGAAAACCTCGGCGACTTCACTAGGGAAACTGAGAATCTTCATTATGTTGGGGAGCCATGAAAACTTTGGCGACCTCATGCTGGGGAGTAATAAAGACTCTGTGGGGAAGAGTTTACTGTTGGGAGTAAGTTCAGGAGTTTTCGGTTGTCTTCCACTCTACTGGGAAGTTATCCTAGGTTGGGGAGAGCCAAAAGTTAACTGTTATCTGGTTGATTCCCAGGCTTTAAGATAACTTGCTGAGGAAGTTGGATGGTTTCTGTTGGGGATTAGAAGTCTTGACTCGACTGGGGAATAAGGTTTCAGCTCTGCTGGGGGATCTGTAACTCAAAGCTTTGGCTCCGCTGGGGATTGGGAATTTGAAGTCTTAACTCTGATGGGGATTAAGGGTTTGAAATTTAGCCCCGCTGGGGATATGTATTTCAAGGTTTTAGCTCCGCTGGGGATCTAGATGATGTACTGTAGGGATTGCTCCTGGAATAGTCTAAAGACGTTTTCCTATCCTTTCAGTATGTCAGTAATTGTTCTTTTCCATTCTTCTTATTTGTAAACAGTAATTATGTTCAAATGCATATGTTCATCAATGAATCTTGGACGTTTTTGCAAATAAAAACACAAGTGTAAAAGAAAAAGGTAAATATTTTCTGTACTTTGAAAGAGATATCTCTGTATTTACTTTGAATAAGTGTTTTGTACAAAGGAGACAAACATCCTAGTAAGAGGATGGTGTAATAAAAGTAAGAAAAATTTATACAAAGAAATATAGCTATGTGTGTAAAAAATCCCATGGGGTTCCCATTCTGCTATAGCCTTCGTAACTCTGAATATCTTGTCCGTCCGTTGCTTCGTCCGAAGATGATTGGATTGATCAGAAGCTCAGAGTTGTTAGTGAAGAGATTGTCCTTAAAGTGATCCGACGCGACATAGTCATACGCTTTAATTCCCTAACTTTTTCCTGGACCGCCCTTTCGGGTTTTCAGTCCACCGGGAAACCCTTTTTTGCCCAAGTCGCCCTTTCGGGTTTTCAACTTGACGAGTGTACAATTTTTTTTTTGTTTATCCCTAATTTTTGCCTGAACCGCCCTTTCGGGTTTTCGATTCACCGGGATGCCCTTTTTTTCCTAGGTGTGTCAACCTAGCGGGTCATTTATGCGTAGTATCTTTTGACTATGTCTGCATTCGCAGGGTGCGGCATATCGTCACCGTCCATGGTGGTTAAGATCATTGCCCCACCAGAAAAGATGTTCTTGATCACAAATGGTCCTTCGTAAGTAGGAGTCCATTTTCCCCTGAGATCACTTTGTGGAAATATGATGCGCTTGATCACTAGATCCCCGACTTGATATGTCTGGCGCCTGACTTTCTTGTTGAAAGCCTTGATCGTCCGTTTTTGGTACGTATGACCATGGCAAACTGCAGTAAGTCTCTTCTCGTCAATTAAGTTCAACTGATCAAGCTTGGTCTGGATCCAATCGTCTTCACTCAAACCAGCATCCTTCATGATTCTCAAGGAGAGAATCTGAACTTCGTTAGGTAAAACAACCTCCATGCCATATACCAAGGAATAGGGTGTTGCCCCAGTTGATGTGCGTGCCGTGGTACGGTACCCGTGAAGAGCAAACAGTAACATTTCATGCCAGTCCTTGTAGGTGACTGTCATCTTTTGTATGATCTTCTTGATATTTTTGTTAGCAGTTTCAACTGCACCGTTCATCTTTGGCCGATAGGGAGATGAATTGTGATGTTGAATCTTAAACTGCTCGCACAAAGCGGTGATCATAGTATTGTTAAGGTTTGTATCATTGTCAGTGATGATCCTTTCGGGGATACCGTACCGGCAAATAATATTCTGCTTGATGAAGCGGGCCACCATATTCTTAGTAACGGGTGCGAAGGAAGCTGCTTCGACCCACTTGGTGAAATAGCCAATGGCTACCAGAATGAAACGGTGTCCATTGGATGCTGTAGGCTTGATCTCTCCAATCATGTCGATTCCCCACATAGCGAACGACCAAGGATTTGTTAAGACATTTAGAGGAACAGGAGGCACGTGTACCTTGTCTGTATAGATTTGACATTTATGGCATGTTCGGGAATGTTGATAACAGTCAGCTTCCATGGTAGACCAGTAATAGCCTACCCGTAGAATCTTCTTAGCCATCGTATGCCCGCTAGAGTGAGTGCCGAAGGTACCTTCATGCAATTCAGCCATGATCTTTTCAGCTTCAGCTTTGTCCACACAACAGAGCAGAACAGAATCATGATTGCGCTTGTACAAGATGCCATTAATCAAGAAGAACTTTTCCGAGAATCTCCTTAAGAACTTTTTGTCATTGACTGAAGCTCCTTCAGGGTATTCCTGAGCCTCGAGATACTTTTTGATTTCATGAAACCACGGCTGGTCCACTACTTCTTCAGTATTAATCTCGTGACAATGTGTCGGTTCGTCCATCCGTTCAATGGTGATTTGGGGAGCCTCATTATCCCAGTTAAGTTTAAACATGGATGACATTGTAGCTAGAGCATCTGCTAGCTGATTTTCTTCTCGCGGGAAGTGCTCGAAGGTAATCTGCTCTAAATGTGGTAACAATGTCAAGATATGTTCTTTGTAAGGGATGAGGTTCGAATGTTTAGTATCCCACTCTCCTTTGATCTGATTGATGACCAAAGTTGAGTCCTCAAACACAATCAAAGATTTGATTCCCAAGTCTATGGCAGTCTTGAGTCCAAAGATGCAAGCTTCATACTCTGCCATGTTGTTCGTACAGTTGAAGCAAAGTCGAGCAGTGAAAGGTGTATGGCAACCTTCTGGGGAGATGAGTACCACGTCGATACTGTTGTCAAGTGCATTGGAAGCCCCATCAAAGTACAAGGTCCACCGGGATCCTTGTTCAGGTCTGTCATATGGTCTGAAACCCTCAACATTGTCCAATGTCATGATGTCTTTGTCGGGGAAGTCGAACTTCATGGATTGGTAATCTTCGACAGCTTGATGAGCCAGATGGTCAACTAGCACACTTACCTTTATAGCTTTTTGGCCCGTGTACTGTATATCGTATTCCGTTAGGATCATCTTCCATCTAGCTATTCTTCCAGATAAAGCAGGCTTCTCAACGATGTATTTGATCGGATCCATCTTAGATATCAGCAAAGTGGTATGAGTCAACATATACTTTCTTAGCCGGCGAGTAACCCATACCAAAGCGCAACAAGTTTTCTCGAGCAGTGAGTATCGGGTCTCACAGTCGGTAAACTTTTTGCTAAGGTAATAAATGGCATGCTCTTTTCGGCCAGACTCGTCATGTTGGCCCAGTACGCACCCCATTGAATTCTCTAGGACGGTCAGATACATGATTAGCGGTCATCCCTCGACAGGTGGCATCAAGATAGGAGGTTCTAGAAAATACTCCTTGATTTTATCGAAAGCAACTTGATAGTCATCATTCGATCTAACTACCTGATCTTTCTTTAACAACTTGAAGATTGGTTCACAAGTAGATGTTAGGTGAGAAATGAACCTTGCAATATAGTTTAGGCATCCCAAGAAACCTCTAACTTCCTTCTTAGTGAGAGGAGCAGGCATTTCTTGTATAACTTTGACTTTGGCAGGATCAACCTCGATGCCTTTGTTGCTGACAATGAAACCTAGAAGTTTATCGGACCGGACTCCGAATGTACACTTGTTTGGAATCAGTTTAAGCTTGTACTCCTTCAACATGACAAACAACTTTTGCAAGTGATCAAGGTGTTCTTCTTCAGTTTGTGATCGGGCTATCATGTCTTCTACATAGACCTCTATCTCATGATGTATCATATCATGAAACAAAGCTACCATGGCGCGTTGATAGGTTGCCCTAGCATTCTTCAGTCTGAATGGCATCACTTTGTAGCAGAACGTACCCCACTGTGTAACAAAAGTAGTTTTATCCTTGTCCTCAGGTGCCATTTTGATCTAGTTATAGCCTGAGAATCCGTCCATGAAAGAAAATACTTTGTGCTGAGTTGTGTTGTCGACCAGGATGTCGATGTGCGGAAGTGGAAAGTCATCTTTAGGGCAGGCCTTGTTTAAGTCTCTATAATCCATGCATATTCTGACTTTGTCGTCCTTTTTAGGCACGGGCACAATGTTAGCAACCCATTATGGATAGGAAGTAACAGCCAGAAATCCAGCATTGAACTGTTTCATAACATCTGCTTTGATCTTCTCGGACATGTCAGGTCTCATGCGGCGGACCTTTTGTTTCACTGGTGGACAATCTTCTCTTGTGGGGAGACGATGAACCACAATGTCTGTATCGAGTCCCGACATGTCTTCGTATGACCAGGCAAAGATCTCCACATAATCATGCAATAGCTGAATTAGGCGCTCCTTGACACTCGGCTCTAGATTGGCACCTATCTTGATTTCCTTTTTGTCATTCTCAGTTCCCAATTTGATTGTATCCAACTGCTCTTCATGAGGATGAATTACTCTTTCCTCTTGCTGTAGTAATCTGGCCAATTCCCCTGGCACCTCACAATCTTCCTCACCTTCGTATTCGGCTTGGTTGATCAGATCTTCAGAGTCACTGAAGGCTATAGCAGTATCGTTACCCATGGGTTACGGAATGGAAGGGTACCTGCATTTGTGAGTGTGGGTGTGTGTAAGGGAAAACCATCTTAAAACAACAAAATGTAAAAGAAAGACAATGAGCAAAAAGTGTTTAAATATGAAAAGCGTCCATGATTCATTAAAATGACATATGAAAATGAAATAAGAACCCTTACAAATGGACCTATGTGCCTCAGGTAAGACACAAGGCTAAAAAAGTACGAATTGTTTGTGAATTATTACAGTCCAACATAAATGGAAAAGATAAATTACTGATTTATGAAAGTAATCGGAACAAAGTCTTTTGCTTCCCAGTTGCACAGTCCTCCGCCAACAGTAGGGAAAATCCAGTCTTCCAAGTTGCCTTCTTCTTCACTGTCCTCTAGTGCATTAACCCTTTGGTGGCTGATTTTCACAGGTGGCCCTCCGGCACGGGAGCGACGCACGGCCTTCTGACCAGTCGAAGTAAATCCCAAGCCGAATTTGTCTGATTTGAAAGGAAAGTCGGGAAGCTGCCCCCAGATTGTGCTTCCGCCTTCTTCCACCACTGCCCTAGCATCCTTGAGAGATGACATCTGAGGTGGAGGTCTGGTAACTGTGGGTACAGAGGACACTATTTTGGTTGCCACTATCTCCTCAAAGAACTCTTCGAAGTGTTGGAAAGGGGTCTCTATGAGTTCGCCATCCAATTCTATATAACGGAAAGAATTAAGATGATTGATCATGTATTCCTCTTCGCCATGAACAGTTATGATTTTCCCCTGGACAAGGTACTTGAGCATTTGATGCAGAGTAGAAGTGACAGCTCCAGCATGGTGGATCCAAGGTCTTCCCAACAGGAAAGAATAGGAAGGACGAATGTCCATCACATAGAATGTTGAATTGAACGTCTGGGTACCCACCTTGATCGGGATGTCCACCTCTCCATGGACCATCCTTTTGGAACCATCAAAGGCTCTGACAATGATGTTGCTGGGTTTCAGAGTTAGGCCTTCATAATCCAACCTATCCAAGGCTTTCTTCGGTAAGACATTTAGAGACGACCCAGTATCAACCAAAACATGAGCTAGGGTGGTTACCTTACACTCCACCGAGACATGCAAAGCATCATTATGTTTTCTCCCTTTCGAAGTTAAATCTGCATCAGAGAATCCTAGGCCGTTGTCAGCTGTTAAACTAGCCACACATTCTTGGAATTGATCAGCGGAGGTTTCTTGTGGCACATGGGCCGTCTTCAAAAACTTGACCAAAGCTTTAGCATGTGCCTCAGAGCACAGCAACAGGGCTAACATAGATATTTTGGAGGGGGGTCTGCCCCAGTTGTTCAACAACATTGTAATCACTCTTCTTAATAATCCTCAGAATCTCTTCCATCTCTTTCTGGGATGTTTCAGGAATGACTAGTGATTGAGCCTTCGTCAAGACAGGCTCCTCATGAACATTCTTTCCTTTTTTCTCAGCAGCGGAAATAGGGATGGGAATTGCATTGTTATTGTTGGAGGGTACACTTGCAGGTACAGTTACTGGTATAGGTGTGATCTTCGGGATGGCCGCGGGTCCAAAGACTTCTGTTGGAGGAGCATTCTCTGGAGAAAATATTCTTCCACTACGGGTAACTTTGCTTGTTCCGGAAATGTTACTGATGTTGGGGTTATATTCCTCAGAGCTTTCTTCTTCAATGGTCTGTTCAATCTGTTTGACACCATGGTAGTAGATTTCTCCACCATAGTTCCATGGTACAATTTTATCGGATTTGTATGTGGTTGGTCCGGGCATTGTTATCTTCAACAGAGTAGTCACTGGAGCAGATGTAATCCTAACGGGCTTTTTAGGAACCCTGGAAGGATTGGCGTATATGGTTATTATAGAAACTTCTGGAACTGGAATGGGTGAGACAGGAGCGTTCTCAAACAAGATTTCCTTGTTATCAATCAGTTGTTGGATTCCTTTCTTCAATAGAGGACAGTCAAATGGGGAGGATAGGTAAGCATGGCAATCTTGGTCACAACCTGGGAACACCCCAACCTTCAACAAATTCAACTTGATGGTTAGGAGAGGAGTTGACAGTTCATCCACAGTAGAAACAAACAGATCTTCTTCTACAGCATTGGCATTGTACCCATGCCTCGACATTGGGGCGGAGATAACATTCGACTTTTCAGGAGCTTCAAATTCAACTTCCTTAGCGTCAATTAGATCCTGAATCTTGTTCTTCAGGGCCCAACAGTTGTTGGTGTCGTGCCCTGGACTTTCCGAGTGGTACGTACATCTGGCGTTGGGATGGTAACATGGAGATGAAGTATTGGAATTTTTAGGAGCCTCCTTTAGCATGGCCAGGTTCAACTTCAAGAGATGTGGTAGGACTTGAGCAGGAGTCATGTTTATCTTGGTGAATTTCCTTACAGGCCTTTCCATCCTTTGCTGGTTATTTCTCGGCTGATCATTTCTCGGCTGGTTGTTTCTCAGTTGCTCTAATGCAGACTTCTGAATCACAACGGCCCCCACAGTTGGTCGTCTTTCAATTCTTCCCTGATTCCTCTGGGCATAGACAACTGACACTTCCTTCTTTCCAGTGAAGGGCTTTTTTGCAGCAGTTGAGGCATACGCGTGCTTCTGAATTTTCCCGCTTCTAATATCGTCTTCCACCCTTTCGCCAGTTAGAATCAACTCAGTGAAACCTGCAGAGGAGCTTCCAATCAGGTGATTAAAGAAAGGACCTAACAGAGTCCCCAAGAACATATAACCTAGCTCTCTTTCTGATAAAGGTGGTTGCACCCTTCCGGCTAAATCCCTCCACTTTTGGG
Organism: Vicia faba; assembly: GCA_948472305.1. NCBI lineage: Eukaryota > Viridiplantae > Streptophyta > Magnoliopsida > Fabales > Fabaceae > Vicia > Vicia faba. The sequence goes on from OX451736.1 coordinate 826,508,716, forward strand.
TGTAGTCTTTGAAACCCTCATTGGTAGCCATAGCCATACTCTGTAGCTGAGTACGGGTTGGTGCCAAGTCGGTGTTGTATTGATACTGTTTATAGAAGGAGGATGCCAAATCCTCCCAATTATGGACATCTGACCTCTCCAACTGGTAGAACCAATCCAGCTGCGTCCCCGATAAACTGTCCTGGAAAAAGTGGACCCACAGGTCTTTGTCAGAAGAATGTGGTTGTATTTTCCTGACATAAGATCGTAGGTGCATCTTGGGACAAGACACCCCATCGTACTTAGCAAACATAGGTACTTTAAACTTAGGAGGGATTACAATTCCAGACACCAGCCCTAACTCCTCAAAATCCAGCCCCGAGACTCTCTGTATCTCCATAGCAGCTAGACGTTCTTCCAAGTTTTTGTATTTGTCATCGGCCGGAGGGTATTGCTGTTCAGAATAGTCCTCATCTTCTTCTTCTTCTTCTTCTTCCTTAGAATCAGATGGTACTACCGTTTCTTTTCCCTTTCTTACCCCTTCATCAGATGTTGAGGGGAATTCCAAAGTCCGTTTGGCTTGTCCTTTAAACCTTCTGCCCATGATAACCACACCGGCTCGCTTCTTCTTTTTTTCCCCTCTTTTTCCTTCTCTAGCAAAGTCTTGAGCTCCTCCTGCCCCTTGGCTAGGGTCAAGAGTAGCTGTTGAAATTATGAATTCTGAGCTTACAAATCTTTGACCATTTGTTCAATATCTATCTTGCTGAAATAAATAGCAGAGAGATGAGGAAACTTGGTGTGAAGACCTGCTTATGCATATTATGAATGATATGTATTCATGTAATGCATTTAAGGATTCAGAAATTCAAATTTTTTTAAAACAAAAAAGAAACACACGTCATATTAATAAGATAGAATTTGTTAGTACATCAATGCCCCATGGGAAAAATAATACAAAATTCTAAGGTAAAAAGACGTTGCGCATCCTCTTTGGTGCAATGTAGGTGTTGAGAGTCTGCTCTTCATGAAGTTGACAAGTGAGTTCCAAAACCTTCTTCTCGCTTGCGTAGAATTGGGCTTCGAAAGTATCATGCTCTCCCTTGAGCTGTATCCAACTCCTTTGTAGATCTTCAAGTGATGTCGGCATGTCAGGATGTAGGAGGGTGTATGGAACCTCTCCTTCCATAACAGGCTCTATAATCACCGGGAGAATGGAGGGGTAAGGCATCATAAGACTTTGGGCGCGGGTTCGTACCCACTTGAGGTAAGGCTCAAGAGGGATGGAATTCTTGTGTCCCAAGTTCTTACTGTCCACCTTGTTTGGCATCCTCCAAGCTCGGATGAACCTTTGTCGGAGTCCTTGGTTGTTGTTGTCGAAGTCGAAAACCAATCCTTGAATCAGTATATCATGTGGGCCATCCCTTTGGGCATAACCAAACTGTCTCAGAGCCAAGCAAAGGTTATAGGTGATGCCTCCCCTAATGCCAAGTAGAGGGACATTAGGAAATTCTCCATAACGGTCAATGATAATGACATTCTCTCTGGATCGAGAACACCAATGAATGTCTGAATGTGTAAGAGTCATCAATCGTTGTGACCACCTCAAACCTTTCTCATTCTTCAAAACTGATTGGGGAAGATGAGAAATAAACCATCTTTCCAGGAGAGGAGTATAACACATAAGAACACCTCTTTTCCTCATTGTACGAGTGTGAAAAGAGTAGGGGATATCCCCAAGCAATGTAGGCACTGGGTTGCGAGACATGAAGATTATGACAGCGCTCATATCTATGAGTTGATCAGGGTTAGGGAACAAGACCATCCCATAGATGAGAAGAGCTACAATCTCCTCAAAAGCTTGTAAGTCCAAAGAATTCCAGCAGCTTTGGGCCTTCTCAAACAAGAACTTTGACAAGAAGCCTTTGACACCACTTCTAGTTTCCCAATATGTTGTGACATCAGAGGAGTGCTAGTGCAGGTCTTGAGCAATCTCTTCTGGTTTAGATCTCTTTCCGTACCGTTAAAGGGTAGTTGATTGAGAATAGGAATCCTCAAGAGTTGAGAAAATTCCTCCAAAGTAGGCACAAGTTGGTAGTCAGGAAATGTGAAGCAATGATGCAAAGGGTCAAAGAACTGGAAGAGAACTTTCAGCATATCCTCCTCTGTGTTGGTGGTGACCAAGTTGAGCAAATGACCATGTCTTTCGGTGATTGGAGAATTCTCAGGAATGCTTGAAGCTAGCTCCTTGAGTTGTGGAGGAATTCTTACAAGGTTGATTTGGATAGTTTTCCTGCGAAGTGAATCCATAACCTACAAAACAAGAACAAAGATGAATCTCCAAAATCCTTGAAATGGTTAGTGGATGCATATGATACTTCATGATGTCCATGATGTTATGCACAAGTATATATGTATAAGAAAATCACACAAGTTCCTAGTTTAGGCTTGCATGGGGTTTCATAGGTAAGTACCCTCTTGAAGTTTAGTTGGCTCACCCTGTCCTAGAAATAGTAACCGGGTTCTAAGGAGCTCAATATCACTGGATTGTTTCCTTTTTCATTGTTTCAATTCAGCCTCTTTACTGACGACCGAAATATTCCAAGGAACCAACCCTCAACGAGTGTAGTATCAAGTATCTACCAACTTCGGACTGCACCAAATTCGGTCATCTCACTACATCCTAAAAGGCCAAGTTGGTCAAGTAAAGGTTCTAAAAGTCCATTAGTGCTTCATGACATCACTCAGCGGCCCCGTATTCTCTTTGATTGACTCAAAGGCTACTGGTACCCACAAATATGTCGCACTAATATAGCTATTGCTTAGACCATGTCAGTATACCCTGCACAGTTTCCATAACGTATTGCTATTTACCTATGAATGTTTCCCAAATCCGGGTAGAGGATTCAAACCCAAACAATAGAACCAAGAGGTAAAGCAAACAAGTCAAGCAAGATAAGCATATAAAGGTGATCTAAAAACCCTAAGGTAACCCCACTTTCATTTACTTCCCCAGCAGAATCGCCAGTTCTGTGATGCGGCGGGAGAACTGACTTGAGGTTTTGCGTTTATGTTTGCAAATGTTGTGGTTAGCAAGAGTCTCCACCGACTTTTCTTTTATCCAAAAGGAAAGGTAAAAAAGCACAGGAAAGACCTTTGAGATTGTTTTTGGGTTAGGGGGTAAATTATGAAAAGGGAAGGTGCTAGCACCCTTTTCATCCATGGTTTTCCATGGGCTCTTAGTTACTTGTTTTAGATCACTTGCTTTGCTTTTTTTCAATTGTTTGAAATGGTGCTTTGTGTGGTTTTGAAAGTATTTTGAAAAGAGGCCTTTGTTTAGGCAATCTTTGTAATGATTATTGTTTGTAAGAATGTATACAAAGATTTTTGTCTTTTGAAAAATATTTCAACGTTTTGAAAGTTGTTTGGAAATTGTTTTTGAAATGTGTGTGTGTTTGTTTGAAAATAGCAAGGATTGTTTGAAAGAGATCAAGTAACTAGGAGCTATCTACCCTACTTAAAAGTCTTTCTTGTACATTTTCATTCCTTTGATATTGTTAACCTACCATTGTTTTGGTAGACAACCCTATCTTTGGATGTTAAACGGGACGGGCGTGGGTCATCGTATGACCATGATAACAATATTGCCAAGTATCTTAGCAAGTTTTGAGGGACTAAGATCATTTGTTTTTAGGCAACCTTGTCTAACGTCATCGAGGGACTATGATCTTTTGTTTTATTTTGTTTTGCCAAGATACCTAGCATGCATACCATGTCCATTTTGTTTAGGCAACCAAGTGGGTGAAACCCTAGGGGTGCTTGTGTGAGATGTGTTGTTATTTTACATGCATTTTTGTCTTGTATTAGGTCTTTGCTATTTGTTTGATTTTTGTCTTATCATACAAACCCTAATTTACTAAACATGTATATAATGCGATAAATTGCGTAAAGTAAATCTAAACTATTACAACAATATTATGGGAAGGGGGATACAAGTTTTGAATAGGGATATTTGCACAAAATAAAACCCTAATTCACTATTACAACCCAATTAAATTTATTGTACAATAAATAAATAAACAATTATTTAAATATGCAATAAAATCTAAATATGCAAAAAATGTTTTGTAATTGTTTTATGTATGTAAAAAATAAATTATTTAAGTTCTAAAAATAAGAAAAAATAATAATTTTGTTTTTGAAAGGGGAAACCCTAATTATTTGATTTAAAGGAAAATATTGTTTTCTAATATTATTTGTCCATTTTTGTTTAAGAAAAATAATAATAATATTATGTGCAAATATTAAAAATTAAATATGAATGAAAAATAAATATTTAATGTGTATAATGAAATAAAATAAAATATTTAAGTATTTTTATTATTACTTACAAGTTTATTTAAGAAAATAAATTCTATAAACCTAATAAACCATTTTTATGCCAAAAAATAAAAATAAAAATAATAAAATAAAATGCAAAAAATTAAGAAAATATTTTTGGGATTTTTAATGTTCAGAAAAAAAATAATAAAGTCAATAAACATAAAAATAAAAATAAAATATGAAAAATAATAAAATATGAATCATGGGGGGTGCAAAAGTAAACTGGGGGGGTATAGGAAGCAAAAACAGAAGCCCAAGTGCGCCCAGGCCCAAGACAGCTTCGTCCCTGTCCTCTGTCCACTTCCTGCGCGTGTTTCTGAGCCAAACCTGTATCTTGCTATTCTTTGCATAAAATCAAAAACTTGTAACATGAAAAATGTAGCTCATGATCTCACAGTTCCAGTGATATAAAGTTTGTGACCTAACACTCAAAGATCAAGGAGAATTTTATCACCCCTAATTTCTGACCTAAAATTTTCATGAACTTCAAGCTTCAAATTCTCACTACTCAGTTAATATAAATGAAAACTATGCATATGTACAGCTTAAGCAAGTTAAGGACTACATTTTTGCTTCACAAATCGTGACCTAAAGATGCCTAAATAGAGAGATAGGAACTTGAAAAATACCTTGTTCAGTTGAGTTTGGATATGGCAATGTGGGAACTTTGAGTGAGGCCTGAAGGTCGTGTGAGCTTCCTTGAAGTTCCCTCAAGCTTTTCCATTCCTCAGCTTGCCTTGTAGATGCTTGAATCTCCTTGCACGAGTCAACCTGCAACCTTGCAAAATGAAAATGGTGAAGTGTGAAACTGAGCTCACAGTTGTAAGACAAGGGCCTGGACATTTTAGGTGTGATGTAAGGAAGATGTTTCAAGGGTTGAAAGGCAAAACGCACGAGCAAGTTTCAAGTTGGCAAGTGATTTGCAGAGATTGCCCTGTTTGGGCAGAAAATGGTGTTTTTTTGTGTTTGAGGGTGTTTGAGATGTTAGCAATTCGTGTATTGGCTTGTTACCAAGTTCTGAAGTTGTTTGAAATGATACAAAGGCTTCTCTTTATCAGATGCACAAGCTTACTTGACTTTTGCAAGTTTGCTTGTTTTTGAAGAAAGTTGACATAACCAATGGCAAAGGCCTGTACAGGCTTGCTTGCTAGCTGCATAGGGTTGGTGTACTTTGCCTGATGTTTGTGGATCTTGTTTGCAACAAAAGATCAGGTCCATGGCTCAAGATTTGCAAAGTTTCAAAAAGCAAGCTTTATCAAAATGGTATTATGAACTTTATGCCATTTTTGGATTAATTCATTGTGCAATGCTTCAAAAGTCAGAACAAGACCATTATCCAATGTGTTTGCATTTAATTATGGAGTGTAGAAGGGATTAGGACCTGTAAAACCAAGTACAAGCATGCTTGAAACTGATTTGCAACTTGTAACATTGTGAAAATGCCTTGAACAAAAGTGATAAATTGTCATTTTCCTTTCTTTGATTCTCCCTAACCATAAATGATCTTGGAGATTTCTTGGACATTTTGGAAAGCTTGTAACACGCTCTACAATCAATCTTTGAAATGCAACTTGAGATATGATCAGGACTTTATGAGTCTATTGGGATACTAACTGCAAGTATACAGTTTAGTCGTTCTAGTTTTAAATGATTATCGAACCCACAGAGACTGAGGATCAATCACATACGATCTAATGTTACAATTGTTTAACTAAGCGATGAATATTTGGTTTTAGGGGGGAAAAAGAGTTTAATTAAAAACAATAGTAATAGCTATACCAGTATGTGATAGTCGGACTTCGGGAACTCGGTGAATCACTTGGCATATAATGTTTTTCGGTAAAAACAAATTGTTTAAAAACCTAAGACATATACTCTCGTGTTCATGAAATAAGTTATGCTACTAAACCTAGTGGATGCACTTTAAATTTAATAACACTTTTTGAAAACAACTTGAGTTTAATTAATTTGTTAAAACACTCTCGTGTATTTAAAAATTAATGTTTCGTTACCACTATCTGGGTCGACCCCCAGCTCTCGCATGCAGGTTCTTGCCTTAATTAATTTCCCACTCTCGTGGAAAAATCATGTTAAATATCCTCTCACTCTCGTGACAAGGGTAGTTAAATTAAACATGGAAATTGAAAACCAGAAATTATTTATAAAAGTTTTTAGCCAAGTTATCACCGAATTCCTTCGGTGCTTAGGAGTCACATACCGGTACAAACGAATTTAGCCAGACATAATATATTTAGTAACCATGCAACTTAAAATACAATTCATAAAAATAAATAACATAGCATAAGAATAATAAAAACCAATTGCATAAAAACCTGTAAATATGTTGCTGTGGTAATCTTGAGTGCGTACAATATCCTTGCAATTAATTGAAATATATGACCGTGTTAATTCTTAGATGAAGAATTAACACTTTGGAAACTAATTCTAGAAAATGAACGGTACAGTAGGTATATTGGTTCAAAAGCAAATGAAAATAAAAATAATGCAGAAAGGTAAAAGTTTGGCTCTGTAGAAAAATCTTCGACCATGTTCCATTAAAATGCCTCCTATTTATAAAAGAGGATTTTTTCAGTTGAGAGAATTTAGGAACTGCTTGAGTAGAGGAAGATTCGGACTGTACGTTGCTGAAAGTTGAGGAATTGTAGAGAAGAGAACTGTCCATTACGTTGCCCACGTCTCCTGTTATACATAACATTGAATTAAGCGTGTGACGGTCGTCATGAGGAGGTGACTGTCGTAATGCGCTTAAATAGCATGTTGCGTTCGTCAATGATGTGTGACGAGCGTCCTTCAAGTTGTGAGCGCGTTACGCTCGTCATGGGGGTGTGACGGTCGTCATGACAACAAAATCTGCAGATTTTGCAGATTTAGTTCTTTTTCTTCTGATTCTTGGTTAACTTCCTTCATGTGATCCTTTTTCACTGATTTGATTTGAAACATGTTGTACTTGTGAAAAGACACAAAAACTCGGAACAATCGGGAGTTAAACGAGTTAATGTATTATAAAAATCGATAAAAAATATAGTAATTATATGATACGATTTCTCGTTATTAAATTCCCCCATACTTAAACCTTTGCTTGTCCTCAAGCAAATAGTCATTTAGAAAGATCAGACAAGTTTTATCAAGCGCACATGCATGACATACCTTTGGTTTTTAAAGTAATTATGAGAAATCCTTATCAGTTCGACCGATACTTAAGTGAAACACTAACGATACACTAATGACACAAGCAACAGGCTTAGTCGTAGGCTTCCATTTCAAACGAACGTTCCAACAGTTCTGTTATAATCCTGCCCAGAGTTTCTCGTATCTATTTCACCCGGTTTTGTTCTGGCGCAATCACATTAAGCCCTTTGTCTTAGCACGCACGTAGTGGAGTAACCGGTTAGTGACTTTGATCCTTTTAGCACGGGGTCTGGTACACGAATGTGGCAACCCTATACATGTTATGCAAATTGGAGGTTGTGGGGGATCGAGTCGTAGCACGCCATACCAAGTCCAGAACCAGATACCTCTGAACCAACCGACAATGGACTCCTTCATTAATTTCCCGTCTCTTATATGCGAACTTGTATTTTGGTGCAAAATTTTTTCTCTTTTTAGCAGGGAGATAAGAAGGATATTTCATTGATCAGGCATCAAACACTTATATTCATCGGTTCTCCACGTGGTTTGTGTCAAGACGGTGATGACTGCTAGTATAAACTACTAGGGGTTACTTTAGAACTAAAACTTAAGATATAGGTATAATGGTTATTGAAACGGATCGCGTAAGTAAGAAGTCTAAGGTGTCACAATTGTATCGCTCTTGTTGAATCGTTCTCGGCTTCCTTAACTAGGATTTCGTTAAGATAGGTATGTCGGGCTAATGCGAAGATAAAGTAAAAATTTTCGGTATGGCTAAATAAAACGGGGAAGAATTTAAATTGAGAAATATCGTAAGAAAATTACTTGTTTATGGTAGATGGAAAGGTATCTCTCCCACACTAAATCCGACATTGTCCTCAATGTTGCGGTATAAAGGCGGGGAAATACAAATACAAAAACAAACAGAAAGGAAATGAACAGAAAAAGTAAACTACTTAGAAAATAAGAAAAACTACTGATGGCCACATCCTCTACTCCTGGTGCGTGATCGCCTGGTAGGAGTGGCTTTGGTGTCAGTGTTCTGGTAGCCAAGGGTGCTGACGTCCAACCTTAAGGTGTTAAGTTCCAACAGGGCCTCGTCCAACCTCTCATTCATGCTCCGCTGGCCAGTCAAAATCTGAGTGTTTTGTGCGCATATATACTCATATTGTTCCTATTGTCTTCTTTCAAGTGCGGCGCTCATTTGATTCTGCAGATGGATGGCGCGGAGAACTTCTTCAAGAGTAATAGGAGGTGGTGCGGATGAAGGTCCTGGAATGTCATGGACTGGGGCAGCACTGTCCAACTCTTCTTGCATTTCGTCTGTGGGGGCATTAGGCTGGTCTTCATGAGTAGGAACACGCCCCTCGGGATCTGCAGGATCGAATAACCAGTTAGCTCTGTTTTGTGGATCGATTCGGTCCCTGTAGTAATGCTATGATAAACAACGTTTCTGATCATATGATGGAATCTGCCATCCTCCCGCTCGTAGATGAGGTGTGCGGCCTTGCAGTGGTCCAGAGTCAGCAATGCCGGTGCCATAGAAGGCATATCTGTAAGAGCGGCACCATAATTCAGGGCTATGGCAAGAGAAGTGACAATACCTCCAAAATAGAAGGGTTTTCCGCCTCTAGCACATATGGAGTAAATATGGGCCAATAAAAATGGGGCGGCGTTGATCTTCTGGCCGGCGAATGCGCAATGCATGAAGAAGAGATCCTTGGAGTTGAGCTTGTGATTGCTGTCTCGGGCGAAGATGGTGTTGCAGAGGATGCGGTGAAAGTATCAGATAGCCGGATTATGAATATGTGTGACGTTGAGGTGGTCGTAAGATCCGACACGAATGTTCGTCATACTGTTCCATAAATTAAAAGCTTCCTCGCCGAAATTATCTGGCACCCGAAGGTGGACACCTTCGTCAGAACAGAAACCAAACAACCGTGCGATGTCAGTTTGGGACAGCTGATGCTCAGTGCCAAACATACGGAATTTGGCTACACCTGAGAGTTGGTTCGTGGCACCAGAGGGAGTAATGTATGCAAAGGAACTCAGAAACTCAAAGGTTAGAGTTTCGTAAATGGGTTGCGGTTCGCGACACAGGTTCCATAAGTCCACGTTCTACAAAAGTTGTCGGACGCTGTCTAGTAGTCCCAAATTCCTCAAACAATCAAGGTCAACATACCGAGTAGGTTGAAGACCGCGGTGTTGGATCTTCTGGAATTTGAGTCGTTGGGTTTCACCTTGCTCGCCGAATCTGAAAGTGAGATTGGGGACTTGCTGATTGTTGGCCATAGTGCATGCAAAAGATTGAATCGTGAAAATGGTTTGGAATGTGGATTGAGTAGTGGGTTGATGAAGTTTAAGTGTTGGAGTGGAAATTTAAGAAAAATTTCGAATGGGTACTGTTAAGGTTTTGGGAAAAAAAAGGGAAGAATGGGTGGAAGGTGGAACGGCTTCTGTAATAGCAGAATCTGTTATTGGGCGCGCGTGACAGTCGTCACATTGGGCTGACGGGCATAACACGGTGAAACGCGTGTTACGCTCGTCATGGGGACGTTACGAGCGTTACAGATCCAAATAATTATATTCATGAAATGAACGAAACACTTTAATTTCCAGACATTATAACACAATATCCTAACACAGTAAACATGCACAATATTTCCAACACACATCGTATGACAAAATTTTGCAAAAAATATGAACAGTAAATTTAATATCTGATGTAACACACAGTAAAATTAATGAAAATGAAAAATAAACTGAAATGGAAAGAAAATGTATGTTTCTAAAAAAATTGTAAAGAGTAAACTTTGTTTAAAATGAAATAATAGTAGTAACGACAATAGAATTGAAACTTGATGAATAATTGAAATTTCATTAACTAGTAAAATTGTTTGGAATTTGAAACAAATAATAACTTAAATGTACAAAATAATAATAGAATACTAAAACTAGGTTCCTCCCCCACACTTAAACTAAACAGTGACCTCACTGTATATATAAATGCAAGAACTGAACAAATAAGCATAACGAAGGCAACTCCTAGCCACGATGAGCAGATGACAGATGTTGGTGAATGAAATCCAGTTGGTCAGTTACCAAATCCATAAAAGAAATGAAATCCACACGTAAAGATGTAAGCTCACCCCGCATTCCGGTTATTTCTGCATTCAAAGAGTCGAGGGTGACAGTAGGTGGAGGTGGTGGTGGTATCTCGGGAACCTGGAAGGTGGACTCAGTGGAAACTATATGCTGCTCCCATGGGTCAGGAAACTGGTGGTATCCAGGTGGTGTTTCAGGATCTTCAGCATATGGAGAGGTATTTGGGACTTCATAGATGTCAATAGTGGAAGGAGACGAAGGCGGTGTAGGAGGATGGTGGAGATCAAAAAGCCAATTTGCTCTATTATGGACACTAGTAATAGGATTTGGGAGTACAAATTGGTGAACAGTTTCATGGTTAATCAGCAGCTCAAATTCATTCGGCCCAAGATTTCCTATAAAACTAGTGTTGAAGCAAAATTCAATATTCATTGGCTTAATTCCATAGTGAGGATTTGATTCTAACATAGGCCTTCGGAGTCCAATGGAATTGGAGATCATAGTGACTAACCCACCTATGAGGATTGAGGCATTTGGTGTTTGGATAATACGTTCCATATTAGCAAGCATATAGGTGGCACCATTTACTGGACGGTTCTGAGAAGCACAGTACATGATGAAAAGCTCATCACGTGACACAGATGTAACATTCTGCTCTTTTCCAAAAAGGGTGTGGGCAATGATCTTATGGAAGTACCTAATAGCAGGATTATGGATGGACTCCGAGTAAAGGTCACTTGGCTCAGGATGGTTGTTTCCAACAATGCTACCCCAGAAGAAATCAAGGTCAGTATCTAGGAATAGGTCTTCTTGGGTCATGGTGATAACATCAGGGCCATTAGGGAATCCTAACAGGTTGGCAAACTCCCTATGATTGTAGCGGTATTCCATATTAAACAGTCTGAAGGTGATCAGCCCGCGGTTGAAACCTAACCCATGGTTTGGTAGATAGCTCAGTGTGCTCTAGAACTCAAGGGTCAACTTACGGTAGGTACAATAGCATCTCCGAATTGGAGCAACGTCCCAACCTATTTGGTGTAGCAGATACATAACACTCTCTCGAATGCCTAAAGCAGTCATAGCATGGTCGTCAGCATAAATGGTTAGACACATCTCACGCTAAACTAGATCCTCAAAGCGCCTTCTCTGATGCCTACCTCTCAAGGTTATGTTCATGTAGTTCATACGTGCCATGGAGCTAAATATTAAAGCTAATGAATTACCCTGAAAATGTTTAATAAATGTATGAAAAACTAGGTTAGTATTTTCAGGTTAAAATGCCGAAGTTAATCAAAAGAAAAAGAAGTTTAAATAAAAAGTAAAAAGAAGTAAGGGATGCAACATGAAAATTTGAAAGATTAAAACAAAGTAAACAAAATAAAAACAAATCAAAACAACAAAAATAATTAAAAGTAAACATGGGTTGCCTACCATGAAGCACTTTAGTTTTATGTCGATGGCTCGACAGACAGTACCTATTCAGTTAGGTATCGGGGTAGGTGGTTCACTTAACTGCAGATAAGCCAAATAGTTTAGATTTTTGACGTTAAAATAATGCTTTAAGCGCTGGCCATTGACTATAAATGGTTCGATGGAATTTCCTTTAATTTCTACCTCGCCACTTGGGAAAACATTATTAATTTCGAATGGTCCTGACCATTTGGAACGTAATTTACCCGGGAAGAGTTTCAGTCTAGAGTTGAATAGGAGTACAATGTCTCCTTCCTTAAATTCTTTCCGCGAGATACGCTTATCATACCATTTTTTTGTTCTCTCCTTATAGATTCTAGCATTTTCGTAAGCGTCTAAACGCAATTCTTCTAATTCATGGATATCTAATACTCGTTTCTCGCCAGCAGTCTTATAATTTAAGTTAAGAGTTTTAATGGCCCAGTAAGCTTTATGTTCTAATTCTACTGGCAAATGGCAAGATTTTCCATAAACTAATTTAAATGGCGTTGTTCCGATAGGGGTTTTAAAAGCTGTCCTATATGCCCAAAGAGCATCATTTAGCTTGGAGGACCAATCCTTTCTGGATGTGGCTACGGTTTTCTCAAGGATTTGTTTAATTTCCCTATTTGACACTTCCACTTATCCACTCGTTTGAGGATGGTATGGTGTGGCTATGCGATGTTTAACGCCATATTTTGAAAGTAGTTTTTCAAAAATTCTAGAGATAAAATGGGAACCTCCATCACTAATTATTAGTCTTGGTATACCGAATCGTGGGAAGATAACATGCTTGAATAATTTAATTACTACTCGTGTATCGTTTGTGGGTGCAGCGACGACTTCAATCCATTTTGATACATAGTCAACAACTACCAATATATACTTATTTCCAAAGGATGCGGGGAAATGGAAGAATTTCTTCCACTGTTGGTACGTTAAATCGGGTGGTAGAACACTGGCGGCTAAGTAGTTAACAAAATCAGCGTACCATGGTAATGTGGTGTTGGTACAAATGGCTTTTACTACCGCAGTTGTTAAATGTCCATTGCATTAATCTAAATTGTCGGTAGGAGCTATCTCTAGTTTAGCAATAAGGCGTTCATATGGGAAATCTTCGTTTATGGGAACACTCTCGGTTTGGATTCCATCCAATCTTGATAAATGGTCTGCTACCACGTTTTCAGTCCCCCTTTTGTCTTTTATTTCCAAGTCAAACTCTTGTAGGAGTAAGATCCATCTGAGTAGTCGTGGTTTGGCGTCTTTCTTACTTAGCAAGTATCAGATCGCAGCATGATCCGTGTAAATAACGATTTTGGTGCCTACTAAGTAGGAACGAAATTTGTCCAATGCGAATACAACAGCTAGGAGTTCCTTCTCCGTAGTGGCGTAATTCATTTGTGCGGGATCAAGTGTTCTGCTTGTGTAGTAAATAGCGTGAAGCTTTTTATCCTTGCGTTGTCCTAAGACTGCGCCTACAACATAATCACTCGCACCGCACATTATTTCAAATGGTAGGTTCCAATCAGGAGGTTGCATTATAGGTGTTGAAATTAAGGCTTCTTTAAGCGTCTCAAATGCGTTTAAGCATTTATCGTAGAAAATAAACTCGGCTTCTTTCATCAATAATTCAGTTAGTGGCTTAGTGATTTTAGAGAAATTTTTTATAAAACGTCGGTAAAAACCAGCGTGTCCTAGAAAACTTCTTATTTCTCTAACTGTTTTGGGTGGTTGAAGGTTTTTGATAATTTCGATTTTTGCTTTATCGACTTTAATTCCTCTGTTTGATACAATGTGGCCCAACACAATTCCTTGTCTCACCATGAAGTGACATTTTTCCCAGTTGAGCACTAGGTTGACATTGACACAGCGTTTCAGTACCAGCTCAAGGTTTGATAAACATCCGTCAAAACTTTCTCCGCAGACAGAAAAATCGTCCATGAACACTTCCATAATTCCGTCCAAAAAGTCTACGAAAATCGCCATCATGCATCGTTGGAAAGTTGCAGGTGCGTTACATAGTCCAAATGGCATTATTCGGTATGCAAAGTTACTATAGGTGCATGTGAACGTAGTTTTCTCTTGATCATCAGGATGAATGGGAATTTGGAAGAATCCTGAGTATCCGTCAAGATAGCAAAAATGGGAATGTTTGGCTAAGCGCTCGAGCATTTGATCAATGAATGGTAATAGGAAATGGTCCTTGCACGTAGCTTTGTTTAGTTTTCTGTAATTGATACACATTATCCATCCTATTTGGGTACGTTGTGCCACCGATTCACCTTTTGTGTTTGTTATAACCGTAACACCTCCTTTCTTAGGTACTACTTGAACTGGACTGACCCAGTTGCTATCTGATATTGGGTATATGATGCCTGCCTCTAGTAGTTTCTGCACTTCTTTCTTTACGACTTCACTTAGGATAGGATTTATCCGTCTTTGATGTTCTCTAGAAGTCTTACAGTCCTCCTCTAGCATAATGCGGTGCATACAAAGAGAAGGGCTTAGTCCTTTTAGATCTGATATATTATATCCTAACACGGTTGGATACTTCCTTAACACATTAAGAAGTTTTTCGGTTTCGATCTTCCCTAAATTGGCATTGACTATAACTAGTCGTTCGAGTTCTTTATCTAAAAATTCATACCTTAGATCTTCAGGTAACGTTTTAAGTTCTATACCAGTTTTCTTATCAGTTGGGGTAGGATCGGGTGTTAAGGTGAAACATTCGCTTAGGTTGGCATCGTGATATTCTCGTTTCCAGTCATTGTCCTTGAAGATAGTTGGTGTCAGAATTTTCAACATCCCATAATAGGTGTCTTCTTGGCTTTCTAGTTCTTTGACACATTCATCAATAATATCTAGGAAACAACATGAGTCATCTATAGCAGGGGCTTTGAAGAATTGGGAAAGAATAAATTCTACTTTTTCTTATCCTACCTCGAAGGTAAGCTTTCCTTTCTTAACATCAATAATGGCTCCTGCAGTGGCTAAAAATGGTCTTCCTAATATGATGGGAATGTTTGAATCTTCCTTTATGTCCATTATTATAAAGTCAGTAGGTATGTAAAATTGTCCTATTTGGACAAGAATGTTTTCTAGCATACCAACAGGGAATTTGACTGATCTGTCAGCTAGTTGTAGGGACATCTTGGTAGGTCTCATGTCACCTAGTTTGAGCTTCTCGCAAATAGATAAGGGCATTAGACTAACACTTGCTGCTAAATCACATAGAGCTTTGCCTATGACAGATTTTCCAATTACACATGGTATGGAGAAACTACCAGGATCCTTTAGCTTTGGAGGCATGTCATTTTGAATTATGGCGCTACATTCGGCAGTTAGCATAACAGTTTCGTTTTCAACAATTTTTTTTCTTATTAGACAATATTTCTTTTAGGAATTTAGCATATGACGGCATTTGAGTTATAGCTTCTGTAAACGGAATAGTAACGTTTAATTGTTTCAGAAGTTCTACAAATTTCTTAAATTGCCCCTCGTTTTTGGATTTTGCAAGTCTTTGAGGGTATGGAATTGGTGGTTTATATGGCGGTGGAGGTACGTAAGGTTTTTCTGAAACCTCTCTGTTCTCATTCGCTCCTTCCTCTACATTCTCAGTTTGTTCTTTCGATTTCTCTGCTTACTTTTCAGGTTTTTGATACATGGTTGGGTTTTGGAGTCTAGGATCTACCGGTCCATCAAGTGTTGTCCCACTTCGTAATGTGATAGCATTAGCATGTCCTTTAGGATTGGGTTGTGGCTGTCCAGGAAACGTACCAGCAGGTGCGGCAGAACTAGCTTGGTGTTGTGCTACTTGGAAGATTTGGGTTTCTAACATTTTATTGTGAGTCGCTAGGGGATCTACCTTATTTGCTAATAGCTTCAATTGTTCACCGGTGTGAACGTTTTGATTGAGGAATTCTTTGTTTTGTTGAGCTTGATTAGCGATAAAATTTTCCATCAGAATTTCAAGGTTAGACTTCTTAGGAATGTTAGGAACATTAGCAGCGGGTTTTTGATAGCCTGGAGGTACAACGGGTGCTTGGCCAGGTGCATATAAAGCATTATTGTTCTTGTACGAGAAGTTAGGATGGTTCTTCCAACCAGGGTTATAGGTATTAGCATAAGGATTACCTTGAGCGTAATTCACCTGATCAACTGATATTCCTGCTAGGATTTGACATTCGGTTCCAACATGACCTGGAACTCCACAAACTTCGTAGTTTGGGGTAACTGCAGCCACGGTGGCTGCAGGAGGTAAGGTCAAGCTTTCTATCTTTTGGGTAAGAGCATCTACCTTAGCATTAACTTTATCTAGGCTACTAATCTCGTACATCCCACTTTTGGTTTGGGTTTTCTCCACAGGTGTTCTTTCTCCTCCCCACTGATAGTGGTTTTGAGCCATATTTTCAATGACACAAAAACTCTGAACAATCAGGAGTTAAACGAGTTAATGTATTATAAAAATCGATAAAAAATGTAGTAATTATATGATATGATTTCTCGTTATCAAGATACCTCTTGGAACTAGGTGAAAAGTTGCCATGAAGTTAGGTCAAAAACCTGCCTAAACTAGGGCAAAATTTCACTAAGTTAAAAAGTTTATGGACCCTTATTCACAAAATCATAACTTGAGACCCAAGCATCTTTTGGGAAGACTTTGTGAATCAAAGTTGTAGATTTTATGGAGGACTACAACTTTCATGTTTGAAGTTTTCTTTGAATCCAATTGCATCATGGTGAAAAAGTTGTGGAAAGTTGGGGAAAAATAAGAAATTTCCATAACTTAGAAATTTTCTAAGTTATGAAATTTTTTCAAATTCAAACCCTAATTTTCAAATTTAGGTTTCTTGGTCAACAAGTTTCACATTTTTACATATCTTGATGAATTATGACCCTTGGCACTTGATTTTGACCAAAAAGTCAAAGTTTGACTTTTTAGTGTAGAGTTGACTTTTGATCAGTTGACTGCAAAATTCATCTGTCAATCTTATGCATTTGAGATCTTTTGAACTATGTGATTAGGTCAAGATGATGCTATTGAGTCCTTGAAATCATGCTTGAACCCAATTGGTCATTGGCTAGGTTAAAAATCAGAAAATGCCCTTTCTCAGTCAAAACCCTAATTTGGACCATTTTGCCCTTTTGGTGATCTGATCAAATTTCTTGAGGAGTTGTGGTCCAAACTTGATCAAATTATACATAGGAGCCTATAATGTGATTGTGGATAAAAAATTATGAAGTTTGATTGTAAATTGGCCATAGTTGACTTTTTCCCCAATACAGCTGATTTTTAGGTCAACTGTCCAATTGACTGGGCAAAAATATGATTCAAGGCTTGAAACTTGACATGGGAAATATTAGGGGTCTAAGATGGTGTATGAAAGTCACATTAAGCATTGATGTTCCAAAAATCCTTGTGCAAACTCAAACCGTAATTTCAGGTCAATAGTGCAAGGAGATGTCTTGAGCTGAGCAACCCTAATCCTGTCTTGAGTCTAGGAGTCTTGTGAGGAAAATCTTGATAATATGAGAGGGAAAATTTTGGGGTACAACACTAGGCCCATGATTTGTTTTTATTTTCCTTAAATCCTGCTGACAACTCTAGCTAAAGCATGGTTAAAAGCTGCTAATCAGCAGCTAGTTCATCCTATGCCTGCATCCCATCATTGCACCAAACTAGCATACGAAAACAGTGATGAAAAAGCAAGGAAGCAGGATGCAAAATTGATTTTAAATCCCATTTGTCTTTCCCCCCAAAATCACAACAAATTCACCTATAAATAAGTTGCTCTATCACACTTTCAAGGGGTTGGCTTTTGGAAAGAGATAATTATCAAAAGAGAAAAGAAACCTGTGAAACCTTTCGTAAAAATCCAGAAATCCCAAACAGAAAACCAAAACCTTTGTTCTTCCTTTTGAATCAAATAGCTTGGCATTTCCTCTTCAGTTTCTCTTGATGATTCCAGAACATCCAAAGGCAGCCACTCAAAGCTCCAAGCACGCTCCAGGTTCAAGGCAAGTCTTTCTGACTCTGCATCTTTTCATTCAGAACATCATTAAACATGTAAATATCATAGTATTAATGTTGTACATATCATTGATTAAGTAGAAAAAATGTGGATCAGAACTTCTTGATTAGGGCTAGACTCAGATTCAGGATTAGAACTTCTATAAACTGTTGTGTTATTATCCTTCTGATTTGTTGTTTATTAAGAACTGAATAAATTGCTGATGTGCTGATTAAGAGTTGAAATATGGCATAGAACTTCTGATGTTCACTCACAGCTTCAACACAGCGCAGAACTTCTGAGTTCTACTCACTATTAATGCACACTGAACTTCGGATGTTCACTCACTGTTTTAACACTTAGAACTTCTGATTTTCATACGCTGATAACATGTTGAACTTCTGATTGTTCACTCACTGTTCTAACACAGCACAAAACTTCTGAGTTCTCCTTGAATGTCAAATACACAGAACTTCTGATGTTTCCACTAGTTGTTTTCAAACACTCAGAGTTTCTGATTTTTACATGCTGATAACGCACTGAACTGCTGACGTTATTCACTGTTTTAGTGTAATACATAACTTCTAACTTGTGGCCCACTATCTGAATGCAACCCAGAATTTTTGTCTGTCCTCTAACATTTCTTGCAGGACCTCAGAGTTTACCAATTCAGAACTTCTGAACTTCTGATGCTCACTGACGTTCCTCTCTGAGTTATCACACACTTGGCTTCATAACTTCCGATCCTTGTTTATTTTTGCTTGCAGTAGCACGCTGTTTCTGTCTTTGATTTATTTCCTTTTTCATCATTTTTTTTATATTAACATAAAAAACATAAAAATATTTTCCTTTTAATTCACTTCCTTAAGACAAAAACATTTTCTAAACAAGTCCATTTCTTTCTTATATTATGCATTTCAATATGGTTGTAATAGATAATTAGGACTTAAATTCTTTACAATCCCCATTTGTAAATTTGTATACCCCATCCCCAAATATTATAATAGCGTAGGACTTTACATTTCCGCAATTTATCGCTTTCGAATATAAATGATAGTAACTAGGGTGTGTATGGCAAGACATGAAATTGACGAATAGATCACCCTAAGCAAGACTAAATGCATGCAATCAAATACACTTGCACACTAGCACCATTAAGGTTAACTCCACTTGTTGCCTAAAAGTGGTCATGTTACGCATGCGGGGTGTCTTAGCAAAACCAATCGAAGTACAAGATCATAGTCCCTCGATGACGCTATTCAAAGTTTCCTTACAAATGATCTTAGTCCCTAAAAGAAAATGCTAAGATACCTTGCAACATTGCTTTCTATGACTATACAAAACGTCCCAACGTCTGTCCCTTCACATCCAACGATTGGACTTCTTACCAAATCAATTGTAAGATAGCAACATCTAAAGGAGGAGGAAAAGAACATTTAAGACCTTTTGAGTAGGTAGGTTCGCTCTCAGTTGCTTGCTTGGTCACAACAAAAAACATTTTATACACCAACACTTTCATTTTGAAAACATTTTCGAAAGACAACACTTTGTACGCATTCTTATAGAAACGAGAGCCATTACAAAGGAAACCATTTTCAAAAATCACTTTCATAAAACACGTCCCACAAACACGTCTTTGAACTATTTTCAAAACAACACTTTGTACGCGTTCTTATAGAAACGAGAGCCATTACAAAGTTACATTTTCAAAATACTTTCAAAAACCACACCACAAGCACACATTCAAACAAAAGCAAGTGATCTAGCGATTAACTAAGAGCCCATGGAAAACCATGGATGAAAAGGGTGCTAATACCTTCCCTTTTCATACTCTACCCCCCGAACTCAAGAAAACATCTCTAAAGGTCTTTCATGTGCTTTTTCACCTTTCCTTTTGGATAAAAGAAAATTCGGTGGTGACTCTTGCTAAACCGCAACATTTGCAAACACAAATACAAATTAATCAAGTCAGTTCTCCCACCGTATCACAGAACTTGAGACTCTGCTGGGGACAATTGAGAGAGGGGTTACCTTAAGGGTTAGATCACATTTACTTGTTTACATTGTTTGATTTGTATGCTTTACATTTTGGTTCCTTGTTTAGGTTTGTTTTAAATCTTACACGCGGATTTGGGGACACCTTTTAGGTAAGTAGCAATAAACTGTAAGGGAACTATGCGGGGTATACTGATATGGTTGAAGCAGTAGCTATGTTGATGTGGCACTTTGGTTGGTACCGGTAACCCTTGAGTCAATCAAGGAGAGTACGGGGCCGCCGCGTGGTGTCTTGAAGCATCAACTGACCTTAGAATCTTACTTGACCAACTCGGCCATTAGGATGTAGTGAGATGACCGGCTTTGGTGCAGTCCAAAGTTGGTAGATACTCGATGCTACACTCATTGAGGTTGGACTCTTGAGCTTTGTTTGGTTGCGAGTCAATTTCCTATTGAACGAAGCTGGGAGAAAGATCGGTGATATTGAGATCCCTTAGAACCCGATTACTATTAACTAGGAAAAGTTGAGCCAACTAAACTTCAAGAGGGTACTTACCTACAAACTTCACGCAAACCTAAAACATAGGGACTTGTCTGCTTTGTGTGAATATGATTATTTGTATATAAAATTTGCTTACTTTGCATACTTTGTACATAACATCATGACATCATACCATAACATTGAACCATAGAATTTCAAGGATCTCGGGGGTCTTTGATACAGGGTCACGTTGAACCAGACGCCTACCAAGGGGCAAGAGGATTTATTTTCCTCTAACCAAACGCCGTCAAAGATCAAGTACAATAATTTGAGTCAAGGGCAACAACCCACTTGGCATGGTGAGCTAAATTCTCGTGGAAGGACATCCACCGATGCAAAGTTCTCCAATAAAAAATGTTGATCAAAGTTCAATCTCTAAATTTTTCTTGTGTTTACCCTGCGAGATCCTTGAAAACATGCATCCACATATCATGCATCATATCATTACAGGTGTCCTTATCTTCCTACTGTTTATTTCACTAAGATGGATATGGAACAAACGGTGAAAGGCATCCAGGCTCAAAACGATCAACTTCAAGAGATGTTCTTGAACCTATCCAAGGGGCAAGAAGAAGTGAAGGCTCTCCTCACAAGGGGCATGGTCATGGGGAATCCAGAGGGAACCAAGGATGATTAGTTGGAAAGACTACAAACTGAAATGGCAACAATTAAAGTCCAAATGATGGGATAACTAGTAGGCCAGATGGCTCTTATCCAAAATCTGGCCCAAGGACAAGAAGAGCTGAGAGTCCTCATCAACAAGCTTCGTCAAGACAGATGTAACCAAATGGGGAAAACATCTAGAATTGGGGATCAAGTCATTATTCATCCTCCCATGAGACAAGAAGCTGGTTTAAAGGAGAGAAGAACTTCCCAATTTGCTTCCACGTCACGAGCCCAACAACGACTTCGTCAACATCAACCGGAAAATCAGCAAAGGCAAAGCGATCCCAAAAGATAGTTTACCAACATCAACATACCACTGTCTCAAGCTTTGCAACACATGCTAAGGATGAATCTGATTACACCAATAAGACCTCATCCAAATCCCAAAACTTTTTCTCCCAGCTACAATCTTGATGCCAGGTGAGCCTATCATTCCAATAGTCCTGGGCATGATACAAATGATTGTTGGGCGCTGTTGTACCCCAAACTTTTCCCTCTCATTTTATCAAGATTTCTCCTCACAAGACTCTTTGAACTCAATACCAAGCTAGGGTTTGCTCTACTCAAGACACCTCCTTGCACTGTTGACCTAAATTAGGGTTTGGGTTTGCACAAGTAATTTTGGACTTCTAATGCTCAATGTGACTTTCATGCTTCATGTTGGACTTATAAGTTTTCTCATACCAAGTTTCAAGCCTTGAATCAAATTTTTGCCCAGTCAATTGGACAGTTGACCTAAAAATCAACTGTATTGGGGAAAAAGTCAATTGTGGCCAATTTAAAGTCAAACCTCATAAATTTTGATCCACATCAATATTATGGGCTCATATGAACCATTTGATCAAGTTTGGACCACAACTCCTAAAGAAATTTGATCAGATTATCAAAAGGGCAAAATGGTCATTTTTAGGGTTTTGACTGCAGAAGGGCAATTTCTGATTTTTTACCTAGCCAATGGAAAATTGGGTTCAAGCATGGATTCAAGGACTCAATGGCATCATATTGACCTATTCACAAGGTTTAAAAGATCTCAATTGCATTGAATTGACAGATGAATTTTTCAGTCAACTGATCAAAATTTGACTGTACACTGAAAAGTCAAACTTTGACTTTTTGGTCAAAATCAAGTGCCAAGGATCATTTTTCATCAAGATGTGTCAAAACATGAAACTTGTTCATCAAGAAACCTAATTTTGCAAATTAGGGTTTAAGATTGAAAATTTTCATAACATAGAACTTTTCTAAGTTATGAAATTTTCTTATTTTTTCCCAACTTTGCCCAAATATTTCACCATGATGCAATGGGATTCAAACAAAACTTCCAACATGCAAGTTGTAGTCCTCCACAAAATCTACAACTTTTATTCACAAAGTTTTCTCAAAAGAAGCTTGGATCTCAAGTTATGATTTTTGGAACAAGGGTCTATGAAACTTTTAACTTAGTGAAATTTTGCCCTAGTTTAGGCAGGATTTTGACCTATCTTCATGGACATTTTTCACCTAGTTCCACTTGGAGTCTCAAAATTAATTTCAAATATGGATTGTAGATCATGTTACAAGCTTTCCAAAATGTCCAAGAACTCTCCAAAATCATTTATGGTTAGGGAGAATCTAAGGTTTGAATTTGGAAAAAACTCACTTTGATCCATGGCATGTTTCATATTGCCACAAGTTGCAATTTCCATCCAGCATTGTTTGTACTTAATTACAGGTCTCTAAACCCGTCCACACTCAAGAATTAAATGCAAAACCAATGGATTGAAGCTTTGTTCTGATCATTAGAGGTTTACACAAGAGATTAATCCAAAAATAGCAAAAAGGCAACATTGCCATTTTTGTCAAAAACTTGCTTTATGTCAAATTGCATTCCTTGAGCCTTGAACCAAATCTTGGACAACAAACAATATCCACAAACTGAGGGGGCCAAGATCACCAAGTTCAAGCTGGAAGATAGCATGTACAGGCCTGTCTTGTATCATTTCTTACTTTTTCTTAAAATACAAGTAAACTTGCAAAAGAGACACAACTTGATCATCTGTTATAAACAACTCTTGCAAGCATTTGAAATAAGTTTTTGACATTTCTTTGAGCCAGAAACACGAGTTATTCAACCCTCAAGCTTTCTAAAACACAAAATCACCTTTCTCTTGCAAAACAGGGCAGTTTCTGCACTTTGAGTTGCATAACAAAAACTACTCGTGCGTTTTGCCCCAAACCTGTTCCAATACCTTCCATATAACCCACCTGAGCTATCCCAACCATTGGCCATTGATTGTAACTCCATTTGCAAGATTCACCATTTCTGTCTTCAGCTTGTGTAGGTTGACTTCTACAAGCTTGTTCAAGCACATCCAAAGCAAACTAAGCATTGGGGAAGGTCAGAGGAAGTTCAAGCAAGCTCCCAAACATCTCAGGCCTCACTGAAAAGCTCTACATTTCCATACTCGTGTTCAACTGAAACAGGTATTTTTCAACTTCCTATCTCTCTATTTAGGAATCATTAGGCTTAGGTTTGTGAATAAAAAATGTAGTACTCATAGCCCTTAAGCTGTACATATGCATAGATTTCGTTTAAGTTAAGTGTGCTAAGAGAATTTGATTGATGAACTTTTTGAAAAAGTTAGGTTATAAATTAGGGCCAGAGAAATTCTCTCTGGTCTTTGAGAGTTAGATTAAGTTCTTTATATGGTTGGATTCGTCTTGAAAAATGCTATGACTTTTGTGTTATGAGTTTTTGCTTTAGAGCACGTATGCAGGAGTTGGACATTTGTACACAGGCGCGCGTATTTTTGTTTGAATCAGAGGTTGAAGACGAAGAGAGTGGGCTGGGCCTTGGTTTGGCTTGTTTTTGACACCCCTCCTTGTTGTTCACACCCCCTTGGCCCATTGATTTATATTTTCATTTTATTTTCATTTCTTTTTATTTCTGACTTATTTTTATTTTTTCCAAATATAAAAAATTACTACAAATATTTTCCTTAAATTTTCACATTTTTATTATTTATTTTATTTTATTTTGACACAATAGTAAGTTTATTAGGTTTATTATATTTATTTTCTCAAATAAAAACTTGTAAATAACATATAAAAATATTATATTTTTTATTTTTATTTTTAGTATTTGTATACTTAAATAATATTTTCTCATATATTATTATTTTCTAAACAATTGTATATATTTATATTTATTTTCTTGTACATAAAATAAATAATATAATATATATTATCTTAAAACAAAAAACTAGGGTTTCCACCCTTATTAAAAATAATATTTTTTTCTAACATATTTTTATTTTTTTGACATTTGTATATATTTTATTATTTTATTGTACATAAATAATATAATTAATATGTATATACTTTCTTAAAACAAAATTAGGGTTTTTACCCTTAAACAAAAATAACCTTTTATTTTCTTATTTTTTAATGCACTAAATATTTTATTTTTACATATATAAAAATAAACAAAAACATTTTTTTGCATATTTATAATATATTGCATATTTATTTAATTGCTTGTTTAAATATTGTTTATTCATTATTTGATGCAAAAAGTTCAATTTGGATGTAATAATAAATATTAGGGTTTTATTTTCTTGCAAATACTCCCGATTCAAAATTGTATCCCCCTCCCCATATCAATGTTGTAATAGTCGTAGATTTATTTTACGCATTTATAGCTTTCAAATATGCCATGATAGAGATTAGGGTTTGTATGCAATATCCAAAATCAAAACAAATAGTTAGACCTAATGCAAGACATAAAAGCATGTAAATTGACAACACAATACACACATGCACCCCTAGGGTTTCATCCACTTGTTGCCTTTAAAATGGCCATGTTATGCATGTTGAGTATCTTGGCAAAACAAAAAAACAAAACAAAAGATCATAGTCCATCGATGACGCTATCTTGGTTGCCTATATAAAATGATCTAGTCCCTCAAAAATTGCTAAAGATACTTAGCACTATTGCTATCATGGTCAATACGATGACACGCGCCTGTCCCGTTTAACATCCAAATACAAGGTTGTTTACCAAATGCAATGGTAAAGCAACACTTTCAAAAGGGTTAAAAATGTGTAGGAAAGATCTTTGAGTAGATAGGGTAGACAACTCTTAGTTACTTGATCAAAACTTGCAAAATATCCTTACTATTTTCAAACACACCTCACAACACAATTTCAAAACATTTCCCAAAACAAACTTTCAAACATTCAAACATTGAAACATCTTTTCAAAAGACAATACACCTTTGTATACATTCAAACAAGAATCATTACAAAGGTTGCCACAATGATGGCCTCTTTTCAAAACCACACACAAAGCACCATTTCAAACAATTGAAAAGCAAAAGCAAGTGATCTAAACAAGTAACTAAGAGGCCATGGATAACCATGGATGAAAAGGGTGCTTTCACCTTCCCTTTTCATAATCTACCCCCCGAACCCAAGAAAACATCTCAAAGGTCTTTCATGTGCTTTTTGACCTTTCCTTTGGATAAAATAAAAAGTCGGTGGCGACTCTTGCTAAACTGAAACATTTGCAAACACAAATGCAAAACCTCAAGTCAATTCTCCCACCGCATCACAGGCGCTAAACTACAAAATTCAAAACCTGATCGACGAAGTATTGTTGGAGTTCACACAAGATGGCCAGATTGAATTCTTCTGCCGTCCCTTAAAGGCTCACCACCTAAAGTGACAAGTTCAGACAAAGAGGATTTTGTTCATTTGATTTTTCAATTGTAATCTCTTTTGTTATTCAAACAATTATCTATTAATGTCAAACTTTGTTTCATTAATGCATTGCATATGTTTTTCTTGAATTAATTCATTCGTCTTCATTTCATTTAAACTATGCTTTTTACTCTCTCTATGACATTCAACTCTTGCTAAAATATACAAGCCTTTAGAGGGAGGATGACGAAAACAATACCATAATCTCATACAGTATGCTTTTGGACAGACCTTGCTGACGATGTACATGCATTCTTTCAAATCCTAAACACTGTAGTTATAAGGAAGATAATCCCTAGTCAACCCCTTCGAGCCAAAGAAGTAGAAGTTTTTCTTTTTCACAAAATTAAAACCTTTAAACAAAACCTGGGGCAGGGTAGTTTCTCAGTTAATTCAAACGCGCGTTAAGCTGCAAACTCTCATCTCGTAATACAATGAATGACATAAAAAACATTCCTCTGGAATCAAGAGACAGTGATGGTTCCCTACCACATAGGCAGTCATTATATCTTTTTCCGTCCCTTAAAGGCTCACCACCTAAAGTGACAAGTTCAGACAAAGAGGCTTCTGTTCATTTGATTTTTCAATTGTAATCTCTTTTGTTATTCAAACAATTATCTATTAATGTCAAACTTTGTTTCATTAATGCATTGCATATGTTTTTCTTGAATTAATTCATTCGTTTTCATTTCATTTAAACTATGATTTTTACTCTCTCTGTGACATTCAAATCTTGCTAAAAGATACAAGCCTTTAGAGGGAGGATGACGAAAACAATACCATAATCTCATACAGTATGCTTTTGGACAGACCTTGCTGACGATGTACATGCATTCTTTCAAATCCTAAACACTGGAGTTATTAGAAAGATAATCCCTAGTCAACCCCTTCGAGCCAAAGAAGTAGAAGTTTTTCTTTTTCACAAAATTAAAACCTTTAAACAAAACCTGGGGCAGGGTAGTTTCTCAGTTAATTCAAATGCGCGTTAAGCTGAAAACTCTCATCTCGTAATACAACGAATGACATCAAAAACATTCCTCTGGAATCAAGAGACAATGATGGTTCCCTACCACATAGGAATTCATTTTCTCAAAAAAAGTAAAGCCCACTAAGTCAAAACCTACAAAAGAGACTTAAAGAAAATGGGGGCATCCCGCTGACTGTAATCTCAAAACAAGAACAATCAGGCAAAAATTAGAGATAACAAATCAAAAGAAAGAGGTCACTACAAATCCTCAACAATATGAAAAAAATATATTGCAAAAATGACTGCCTTACGACAAACTTAATTTGTCTAAACCATCACCAAAACGTCATTCCGGACTCAATTGGAGTTCGAACGTACAATTAACTGAGCTTAGGACTGAAGAACATCACGAAGAACGGGTGGGTACAAATACACTTTGAGCCTTTATCCTTTGTTTCTTAAACCGTGAACCAAGCCACGTTACAACCCTTCAAAAGTCCTAATTGAAGCATGGGTTAGTTCGAAAGCATACTGTTACAAAAGGTATCCTGACTCCTGTAAGGCTTTACTCAAAATCCCGAGTTGAATTTTTCTTACAAAATTTCTTAACTCGCTAAAAACACATTTTCAAAATTTCAAGACAAACATAAATTTTGCATTACTTGAATATCACTATTTGCATATGGCTATTTGTTTGACAACAAAGATTTTCACACAACGAATATCCGATGAACGAAAGCTCTCTCAGTGAACAAAATCAATTCAAGTATGATGACACTCCCATTGATAAATCTCCTATCAACAAGGGGGCATGACATGTCACTATCTAAGCACACCTGGGGCAGTCCAGTCAAGATTCCAAGAAATCTCTCAATAATTGCAGAGTAACCAGGGGCAAGTCTCCATCTCTGTCACTAGGGGCATTGGACGCCAATCTCAACGAAGGGTTACGTACAGTCAAACATTTTCTGGCAATACCACAAAGATTTGCTGCTAGGGGCAGTGACAAATCTCCCCAACAATCCTTCTCATAGGATGATTCCCCAGCAAGAGTTTAATCTCTGAAAACCTTACCTCAGCTGAGACTACCTTTAGAGTCCTCGAGGACTTTCCCCAACGAAGTCATCACCTATCTAGCAGACCGGAAACAAGGTTTATTTCCCCAACAAACGGCAGGAATTCCTAACTTGAGTTTGCCTCTCCGACTACTACAAATCAAAGGACCACAATTCCTCTTCCTTAGTAGACTACTCTACAATCCCCAGCTAGTTACTGTGAAACCTGGACCCGACCAGATATTAGTTCAACTTCGACTCCCCAGTAGAGCAACAGACAACCGAGACTCCTGAACTTTTTCCCCCAAGCAGGAATCAATACTCTCTAGAGTTCTCAACTTTCCCCGACAGAGTTCTCCTCAACAAAACAGGAATCCCCGGTGGAAACATTCTAAGCAAATTTTGAAGACATACCTACTCTTCAACAGAAATTCGGGATTTAATAACTCCCCAACACTTATCAAGGATTTATTCTCCATGACAAAATTACATTTCAACAACATTCATAGCATATGAATACAAAATACATATAACATAAATCTCATTTATTTTGAGAACATTATCACGCAATGCATACATCATGACATTGCATACAACTAACTCTTTACCTTTTCAAGAAAGATCGATCGACAGATAAAGGTTATCATCTGTTTGAGGTAGTAGTCGTCTCAAGATTCCTTCATCATCTGCTGAGGTAGTAGTCGTTCCAAGATTCCTTCATCATCCTGTTGAGGTTGTAGTCATCCAAGATTCCTTCATTATCCTACTGAGGTAGAAGTCGCCCAAAGATTCCTTCATCATCCTGCTGAGGTTGTAGTCATCCAAGATTCCTTTATCATCCTGTTGAGGTTGTAGTCATCCAAGATTCCTTCATCATCCTGTTGAGGTTGTAATTGTCCAAGATTCCTTCATCATCCTGCTGAGGTAGTAACCGTCCAAGATTCCTTCATCATCCTGCTGAGATAGAAATCGCCCACAGATTCCTTCATCATCCTGCTGAGGTAGTAATCGTCCAAGATTCCTTCATCATCCTGCTGAGTCCAGATACAATCACCTTCAGATGGCATCTTTAAGTCCATCTCCAACAACTATCCATTATCTCTCCAAATAGCATCTTTAAGCCCATTCCCTACATAACCAACTAACACATCTTCGAGTGCAAATTTCCGGGCACTCTAGTGTTCAATCATCTTCCACCTTCAAGTCACGAATGGCAGATTTACCAATCTAACTCTTCAGGTGTAAGAAGATTGAACAGGGGAAGCTGTTGCACCCCAAAATTTGCCTTATCATTTCTCAAGGAATCACCCTGGATCCTCAAGTTTGCTTCCATCCAATTCCAAGCCTTGAACTGCAATTTTTCAAGAAAAGTCATTCATAAGGGAAAAATGGTCATTTGCATACTGAGAAGTCTAACTTTGACTTTTGGATCAAAATCAAATCTCAAAAATCATATTTCATCAAGATATGTTGGAATATGAAGTTTGTTTCATCAAGAATTTCAAAATTCAAATTTTACTTTGGAAAAGTAAAATTCTAAATACTTAGAAATTTTTCTAAGTGTTTAAGAAGCATGACAAAACTCAGAACTTCTGACCAGATCATCACCTTAACACTCAGCAAATTCTGGACACTCTCAAGGCATAGTTTGGTCAGAACTTCTGGGCAAGTTTTCACAAAAGCTTCAGTCAGAGTTTTCCAGGGTAATTCAAAGAAGGATAAGAAGCGTGCTGCAAAGTCTGAAAGTTCCTTCAGAACATGCTGGAGCCAGAAGATACAAAGATCAGAAGTTGGATGCTACGCTGAAGCAAAACTTCTGATCCAGAACTAAGCCATGGTGTAGAATTTCACGTTGCAGGATTTCTGGTTGTGGTAAGTCTCATCATCATTTAATGCTCATTTAATGCATACAACCACTTTTGAGTATTTATCCAAAGGATTTCCACCACGTGTACCTCTACTATCTTCGGATATCAAACTTTGATACTAGGCCCATGCTTTGTTTTGCTTTTCCTTAAATCCTACTGACAACTCCAGCTAAAGCATGGTTAAAATCTGCTAATCAGCAGCTAGTTCAGCCTACGCCTGCATCCCATTATTGCACCAAACTAGCATATGAAAACAATGATGAAAAAGCAAGGGAGTAGGATGCCAAATTGATTTTAAATCCCGTTTGTCTTTCCCCCCAAAATCGCAACAAATTCACCTATAAATAAGTTGCTCCATCACACTTTCAAGGGGATGGCTTTTGGAAAGAGAGAACTATCAAAAGAGAAAAGAAACCTGTGAAACCTTTCGTAAAAATCCAGAAATCCCAAACAGAAAACCAAAACCTTTGTTCTTCCTTTTAAATCAAAGAGCTTGGCATTTCCTCTTCAGTTTCTCTTGCTGATTCCAGAACATCCAAAGGCAGCCACTCAAAGCTCCAAGCACGCTCCAGGTTCAAGGTAAGTCTTTCTGAATCTGCATATTTTCATTCAAAACATCATTAAACATGTAAATATCATAGTATTAATGTTGTACATATCATTGATTAAGTAGAAAAACTGTGGATAAGAACTTCTTGATTAGGGCTAGACTCAGATTCAAGATTAGAAATTCTATAAACTGTTGTATTATTATCCTTCTGATTTGTTGTTTATTAAGAACTGAATAAATTGCTGATGTGCTGATTAAGAGTTGAAATATGGCATAGAACTTCTGATGTTCACTCACAGCTTCAGCACAACACGTAACTTCTGAGTTCTCCTCACTGTTAATGCACACTGAACTTCTGATGTTCACTCACTGTTTTAACACTTAGAACTTCTGATTTTCATACGCTGATAACATGCTGAACTGCTGATTATTCACCCACTATTCTAATATAGCACAGAACTTCTGAGTTCTCCTTGCATGTCAAATACACTGAACTTCTGATGTTTCCACTCGCTGTTTTCATACACTCAGAGTTTCTGATTTTTACATGCTGATAACGCACTGAACTGCTGACGTTATTCACTATTTTAGTGTAATACAGAACTTCTGACTTGTGGCCCACTGTCTGAATGCAACCCAGAATTTCTGTGTCTGTCCTCTAACATTTCTTGCAGGACCTCAGAGTTTACTAATTCATAACTTCTGAACTTATGATACCCACTGACGTTCCTCACCGAGTTATCACACGCCTGGCTTTAGAACTTCTGATCCTTGTTTATTTTTGCTTGCAGTAGCACGCTATTTTTGTCTTTCATTTATTTCCTTTTTCATCATTTTTTTTATATTAACATAAAAAACATAAAAATATTTTCCTTTTAATTCACTTCCTTAAGACAAAAACATTTTCTAAACAAGTCTATTTCTTTCATATATTATGCATTTCAATATGGTTGTAATAGATAATTAGCACTTAAATTCCTTGCAATCCCCATTTGTAAATTTGTATACCCCATCCCCAAATATTGTAATAGCGTGGGATTTTACATTTCTTCAATTTATCGCTTTCGAATATAAATGCTAGTAACTAGGGTGTGTATGGCAAGACATGAAATTTACAAATAGATCACCCTAATCAAGACTAAATGCATGAAATCAAATACACTTGCACACTAGCACCCTTAAGGTTAACTCTACTTGTTGCTTAAAAGTGGTCATGTTACGCATGCGGGGTGTCTTAGCAAAACCAATCGAAGTACAAGATCATAGTCCCTCGATGACGCTATTCAAAGTTGCCTTACAAATGATCTTAGTCCCTAAAAGAAAATGCTAAGATACCTTGCAACATTGCTTTCTATGACTATACAAAACGTCCCAACGTCTATCCCTTCACATCCAACGACGGGGCTTCTTACCAAATCAATGGTAAGATAGCAACATCTAAAGGAGGAGGAAAAGAACATTTAAGACATTTTGAGTAGGTAGGTTCGCTCTCAGTTGCTTGCTTGCGCACAACAAAAAACATTTTATACACCAACACTTTCATTTTGAAAACATTTTTGAAAGACAACACTTTGTACGCGTTCTTATAGAAACGAGAGCCATTACAAAGGAAACCCTTTTCAAAAAGCACTTTCAAAAAACACGTCCCACAAACACCTATTTGAACTATTTTCAAAACAACACTTTGTACGCGTTCTTATAGAAACGAGAGCCATTACAAAGTTACATTTTCAAAATACTTTCAAAAACCACACCACAAGCACACATTCAAACAAAAGCAAGTGATCTAGCAAGTAACTAAGAGCCCATGGAAAACCATGGATGAAAAGGGTGCTAATACCTTCCCTTTTCATAATCTACCCCCCGAACTCAAGAAAACATCTCTAAAGGTCTTTCATGTGCTTTTTCACCTTTCCTTTTGGATAAAAGAAAAGTCGGTGGCGACTCTTGCTAAACCGCAACATTTGCAAACACAAATGCAAAACAATCAAGTTAGTTCTCCCACCATATCACAGGGTCCAATACTGAACTGGACAAGGGTGACATGATCTATGCCTTGTGTTCAATATAGACATAAGGGCAAAAGGGTAATTGTCATACAAATAATATCACATAAATGTTTTGTCAGATCACATGACATTTTCGTGACTTGGGTAGCAGTGATGTGCTACTAGATACCGCTCACTGTTTATCATGTTAAATGTGTGATTTAATATAATTGCCAACATCGCGAAAACCTACAGGGTCACACACATAAGGACATATTGATGAGAGATATAGTAAATAAGGAAAACCTTAAGGTACATGCACTTAAGAGAATTGTAGAACACCATTGTTGTACCCCAAAATTTTCCCTCTCATTTTATCAAGATTTCCCCTCACAGGACTCTTTGAACTCCAGACAGGATTAGGGTTTTGCTCTGCTCAAGACATCTCCTTGCACTGATGACCTAAATTAGGGTTTGAGTTTACACAGGGATTTTTGGACTTTCAATGCTCCAAGTGACTTTCATACTTCATGTTGGACTTAAATATTGACTCTACCAAGTTTCAAGCTTTGAATCAAATTTTTGCCCAGTCAATCTGACAGTTGACCTAGAAATCTACTGTATGGGGGGAAAAGTCAACTGTGGCCAATTTACAGTCAAACCTCATAATTGTTTATCCACATCAACAATATAGACTCATATGGACCATTTGATCAAGTTTGGACCACAACTCCTTAAGAAATTTGATCAGATCATCAAAAGGGAAAAATGGTCATTTTTAGGGTTTTGACTGCACAAGGGCAATTTATGATTTTTAACCTATTCAATGGCAAATTGGGCTCAAGCATGGATTCAAGGACTCAATGGCATCATCTTGACCTACTCACAAGGTTCAAAAGATCTCAAATGCATTGGATTGACAGATGAATTTTCCAGTTAACTGATCAAAATTTGACTATACACTGAAAAGTCAAACTTTGACCTTTTGGTCAAAATCAAGTGCCAAGGGTTATTTTTCATCAAGATGTGTCAAAACATGAAACTTGTTCATCAAGAAACCTGATTTTTCAAATTAGGGTTTAAAATTGAAAATTTTCATAACTTAGAATTTTTCTAAGTTATGGAATTTTCTTATTTTTTCCCAACTTTGCCCAACATTTTCACCATGATGCATTTGGATTCAAACAAATCTTCCAACATGAAAGTTGTAGTCATCCACAAAGTCTACAACTTTGATTCACAAAGTTTTCCCAAAAGAAGCTTGGATCTTAAGTTATGATTTTTGGAACAAGAGTCCATGAAACTTTTAACTTAGTGAAATTTTGCTTTAATTTAGGCAAGATTTTGACCTATCTTCATGACCATTTTTCACATAGTTCCACTTGGAATCTCAAAATGCATTTCAAATATGGATTGTAGGTAATGTTACAAGATTTCCAAAATGTCCAAGAACTCTCCAAAATCATTTGTGGTTAGGGAGAATCGAAGGCTTGAAGTTGGCAAAAACTCACTTTTGATCCATGGCATTTTCATATTGATACAAGTTGCAAACTCTAATCAGCCTTGTTTGTACTTGATTACAGGTTCCAAAACCCTTCCATACTCAATAATTAAATTCAAATCCATTGGTTTAAGGCTTTGCTCTGGTCATGGGAGGATTACACAAAGAATTAACCCTAAAATAGCAAAAAGGCAACATTGCCATTTTTGTCAAATTTGCTTTATGTCAAATAGAATCCTTGAGCCTTGAACAAGACCTGGTACAACACACAATATCCACAAACTGAGGGGGCCAAAATCACAAAGTGCAGGCTGATAGATAGCCTGTACAGGCCTGTCTTGCATCATGGCTCACTTTTGCTTAAAATACAAGAAACTTGTCAAATACAAGACAACTTGCACATCTGTAATAATCAAGCTTAGCAAGCATTTGAAACAAGTTCTTGACATTTCATTGAGCCTGAAACACGAGCCTTTGATCCCTCAAACACTCTTGAACATCAAATCACCTTCCTCTTGCAAAAACAGGACAGTTCCTGCACTTGGAGTTCCATAGCAAAGACCCCTCGTGCGTTTTGCCCCAAACCTGTTCAAACACATTCCATATAGCCTATCCAAGCTATACCAACCACTGGCCTTGAACTGTAACTCCATTTGCAAGCTTCACCATTTCTGTTTTCAGCTTGTGCAGGTTGACTTCTACAGGTTTGTTCAAGCACATCCAAAGAAAACTAAGCATTGGGGAAGGTCAGCGGAAGTTCAAGCAAGCTTCCAAATACCTCAGGTCTCACTGAAAAGCTCCACATTTCCATACACGAAGTCAACTGAAACAGGTTTTTGTCAACTTCATATCTCTCTATTT
This sequence comes from Vicia faba, assembly GCA_948472305.1. Lineage (NCBI taxonomy): Eukaryota > Viridiplantae > Streptophyta > Magnoliopsida > Fabales > Fabaceae > Vicia > Vicia faba. Next base: position 826,543,522 of record OX451736.1, read on the forward strand.
AGGAATCATTAGGTTTAGGTTTGTGAATACAAAATGTAGTATTCACAGCCATGAAGTTGTACATATGCTCAGTTTTCATTTAAGTTAAACGTGTTAAGAGAATTTGATTCATGAACTTCCTGAAAAAGTTAGGTTAGAAATTAGGGCCAGAGAAATTCTCTCTGATCTTTGAGAGTTAGATTAAGTTTCTTATATGGTTGAATTCGTCTTGAAAAATGCTACAACTTTGATGTTATGAGTTTTTGCATTAGAGAACGTATGCAGGATAAGGACATTTATACAGGGCGCACGTTTTTTTGTTTTTGACAAAGGTTGAAGATGAAGTTCATGGGTTGGGCTTGGTTCTGGCTCACTTTTTGCACCCCCTGCCTTGCTGACTGCACCCCCTGGCCCATTTCTTTATATTTTTGTATTTTTGCATTTATTTTTCATTTCTGATTTTATTTTATTATTTTCTAAACATAAAAAATACCAAAAATATTTTTATAAATTTTCACATTTATTTTTATATTTTGTTTTATTTTTCTAACATAAAAATAATTATTAATTAGCATATACTTTTATTTTATTTAATGAAAAAACTTGAAAATAATACATGAAAATATTATGCCTTTATTTTTTATTATTCATACTTAAATAATATTTTTTCTAAATATATTTTTATTTTATGTATATTTTATTTTATTTTATTGTGTATAAACAATATAATTAATATATATTTACTTTCTTAAAAGAAAATTAGGGTTTTCACCCTTAATAAAAAAATAATAATTTTTTTATTTTTCTTTTTTTTAACACATTAAATATTATATTTTTACATACATAAAAAAAAACAAAAAAAAAACATTTTTAGACATTTATGATATTTTGCATATTTATATTTAAATTGTTTAATTATTGCCAATTTATTTATTTGTACCATTTTATTCAATTTGGATGTAATAGTAAATATTAGGGTTTTAATTTCTTGCAAAATACTCCCCCATTTAAAATTGTATCCCCCCTTCCCATATCAAATGTTGTAATAGTGTAGATTTATTTTGCGCACTTTATACTTACAAATATGCCATGATAGAGATTAGGGTTTGTATGCAAAAATCCAAAATCAAACAAATAGCTTGACTAATACAAAGACAAAAAAGCATGTAAATTGACAACACAATGCACACTTGCACCCCTAGGGTTTCATCCACTTGTTTCCTTTAAAATGGCCATGTTAGACAAATACACCTTTGTATACATTCAAACAAGAATCATTACAAAGGTTGCCACAATGATGGCCTCTTTTCAAAATATTTTCAAAACCACACACATAAATCACCATTTCAAACAATTGAAAAGCAAAAGCAAGTGATCTAAACAAGTAACTAAGAGCCCATGGATAACCATGGATGAAAAGGGTGCTCGCACCTTCCCTTTTCATAATCTACCCCCCGAACTCAAGAAAACATCTCAAAGGTCTTTCCTGTGCTTTTTAACCTTTCCTTTGGATAAAATAAAAAGTCGGTGGCGACTCTTGCTAAACCGAAACATTTGCGAACACAAACGCAAAACCTCAAGTCAGTTTTCCCACCGTATCATAGAACTGGAGACTCTGCTGAGGAATGTTTATAAAAGTGGGGTTACCTTAGGGTTTAGATCACCTTTACATGCTTACCTTGTTTTCCTTGTTTGCTTTACACTTGGTTCTATTGTTTGGGTTTGAAATCCTCTACCCGGATTTGGGAAACATTCATAGGTAAATAGCAATACGTTGTGGAAACTGTGTGGGGTATACCGACATGGTTGAAGCAATAGCTATATTAGTACGACATATTTGTGGGTACCGGTAGCCTTTGAGTCAATCAAAGAGAATATGGGGCCGCTGAGTGATGTCATGAAGCACTAATGAACTCTTAGAACCTTTACTTGACCATCTTGGACTTTTTAGGGGTAGTGAGATGATCGACTTTGGTGCAGTCTGAAGTTGGTAGATACTCGATACTACACTCATTGAGGGTTATTTTCTTGGAATATCTCGGTCGCCAGTTAAGTGGCTAAACTGAAACAATGAACACATAAAATAATCCAGTGATATTGAGTTCCTTAGAACCCGGTTACTATTTATAGGACGCGTTGAGCCAACTAAACTTCAAGAGGGTACTTACCTACGAAAACCCATGCAAGCTTGAAACTAGGATCTTGTGTGATTTTCTTGTACATATACTTGTGCATACATCATGAACATCATAAAGCATCATTTGCATCCACTAACCATTTCAAGGGTTTGGATCTTCATCTTTGTTCCTGTTTTACAGGTCATGGAGTCACTCCACAGAAAAACTATTCAGGTCAACCTTGTGAGAATCCCTCCTCTACTCAAGGAGCTTACTTCCAAGATTCTAGAGAATTCTCCCTTCAGTGAAAGACATGGTAGACTTCTCAACTTGGTCAACTCCAACATTGAAGAAGACATGGTGAAAGTTCTGTTCCAGTTCTTTGACCCCCTACACCACTGCTTTACATTTCCTGATTACCAACTAGTGCCTACTTTGGAGGAATTTTATCAACTCTTGAGGATTCCTATTCTCCATCAACTACCCTACAATGGTACGAAAAGAGAACCAAAGCCTGAAGATGTTGCTCAAGCCTTACACTTGCAACCATCTGATATCAAAGGTCATTGGGAAACCAGAAGTGGTGTCAAGGGTTTCTTGGCAAAGTTTCAGTTTGAGAAGGCACAAGAATGCTGGAATTCTCTAGATCTGTAAGCTTTTGAGGAGATTGTAGCACTTCTCATCTATGGGTTGGTTTTGTTCCCAAACCCTGATCAGCTTATAGATGTGAATGATGTCAAGATTTTCATATCTCGGAATCATGTGCCTACATTACTTGGGGACATCCTCCACTCATTTTACACACGAACAATGAGGAAAAGAGGTGTTCTCATGTGCTGTACTCCTCTTCGACAATGATGCTCATGGACTTCGACAAAGGTTTATCCGAGCTTGGAGGATGCCCAACAAAGTGGACAGTAAGACACTGGGACACAAGAATTCCATCCCCCTTGAGACTTACCTCAAGTGGGTACGAACCCGCGCCCATAGTTTATGATGCCTTACCCCTACATTATGCCTATGATCAAAGAGCCTGTTATGGAAGGAGAGGTTCCATACACCCTCCTACATCCTGACATGCCAACATCATTAGAGGATTTGCAAAAGAGTTGGATACAACTCAAGGAAGAACGGAATACTTTTGAAGCCAACTTCTACGCCAGTGAGAAGAAGGTTTTGGAACTTACTCGTCGACTCCACGAAGAGGAGACTCTTTACACATACATCACACCAAAGAGGATGCGCAACGTCTTTTTACATTAGAATTTTGTATTTGTTTTGCCCATGGGGCATTTATGTACTAACAAAATTCTTCTTATTAATATGACGTGTTTTCTTTTTGCTTGCAACAACTTTGAATTTCTGAATCCTTGAATGCATTACATGAATACATATAATTCATCATATGCATAAACAGGTCTTCACACTAGGTTTCCTTATCTCTCTGTTGTTTATTTCAGCAAGATGGATATAGAGCAGACAGTTAAAGATCTACAGGCACAGAATTCACAATTCCAACAACTACTCATGACCTTGGCAAAGGGTCAGGAGGAGCTCAAAGGTCTACTAGAAAAAGAAAAGGAGAAAAAGAAAAAGAAAAGAGTTGGTGTGGCCACTATGGGAAGAAGATTTGAGAACCAAGCTAGGAGAGTCCTGGATTTCCCCTCGACGTCTGATGAAGGGGTTGGCAAAGGAAAAGGAACTGCAGGACCTTCCGAGTCAGAGGCTGAAGAAGAAGAAGAAGAGGAGGATGAAGATTACTCTGAGCAGCAGTACCCTCCTGCGGATGATAAATATAAGAATCTGGAAGATCGGTTGGCAGCCATGGAGGTACAAAGAGTACCTGGATTGGATTTCGAAGAACTAGGGTTGGTTGTTGGGGTCGTCATTCCCCCTAAATTCAAAGTGCCTATATTTGCTAAATACGATGGTTTGTCTTGTCCGAAGATGCATCTGCGGTCTTACGTCAGAAAGATCCAACCTCACTCTTTTGATAAGGATCTGTGGGTCCACTTTTTTCAAGATAGTTTGTCGGGTACGCAATTGGATTGGTTCTATCATCTTGAGAGATCTTATGTACATAACTGGGAGGATTTGGCTGCTGCTTTCTATCGACAATATCAATATAACGCGGATTTAACGCCTACTCGTACTCAATTACAGAGTATGGGTATGGTCTCTAATGAAGGCTTTAAGGAGTATGCCCAGAAGTGGCGGGATTTGGCTGGAAGGGTGCAGCCACCATTGTCTGAAAGAGAGCTTGTTGATATGTTTTTGGGGACCCTGTCAGGTCAATTCTTTAATCACTTGATCGGGAGCTCATCCGCAGGGTTCACCGAACTAATTCTGACTGGTGAAAGAGTCGAAGTTGGCGTTAAAAGCAGTAAAATTTAGAAGGATACATATGCTTCCGCTGCTATCAAGAAGACCTTTCCAGCCAAGAAAGAAGTTTCTGCTGTTTACACCCAGAGAAATCAAGGAAGAATGGAGCGCCGACCAGCGGTGGGGGCTGTGATGATTCAGAATTCCGCGACCGATCAACCTCGAAGCAGTCAACCCAGAGCTAACCAAACCAGGGTTGAAAGGCCTACACGGCAATTTACCCGGATCAATATGACACCTGCTCAGGTTCTCCCTCGTCTGTTAAAGTTAAACCTTACAAACTTGAAAGAGGCGCCGAAAAACCCAAATACCTATTCTCCCTATTATCATTCAAATGCAAAATGTGCATATCATTCGGACAGTGTTGGGCACGACATCAACAACTGTTGGGCCCTTAAAAACAAGATACAAGACTTAATAGATGCCAAGGAGGTGGAGTTTGATGCCCCCAAAAAACCTAATGTGATATCCGCTCCTATGCCAAAACATGGTCATAATGTCCATGCTATTGTAGAAGATCTTCATGTTACTACTGTTAATGACTTAATGACTCCGTTGCCAATGATCAAGATGAATCTGTTGAAAGCCGGAATTTTTCCGGGCTGTGAAAAAGATTGTTACCTTTGTTCAACCTTGCAATCCGACTGTCCGCTATTGAAGTCAGGAATCCAATGCCTGATGGATACTCAAGAAACCCTCTTCAAGAAAACTCTTGTTATTCCTGTTACTCCAATCAATGATGTTGCTATAATCACCATTTCCGACAATCTTTCCAAGGTCTCCAAAAGACCTGTTAAGATTACACCCAATCCAAAGTTTGTACCGCTGAAGATTACTATGCCGAGGCCTATCCCATACAAGTCCAACAAGACAATACCGTGGAATTATGGGGGAGAGATCTTCTACCACGGTGATAAGCAGATTGAATCAGTTGAAGAAAGTTCCAATGAAGAAACTCCTGACATAGGAAATATTGCGGGGAAAAATAAGATCACTCGTAGAGGAAGAATCTTCTCTTCGGAGATTGCTCCTCCAAGGGCAATCTTCGGACCCTCAAGTACTCCTGTGCCAATCAAGATATCTGTACGAAGTCCAGTTATTAAAGAAATTGTTACTCCCGAACCTATACCCTCTGCTGTTACTGCTGATAAAGGTAAGGGGATCCAAGAAGCGCCCGTCAGGACGAGGGCTCAGACTTTGGTTATCCCTGAGACCACCCAAAAGGAAATGGAGGAAATTTTAAAGATAATTAAGAAAAGCGGCTATGATGTCGTAGAGCAGCTGGGGCAAACCCCTTCAAAAATCTCTATGCTGGCTCTATTGCTCTGCTCCGAGGCTCATGCCAAAGAATTGATCAAATTCCTGAAGACGGCGCACGTGCCTCAAGAAACTTCTGCGGATCAGTTTCAAGAGTGTGTGGCCACCCTTACAGCCGACAATGGTCTTGGCTTCTCTGATAACGATCTAAAATCTAAGGGAAGAAAGCATAATGATGCGCTACATGTCTCGGTAGAGTGCAGAGGGACCACTCTTGCTCACGTTCTGGTTGATATCGGGTCATCTTTAAATGTCCTACCAAAGAAAGCATTGGACAGACTAGATTGTGAAGGTCTAATTTTGAAGCCCAACAACATCATTGTAAGAGCCTTTGGTGGTTCTAAGCGGATGGTCCACGGGGAGGTGGACATCCCAATTAAAGTGGGTACTGAAACTTTCCATTCCATATTTTATGTCATGGATATCCGTCCCTCCTACTCTTGTTTGTTAGAAAGACCATGGATCCATCATGCTGGGGCCGTTACGTCCACTCTGCATCAGAATCTTAAGTACCCAGTCCAAGGGAAAATTGTGACAGTTCGTGGCGAGGAGGAGTATATGATAAGCCATCTGAATTCATTCCGCTATGTTGAATTAGATGGTGAATTCATTGAGACCCCCTTTCAACACTTTGAAGAGGTTTCTCCTGAAGTTGCGGTAGCCAAGACAATGACTTTTGTGCCCATCATTACCAAACATGTGTCCCGGATGTCATCCCTTAAAGATGCGGAGGTTGTGATCAAGGAAGGAGGAAGCACGATGTGTGGTCAACTGCCAGATTTTCCGTACAAGACAAATAAGTTCGGCTTGGGTTTCACTGCTGCTAGTCAGAAGGTTGTGCGTCGCTCCCGGGCTGGAGGACCGCCATTCAAAATCACTCATGGAGTTCATGCTTTATAAGATGATAAAGAAGAAAGCAATTTTGAAGACTAGATCTTCCCAACTATTGAAGGAGGACTGAACAACTGGGAGGCGAAAGACTTCGTTCCCATTACTTTCATCAATCAGTAATTTATCTTTTGAACATTTTCTGTTGGTCTGTAATATTATTAAATAATTCGTACACTCTTTTCGCCTTATGCCTTACCCGGGGCATATAGGTCCATTTGTAAGGGTTTTGATTCTTCATTTTCATATGCCATTTTTAATGAATCATGGACGTTTTCATATATAAACTTTTGTGTTCATTTTCTTTATTTTTACATTTTTATTTGTTTAAAGGTGGCTATCCCTTACACACACTCACACTCACAAAATGCAGGTACCCATCCACTCCGGATTCCATGGGTAACAATTCTGCTATGGCCTTTAGTGACTCTGAAGATCTGGTCAATCATGCCGAATACGAAGGTGATGAAGACTGTGAAGTGCCTGGAGAGTTGGCTTCACTTTTGCAACAGGAAGATAGGGCTATTCCACCTCACGAGTAGTTGTTAGAGACTATCAACTTGGGAACAGAGGAAGACAGAAAAGAGGTTAAAGTGGGTGCCAACCTGGAGCCAAGTGTCAAAGAGCGCTTAGTTCAGCTGTTGAATGAATATGTTGAGATCTTCGCCTGGTCCTATGAAGACATGCCGGAACTAGATACAAATATTGTGGTTCACCGACTCCCTACAAGAGAGGACTGTCCACCAATCAAACAGAAAGTCCTCCGAATGAGGCCCGACATATCCGAAAAGATCAAAGCTGAAGTGATGAAGCAGTTCAACATTGGCTTTCTTGCTGTTACTTCCTATCCCCAATGGGTTGCTAACATTGTGCCCGTGCCTAAGAAGGACGACAAAGTCAGAATGTGCGTGGACTACAGAGACTTAAACAGGGCTAGCCCTAAAGATGATTTTCCACTACCACACATTGACATCTTGGTTGACAACATAGCTCAACACAAGGTATTCTCTTTCATGGACGGATTTTCAGGGCACAACCGGATCAAAATGTCCCCCGAAGACATGGAGAAGACTACTTTTGTTACGCAGTGGGGTACCTTCTGTTATAAAGTGATGCCATTCGGACTGAAGAATGCCGGGGAAACCTATCAGCGAGCCATGGTAGCTTTGTTTCATGACATGATACATCATGAGATTGAAGTCTACGTAGACAACATGATAGCCCGTTCACAGACAGAAGAAGAACACCTCGACCATCTGCAAAAGCTGTTTGTCAGGTTAAAGGAATATAAGCTCAGACTGAACCCTAGCAAGTGCAATTTCGGAGTCAGGTCCGGTAAACTTTTGAGATTCATTGTCAGTAACAAAGGCATCGAGGTTGATCTTTCCAAAGTCAAAGCTATACAAGAAATGCCTGCCCCTCGCACTGAGAAGGAGGTCAGAGGTTTCTTGGGACGCCTAAACTACATTTCAAGGTTCATCTCTCACCTAACATCTACCTGTGAACCGATCTTCAAGCTATTGAAGAAATATCAGGTGGTTAAATGGAACGATGACTTTCAAGTTGCTTTCGATAAGATCAAGGAGTATTTGCTGGAACCTCCTATCTTGATGCCACCCGTCGAAGGAAGGCCTTTAATCATGTATCTGACTATCTTAGATAATTCAATGGGGTGCGTACTGGGCCAACATGACGAGTCTGGCCGAAAAGAGCATGCCATTTATTACCTTAGCAAAAAGTTTACCGACTGTGAGACTCTCTACTCGAGAAAACTTGTTGCGCTTTGGTATGGGCTGCTCGCCAGCTAAGGCAGTATATGTTGACACATACCACTCTGTTGATTTCTAAAATGGATCCGATCAAGTACATCTTCGAGAAGCCTGCTATATCCGGAAGAATCACTAGATGGCAGATGATCCTCACCGAATATGATATACAATACACGACCCAAAAAGCTATAAAGGGGAGTGTGCTAGCCGATCATCTGGCTCATCAAGCTGTCGAAGATTACCAATCCATGAGGTTCGACTTTCCCGACGAGGGTATCATAACTTTGAGTAACATTGAAGAAAACAGACCATATGACGGACCTGAACAAGGATCCCGATGGACTCTGTACTTTGATGGTGCCTCCAACGCACTTGGGAACGGTATCGGCGCGATACTTATCTCCCCAGAAGGTTGCCATACACCTTTCACTGCTAGACTCTGCTTCAGCTGCACCAATAACATGGCCGAGTATGAAGCTTGTATCTTTGGTCTCAAGGCCGCTATTGACTTGGGAATCAAATCTCTGATTGTATTTGGGGACTCAGCTTTGGTTATCAGTCAAATCAAAGGAGAGTGGGATACTAAACACCCTAACCTCATCCCTTACAAAGAACATGTCCTGACATTGTTACCATATTTCGAGCAGATAACCTTCGAGCACTTCCCGCGAGAAGAGAATCAGCTAGCAGATGCGCGAGCTACAATGCCATCCATGTTTAAACTTAACTGGGATAATGAGGCACCTCAAATCACCATCGAACGGATGGACGAACCTGCACATTGTCAAGAGATTAATAATGAAGAAGTAGTGGACCGACCTTGGTTTCATGACGTCAAAAGGTATCTCGAAGCACGAGAATATCCTGAAGGAGCTTCAGTAAATGACAAAAAGTTCTTAAGAAGGTTTGCGGCCAAGTTCTTTCTGAGCAATGGTATCCTATACAAGAGCAATCTTGATTGTGTCCTACTCTGTTGTGTGGACAAGGTTGAAGCTGATCAGATCATGGCTGAACTACATAATGGCACCTTTGGCACCCACTCAAGCGGTCATATGATGGCTAAAAAGATTCTACGGGCAGGCTACTACTGGTCTACCATGGAAGCTGATTGTCATCAATATTCCCGTACTTGTCACAAATGCCAAATCTAGGATGACAAGGTACATATCCCTCCAGTTCCTCTCAATGTCTTAACAGCTCCTTGGCCATTCGCGATGTGGGGAATCAACATGATTGGAGAGATCAAGCCTACAACATCCAATGGACACCGTTTCATCCTGGTGGCCATTGATTACTTTACCAAGTGGGTCGAAGCAGCTTCCTTCGCCTCTGTTACAAAGAATGTGGTTGCCCGCTTCATCTAGCAGAACCTCATATGTTGGTATGGTATCCCCGACAGGATCATCACTGACAACGGTACAAATTTGAACAATACTATGATCACCGCTCTGTGCGAGCAGTTAAAGATTCAACATCACAATTCATCTCCCTATCGGCCTAATATGAACGGTGTTGTCGAATTTGTGAACAAAAATATCAAGAAGATCATTCAAAAGATGACAGTCACCTACAAGGACTGGCATGAGATGTTACTGTTTGCTTTGCACGGGTACCGTACCACGACATGCACTTCAATTGGGGCAACCCCCTTTTCTTTGGTATACAACATGGAGGTTATTTTTCCTATTGAGGTTCAGATTCCTTCCTTGAGAATCATGAAGGAGGCTGGTTTGAGTGAAGACGATTGGATTCAGACCCGGCTTGATCAACTTAACTTGATTAACGAGAAGCGACTTACTGCTGTCTGCCATGGTCAGGCGTATCACAAACGTATGATCAAGTCTTTCAACAAGAAAGTCAAGAGACAAGTATATCAAGTCGAAGACCTTGTAATCAAGCGGATCATCTTGCCACAAAGTGATCCCAGGGGAAAATGGACTCCTACTTACGAAGGACCATTTGTGATCAAAAACATCTTTTCTGGTGGGGCAATGATTCTGACAACCATGGACGGCGATGACCTGCCGCACCCTGCGAACATAGACATAGTTAAAAGATATTACGCATAAAACGACCCGACAAGTTGAAAACCCGAATGGGCGACTTGGGCAAAAAATGGGCATCCCGGTGAATCGAAAACCCGAAAGGGCGGTTCAGGCAAAAATTAGGGATAAATAAAAAAAAATCTGTACACCCGGCAAGTTGAAAACCTGAAAGGGTGACTTGGGCAAAAAAGGGTTTCCCGGTGAATCGAAAACCCGAAAGGGCGGTCCAGGCAAAAGTTAGGGAATTAAAGCGTATGACTATGTCTCGTCGGATCACTTTAAGGACAATCTCTTCATGGACAAGCTCCAAGCTTCTGATCAATCCAATCCGGACGAAGCAACAAATGGATAAGATGCTTAGAGTTACAAAGGCTATAGCAGAATGGGAACCACATGGAATTGTTACACCTAGACATCTTTCTTTGTATAAATTTTTTCTCATTTTTTATGACAACATTCTCTTACTAGGATGTCTGTCTCTTTGTAGAAAATAATTACACAAAGTTAATACAAATATTTATTAAATGAGCATATGCATTTGAATATAATCACTGCTTACAAATAAAACGAAATAAGAAAGAATAATTACTGACAGATTGAAAGTATGGTAAAACGTCTTTGGGCTATTCCAGGAGAAATCCTCAACAGAGCTAAAGCTTTGAAATACATGTCCCCAGCGGAGTTAAGTTTCAAAATCCCCATCAGAACTAAGTTTCCAAACTCCCAATCCCCAGCGGAGCCAAAAAACTTTGAACTGCAAACCCTCAGCGAAGATGAAACTTTCTACTCCAACGGAGTCCAAAACTTCAACCCTTAAACCCCGGTGGAAGACCATACAGTTTCCTCCAATTCCCCAGAGATTTGTCTTGAAACCAAGAGATTCCCTTGCAAGTTATCTTACTAACCAGACAAAGATTTGTCTTGAAACCAAGAGATTCCATTGCAAGTTATCTTACTAACCAGACAACAACTTCGGGTAATTCCTCAGAGTGTTGACATACAATTCCAGCCCTTGAGAACTCTTCAACAGAATCAACATTCTCCCCACAGAGTTATTTCCCAGCAGATCGAAGATTCTCGGTCTCATTTATCCAGTTGAAGCCTCCCAGGTTTTAATTCCCCAGTAGAGATCGTCAGAGTTTTCCTTATTCCCCATGAAAGTCATGAAAGATTCACACATCCCCACAAGTCACCAAGGATTTTCTATCCCCAACAGTGGTCCAAGGATTTCTCATTCACAACAATCAAAGATTTTGAATCTCCAACAGTGGTCCAAGGATTTGTTTTCCTCGGCAACAGTCAAAGATTTCATTATCTCCAGCTATCAAGGATTTATTTTCCTCAGCAAGACAGCTAATCAGCTCACATGCGCATCCATTACATTCATATATCATAAACATTGATAAAGCACACTTTATTGCGTCATACATATCATGCAACATAACTTTGTGTTTTAGCTAACATTTTACCCTTTTCAGGATAAGATTAAAAGCTACCTTTAACAAATGTTCGAAGATATCAGATACAGTACGGATACACTCCAAGACATGGAAGTCATTTTGTTACTCATTCAGATCTATTATTCAGATACAGTATGGATACACCCCAGACATGGAGGTCATTCTATTACTCATTCAGAATTCAACAATCAGATACAAACTAGATATGCTCCAGGCACGGAAACCATTCTATTTTTCATTCAGATTCAACTATCAACTTCAAGTTCAGATAAAATCCAGACACGGAAGTCATTCTGTCACTTGTCCAGATCCCAGTTACAGTACGGATACACTCCAGACATGAAAGTCATTCTGCTACTCATTCAGATCTCAACTTCAGATACATTCCAAATACGCACCAGACACGGTTTCCATTCTGTCACTCATTCGAAATTTATCCCCAGCCCAGAGATGCTCCATACACAGATGTCTCTCTGTCGCCCAATCAGAATTCAGATACAATACAGATACACTCCAGACACGACAGTCATTCTGATATTCATTCAAGAATCAAATACAGTTACAGCTCGGATACGCTCTAGACACGGACTCCATTCCTTTGCTCATACGAATCCAATCTCCAGATACAACTCAGATACGTTCCAAATACGGATACCAATCTGGTGTTCATTCTCCTGATTTTCAACAAACAAGTCTTGGATGGCATCTTTAAGCCCATCTCCAGCAAGATTCTACCATCTCCAAATGGAATCTTTAAGCCTATCCCCTCAGCTACATTTTGATGAGTGCAAATTTACGGGCACTCTAGTGTCCAATCATCTTTTACCTTCGAGTCACGAAAGGCAAACTCGCCAATCTAACTCTTCAAGTTCAAGAAGATTGAACAGGGGAAGCTGTTGTACCCCAAAATTTTCCCTCTCATTTTATCAAGATTTCCCCTCACAGGACTCTTTGAACTCCAGACAGGATTAGGGTTTTGCTCTCTCAAGACATCTCCTTGCACTGATGACCTAAATTAGGGTTTGAGTTTACACAGGAATTTTTGGACTTTCAATGCTCCAAGTGACTTTCATACTTCATGTTGGACTTATAAGATTTCCTCTACCAAGTTTCAAGCTTTGAATCAAATTTTTGCCCAGTCAATTGGACAGTTGACCTAGAAATCAGCTGTATGGGGGAAAAAGTCAAATGTGGCCAATTTACAGTCAAACCTCATAATGTTTTATCCACATCAACATTATAGACTCATATGGACCATTTGATCAAGTTTGGACCACAACTCCTCAAGAAATTTGATCAAATCATCAAAAGGGCAAAATGGTCATTTTTAGGGTTTTGACTGCACAAGGGCAATTTCTGATTTTTAACCTAGTCAATGGAAAATTGGGATCAAGCATGGATTCAAGGACTCAATGCCATCATCTTTACCTACTCACAAGGTTCAAAAGATCTCAAATGCATTGGATTGACAGGTGAATTTTCCAGTCAACTGATCAAAATTTGACTGTACACTGAAAAGTCAAACTTTGACCTTTTGGTCAAAATCAAGTGCCAAGGGTTATTTTTCATCAAGATGTGTCAAAAAATGAAACTTGTTCATCAAGAAACCTAATTTTTCAAATTAGGGTTTAAAATTGAAAAATTCCATAACTTAGAATTTTTCTAAGTTATGGAATTTTCTTATTTTTTCCCAACTTTGCCCAACATTTTCACCATGATGCATTTGGATTCAAATGAAACTTCCAACATGAAAGTTGTAGTCCTCAACAAATTCTAAAACTTTGAATCATAAATTTTTCCCAAAACAAGCTTGGATCTCAAGTTATGATTTTTGGAACAAGGGTCCATGAAACTTTTAACTTAGTGAAATTTTGCCCTAATTTAGGCAGGATTTTGACCTATCTTCATGACCATTTTTCACATAGTTCCACTTGGAATATAAAAATTCATTTCAAATATGGATTGTATAGCATGTTACGAACTTTCTAAAATGTCCAAGAACTCTCCAAAATCATTTGTGGTTAGGGAGAATTGAAGGCTTGAAGTTGGCAAAAACCACTACAAGAAAAAATGAGTTTTACGACACATGAGTTGCGACGGTTCCCATAAATCCGTCCTTATTCTTGGACTGCGACAGTTGTCACGACAGTTAGAGCCAACCGTCGTAGATTTTTAAGCATATTGAGTAACATAATTGAGACAGTTGCCAAAGAACTACCCTCTTTCCACACTCGCGACCAGTATAACAGATTGTCGCGACTACTTTGACCAATCATAATTATTATTTTGTTATTATTTTATTTTCTCACTTTTTTCCATTTGTTTTATTTTTCCATCTTTTCACTTTTATTAATTAAATATAATAATAGTAATTAATTAATTATAATATTAGTATTATAATATTACTTACTAACTATTAATTATATTAATAGTAGTTATATAATATAATAGTAACTATATTAATATTAGTAGTATTTAAATAATATAATAGTAATGTCAATAGATATTCAATAAAAAATAGAATTATAGCATATAAATATATTTAAAAAAACAAGAAAGCTTTTTAACGCATCTTGTTTCACGATTGTTCCTTTCACCGTCCCTTTGGCTGGAACGTATCATATCCCACGACGGTTTAAGAACCGACCCCGCTCAGATTTATGATCGTTCTCAACCTTTCGTAACGTTCTTTCAATTCACGCGCTAAGATTCTCAAATTCTACCGCAATTTCCTTTTCTTTTCAGAATCACAAACTCCTTTGTACATAAAGACGACTACGTGTCAGATCTGAGATATCCAATCGAAAGCATCAAATGTCCTCTAGAGATCTTCGTACTGGCCTCCTTCGATTGCTAAGCAAAGGGGAAGATCTCTCTTTGAAGTCGCACAAAGAAGGTATTCCGTGTCGCACAAATCAGCAGTAATGTCTGGAGAATCCGCCACCGCTATTCACAAGGGTCAAGTAAGATTCAAACTCTAGCATTCACTATTATGATCATCGTCAAGTTTATCTTATTTGATTTAGGGTACACAAGTTCTAACCTAGTTCATATACTCTTGATTAGGTTGATCTCTTAGACTTCATAGATTGGATTGGTGTTGAATGCCTCAATCAAAGCACCACTCTCTCTGTTTCCAGTGCTATCAAACAGGTTATGTTTCTTTTTTCTATGATTCAATTCAGAAGCAAAAACCCTTATTGTGTTAGCTATGATTTTATCTTAATGTAACTTTGCTTGATGAAAATTAGGGTTATAGAGAAGATAAAGGTTTTCATCTAGAAATTGATGCATATGAACAATTTTTGCTTTATATTGCTTTCACCCAAGTTATTAAACTTTATTCCATTATTGTCAAAGGTCCTGAAGATAAAGTTAACCACTTCCTCATTCACATTATAGAACTAAACTACATTATTAATTTTGAAATCTCAATTGTTCTAGAACTGATGTCAGTGTTTTATCTCTAACTGACAATAATCAACATTGACAAGTGAGGTGTCCTATAAAATAATGGTGTTGTTGGTGGTCACTTTTTTCTGTCCAATTAAACTCTCATTGTCCATAAATTACATAGGGAGGTGCTGAAAGGGAACAAGGATTACTTCAGATACTGACTGAGATGGACGGATTCAAAGTTTCCACAGCACAGGTAAGCTTTAATTAAATTCCAAGATCACAAAGATGTTATTTGATATACTGAATTTGAATTTCAGGTGGTTGTGATAGGTGCTACAAATAGATTGGATATTATTGATCCTGCTCTTTTGAGGAAGGGTCGTTTCGACAAGATCATTAGAGTTGGTTTGCCTTTAAGAGATAGAAGACTTGCCATTTTGAAGGTATTTTACCTCCAAAACCTTGATTTACTGGGATCAGTCTATAGTATTTCAATATTTTAAATTTCTTTTTTCCTATTCTTTTTGGTGCATACTGCAAACTAGGTGCATGCTATGAATAAGTATTTTCGCTCAGAAGAAGAAAAAGATACTCTGCTTAACGAAATTGCAGAGCTAACAGAAGATTTTACTGGGGCAGAGCTGCAGAATATACTGTAAATAATCTTTGATAGAAGTTTCTGCATCAATCCATCATCAGAATATAGACTGACAGATCACGAATAAATGACAGGAACGAAGCTGGAATTTTAACGGCCAGGAAGGATTTGGATTATATTGGGCGTGACGAGTTGCTTGAGGCATTAAAAAGGGTTTGTGATTTCTCAGCTTCTTTCTGACTCAGTAATTTCTTATGATATGTTTAATGCATTTTTACACCATCTAATGAAACTTATGGATTTGCAGCAAAAAGGAACATTTGAAACAGGGCAAGAGGACACTACAGAAATTCCTGAAGAACTGAGACTGAGATTGGCATATAGAGAAGCAGCTGTTGCTGTTATTGCATGTTATTTTCCTGAGCCACTCCGCCCTTTTGTTGAGGTAACATTATTTCTTTCAATTTTTGTTGAGCAACTTCATTATGCGTGGAAATGTGATTGTTTCATCTGTGTTGCCGTGTGTTCATTGTTTGCAGACTGATATAAGTTCTATTTGCAGCCAGCCAAATATGTCTTATAGTGAAGTTTCTGGAAAGGTTTTTTCTAGAAAATCAGATTACATAAACTCTATAGTGCGTTCTTGTGCTCGTAAGTTGTTTGCTTTTCAGGTCATTTTGATAGTTCTTCTCTGCATTATGTCTTTATTTATTATTTTTTCATTTTTTAGATATTGTGTTTGTAGCAAGAGTAATTGAGGAGGAGATGTTCGGGATAGATAACTTGTGTTGGATGTCTGCAAATGCAACATCAGAAGCTTCAAGGCTTGCAGAATTTTTGATTCTGCAGACTGGTATGACTGCATTTGGGAAAGCATATTACAGAAACAAAGGCGATCTTGTGTCTAATGTATGTGTGTAGGATTTGAGTCTAACAGCTTCTGTTTCAATACACACTGCTTCCCTTGACAAGTATTTTTTGCATATTAACAAGCCACAAGTGATGTTCAATTTTTTTGTACAGCTTGCAACGAAGCTTGAGGCACTCCGAGATGAGTATATGCGTTATGGTACAGAGAAGTGTTTATCAGTGCTAAGAGAATACCATTCAGCGGTTGAGACAATCACAGGTCTGGTTCTAGTGTGATTTACATGCATTGAGAAAATCTCAAGTCGCATATTTAGACATAGAGTTTGAGAAAAAGTTCATATATTGTAACGCACCTCACCTTACAAGCCGATTTTGTAAGGAGTTAAGCCAAACTCTAATTCTAATATGGTATCAGAGCCTATAGTTTATATTCACACACCAAACCCAATAGAGCTCTGATACCATGTAGAAAAACAGGAAGTTATTTCAATTAGTTCATGATAGTTAAGGCTTGTTTTTAGGAAATAACTGTAAAAAAATAGAATACTAACTACTATCAATATTTTCATAGCAACTTTTCTACATGCATATTTGTTATGCAGAGATTTTGCTTGAAAAGGGGAAGATCAAAGCTGAGGAGATTTGGGACATTTATAAGAGTGCTCCTCGTGTAGCTCAGGTAAATCTCAAACTAAAGTGGAGGGTGTTGTCCTGTTGGGCCTTTGACATTGTTAGACATATGTTATTTTGATATTTTCTAATGACATGTTTAACTTAGCATTTCATGCATGATTTAAAGGTATTCAAGCATTTAAAGATAGTTAGTTACTTGAGAGATGTTTATGAACGGAAAAACATTTATTGGATTCTTTTAAGGGTTACAAACTCAGAATTTCAGTATGGCAAGCTGTAGTTTTTTTTGTTGAAAACTTTTATCATCACCCTTAGTTGAACAAATGATTATTTGTTATGATCTTTTTTGGGGCCCTTTTTAGCCTTCTGTGAGTCCACTTGATGAATATGGAGCACTGATTTATGCTGGACGATGGGGAATCCATGGGATCAGTCTTCCTGAGAGGGTTACATTTGCACCGGGCAATGCTGGATTTTCAACCTTTGGCGCACCACGCCCTACAGAGGTTTTTTTTTTTAGCTGAAACTTGTTCTATATGTTGCATTAATTTATTATTTCTCTTGCAATTGATCTGGATTCCTTTATTTATTATCTAAACAACTTCTTTTCACTGTAGACGCAAATTGTTAATGATGAAACATGGAAGCTAGTAGATGATGTCTGGGATAAAAAGGTTCAGGATATTAGAGATGATACTTTAAGGGAGATTGAAGAAGAGAAAGAAAAGCCGCAAAGGGAATTCCATTTGACAGGGAATTCCATTCCTTCTTGATGTACTTATGGAAGTCTTACAATTTTTCTCCATTCTACTAGCAGTGAGCTGAAGAGAGCAAGTCTGAATCACAGATAGTCAACATGCTGTAGGATATTATAGAAATTATTATAGTGGATGTTATGGTCGATGGCCATGTGTATGTCCGTAATTTTAAGTTAGATATTACTCAAATCTAAGTATAGTTAGTAGTTGAACATAATACTCAAACTAGATTAACAACTACAAGCCTATCTAGGATATGACTAGGGGACATTAAAATATATACAGGTTAATTAAGTGCTTATTCAACGAGTGAAAGCTGTCTATTTCTCTTATCATATATTGTATATGTTGCTTCAATTTCTCTATAAGTGTCAATTATTATAGTAGCTTTGATATTTTTTAATAGCTTTGATATTTTTGTTGTTATTCTGATTTTTGTATAAATTAATCATTTTAGCGGGGGTTATAACCCCCCCTAATCCGTCACAATTAGCATTAAAAACAAAACAACAAGTAAAATTCACGACAGTTTGAACCGTTGCAATCAACTGTTAAAATAAAAATCAAACGGAAATTCACGACGGTTTTAACCGTTGCAATCAACTGTTAAAATAAAAATCAAACGGAAATTCACGACGGTTAGTAATCGTTGCAATATTTAGTTTACGTCAGTTTTCTCCCCGTCGTGGTGAGCACGACAGTTAGTGTGACGGTTTTGGCAACCGTCGCTAAACAGCCTGGGGACACACTTTTCTGCGACGATGCGCCAACCGTCGTAGATGTCAAATTGCGACGGTTTGAACCGTCGTAACCTTTCAAAAAAACCGTCGCAATTTGACAACTTTCTTGTGGTGAACTCACTTTTGATCCATGGCATTTTCATATTGATACAAGTTGCAAACTCTAATCAGCCTTGTTTGTACTTGATTACAAGTTCCAAAACCCTTATATACTCAATAATTAAATACAAATCCATTGGTTTAAGGCTTCGTTCTGGTCATGGGAGGATTACACAAAGAATTAACCCTAAAATAGCAAAAAGGCAACATTGCCATTTTTGTCAAATTTGCTTTATGTCAAATAGAATCCTTGAGCCTTGAACAAGATCTGGTACAACACATAATATCCACAAACTGAGGGGGCCAAAATCACAAAGTGCAGGCTGATAGATAGCCTGTACAGGCCTGTCTTGCATCATGGCTCACTTTTGCTTAAAATACAAGAAACTTGTCAAATACAAGACAACTTGCACATCTGTAATAATCAAGCTTAGCAAGCATTTGAAACAAGTTCTTGACATTGCATTGAGCCTGAAACACGAGCCTTTGATCCCTCAAACACTCTTGAATATCAAATCACCTTCCTCTTGTAGAAACAGGGCAGTTCCTGCACTTGGAGTTCCATAGCAAAGATCCCTTGTGCGTTTTGCCCCAAACCTGTTCAAACACATTCCATATAGCCTATCCAAGCTATCCCAACCATTGGCCTTGAACTGTAACTCCATTTGCAAGCTTCACCATTTCTGTTTTCAGCTTGTGCAGGTTGACTTCTACAGGTTTGTTCAAGCACATCCAAAGCAAACTAAGCATTGGGGAAGGTCAGAGGAAGTTCAGGCAAGCTCCCAAATACCTCAGGTCTCACTGAAAAGCTCCACATTGCCATACACGAAGTCAACTGAAACAGGTTTTTGTCAACTTCCTATCTCTCTATTCAGGAATCATTAGGCTTTGGTTTGTGAATAAAAAATGTAGTATTCATAGCCATGAAGTTGTACATATGCTCAGTTTTCATTTAAGTTAAACGTGTTAAGAGAATTTGATTCATGAACTTCCTGAAAAAGTTAGGTTAGAAATTAGGGCCAGAGAAATTCTCTCTGGTCTTTGAGAGTTAGATTAAGTTTCTTATATGGTTGAATTCGTCTTGAAAAATGCTACAACTTTGATGTTATGAGTTTTTGCATTAGAGCACGTATGCAGGATCTGGACATTTGTACAAGGCGCACGTTTTTTTTTGTTTTTGACAAAGGTTGAAGATGAAGTTCATGGGTTGGGCTTGATTCTGGCTCACTTTTTGCACCCCCTGCCTTGCTGACTGCACCCCCTGGCCCATTTCTTTATATTTTTGTATTTTTGCATTTATTTTTCATTTCTGATTTTATTTTATTATTTTCTAAACATAAAAAATACCAAAAATATTTTTATAAATTTTCACATTTATTTTTATATTTTATTTTATTTTTCTAACATAAAAATAATTATTAATTAGCATATACTTTTATTTTATTTAATGAAAAAACTTGAAAATAATACATGAAAATATTATGCCTTTATTTTTTTATTATTCATACTTAAATAATATTTTTTCTAAATATATTTTTATTGTGTATATTTTATTTTATTTTATTGTGTATAAACAATATAATTAATATATATTTACTTTCTTAAAAGAAAATTAGGGTTTTCACCCTTAATAAAAAAATAATAATCTTTTTATTTTTCTTTTTTTTAATACATTAAATATTATATTTTTACATACATAAAAATAAACAAAAAAAGACATTTTTACACATTTATGATATTTTGCATATTTATATTTAAATTGTTTAATTATTGTCAATTTATTTATTTGTACCATTTTATTCAATTTGGATGTAATAGTAAATATTCGGGTTTTAATTTCTTGCAAAATACTCCCCCATTCAAAATTGTATCCCCCCTTCCCATATCAAATGTTGTAATAGTGTAGATTTATTTTGTGCACTTACTTACAAATATGCCATGATAGAGATTAGGGTTTGTATGCAAAAATCTAAAATCAAACAAATAGCTTGACTAATACAAAGATAAAAAAGCATGTAAATTGATAACACAATACACACTTGCACCCCTAGGGTTTCATCCACTTGTTGCCTTTAAAATGGCCATGTTATGCATGTTGAGTATCTTGGCAAAACAAAAACAAAACAAAAGATCATAGTCCCTCGATGACAATATCTTGGTTGCCTAAACAAAATGATCTAGTCCCTCAAAGAAATTGCTAAAGATACTTGGCAATATTGCTATCATGGTCAATACGATGACTCGTGCCTGTCCCGTTTAACATCCTAATACAAGGTTGTTTATCAAATGCAATGGTAAAACAACACTGTCAAAAGGGTTAAAAATTTGTAGGAAAGATCTTTGAGTAAGATAGGGTAGACAACTCTTAGTTACTTGATCAAAACGTGCAAAAACATCCTTGCTATTTTCAAACACACCTCACAACACAATTTCAAAACATTTCCCAAAACAAACTTTCAAACATTAAAATATCTTTTCAAAAGGCAAATACACCTTTGTATACATTCAAACAAGAATCATTATAAAGGTTGCCACAACGATGGCCTCTTTTCAAAATATTTTCAAAACCACACACATAAAGCACCATTTCAAACAATTGAAAAACAAAAGCAAGTGATCTAAACAAGTAACTAAGAGCCCGTGGATAACCATGGATGAAAAGGGTGCTTGCACCTTCCCTTTTCATAATCTACCCCCCGAACTCAAGAAAACATCTCAAAGGTCTTTCCTGTGCTTTTTGACCTTTCCTTTGGATAAAATAAAAAGTCGGTGGCGACTCTTGCTAAACCGAAACATTTGCAAACACAAACGCAAAACCTCAAGTCAGTTCTCCCACCGTATCACAACCGTAAGGTACGATACGCTTAAGTGGAATACGTAATATGGTAAGGTACCACACGCTTAAGTGATATATGGTACATCATAAGGTATGATGCCCGTAAGCTTAATTGGGATTTTAACTTGCAGCCTTAATTAGGCTTTTAGCTTGAAGCCCACACAAGTGGTTCTATAAATAAAAACCTTGTGCTCAAACATTTTCACTTGATTAAAATTCCGTCTTGAAATCCTAGCCGTATTTTCTCTCACTCTCTCAATCAAAGTTTTCATTCATAAGAATCTAGCACTGTGACTGGAAGCGATATGTTCATGTGGACTGAGTAGATGCGTTGTTCTTCACCAACGTTCGTGATCACAACATCAAAGGTCTGAATCGCCACAAGAGGTAATAGTTTATATCACTGACCATGACCATTCATAAAGATCACTAAATAAAAATTGTAATTTCTGCTGCATTTTGGATCGTAATTTTCCTTCACAAACATCAATGCTTCTCAGCAATGCTTGAATCTTATCAATGCTTCTCATCATCATCGTGACTATGAAAATTCTCTTGCAGACAGAATGCATTCGTTGATTTAATTGAATTTAAGAATGAAGAACATCAAGGAGAATAGGGTGTGTTATATAAAATTTGAGCTTTATATCCTTTGTTTCTTAAACCATGAACTAGGACACGTTACAATCTTCAAAAGTCCTAATTGAAGCTAGGTTCACTATGAAAGCATACTCAGTTAAATTTGTGTTAAACTGACTCCAAATGTTTGTTAATTTATTTCTAACCATATCACCTTTCATATTTGTATCCCTTATCATCCATTTCTATTCCATAACAAATTTCTATTTCAAAGCATGCATGTGCATCGCGGTAGAATTACTTTTCAAAAAGGAATAATTTTGTTTGCAAATAATACTTAGCATCAAGGAAATCTAAAAAATGATCTGATCAAAGGAGATCCATTTCAAGAAGCTCCTAACTAGGGGCAAAGTACCCAGGGATCCTACCGCTTTGAAGGAACGAATCCTAATGATCATAAGGGTATATCATATGAAGATCCTATTGACTAGAGGCAATCATTCTAAGAATTCGGTCAGCTTGAGCCACATCCTCCAAGAACCAGTTAATCAGGGGCATACCTTTCGAAGATATAGATACTTGGGGCAATCCATATCAAATTTATATCACATCATGGTGAGATCCAAGATACTTCCTCCAGACACTAAAGATCGAGGCATACCTATCAAAATTCAAATGTTGGGGCACACCTTTCAAGATCAAATTTGGGGAAAACCGTTGTAAGGCTCGATCCTAAGAAACCACTTCAAAAAAACAGGTTCATCAGGGGAAATCATTCCAAGATCAAGTTAATCTGGGGCATAGAGGCTTCAAAGTTTGAAATAGTGGGATCATTCATCTCAAGTGCATAATATGACCAAACATATTCAAAACTCATATCAAGGAGAATCTCTGCGAAAAACCAAACAAATTGGGGCAAGGTGTACCACGAAGGGGAAAACTCTCCTCCTACTTTCATAATTCCTAGTTAAGCTTTTTCTTACGTCAGCAATCTTCGAGTTCGAAATGAGTATCAGGGAATCATGTTGGCATAACACCCTAGAATCATGTGACAAGCAACCTTGTTACGTAAAGAACCTTTCTACGCCTTAAATGTCCACGAACCTCCATAGAGGCACCATTCGAAAACATCCAAGTCATCATAAGTCATTGTCATGCATTCATTAGGTCGCTTCGCTCTAGCATCAAGTCGTACATATCATCTCATCCATTTGACATATTCCAACAACATGAATCTAACCTACAAAAAGCTCAATCTCACTTGGCATCTATCCCAAAAAGTTCAATTACTCATTGACATTTCCAACATCCATTGATACATCTCCAAGTCATTCATTGCATGCATTGGTCAATCATTATATTTCATGCATCAATCAAAATAATCATCGTATTTCATTTATTGAAAAAACAAATCTCATTCAACTATCATTAACACTAAGCCAAATCCAATTCCCGTCTGGTAGTCAATTCTCGTCTGATATTTAAATCAAAACCAATTCTCGTCTGGTAGTTTTCCAATTCCCGTTTGGAAGCTAATTTTTAACCCTAGTTCTCATCTGGTGGCCTACTTTAAATAACAATCAACTTGAAATAACATGTGCATTGCGTTGATCAATCATAGCATAAGTCATTGTCATGCATTAATCAGGCCACTTCACTCAAACATATCATGTTACATATCATGTACCAATGTACATTAAAATAAGCATAAATCATAACGCATAGCAATCACCTGATTGATGTTTCCTTGTAACCTTAATGATGCTAATAACCTTACTTATTGTTAATTTTCCAATCACCTGATTGATGTTTGTCGATAACCTTACTGATTATTCAATCACCTGATTGATGTTTCCTAGTAACCTTAATGATACCGGTAACCTTACTGATCGTTCATTTTCCAATCACCTGATTAATGTTTCCCGGTAACCTTACTAATTCCAGTAACCTTACTGATTGTTCATTTTTCCAATCACCTGATTGATGTTTCTCAGTAATCTTATTGATGCTAGTAACCTTGTTGATTGTTCATTTTTCCAATCACCTGATTGATGTTTCCCGGTAACCTTACTGATGCGAGTAACCGTAATAATTGTTCATTTTTCAATCAACTGATTGATGTTCCTCGGTAACCTTACCAATGCCAGTAACCTCATTGGTTGTTCATTTTCCAATCACTTGATTGATGTTTCCTAGTAACCTTACCAAGGCCAGTAACCTTATTGTTTGTTCATTTTTCCAGTCACTTGATTTTCGTCTTCCGGTAACCCTACCGATGCATATCACCAATCCAAAACGTAAGCAACCTTACATAATTTTTAACCATTCAAGACGTGAGCAACCTTATATAACTTCATCAATCGATTCTTTCGTAAGCAGCCTTACGAAGCATGAGCAGCCTCATGCACCACATACATTTCATAAAGACGTAATCATCCTCACACATTTTTATCAGCATTAAGACATGAGCAGCCTCACGCACTCACATCAACATTTCATCGTAGGAAACCCTACGAAATTAAGCAGCCTCATACATGTCCATCATCATTTCATTCGTAGGCACCCCTACGAGCATGACCAGCCTCATGCAGTTTCATCAACATTTCATTCAAGTATAAACAGTCACATACATTTCCCACTAGCATTTAAGTGTAAGCAGCCTTACGCATCTCACTCATGGAACTATCATAATTACTTCTAGCATACAAAAAAACATACCATGCATTAACACATACATCAAGCATAATCATATAAAAGCATAGTCATTTTAAACATGCATTGCGTCCAATCATACAGGCCCATGAACACTTCGAAAAAATATCAAGGACTATTTACCAGCTAAGTTACCTACGCAAATTACAAATTCAAACCTTAGCACTATTCACACTATTATAATAGCTACCTCGGTTAAGAACATACATAACAATTATATGTACTACAAACCAAAGTTACATTAGGCGGTATATCTACGATTCATATCCATAGCCTAGTTATTCAGGTTTCAATTATCAATTCTCGCTTATCAATTTTCAATTACCAAGTCTCACTTATAAAAATTCAATTTTCAATTACCAAATTTCAATATTCAATTTCAAACATAAATTTTCAAATCTGCATTATTTATCCCCTAGGTTATGATAAATATGCAAAAATCTGTGATACAACTTACTATGTTAGTCCCGAAGTGTTAGCAAGTTGTTTTCAAAACTTTTTCAACTTTATTGATTTAGTCTCTTGGCATAAATAGAGTTGATACTCGTATTATCTACCCCCTAGGTTGTGGTAGATGTGAAAATCGACAATATAAATAATCATACGGGTCCCTGAGCAATGATAGGTTATTTTCTAAACTTTCGATCTTATTGGTTTAGTCCCTTAGCATAAATAAGATTGATACCGCATCATTTATCCCCTGGGTTATGATAATGTTATAAATCTGCGTTTCAACTTACTATGTTAGTCCCAAAGCTTTAGTAAATTTGTTCTCAGATCTTTTTCGACTTTATTGGTTTAATCCCTTGGCATAAATGAAGTTGATACTCGCATTACTTACCCCTAGGTAGTGGTGAGAATGCGGAATCTGCGATAGCGTCTCTTTTCATATCTATTGATTTAGTCCATTGGCAAAAATATATATGAGAATCCACGCTCCAGGCATTAATGAGTTAACTACGTCATCCTTGCCCTTTTTACTTTTGGTTTATTGTACAAATTATCTTTCAAAGTTTTTTAGTCAAAATTTTGGGTCTTCCATTATTTAATAACCCTCCGATCCAGACTTGGGAAAACTTCATATATTGCACGCTTCAATCGAAGAGTAATTAAATAGGGGCAACTGTCATACCCCAAATTTACCCCCCTTATTTTCTACAGTTACATAATTTTTAAAATTGGTTTTTTATAAATTTCTTTGGCTTATTTACAATTATATTTTGGGTTTTATATTTATTTTGTCTGTTTAAAAAAATATAATAGTTTAACTTAAATTATTTATATTTCTTAAAATAACAAATATTTTCTCACCCTTCATATACTTTCAAGTGGCTTCTTATCACAAATGAATGAGTAAGTATAATTCGTAAAGAGGCAAGGCTTTCAAGTATAAGGTCACATGTTCGAATCTCACTTGTTATATTTTTAATATTTTTCCTTTCATTTGTTACTAATTTTATTTTCATTTTTAAATCATAAAATTGCATTTTTTTATTATTTCAATTTCAATTTCGTTTTTTATTTTAAGACATTTTCAAAAATAATTATTTATTTAATTTTATGCACTTTTTACTAAAAAAAGGTGCAAAAATTATAATAAATATAAAAACTATTTTATTTTCTGATTAATTATTTTTCATTGGTCAATTTGTGTCATATTCGGCTTCTGATTGGTTAGTTTGCTGACCAAGATATAATCATAAACTTTAGACTTTTTATTATTTTGGTAATTTCCTTTTCTAACAATTTAACCTAATTTTCCACTCTATAAATAGTCCTCTATTTTTAGAATTTAAGACATCAACAAATCACCCTCAAAATCCACGATCTCACAATTTTACTCACACTTTCTTTCAAAAAACCATTTTAAAACTTCTGTATTTTTATCAACAGTTTTATTTTTAAAACCAATAATTAAATATAAAGTCATCCATTTATTTTTCAAATTTTCTTTCTTCAATTTATTTTTATCATGTGATGATTTTGCTGATGGTTATCTCTCTTTCCAAAATTTACTTATTATATTTTTTGCGAATTTATACAATTTATACATTCACGTTGTTACACAAAAATTCACGTGTATATTCTGCATACATAGTACATACTAAGACTTCAGATACACAAAAAGCCATTCACAGTACATTTTCTCACTAATTATCAACCAGTTTTTTCACTTTTTCTAAACTACACTGTATAGTCACTCTCATGTTATATTCATACACATACCCAAAACCTTGTTCTCCTCTTTTAGTGAAAAAGAAAATTATTATTCTAAGTCCTCTATTACTAGTTGACTTTGAAAAAATATGCATTATCATCAGCACCAGATACACGACACAACACACACGTTAAGTTTTTTCTTCTTCTTTTTGTTTGAAATCAAATAACTTTTACACATATAAAATTGTCGCGACACAACACACACATTGAGTTTTTTCTTCTTTTTTTTGTTTGAAATCAAATAACTCTTACACATACAAAATTGTTAATCATTCTAATAAATCATTTGCATAACTTTTTTCAAATCCCACACACTTCTTTTTCTTTTACTGTACATACATACAATGTACATATTTTACAGACTAATTTTTCACCACGAAACTCTACATATTAGAAAATCGTTTTTATTCAATCATCATCCTTTTTGTCTACGCTAATCCTTCTTTTTACAGTAACATACACCATCAATAACAATAACCTAAAAATTATTTCTTTAACAAGGATCCAAAACAACAACAAGTCATGGTAAAAAATATAGAAAACAAATAAGAGAAAAAGTTGAGTCCTTGTGCCATTGATTGTGTAGTTTTTTTCTTTCATTCCTTTTCAGTCTTATTTACAGGTTGATATTGGAGATCAAAAGCAAGAAGAAGGTGTTGAAACCAAATCTGCTCTGCATTTGCCCTCCTCCTACTCGATTTTTGTCAACCTCCGCGTCCTAGAAGGTCGCGCGACCACCACCACGTGGCACACCAAGCTACAAATCATGCTTACGTATGAGCTTTGATCAACAACAACACATTTATCATATTTTGTTAATTTCAAATGTGTAGGTGTTGGTGTTCTTTTGTGACTAACATTTTTCATTCCAAACTCCTTGACTATATTTTTTGCATACTTACTTTGAGAGATAAAGATAGAATCATCCATCTGTTTGACTTGAAGTTCAATAAAATATGTCAGTTCACCAACCAGACTCATCTCAAATTCTGATTGCATTTATTTGACAAAATATTAGACCATGTGATCTGAAATTCCTCCAAACACTATGTCATCAACATAAATTTACGCTATCATGAGTTTTCCATCTTTCTCCCTAACAAACAAGGTCATGTATATTCCTCCTTTTCTATATCCATTGTTGACTAGAAACTCTGTCAACCTTTCATACCAAGTCCTAGGAGCTTGCTTTAGTCCATAAAGGGCCTTCTTTAGCTTGAACACATGATCTAGATAGGTAGGATAAACAAACCTTTTAGGTTGTTCAACATAAACCTCTTCTTGAAGATACCCATTTAGAAAGATACTTTTTACATCCATTTGAAACAGTTTAAACTTCAATAAGCAGGTTACTCCTAATAGCAGTCTGATTGATTCAAGCCTAGCTACCAGAGTAAAGGTTTCATCAAAGTCCATCCCTTCAATCTGAGTGTAGCCCTGTGCTACAAGTCTTGCTTTATTCCTGGTGACCACTCCACTTTCATCAGTTTTATTCTTGTATACCCACCTTATTACAATGACATTTGTCCCATCAGGTCTTGGAATCAAATCTCGAACTTCATTCCTCTTGAATTGATTCAGTTCGTCTTGCATGGTATTAATCCAGAACTCATCAGTTAATGCTTCCTTCACATTCTTGGGTTCAATCTTTGAGACAAAGCAAGAGTTAGAAACCACTTCCCTTGATCTAGCAGTGACCCCTTGATTAAGATTACCTATAATGAGTTCTTTGGGATGATCTTTCTATATTCTGATAGACGGCCCCTTATTGACTTGATTATCACCTGGTTCAGCATTAGTATCCTCAGTATCTATGCAGTCTTTCTCCACATCTTCAGACTCATTATCTATCTTGAATGATGTTCCAACATTATCTTCAGCTTTAAGCATACTTTTTATGGTTGAATCGTCAATTACAACATAGATAGATTCCATCATGACCTAAGTTCTGATGTTGAACACTATGTAGGCTCTATTGTTTGTAGAGTAACCCAAAAATATCTCTTCATCACTCTTAGGATTCATCTTTGTACCTTGCTCACGATCAACCAAAATATAGCATTTACTATTGTAATACGATGGGAGAACTGACTTGGGTGTTTTGCATTTTATCGCAATTGTTGTAGATAGCAAGAGTCTCCACCGACTTTTCTTTTATCTAATAAAGGAAAGGGTGAAAAGAACAGGAAAGACCTTTTGAGATATTTTCTTGAGTTCGGGGGGTAGGTTATGAAAAGGGAAGGTGTTAGCACCCTTTTCATCCGCAGTTATCTACGGGCTCTTAGTTGCTAGCTCACTTTGATAAAATGCTTTGTTTGAAATGTGTTTGTGATTGTTTTTGAAAGTATTTTTGAAAAGTTCCTTCGTTTAGACGAACTTTGTAATGATTCTTGTCTCTATAAGAATGTATACAAAGTATTGACTTTTGAAAATATTTCGTTTTGAAAGTGTTGGTGTGTTTTGAAAGATGTTGTTTTGAAAATATTGTGAGTAAGCAACTATGAACATTATACCTACTCAAAAGGGTCTTAGTTCTTTTCCTCCTCCTTTAGATGTTGCTATCTTACCATTGATTGATAAAAATCCTTATCATTGGATGTGAAAGGACGGGCGTGGGTCGTCGTATAGTCATAGAAGGAAACCTATGAGACGCTTTAGCAATTGTCGTGAGGGACTAAGATCGTTTTATCGAAGGCAACATCGAAGGGTCATCGAGGGACTACGATCTTTTTTATCGAGGGTCTTTGCTAAAGCGTCCCGTATTCGAGGGACATGACTATTTATTCATAGGCAACAAGCGAGATTACCCTAGAATTGCGCGTGTGAAAAATGTTTGATTGCATGCATTTTTGACTTTGAGATTAGGGTTTTCTAACGGTTGATTTCATCTTGCCATACACACCCTAATTACTAACAATTATATTAAAGCGATAAATTGCGAAAATTAAAATCCTACGCTATTACATCATTTGGGGGATGGGGGTATAATTTACAAATGGGGATGAAGTACAAGCCTGATTAAATTATTACAACCATATTGAATAAATGAATAGCAATAAAAAATATAAAAAGGAAAATAGTGTACAAAGAAAGAAAAACAAACTTTATGTATTGACACATATCTTTATGCATCGATACATGCCACTGCTTGTTTCTGAAAAATAAAATCAACTCAGTATGAGTCGATACATAATGGTATATGTCGACTCATTTCTTGTTTGTGTCGACACTTTCATATTTTGTGTTGACTCATACACCTTTTGTCTCTCTGTATTGTGCCTGGATAACATTATGCATCGATACATAAGGCCTTGTATCGACTCATACTCTATTCTGTAACTGGTATGAGTCGACTCATGTGAGTATGCATCGACTCATGCTGCAGTTTTTTGCCTTTAGAATTGTTCTATTGTGTGTACAGGTCAGTTCTCAACATATAATGGACAAAAATGAAAAACAAGCAAATGGTTAGCTTCAAGGGCAATGATTACTACATTCTATCTTCACAAGTGAACCAATAATGATGCGTGTATGGAAAATTCAAAGTCAAGAAGACTTACCTTGAGACTGCAATTTGTGTTTTGAGTCTGAACCTTTCAAGATGTTGTGATGATCAGAATGGCTTCAGTGAACCTCAAGGAAGTTGCTCCAGCCCTTAGTTTGTATTGAAAGCTGCTGAATAACGCCAACCCAGTCAAATGGTACAATAATGTTTTTTGTTTGTGTTTGGAAGGTGATGGTAATGGCACTACAGAAACTATTCTTGTGTTTGAACAATCTCTATGTGATGTGAAGTGTTTGGATAGTTGGTTTATGGGAAAGCTTGCAAGGTGGAACAGTGGGTTGAGGTTTTGTTTTTATGATAGAACTGAAGATGAGCAGAGGTTACAAAGGTTCTGTTAGATTTCTCAAAACTCTCTTCTTCTCTCTTTCTAAAAAAACTCTCCAAAAAACTCTATTTCCTCCAAAAACTCTCCCTCTTGTGTGTTATGAAACAACTTATTTACAGATGAACTTGACTAAAATTTGGGAGAGAAATAGATTATTTTTTGAACTGTTTGGGGTACCCTACTTCATTGTTTTTTAGATGCAGCTCTTATGTGCTAAGTTTGTGCAAATATGGGACTGATATGATGCAGATTTTACAGGGCAATGTAGCAGGTTTTGACAGTTTTCTTGGCATTATTATGCAGGTTTTTGGACAGCAGGACATGTAGCATGATGCAAGTTTGTTTTGTAAAAGTTTTGGAGTGGAGTGGTATCTTGGTGTAGGTATGTTTTTATGGACAAATTTATGCAGTTTGTAACAAAGACAATGCATATTTGTGGACAACATAGTGTCAAAGGTTTGAAGATTGAGTCAAAGGGAAAAGTTCAAACAAGAAAAAGCTTAGGATTTGTAACTTGCAATCTTTAACTTAAAAATGTAGCCTTGTTGTTTACTTGAAAACTTGTAACATATTGAATTATCTTAAATTATGGTGAAAAGATGTCACGAAATTAACATGTATAAAAAACACTTAGAAAAATTTATAAGTCTTGCAAAGTTTGACTTTTCAAAATGACTTTTGACTTTCTTGATTTCTTGATGATCAAATTTCATATTTTCGAATGTCTTGATGAAACATGATCTTCGGAACTAAAATTTGATCAAAAGGTCAAAGTTTGACTTTTCAGTATACAGTTAACTTTTTTTATCAGTTGACCAAATTTCATCTATCAATCCACTGATCTCGGGAGATGAATTGAAATTTCCGATTAGGTCAAAATGATGTACTTTAATCCTTGAGATCATGTTTCGAACCAATAAGTCATGTACTAGGTCAAAAGTCAAAGATTGGTCATTCTTAGTCAAAACCCTAATTTAGAGTCTCAGTGCTTTGGAGATGATTTTGTCTGATCAATTCCTTGAGAATCCTTGAGAATTGGAGACTGTTGTACCCCAAAATTTTCCTTCTCATTTCACTCAACACATTCCCATTGAGGTCCCCAACTTGTCCTAGGATGACCAAGAATTGACCAGACAAATTCTCCTCCTAAGACAATAAGCCTCAAACTAGGGTTTCACTCCTAAGCAAGATGTGTGAGTCCAAAGGATCCCAAATTTTCTCCATTTTACTAATATGTCCTCAAAATAATCCATGCCAAATTTCATGCCTTGCACAACAAGTTTGCCCAGTCAACTGCTCAAATGCTTGGAAATCAACTGTACTAGGTCAAAAGTCAACTATGCCCCAAATACAGTCAAACTTCAAGATTTTTGGTCAACATCAACATTTCGAAGTAATATCCATCATTTGATCAAGGGTTGAGCATGATTCCTCAAGAAATGCTCATAACTCATCAAAAGTCAAAAATGGCAAATTAGGGTTTCTATAGGAAAAGTCAACCAAACTTTGACCAAGCATAACTTTCTCATAATTTATCATAAATTTTCCAACCAAGGTTCATTTTGAAGAGAAAACAATTCCCTACAACTTCTATTCATCCCTCAAGTCCAAGAAATGCCTCAATCAAAAGATACAAGTTCATACATTATAGGTCCTTTCAAAAAGTCAACAAAAACACCTTTTGGGTCAAAGCTCCTTACATGAACATGGAAGATCCAATTGAGATGAAATCAAAAGGGTTGCTTAGAGGACATCCTAAGCTCTTTAAAAAGTCCAAGAACACCCTTTCAAGGTTAAAAATGAGACAGATATGCATTGCTAAAGTTGACCAATATTTGGAAATATGCATGAAGCAAATAATGACCAAACTTGAATTTTTTTCCAAATGGGCCCATGTTTTCATGATTGAATCTTGTTCCTAACATGACCCACGACCCTTGAGCTCACTCATACATTATTCCATTATTTTTATTATTTGTTTTGATTTTTTATTCATTAAAATAAAAATAAATCAAATAAAATAGTGAAATAATAAAATAAAATCCAAGATTTGATTTTATGAGCACATGATGAGTCTATAATCAACTGGAAAATCAAGGATTTCGTGCAAGTGGTGATTGGAATAAAAATAGCAAGATTTGGCCTATTTTAGAAACAAAAAATCAAGACACAAATCAAATCTTTTCTCACTCAATCTTCAAGATTTAATTCAGTTTTGTTAACCTAATTCGTTCTACTATATATGCATAATATTTCTAGACCATAAAAGGAAGGATTGGCCGTGTAGAACACTCACAAAAAAACTCAAATTTTTGGACAATAAGTGGTGATAGAATTTTGATTCAGAGGGAGATTCAAGGACTTTGAAGGTTTGCAATCCATTCCTGGGCATATTTGGAAGCTACCTGGACCATTCTCATGCCTCAACACTCCCAGAAACGCCCCATACAGAACCACGATTTACTCACTTTTCTTGAATTTGATTTTGATAATTTACGCATGATAAACGAATTTTAAGTATGCATTCATGTTTGTATGACCATTTGGAACATGTTTGCATGATTAATTGTGTGTTTTGATTCGTATTTGACTAAATGCCATTGTTAGAGTTTCAAGGTCCGTTTTAGGGTTTTTTATTTCAGGCAAAATCAGGGCAAAATAAGAGTACCATTATACTCACGAGATCAAACCCAACTGATCTATATACTTGGATCAAATTTATATTGCATGGTTGTGATTTTGGAGATATGCAGATTTATAGCTACAACAATGTCCATAGGTAAAAACCCCTTGCCTAAAATGACAGTCCCTTGGGGAAGATGACTGCGTGCCAAAGCCTGGTTGGGTCGTTTGAATTTTGCACGCGTTTTTGTTATTACTACTTATTATTAAATATAATATATTATTCTTGTTTTATATAACGAATGACCATGTGGCGCAGTGGTAAAGGGAGAGGCTGGTAACCAAGGGGACCTGAGTTCGAATCCCAGGTCCAACATTTTCTATTTTCCAAATTTATTCATTGCAGATCCAGTGGTTCCACACCAAGCACGCTCACCATAGGCCTCATCATCATCACCATCAGATCAATCAACACCAGATCTAAAGCTTCCAATGAAGCTCCCCATGATGGACTCTCCTAGCGCAGCCACACCAAATCACACGCAGTTATGGGCCAACTAGAGTGGGCTTTAGACAGAATTTCAGCATGAAACCCTCCAATTTGGGTTCACACCCCTCAGGCCCATTCTTTTCTATTTTATTTAATTCTCTTTTGTTATCTAATTATTTCAATTGTTTTTTATTTCAAATCATTTTTTTAATCAGAAAATAATCACAAAAAAATAGGACTTAGTTTTTTTATTAAATTAATTTTTTGCAAATTAATTAATTTCATCAACTTTGGTTTTCATTAATTAAAATTAATTAGAAAAAATTAGGTCAAAATTCAATTCTTTTTTCATAAAATCCCAAAAATATTTTTAATAATCAAATTAATTTTTTTAGGGTTTTTGAACTTTTATCCAGTTAATTCTCGCACGTCATTATTTTGTTGTACGCTTATTTTTATTATTGATGTAACTGCGCCCCGTTTGTAATAGCTAATTAGGGTTTTTTATTTCCGCACTTTATTTTTCAGTCATTCTTTATGTATCTACACCAAAGTCCTGTAATAGCGTAGGACCCTTTATTTTCTCACTTTTATATTATATATATACTTGTATATAATTGTTACCAACCTATGCGTGCGTGATTAATCAATTAATCAGTAGATCACTGAATTGCAAGATAAATATATGAAAAAACACACTGTTGCACATTTGCACCCTTGGGGTATACCTCACTCGGTTGCCTTCGAATTACGGTCACAATTCTCGAAATGTGATAATCCTTAGTGGTTGTCCTTGAGTCTAAGAGATCACTAGTCCCTGATGACCCTCTCGACTGTTGCCTCGGTTAAAAAAGTGATCTTAGGGCTTCATGACAATTACTAAGAGTTTTTGCCCAGTTTCCTTTAGTGACCGTACGTCCCTTTCGATAGTCCCAAAAACATCCAACGACTAGGGCTACCTACTCACTAATAGTAGGATATCACTATCTAAAGGATATGAGGAAAAGAACAAACTTTTTTCGAGTAGGTAGATAACTGTTAGGTACTTTCTCAAAAATTCTTTTTACACCCTACACTTTCAAATACTTTTCAAACAAAAAATTTCAAAAACGCTTTATCACACTCTTGAAGACTGATACAAGAGTTACCATAAAGTGAATCGCTGCACTAAGGCATTTTCAAACAAAAACTTTTTCACACAAACACAAAAACAATTTTCAAAAATGAGCAAGTACCTAATAGCCCGTAGAAAACTACGGATGGAAAGGGTGCTAACACCTTCCCTTTCCATAATCTACCCCCTTACTCCGAAAATCTCAAAAAAGGTCTTTTTTTGTTCTTTTCACCCTTTCCTTTGTTGGATAAAAGAAAAGTCGATGGCGACTCTTGCTTACCGCGACATTTGCGAACAAAAAATGCAAACCAGTATTAAATAGTCGATTTTGCCACCATATCACAGAACTGGAGACTCTGCTGGAGAGGATTATAAAGTGGGGTTTACCTTAGGGTTTAGATCATTATAAAATTACTTTCTTTTTTTGCTTTGACTGCTTTATCTTTGAGGGTTTTGTTGGGGTATTCTTGTAAATATCCTATACCCAGATTTGGGGGCATATTTTTAGATAAACAACAATAGATCGTGGAGATTGTACGACATAGACCGATATGGTTAAAGCGATAGCTGTGTTTATGTGACACATTGGTGGGTACCGGTAACCCTTGTGTTGGATCAAGGAGAATACGGGGCCGCCGTGTGGTGTAGTGAAGCACTAACGAACCTTAGAACCTTAGTTGAACAAACTTGGCCATTAGAAAGTAGTGAGATAGTCGGCCTCAGTGTAAAGCTGGGAATCAGTTGATACTCGATACTACACTCATTGAGATTATACTTTCGAGATATTTCGGTCGCAAGAAAAGATTGCTAAACTGAAATAATACCGATAAAGAAAGATCAGTGATGTTGAGAGTCCTTAGAACTCGGTTACTGTTTCTAGGGCAGGTTTAAAACCAACTAAACTTCAAGAGGGTATTCACCTATAAACCCCCTGCAAGCCTAAACCTAAGGTCTTGTGTGCTTTGCTTGTGTGTGATTAATTTGCTTAAACATGACATCATGCATCATAAACATTCATTCTTCATTACACTAACCATTTCAAGGATCAGGGAAATTTATCTTTGTTCTGTTTTGTAGATCATGTCTTCCGCTCGTAGAAATACCATCTGAATCAGATTTGTGAGAATACCTCTTCAACTCAAATAGCTAGTATCTAGGGTTTCTAAGACTTCTTCATTCACCAAGAACTATGGTCGACTCCTTAATCTGGTTACCTCAGGTTTTGATGAGAAGATGATGAGTATGCTCTTTCAATTCTTTGACCCTAAGCACCATTGCTTCACCTTTACAGACTATCAGTTGGTACCCACCATGGAAGAGTTCTCTCAGATATTAGGTATACCTATTTTGGATCAGTTTCCTTTCACCGGTTTGGAAGAAGCTCCAAAGCTAGAGGTCATTGCAACAGTTTTACACCTGAAACGGTCCGATGTTGTATCCAACTGGGAAATAAGAAGCAGAGTTAAGGGTTTTATATCCAAGTTCCTAATAGAGAAGGCTCATTTGTTTTGGGATGCTTTGGACTTCCAGGCTTTTGAGGAGGTCTTGGCCCTTCTCATCTATGGGTTAGTATTGTTCACTAACCCAGACTTACTTATATATGTGAATGCTATCAAGGTCTTCCTTTATCGCAACCCTGTGCCCACTGTTGTACCCCAAAATTTGCCCTCTCATATTTCCCAAGACATTGCAAGAAGAATCTCCAAATGGTTCAAGATTGCTCAAGAGTTGGACAGTCAAATCATCTCCTAAGGCAGTCAACCTCAAATTAGGGTTTTGTGTTGCATCAAGATCCTTGAATCAAAATGACCTCAAATTCTCCCCAATGTCCTAATATGTCCTCAAGGTCATCCATGTCAAATTTCAAGCCTTGTAGAGGAAGTTTGGTCAGTCAATTGCTCAAGAGGTCCAAAAATCGACTATGCTAGGGCAAAAGTCAAATGTGACCTACAAATAGTCAAACTTCAAGATTTTTTGTCAACATTCTCATTTTTAAGGATATTTCATCATTTTATAAAGGGTTGATCATGATTCATCAAGGATTGCTCAAAATTCATTAAGACTCAAAAATTGCTAAATTAGGGTTTTGCAGGAAAAGCCAACTCAACTTTGACCAAGCATAACTTTCTCATACTTTATTAGAAATGACCCATCCAAATCTCATTTTTAAGAGGATTCAATTTCCTACAATCCATCTTCACATCCCAAGATCAAGAAATGCCCTCATAAAAAGTTATAAATTTAGACATTATAGGTCATTTTTGAAAGTCAACAAAAACACCTTTTTTGCCAAAGCTTATAACTTGAGAATGGAATATCAAAATTAGATGAGACCAAAAGGGTTGGTTAGCGGACATTTCAGCTTTCTAAAAAGTCAAAGAACACTTCCAAAAGTTCAAAATTGAAGAAGTTATGCATTGTTGAAGTTGGGCATTTTTGCAAAATTGCCAAAAGTCAACTATCCCCAAAACTTCAAATTTTGTGAAATGGGCCCATTATTTTTCACTTGATTTGATCTTTTCACACTACACACGTGTCCTAGCTTCAACCTTGTGTCCATTTATTAAATTTTCTATTTTATTTGAATTTTTATTGAATTAATTCATTTTAAATCAATTTAAATCAAATAAAATCCAAATATTGATTACTTAGGATCATTTTGGTTGTTATAGGTCTTGATTATCATTATGATCAAATCCGTATCAAGCTTTTCATGTGCAAAAATATTGGATTTTGGACAAAATTGGAAGGTTTTCAATGGAGGATCAAACCAAATCTCCAAGCCATAATGCACAAGGATTCAGTCCAAAATTGTTGACCTAATGCACTCCTTATTACATATACAATGCAAAGGCACGAGTTTTAGAGGTTAGAAGCTGCAAGAACACAAAAACCAAACTTGGAAAAATTGGCAAAAAGCTTGAAACTGAAATCGTGCATAGAGGCCAATTCATAACCAAATATCCACACTAATCAATTGCTGGACCATTCTTGAAGCGAAACCAATCCAAAACCAGTCTCCATACGCTCCCAGAAGCTTTGTAAGTGTCTCAAAAAAATCACTTTTCAGTTGAAATCGTATCCTCATATTCTTGCACTTTTTTGGCAAAATCTTTGCATATTCATGCTTATCGTTCCATTTAGAAGCTTTATGCATTATTTGATTGCATTTATATAGCCTGTAACCCCTAAGCCGAATCTAGGGTTCTTGGTTCGTGTTTTTTGGGCGTTTCGTTTGCAGGTGAAATTGATGCCATTTATGGACATATGCGTGATCAGGAAGCCTAGACGAGTATAACCATGTGCTTGGAATTGATTTCCATGGCTTAGAATGAATTTTAGGAGACACATACGAATTTAGCTGCGGATATAAATCCGCAGGTAAATAACCAGGGTGAATGAGGAAGACGATGACGTGCCCCCCTCCCATTCGCTGATTCAAATCTGGCGCATGTTTTTTATAGTTTCTGGCATATTAATTGTTTTTTTTCATATAATAATTATTGTCCATTATAATAACGAATGAAGAGCAGTGGTGCAGTGGCAAGGGCGTTGTTCAAAATCCAATAGGACCTTGGTTCGATCCCAGGTCCCCCCATATTGCTTTGCTATTTTTCTTCAGGAAATCCAACGCGTTTCAGGAATTGTGGTTCACCATACACCATCACCCAATCATCTGCCAGATGGCCCCAGGCCAGATCTGGTGGTCCATATTGAAGGCCTATGGTGGGATCCAGTCAAAGGGTGCGTGGAGAATCCAAAAGTCAACCAGGCTTGCATGTAAATGGGCCATGGAAATTGCTATCAAGACCCCTCTAATCAGGCCCATATGTTTCTAACTTTCTCTATTTCTTTCTTTTATTTATTTAATTGTTTGTTTATTATTTTTATTTTCTAATTAACCAATCAAACTTTTTTTCTCATAAAATAAAAAAACCAAAAATATTTTATTTATTAAATTAATTTTCAGCATTTTATTTTTATAAATAAATATTAATTTAATTGATTTAGTTTAATTAGGAAATAACTTCAATATCTTTTGTAATAATTAAAATTAATTTAGATAATTAGGTTTTGCTAACTTTGATCAAATTTATTTTATTTCTTTAAATCTCAAAAATCCAAAAATATCATTTTATTAATTAATTAATTTGTTTATTAATTTAATAATTAATGTAGATCTAATTTCTTTTTAATCCAAAAATAACAAAAAAAGTACTTTCTTTCAAAAAAGGGTCAAAACCCTAAAGACTCGCCCGATTTAATTTCTCGCACGCGATCCATTTTATCATATTATTGTATCTGTTTCCCGAAATGTAATAGTTTAATAGGACTTTAAATTATTTTATCGCTTTATTTATTTTCCGCATTTTAAATTCAAGGGTTGCTTTTGGCGATGTAAATACCCGACGCCTTGTAATAGTTAGTTTTAATTTCCGCAATTTGATTTCCGCAACTTATAAACTATTAGATGTTTGATAAATAGGGAATGTATGACAAGATTAAATGTTTAAACCTAAAATCAACATAGATAACCATTGACATGTACAAAGATAAAATTAACCGAAACAACACACTCACACATGCGCACTCTTAGGGTACACCTCACTTGGTTGCCTTCGAACGTGGTCATTGAGTATAGGAAGTTTTAGAGGCCACACGTCCCTTAATTGAATTGACCCTTAAAACTCCAACGACGATGCTACCTACTCATCAATAGTGGGATAGTATTGTCTAAAGGACGTTAGCACAGATTGATTCCTTTTTTCGAGTAGGTAGATGGTTCTTAAGTACTTGCTCCTTTCAAAACAAAATAAAACTTTTCGCACTTACACTTTTTCAAACAAAAAACTTCTTTCAAACCCACAAACACAAAGAAAATCAAATTTTGAAAACACTTTGAGCAAGTACCTAAGAGCCCGTGGATAACCACGGATAGAAAGGGTGCTAACACCTTCCCTTTCTATAATCTACCCCCCGAACCCGAGAAACATCTCGAAAAAGGAATTTTTTTGTGCTTTTTTCCTTTCCTAGTTGGATAAAATAAAAGACGGTGGCGACTCTTGCTTACCGCGACATTTTGCAAAAACAAACACAAAACGCGAACCAACATTCTAAAACAGTCAGTTCTTTTCCCACCGTATCACAGAACTGGCGACTCTGCTGGGGATGATTTTAAGTGGGGTGTACCTTAAGATTAGATCATTGTGTTTTCAATTG
The DNA here is from genome assembly GCA_948472305.1 of Vicia faba. Taxonomy (NCBI): domain Eukaryota; kingdom Viridiplantae; phylum Streptophyta; class Magnoliopsida; order Fabales; family Fabaceae; genus Vicia; species Vicia faba. The sequence goes on from OX451736.1 coordinate 826,584,259, forward strand.
TTTGCTTTGTATGATTTATATTTGTGGGCTTGTATCAGAGTTACAGTAGATCCAACCCAGATCTGGGGATACCCTTTAGGTAAGTAGCAATAAACTGTGAGGGAACTGTACGACGTAGACCGATACGGTTGAAGCAGTAGCTACGTTGGTGCGGCACTTTAGATTGTACCGATATCCCTTGTGTTGGAACGAGGAGAATATGGGTCATCTAAGGGGTCATTAAGCACCAACTGACCTTAGAACCTTTAAATTGACCAACTTGGCCATAGAACAGTAGCAGTATGCTACACTCATTGAGACTAAACTCTCGCGATGATTCCGACCGCAAGAAAAGGTTGCTAAACTGGAATTATGACCGATTGAGGGTAGTCAGTGACATTGAGATCCTCTAGAACCCGATTACTATTTTTAGGACAAGTTTGAACCAACTGAACTAAAAGAGGGTAGTACCTAAGCTCCTTGCCAGCCTAAAATCTAAGGGCTCTCTGTGTGACTTGTGTGCCTTTACCATGTTTTCTATTTGTGGATACTTGTGATGTGCTTTATATCATGACATCATGACATCATAACATTGCATATATCTTGAATTGGACTAACCTATTTCAAAGACAGGAGGGATTCATCTTTGTTCTGTTTTGTAGGTCATGATGCCCATGCGTAGGAATACCATCCGGATCAACTTTGTCCAGGTTCCCACCATGCTTAAAGAGCTGATTGCAAAGATGCCTGATACTACCTCCTTCATCAGAAGACATGAGTGTCTTCTCAGTTTGGTCACTTCCAAATTGGACGAGCAGATGATGAGTGTCCTGGTCCAATTCTATGATCTGCTGTACCATTGCTTTACTTTTCAGGACTACCAGTTGGTTCCCACTTTAGAAGAGTTCTCTGAACTGCTCGATATCTCTATTTTGGAGCAGACCCCGTTTACTGGTTGGGAGAAGATCCTTAGGCCCGAAGAGATTGCTTCATCCCTTCATTTGACAAAGGATGAGGTAATGGCTAATTGGGAGACTAGAAGTGGAGCAAAGGGATTTCTGACTAAGTTCTTGGTTGGTAAGGCTAACTACTTCTGGGACAGTCTAGACTTCAAGGCATTCGAGGATATTCTGGCTCTTTTGATATACGGCTTGGTATTGTTTCCGAACTCTAACGCCTTTGTTGATGTGAATGCGGTGAAAATCTTCATCTCTTGTAATCCTGTACCCACTCTCTTGGGTGACATTCTTCATCAGATTTATGCTCGTACTGCCCGAAAGCGGGGAACCTTGATGTGTTGTGCTCCATTATTGGCGAGGTGGTTTATTTCGCACCTCCCCAAATCAGTGCTGAAGAACAAAGAAGGCATGAGCTGGGCTTATATGGTTATGTCTCTCTCTCATAATGACATCATCTGGACTATCAAGGGTATGAACGAGGTGGCCGTTATTGATCGATGTGGGGAGTACCCCAATGTCCCACTGATAGGAACCAATGGAGGAATTTCTTACAACCCGTGCTTGGCCTTACGTCAGTTTGGGAGATCCAGAAGAGAAGGACCTCATGAGCTGCTAATGCCTAGTATCATCTTTGACTTTCAAGGGGATAGCGACGAGCAACGCTGCAGATTCATAAGGGCTTGGGATAGAGTTCATAGATCTGATCCACATGAGCTGGGTCGAAAGACTTCACTTCCGATAGAGCCATATCTCAGATGGGTTTGTATCCGTGCCCAAAAGTTGGGTATGCCATATGTAGCCGTCCTGCCTATCGTTGTTGAAGTTGCTAATGAAGAGGGGGTTTTTCCTACCATCCTTACATGCCCACTGACATTGGGGCACTGAAAAGGTCTTGGATGCAGCTGAGAGAAGAACGAGATGCTTACCGAGAAAAGTTTAACGAGCAAGAGCAGAAGATCCAGAGGTTGACTAGGCAGCTGGAGAACGAGCAGATTCTCAATGACTATGTCCGCACCGACAAGAAGAGACCATGGGAGCACTGATTATCCTCTATTTATTTCCTTTCCAATTTTTATTTACTTTTCAATATTTCCTTTCCTGTAACGCCTTAAGGGAAATTTGTTGAACAATTTGAATTTCAAAGTTTATCTAATAAAAGTATGTTTCATTTCTTGTTTACAAATTTGAATCTCTCGATTGTCTTTGAAATCATGTCATACGCATTTCATCCCATGCACTTCATAACAGGTACCCATTACAGGTCTCTTATCTTCTTCGCTGTTTATTTCAGCACTCATCATGTCTGCTGAACCTTCAACTGAGCAAGCAATCAAGGCCCTCCAGGCCCATAATGCCCAATTCCAAGAGTTGTTCATGAATCTAGCTAAGGGTCAGCAAGATCTGAAGACCCAGATTCTGAAAGAGAAGAAGAAGAAGAAGAAGAAGAGGACAGTCATGTTTAACACAGGTCACAAGTTTGGAAATAGGCTACGGGATGAAGTTAATTTGACCACCTCATCTGGAGGGAAAGATAGTCAAGAGGAAAGGAGGGCTCCTAGCCCTGTGGTCTCCGACAACGAGACGGACTTCGACGAAGACCAGTATCCTCCTGCTGAGGATAGATACAAACGACTGGAAGACCGGTTTAATGCAATGGAAGTTCAGAAGGTGCCTGGTCTAGACTTTGGTTATCTGGGTCTATCATCTGGGGTAGTGATTCCCCACAAGTTCAAGGCACCAACCTTTGCTAAGTATGACGGAGTTTCTTGTCCGAAGCTGCACCTCTAGTCATATGTAAGGAAGATTCAGCCGTACACCGCTGATAAGAACCTATGGATCCACTTCTTTCAAGACAGTCTCTCAGGGACTCAGCTTGAATGGCTTTATCAGTTGGACGGAGCCAGTATCCACAGTTGGGAAGATTTGGCTACTGCTTTCAACAGGCAGTACCAATACAACTCTGACCTCGCTCCTACGCGTACCTAACTCCAGGGTATGTCAATAGGAACGGGTGAAGGATTCAAAGATTATGCTCAGAAGTGGAGGGACCTTGCTGGAAGAGTATAACCACCCTTGGCTGATCGGGAGCTTGTGGATATGTTTCTGGGGACCTTGTCTGGTCCATTTTTCAACCACCTGATTGGAAGCTCTTCGTCTGGGTTTACAGAGCTAATTATGACCGGTGAGAGAATTAAGGCTGGTATTAAGGCTGGTAAGATACAGAAGGGTGCCTCCTCAAGCACCAAGAAGAAGCCCTTTAAGAAAGAGTCCAGTGCTGTCTACAGTTCGAAAAGACAGAATAGACCTGAACACCACCAAGCTGTTAATGCGGTTGTTATTTCAAGACCTGCTGGTGCTCCTCAGCACAACAATCAACAAAAGGACGAGAGACCTCGAAGGTAATTCACCCGTCTCAGCATGACTCTGTCAGATTCTGCCACAGTTACTGAAAACTAACCTAGTGATTCCAAGGGAAGCCCCAAAGAATCCAAATATCACATCACCGAAGTACAACCCTAATGCCCGCTGTGCTTATCACTCTGATAGCCCGGGGCATAATACAGATGATTGTTGGTCTTTGAAGAACAAGGTACAAGACTTGATTGATGCTAAGGAGATCGAGTTCGGAGCACCAGAAAAGCCTAAACAAGATGCAGGGGTGAATGCTATCAGGGATGGCGATGATGAAGAGTTTGATATCGACAGTTGGATCTACCCGACTGCCAATGGAGGATTAAGCAACTGGACAACAAAGGATTCTATGCCCGTTTCTGTTATTACCCAGTAATGAAACTTTTTGTTTTGAATATGTAACAAACAATGTTTTTAAACTGTATGGCCCAGTGTCTTACCCGAGGCACCGTGGCTTCATTTGTGAGGGCTTTATGTGTGTCATTTTCAAATACCATTAATAAAAGCATTGGGCATTCTTGCATTTCAAATTTTGCGCTCCTTGTTTTTCTTTATTATATATTGCAAAACAACTATTTTACACACACTCACGTATACAGGTCCACATCCACTTTGGATCTCACTGGTAACGACTCTGCTACTGCCAATTATGACTTCGAAAATCCGATCAACTTAGCCAAAGACGAAGGTGAAGATGATTGCAAAGTGCCTGGTGAACTTTCAAGACTGCTACTCCAAGAAGAGAGGGCCATTCAGCCGCACGAAGAGCCGGTGGAATCGGTGAATCTGGGTACAAAGATAAACAAAAGAGAGGTTAATATTGGTGCAAATCTGGAGCTTAGTGTGAAGCAACGGTTGATTCAGATGCTGCGTGACTATGTTTAGATCGTTGCTTGGTCTTACGAAGATATGCCTGGGTTGGATACTGATATTGTGGTTCATCGCCTGCCTACCAAGGAAGACTGTCCTCCAGTGAAACAGAAGGTCCGCCGAATGCGCCCAGAGATGTCTAAGAAAATCAAGGCTGAAGTTATGAAACAGTTTGACGTCGGTTTTCTAGCAGTTACTTCTTACCCTCAGTGGGTGGCCAACGTGGTTCCTGTGCCGAAGAAGGATGGTAAGGTTCGAATGTGTGTTGACTATAGGGATTTAAACAGGGCGAGCCCCAAGGATGACTTCCCTCTACCTCATATTGACGTTCTGGTTGACAACACCGCTCAGCACAAGATTTTCTCCTTTATGGATGGTTTCTCCGGTTACAATCAGATTAAGATGGCTCCCGAAGACATGGAGAAGATAACTTTTGTTACTCAATGGGGTACCTTTTGCTACAAGGTCATGCCTTTTGGGTTGAAGAACGATGGGGCAACGTATCAGCGTGCCATGGTTTCTTTGTTTCATGACATGATCCATCATGAGATTTAGGTATACATCGACGATATGATTGCAAGGTCCCAGACTGAGGAAGAACACCTTGACCATCTGCAGAAGCTGTTTGACAGGCTGAGTTGTACAAGCTGAGGTTAAACCCGAACAAGTGCACCTTTGGGGTAAGATCTGGTAAGCTACTGGGTTTCGTCGTAAGCGACAAAGGTATTCAAGTGGATCCTGCAAAGGTGAAGGCTATACAGGAAATGCCAACTCCCAGAACAGAGAAAGAAGTCAGAGGCTTTCTGGGACATCTGAACTACATTGCCCGATTCATCTCGCACCTGATTGCTACTTGTGAGCCAATCTTCAAGTTACTGAAGAAAGACCAAGTAGTACGTTGGAACAATGAATTCCAAGCCGCTTTCGAAAGGATCAAATAGTATCTCAAAGAGCCACCTATTCTGATGCCACCAGTTGAAGGGAGACCTCTGATCTTATACTTGACAGTACTCGACAACTCAATGGGGTGTGTGCTGGGTCAACATGATGAGTCTGGCCGAAAAGAGCATGCTATTTATTACCTTAGCAAAAAGTTTACCGACTGTGAGACCCGATACTCACTGCTCGAGAAAACTTGTTGCGCTTTGGCATGGGCTGCTCGCCGGCTGAGACAGTATATGTTGACTCACACTACTCTGTTGATATCAAAGATGGATCCAATCAAGTATATCTTCGAAAAGCCTGCCTTGTCCAGAAGAATAGCAAGATGGCAGATGATCTTGACTGAGTATGACATCCAGTATACGACCCAAAAGGCAATCAAGGGAAGTGTGTTGGCAGACCATTTGGCACATCAGGCAATGGATGATTACCAGTCTATGAACTTTGAATTTCCGAACGAGAATATCATGTTAGTAACTGATTGTGAGACACCTGGACCGGATGAAGGACCTGAGGAAGGATCCCGATGGTCTATGTACTTTGATGGAGCTTCAAACGCTTTGGGCAATGGCATTGGCGCCGTGATCATATCTCCTAAAGGCTCTCATACTCCGTTTACCACCCGACTATGTTTCAACTGCACCAACAATATGGCAGAGTATGAAGCATGCATCATGGGTCTTCGAGCAGAAATTGACCTAAGGATTAAGTTTCTAAGTGTCTTCGGAGATTCCGCTCTTGTGATCAGCCAGATCAAAGGCGAGTGGGATACGAAACACCCGAACCTTATTCCTTACAAGGAGTATGTATTGACGTTGCTTCCCCATTTCGAGGAAATAACCTTTGAACACTTCCCTAGAGAGGAGAATCAGTTGGCGGACGCGCTAGCTATGATGTCTTCTATGTTCAAAATCAATTAGGACAACGAAGCTCCCCGGATTATCATTGAAAGATTGGACGAACCTGCACATTGTTGTGATCTTGAGACTGAAGAGTTAACAGAAAAGCCTTGGTTTCACGAAGTAAAAAGGTATATTGAGGCTCAGGAATACCCCGAGGGTGCATCTGTTAATGACAAGAAGTTTCTGAGGAGGTTCACAGCAAAGTTCTTCATCAGCAATGGCATTCTTTACAAGCGTAACCATGATTCGACCTTACTGAATTGTGTGGATAAGAATGAAGCAGAAAGGATCATGGCGGAGTTACATGAAGGTACTTTCGGAACTCATTCCAGTGGACACACCATGGCAAAGAAAATCCTTCGGGTAGGATATTATTGGTCCACTATGGAAGCCGACTGTTATCAGCATTCTCGGACATGTCACAAGTGCCAGGTCTATGCTGATAAGGTACACATACCTCCAATTCCTCTGAACGTCTTGATAGCTCCTTGTACTTTTGAAATGTGGGGCATTGATATGATCGGCGAGATCAGACCTACAACATCCAACGAGCATCGTTTCATCCTGGTAGCAATTGATTATTTTACGAAGTGGGTTGAAGCAACTTCCTTTGCTACTGTAACCAAGAACATCGTGGCACGGTTCATTCGGCACAATCTGATTTGTCGATATGGTGTACTAGAGAGGATCATTATGGACAATGGTACCAATCTCAACAACAAAATGATCATTGAGCTCTGCGAGCAATTCAAGATACAACATCATAATTCTTCTCCCTACCGGCCGAAGATGAATGGGACTATCGAAGCGGCCAATAAGAACATTAAGAAGATTGTGCAGAAGATGATAGTGACATACAAAGACTGGCACAAGATGTTACCATTTGCTCTTCATGGGTACCGCACCTCAGCGCGGACGTCAACAGGGGTAACACCTTATTCCTTGGTATATGGTATGGAGGCAGTCTTGCCCATTGAAGTTCAGATACCCTCTCTCTGAATTATGAAGGATACAGGTTTGAGCGAAGATGACTGGATTCAGACCCGGCTTGATCAACTGAATTTAATCGATGAAAAGAGACTTACTGCTATTTGTCATGGTCAGACGTACCAAAAACGGATGATCAAGGCATTTAACAAGAAAGTTAGACGACAAGAGTATCAAGTTGGAGATCTGGTAATCAAGCGCATTATCTTACCTCAAGGTGATCCCAGGGGAAAATGGACCCCTACTTACGAAGGGCCATTTGTGGTTAAGAACATTTTCTCAGGAGGAGCTATGATTCTAACCACCATGGATGGTGACGACCTTCTTCAACCCGTCAATGCAGACATAGTGAAAAGATACTACGCATAATCAAAGACCCGCTAGGTTGACTGGCCTAGGCAAAAATAAGGGCTTCCCGGAGAACCAAAAGGGTTCGGGAAAAAATAAGGGACGAAAATGAAAAAATCTGTACATCCGGCAAGTCGAAAACCTGAAAGGGCGGCTTGGGAAAAAATGGGTATCCCGGTGGACTGAAAACCCGAAAGGGCGGTCCAGGAAAAAATTAGGGATCAAAGCATAACACTATGTCTCATTGGATCACCTTGCATCCAGACTTCAGTATCGACTATCAAGCTCGAACGGCACTAATCAATCTGATCTACCTTCAACCAACAACAAAGTGATGAGATGCTCGAGGACATAAAGGAAATAGCAGAGTTGGAACCCAGTGGGATTATTCACATATATTTTTTGTTTTCTTTTCACAAATTGTATAAATTCTATTATTCGGCGGCGTTCTCTTACTAGGACGTCAGCTTCTTGTACAAAAATGCTTATTTACAGGCCAAACATCAAAATCAATACAATTCATTCTCAAAGAAATTTCAAACTTTTTTACCTTTATCTGTTTTGTTTTGCAAAGGACGTCCAATGTTCATTTTTGATATATGCATTTGACATTAGTTGCTGCTCATAAATATTTACATGCGAAACAAAAGACGAATTACTGGTAATATCAGAAACCAGGGCAATAAGAATGGCCTGAACTGTATAGTTGCTCTGTTCACCAGGTACAAAGGTATATTCAGCTGAAGAATATGGCTAAGATACCTTCACTCCCCGCATAATAATACAGTAATGGTAGCTCTCCCCCAACTGGGACTTGCAACTATGAACGAATCAGTAATGCTCTCCCCAAGCAGAGTTGATCTACCATCAGCACTGAAAAGGCTTGATATCCCCAACAGTCTTAATATTCCCTGGAAGAGTATAAGAATGTCCCCCGGTGGAATACAAGACACCCCCGGTGGAGTCAATATTTCCCCAGCACGGTCTGAAAAAGCTTCCCCAACAGAGTCGAATCTTCATCCCCAGTAGACTCTGGAAGTCTATCCCCAGCGGAGTACAAAATAAATCTCCCCAGCCGAGTTCAAAGGATTATCCCCACAAAAGTCTAACAGGGTTATCCCCGACAAGTCATAACTAAAAGATCATCCCCCAGCAAAGTTTTTTCCTTTCACAAACAGGAATTCAATCCTCAACATATTCCATATCACCTGCAACGCTAATCCATCCCCAGTGGAGTTTATCAGTGGAATCCTTAGCAGGGCGTCTCTTCCCCACAGATTAATCCCCTCATCAGTTTATTCCCCAATGGAGTTATCTTCTCCTGCAGGTTTATTCTCGTAGTCACCTTCGTTCACCATCCCCAGCGGAAATGAAGAATTCAACTCTATTCTCCAGCAGTTATCCAGGATTTAGTTTCCCCAGCTAAAGCATTACATTTCCATACATCATGATACATGCATATACGCATCATACAATACAATCTCATTTATCTTGAGAACATCATTGCTTGATCCATATCATGCATTGCATATGACTGACCTTTACCTTTCAGGAAAGATGCAGTTAAAGTTCTCAGCTAACTCTAAGACCTTGTCTGGTCCAGTTAAATCGATTCCTAAAGATTTTTCTGATGCTAATCCAGTCAAAGTTAATCCAAGACCTCCTCTGGTTCAGTCAGATCGCCGATAAGATCTCCCCGATTCGTATTCCAGTTGAAGTTATTCCAAGACCTTGTCTGGTCCAGTTAAATCGATTCCTAAAGATTTTTCTGATGCCGATCCAGTCAAAGTTAACCCAAGACCTCCTCTGGTTCAGTCAGATCGCCGATAAGGTCTCCCTGATTCGTATTCCAGTTGAAGTTATTCCAAGACCTTGTCTGGTCCAGTTAAATTGATTCCTAAATATTTTTCTGATGCCGATCCAGTCAAAGTTAATCCAAGACCTCCTCTGGTTCAGTCAGATCGACGCGAAGATCTCCCTGATTCGTATTCCAGTTGAATTTATTCCAAGATCTTGTATGGTCCAGTTAAATCGATTCCTAAAGATTTTTCTAATGTTGATCCAGTCAAAGTTAATCCAAGACCTCCTCTGGTTCAATCAGATTGCCGATAAGGTCTCCCTGATTCGTATTCCAGATGAAGTTATTCCAAGACCTTGTCTGGTCCAGTTAAATCGATTCCTAAAGATTTTTCTGATGCCGATCCAGTCAAAGTTAATCCAAGACCTCCTCTGGTTCAGTCAGATTGCCGATAAGATCTCCCTGATTCGTATTCCAGTCGAAGTTCAGACCACCTATCAATAGTCTCCAAATGGCCTCTGTAAGCCCATTCCCGATATATCACAATGCTGATACCACTTCATGCGAGTGCAAATTTCTGGGCACTATATTGTTCAATCATCTTCCACCTTCGGATCACGAAAGGCCCGAAAGCCAATCTATATCCTCAGGTTTAAGAAAATTGAACAGGGGAAGCTGTTGTACCCCAAAATTTTCCCTCTCATATTTCCCAAGACATTGTAAGAAGAATCTCCAAATGGTTCAAGATTTCTCAAGAGTTGGACAGTCAAATCATCTCCTAAGGCAGTCAACCTCAAATTAGGGTTTTGTGTTGCATCAAGATCCTTGAATCCAAATGACCTCAAATGCTCCCAAATGTCCTAATATGTCCTCAAGGTCATCCATGTCAAATTTCAAGCCTTGCAGAGGAAGTTTGGTCAGTCAATTGCTCAAGAGGTCCGAAAATCGACTATGCTAGGGCAAAAGTCAACTGTGACCTACAAATAGTCAAACTTCAAGATTTTTTGTCAACATTCTCATTTTGAAGGATATTTCATCATTTGATCAAGGGTTGATCATGATTCATCAAGGATTGCTCAAAATTGATTAAGACTCAAAAGTTGCTAAATTAGGGTTTTGCAGGAAAAGCCAACTCAACTTTGACCAAGCATAACTTTCTCATACTTTATGATAAATGACCCATCCAAAGATCATTTTTAAGAGGATGCAATTTCCTACAATCCATATACACATCCCAAGATCAAGAAATTCCCTCATAAAAAGTTATAAATTTGGACATTATAGGTCATTTTTGAAAGTCAACAAAAACACCTTTTTTTCCAAAGCTTATAACTTGAGAATGGAATATCAAAATGAGATGAGACAAAACGGGTTGGTTAGAGGACATTTCAAGCTTTCTAAAAAGTCCAATAACACTTCCAAAAGTTCAAAATTGAAGAAGTTATGCATTGTTGAAGTTGGGCATTTTTGCAAAATTGCCAAAAGTCAACTATCCCCAAAACATCAAATTTTTTCAAATGGGCCCATTCTTTTTCACTTGATTTGATCTTGTCACACTACAGACGTGTCCTAGCTTCAGCCTTGTGTCCATTTATTAATTTTTCTATTTGATTTGATTTTTTATTGAATTAATTCATTTTAAATGAATTTAAATCAAATAAAATCCAAATATTGATTACTTAGGATCTTTTTGGTTGTTATAGGTCTTGATTATCATCAATGACATGATCAAATCCGTATCAAGCTTTTCATGTGCAAAAATATTGGATTTTGGACAAAATTGGAAGGTTTTCAATGGAGGATCAAATCAAATCTCCAAGCCATAATGCACAAGGATTCAATCCAAAATTGTTGACCTAATGCACTCCTTATTACATATACAATGCAAAGGCACGAGTTTTAGAGTTTAGAAGCTGCAAGAACACAAAAACCAAACTTGGAAAAATTGGCAAAAAGCTTGAAACTGAAATCGTGCATAGAGGCCAATTCAGAACCAAATCTCCACACTAATCAATTGCTGGACCATCCTTGAAGCGAAACCAATCCAAAATTAGTCTCCATACGCGCCCAGAAGCTTTGTAAGTATCTCAAAAAAATCACTTTTCAGTTGAAATCGTATCCTCATATTCTTGCACTTTTTTGGCAAAATCTTTGCATATTCATGCTTATCATTCCATTTAGAAGCTTTCTGCATTATTTGATTGCATTTATATAACCTGTAATCCCCTAGCCGAATCTAGGGTTCTTGGTTCGTGTTTTTTGGGCGTTTCGTTTGCAGGTGAATTTGATGCCATTGATGGACATATGCGTGATCAGGAAGCCTAGACGAGTATAACCATGTGCTTGGAATTGATTTCCATGGCTTAGAATGAATTTTAGGAGACACATACGGATTTAGCTGCGGATATAAATCCGCAGGTGAATAACCAGGGTGAATGAGGAAGACGATGACGTGCCCCCCTCCCATTCGCTGATTCAAATCTGGCGCATGTTTTTTATAGTTTCTGGCATATTAATTGTTTTTTTTCATATAATAATTATTTGTCCATTATAATAACGAATGAAGAGCAGTGGTGCAGTGGCAAGGGCGTTGTTCAAAATCCAATAGGACCTGGGTTCGATCCCAGGTCCCCCCATATTGCTTTGCTATTTTTCTTCAGGAAATCCAACGTGTTTCAGGAATTGTGGTTCACCATACACCATCACCCAATCATCTCCCAGATGGCCCCAGGCCAGATCTGGTGGTCCATATTGAAGGCCTATGGTGGGATCCAGTCAAAGGGTGCGTGGAGAATCCAAAAGTCAACCAGGCTTGCATGTAAATGGGCCATGGAAATTGCTATCAAGACCCCTCTAATCAGGCCCATATGTTTCTAACTTTCTCTATTTCTTTCTTTTATTTATTTAATTGTTTGTTTATTATTTTTATTTTCCAATTAACCAATCAAACTTTTTTCCTCATAAAATAAAAAAACCAAAAATATTTTATTTATTAAATTAATTTTCAGCATTTTATTTTTGTAAATAAATATTAATTTAATTGATTTATTTTAATTAGGAAATAACTTTAATATCTTTTGTAATAATTAAAATTAATTTAGATAATTAGGTTTTACTAACTTTGATCAAATTTATTTTATTTCTTTAAATCTCAAAAATCCAAAATTATCATTTTATTAATTAATTAATTTGTTTATTAATTTAATAATTAATGTAGATCTAATTTCTTTTTAATCCAAAAATAACAAAAAAAGTACTTTCTTTCAAAAAAGGGTCAAAACCCTAAAAACTCGCCCGATTTAATTTCTTGCACGCGATCTATTTTATCATATTATTGTATCTGTTTCCCAGAATGTAATAGTTTAATATGATTTTAAACTATTTTATCCCTTTATTTATTTTCCGCATTTTAAATTAAAGGGTTGCTTTTGGCGATGTAAATACCCGACGCCTTGTAATAGTTAGTTTTAATTTCCGCAATTTGATTTCTGCAACTTATAAACTGTTAGATGTTTGATAAATAGGGAATGCATGACAAGATTAAATGTTTAAACCTACAATCAACATAGATAACCATTGACATGTACAAAGATAAAATTAACCGAAACAACACACTCGCACATGCACACTCTTAGGGTACACCTCACTTAGTTGCCTTCGAACGTGGTCATTGAGTATAGGAAGTTTTGGAGGTCGCCCTCTTGTCCAAAGATCATAGTTGCCTCGAAACGGTTGCCTCGGAAAAATGATCTAAGACATTAGGGTTACCGCTAAGGCGTCCTAACATTGCTTTAGTGACCACACGTCCCTTAATCGAATTGACCCTTAAAACTCCAACGACGATGCTACCTACTCATTAATAGTGGGATAGTATTGTCTAAAGGACGTTAGCATAGATTGATTCCTTTTTTCGAGTAGGTAGATGGTTCTTAAGTACTTGCTCCTTTCAAAACAAAATAAAACTTTTCGCACTTACACTTTTTCAAACAAAAAACTTCTTTCAAACCCACAAACACAAAGAAAAGCAAATTTTGAAAACACTTTGAGCAAGTACCTAAGAGCCCGTGGATAACCATGGATAGAAAGGGTGCTAACACCTTCCCTTTCTATAATCTACCCCCCGAACCCGAGAAACATCTCGAAAAAGGAATTTTTCTGTGCTTTTTTACTTTCCTAGTTGGATAAAATAAAAGACGGTGGCGACTCTTGCTTACCGCGACATTTTGCAAAAATAAACGCAAAACGCGAACCAGCATTCTAAAATAGTCAGTTCTTTTCCCACAGTATCACACCCACTTTACTCTGAGACATCTTACATACCTTCCATACGCGTACAATAAAGAAAAGAGGGATTCTTATATGCTGTGTGCCATTGCTTTCGAGGTGGTTTATTTCTCACCTCCCTAAAACAGTACTGAAGAATGAAGAAGGTTTGGGTTGGTCGCAAAGGATAATGTCACTTTCTCACGTGGATATTGTCTGGTATTCCCAATCTATGGGAGATATTCCTATTATTGACCATTGTGGGGAATTCCCTAATGTCCCACTACTTGGCATTAGGGGAGGCATAACCTGTAATCCTTCTCTGGCTCTGCGACAATTTGGTTACGCTCGAAGGGATGGTCCTTACAAGATGCTTATCCAGGGCATGATGTTTAACTATTAGGATGATGTTCAAGGGTATCACCAGAGGTTCATACGAGCTTGGGGCATGGTAAACAGATTTGACATCAAGACTTTGGGGCCGAAGACTTCCATTCCTATGTGTGATACGGTGGGAAGAACTGACTGTTTTTGGAATGCTGGTTTATGTTTTGCGTTTGTTTTTGCAAAATTTCGCGGTAAGCAAGAGTCACCACCGACTTTTATTTTGTCCAACAAGGAAAGGAAAAAAAGCATAGAAAAATTCCTTTTTTGAGATATTTCTAAGTACGAGGGGTAGATTTATAGAAAGGGAAGGTATTAGCACCCTTTCTATCCGTAGTTATCTACGGGCTCTTAGGTACTTGCTCATCATTTTTTAAAATTGTTTTCTTTGTGTTTGTGGGTTTTGAAAAAGTTTTTGTTTTAACTTCGATTTAACTCTTGCTTCTGTCTTCAAGAGTGTAATGAAGTGTTTTTGAAAACTTGTTTGTAAAAGAGTGTAAGTGTGAAAATTTTGTTTTTTTGGATGAGCAAGTATCTAAGAACTAATCTACCTACTCAAAAAAAGAATCGTTCTATACTTATTTCCTTTAGACAATGCTATCCCACTATTAGTGAGTGGGTAGCATCGTCGTTGGAGTTTGAGGGTCAATTCGAAAGAGGGACATACAGTCACTAAAGCAATGTTAGGATGTCTTAGTGGTAACCCTAATGTCTTAGATCATTTATCCGAGGCAACGATATCAGAGGTAACCTTTCCGAGGCAACTTATGATCTTTTAGACAAGAGGGTGACCTCTAAAATAACCTATATTTAATGACCGTTTACAAAGGCAACCAAGTGGGAGTGTACCCTAAGAGTGCGCATGTGCGAATGTGTTCATTTCAGTTATTTTTATCTTTGCACAATTAAGGGTGATCTAATTGTTTTTAGATTAAACATTCAGTCTTGTCATGCAAACTCTATTATCAAACATCTAGCAGTTATAATTAGCAGAATTTAAAGTGCGGAAATTAAACTAACTATTACAAGGCGTCGGGTATTTACATCGCCAAAAACAACCCTTGGAAAATAAAATAAGGCGGTAAAATAAATAAATAAATGTCCTATTTAAAACTATTACAAGCCGGGAGCAGATACATCAATAATTAAATAAGGAAAAATAAATCGCGCGAGTGAAATTAAATCGAATGCGAAATTTAGGGTTTTGACCCTTTTAAAAGAAAAATGTTTTTGTTGTTTTTATTTTAAGGAAAGAAATTAATCATAAATTAAATACTAAATTAATTATTAAATTAATTGGTGAGAAATAATAAATGACATGTTTTTGGAGTTTTTGATATTTTAAGAAAGAAAATAAAAATAATTAAACTAAAGTTAAAACCTAATTAATTCGAATTGATTTTAAATATTTACAAAAAATAAATTAAAGTTATTCTAGAATTAAACCTAATTAATTAGTTAGTATTTATTAATAAAAAAAAGTTCTAGAAATTTAATTGGACAAAACATGTTTTTTGGTGATTTTTGATAAAAAAGAAAATTTGTTATTGGTTAGAAATTAATTAAAATAAAACAAAATAATTAAATTAAAAGAAAAAAAAACAAAATATGAGAGAAAGAGAAATTGGGCCTGATTTGGGTGTTTGAATAGCAATTTCGCTGGCTCATTAAGGCTGATCCATGTGACTTTTTCTGATCCAGTGCCCATGCGTTGACTGAGTCCATGGTGTGTCCTCAAGGCTTGGCCACCAGATCTGGCCATCTGGCCATCTGGCACGTTTATTGGTGAGCGTCCATGATGGGTCCCAGGCTTGAACATGCACATGATTATCTGCAGGAAAATAATATTGAGAAAATGGGGGACCTGGGATTCGAACCCAGGTCCTAAAGGGAAATATACGCTATGCTTGCCACCACGCCATGTTGTTTCAATTGTTAGTATGATACAAAATAATTAAAATATAATAAAACAAGTTTAATTGGATAAATATAAAAAAAAGCGCGCCAGATTTGAATGGACGAATGAGGGAGTGCCAACGCATCGTCCCTGTCCTCTAAGTCCTGTAAATTTTACTTGCGGATTTTAATCCGCAGCTAAAAGCGTAGCTTCATCCTAAAATCCTCTCCAGGCCATATAAACACATTCTAAGAACATGGTTGAACTCGTCATCTTCTTCTGATCATAACCATGGCCATTAATAAAGCTAATTTTCCCTGAAACAAAAAGCCCTAAAAACAAGGATGAAACCCTAGCAATGGTGGATCTTGATACATGTCAGATAAATGAAATTGGTTATTACAAAAAGTTTGCAAATGATGCGTGGATTAAGAATATGCAATTGTTTCATGTTAACAATGCCTAAATTGGAAAATACGAAATCAAGAACATTGTGAATCCGTGGATAACTTACAGTGCTTGGAGGGGTCTGAAAATGCGTGATTTTGATTGGTCTCACTTGTGGAGATGGCCAGGAAACGATTGAGATACTTGCCAAACCCCAAGGATGCCTCTATGACTGATTTCGATCTCAAGCTTTTTCTTATTTTTTTTTTGCAAATTCGTTCTGCCTCAAGAACTGATCTCCCACCCTTGAAATTGTCTGCTTCGCTTCCTTATGTAATGCACAATGTATTAGGTTTAGAATTTGCTGTCCAAATCTTCCTCCATTGATGATTGAATATTTGATTTGATCTTCTTTCAAAGCTTTCCAAAATTGGCTTGATTTCAATCTTTTTTGCACATAATTGATTTGATACGAGTTTGATGATGGCAAGCTGTATAATGGAACCTGAAATCACCACAAAATCTTTGTTATCAATGCGTTTGGATTTTTATTTGATTTATTTTGATTTAAATCAAATTAATTCAAATAAAATCAAAATAATTAATAAAAAATGATATGGACACATGGCCAAGGCTGGATCACGTGGGCTACAATGCAAACTCAAAACAAGTGAAAAAGAATGGGCCTATTTGGCAAAATTTAAAGTTTTGGGGATAGTTGACTTTTGGCAATTTTGCAAAAAAGTCCAACTTCAACAATGCATAAATTCCTCAATTTTGACTCTTTGGAGGTGTTATTAGACTTTTTAGAAAGCTTGATATGTCCTCTAATCAACACTTTTGGTATCATCTCATTTTTATATTCCATGCTCAAGTTATAAGCTTTGACAAAAAAGGTGTTTTTGTTGACTTTCAAAAATGACCTATAATGTCAAAAATCATAACTTCTTGTGTGTGCATATTTTGATCTTGGGGTATGAAGATGGATTGTAGGTAATTGCATCATCTTAAATATGATCTTTGGATGGGTCATTTATCATAAATTATTAGAAAGGTATGCTTGGTCAAAGTTGAGTTGACGTTTCCTACAAAACCCTAATTTAACAACTTTTGAATCTTGATGAATTTTGAGCAATCCTTGATGAATCATGATCAAACCTTGATCAAATGATGAAATATACTCCAAAATGAGGATTTTGACCAAGAATCTTGAAGTTTGACTGTATTTGGGTCACAGTTGACTTTTGCCCTAGCACAGTCGATTTTTGGACCTTTTGAGCAATTGAATGAGAAAAATTCCTCTGCAAGGCTTGAAACTTGACATGGATGATCTTGAGAATATATTAGGACATTGGTGAGCACTTGGGGTCACTTGGACTCAAATATCTTGATGCAACATGAAACCCTAATTTGGGGAAGACTGCCTTAGGAGAGAGCTTGACTGACCAATCCTTGAGCAACCTTGAGCAAGTTGGAGATCTTTCTTGCAATGTTTTGAGAAACATGGGAGGGAAAATTTTGGGGTACAACAACTGCCCCTGTTAAATCTTTTTAAACCTGAGGATGTAGATTGGCTTTCGTGCCTTTCGTGATCCGAAGGTGGAAGAGGATTGAACACTAGAGTGCCCAGATATTTGCACTCACATGAAATGGTGGTTGCTTTGTGATGTCGGGAATGGGCTTATTGATGCCATTTGGAGACTGATGACGGGGATGGGCTTAAGATGACATCTGAAGGAGTGTCGATCACATAAGAGATTCCTTAGTGAGAGCTTGTGTACCTGCTGTTTGAGGAAGATTCCGCTTGGGAAGTCTGATCTTTGTTGAGGGAAAGGAACTGGTCCGTAATTCAACTGAGGTGTCGAGATTTAGGAACTTGCCCGTAATTCAACTGAGGTGTCGAGATTTAGGAACTTGTCTGTAATTCAACTGGAGGGAAACATCTTCGTCGAGATTTAAGAACTCGCCCGTAATTCAACTGAGAAACTTCTCTGCTAAGATTTAGGAACCCGTCTGTAATTCAACGGAGGAAAACTTTGTCGAGATTTAGGAACTCGCCTGTACTTCAACTGAGAAAACATCTCTGCTGAGTTTTAAGAACTCGTCCGTAATTCAACTGGGGAAACATCTTCGTCGAGATTTAAGAACTCGCCCATAATTCAACTGAGAAAACTTCTCTGCTGAGATTTAGGAACATGTCTGTAATTCAACGGAGGAACACTTTGTCGAGATTTAGGAACTTGCCTGTACTTCAACTGAGAAAACATCTCTGCTGAGTTTTAAGAACTCGTCCATAATTCAACTGGAGGGAAACATCTTCGTCGAGATTTAAGAACTTGTCCGTAATTCAACTGAGAAAACTTCTCTGCTGAGATTTAGGAACCTGTATGTAATTCAATGGAGGAACACTTTGTCGAGATTTAGGAACTTGCCTGTACTTCAACTGAGAAAACATCTCTGCTGAGTTTTAAGAACTCTTCCATAATTCAATTGGAGGGAAACATCTTCGTCGAGATTTAAGAACTCGCCCATAATTCAACTGAGAAAACTTCTCTGCTGAGATTTAGGAACATGTCTGTAATTCAACGGAGGAACACTTTGTCGAGATTTAGGAACTTGCCTGTACTTCAACTGAGAAAACATCTCTGCTGAGTTTTAAGAACTCGTCCATAATTCAACTGGAGGGAAACATCTTCGTCGAGATTTAAGAACTTGCCCGTAATTCAACTGAGAAAACTTCTCTGCTGAGATTTAGGAACCTGTATGTAATTCAATGGAGGAACACTTTGTCGAGATTTAGGAACTTGCCTGTACTTCAACTGAGAAAACATCTCTGCTGAGTTTTAAGAACTCGTCCGTAATTCAACTAGAGGGAAACATCTTCGTCGAGATTTAAGAACTTGCCCGTAATTCAACTGAGAAAACTTCTCTGCTGAGATTTAGGAACCTGTCTATAATTCAACGGAGGAACACTTTGTCTATATTCAGGAACTTGCTTATACTTCAACTGAGAAAACATCTCTGTTGAGTTTTAAGAACCCGTCCGTAATTCAACTGGGGAAACATCTTCGTCGAGATTTAAGAACTCACCCGTAATTCAACTGAGAAAATTTCTCTGTTGAGATTTAGGAACTCGTCTGTAATTCAACGGAGGAAAAAGCTTCATAGCTTTGAACTTTGTGAGAATTTAACCACATCCTTCCTGAAAGATAAAGGTTAGTTATATGTAATGCATGATATGTATCAGACAATGATGTTCTCAAAATAAATGAGATTGTGTTGTATGATGCGTATATGCATGTGTCATGATGCATGGAAAGGTAATGTTTTTAGCTGGGGAAAATAAATCCCGGGTAGCTGCTGGAGAAAAGAGCTAAATTCTTCGTTTCCGCTGGGGATAGCGAATGAAGATGATTGTGAGAATAAACCTGCAGGAGAGGATAACTCTGCTGGGGGATAAAATGATGAGGAGATTACTCTGTGGGGAAGAGATGCTCTGCTAAGGATTCCGTTGACAAATTCAGTTGGGGATGAATTACCGTTGTTGGTGACAGTGGATCCTGTTGGGGATTTGAATTTCTGCTTGTGAAAGGAATGATTTACCTTTGCTGGGGATGATTTTTTTCAATAGCGACCTTACTGGGGATAACCTTTTAGGCTCTACCGGGGACAATCTGCCAGAGTCTACTGGGGATAATTCTCCAAACTTCACTAGGGAAACTTTTCAGACCGTGCTGGGGAAACTTTCCAAACTCCACTGGGGATATTTTATACTCTGTCGGGGATGATAAGACTTATCAGTGCTGATGATAGATAAACCCTGCTTGGGGAGAATATTACCGATTCATTCGCGGTTGTGAGCCTCAGCTGGGGAAAGCTACCACCACTGCTGCCTTTTCTTACTCTGCGGGGAGTGAATGTACTTTAGCCATATTTTTCAGCTGAATTTATCCTTGTACCCGGTGGACAGAGCAACTGTAAAGCTTGGACAATTCTTATTGCCCCTATTTCTGATATTACGAGTAATCGTCTTTGTTTCGCATGTAAATATTCATGAGCAGCAATTAATGTCAAATGCATATATCAAAAATTAACATTGGACGTTCTTTGCAAAACAAAACAGATAAAGGAAAAACAGCTTGAACTTTCTTTGAAAATGAATTGTATTGATTTTGAATTTTGGCCTGTAAATAGGCGTTCTTGTACAAGAGGCTGACGTCCTAGTAAGAGAACACCGCCGAACAAATAGAATTTATACAATTTGTGAAAACAAAACAAAACAGCTATGTGAACAATCCCACTGGGTTCCAACTCTGCTATTGCCTTTATGTCCTCAAGCATCTTATCACTTTGCTACTTGGTTGAAGGTTGATCAGATTGATTAGTGTCATCCGAGCTTGATAGTCGATACCAAAGTCTGGTTGCAAGGTAATCCAATGAGACATAGTGTTACACTTTGATCCCTAATTTTTGCCTGGACCGCCCTTTCGGGTTTTCAGTCCACCGGGATACCCTTTTTTTCCCAAGCCGCCGTTTTAGGTTTTCAACTTGCCGGGTGTACAGTTTTTTCATTTTCATCCCTTATTTTTTCCCGAACCCTTTTGGTTCGCCGAGAAGCCCTTATTTTTGCCTAGGCCAGTCAACCTAGCGGGTCTTTGATCATGCGTAGTATTTTTTCACTATGTCTGCATTGACGGGGGTGAGGAAGGTCGTCACCATCCATGGTGGTTAGAATCATCGCTCCTCCTGAGAAAATGTTCTTGACCACAAATGGCCCTTCGTAAGTAGGTGTCCATTTGCCCCTGGGATCAACTTGAGGTAGGATAGTGCGTTTGATTACCAGATCTCCTACTTAATACTCTTGTCGTCTGACTTTCTTGTTAAATGCCCTGATCATCCGCTTTTGATATGTCTGACCATGACAAATAGCAGTAAGTCTCTTTTTGTCGATTAAGTTCAGCTGATCAAGCTGGGTCTGGATCTAGTTATCTTTTCTCAAACCTGCATCCTTCATAATCCGAAGAGAGGGTATCTGAACTTCAATGGGCAAGACAACCTCCATGCCATAAACCAAGGAATAAGGTGTTGCCCCTGTTGACGTCCGTGCTGAGGTACGGTACCCATGAAGAGTAAACGGTAACATCTCGTGCCAATCTTTGTATGTCATCATCATCTTCTGCACAATCTTCTTAATGTTCTTATTAGCCACTTCGACAGCCCCGTTCATCTTTGGCTGGTAAGGAGAAGAGTTGTGATGCTATATCTTGAACTGCTTGCAGAGCTCGGTGATCATCTTATTATTGAGATTTGTACCATTGTCCGTAATAATCCTCTATAGTACACCATATCGACAAATCAGATTGTGTCGAATAAACCATGCCACGACTTTCTTGGTCACTGTAGAAAAGGAAGTTGCTTCAACCCACTTCGTAAAGTAATCAATAGCTACCAGGATGAAATGATACCCGTTGGATGCAGTAGGTATGATATCGCCGATCATGTCGATGCCCCACATTGCAAAAGGCCAAGGAGATGTCAAAACGTTCACATCTTTGTCATCAATAGGGTAGTGTTGGTCAGCATATACTGTCTTAGCTGGCGAACATCCCATGCCAAAGCGTAGCAAGTTCTCTCGAGCAGTGAGTATTGGATCTCACAGTCGATAAACTTTTCGCTAAGGTAGTAAATAACATGCTCTTTTCGGCTAGACTCGTCATGCTTCCCCAGCATGTACCCTATTGCATTATCGAATGTGGGATTAAGGGTCTCCCTTCAACTGGAGGCATCAGAATCGGTGGCTTTTTCAAGTTGTATGGCTCTTTATTCCTGTAGTAATAGTCTAGCAAACTCCTCAGGCACTTCACAATCGTCCTCACCTTCGTCCTTGGCTTGGTTGATCAGACTTTCGAAGTCATAACTGATAGTAGCAGAGTCGTTATCAATGGGATCCAGAGTGGATGTAGACCTGTATATGTGAGTGTGTGTAAAATAGCTATTTTGCAAGATAAAAAAGAAAAACAAGGAGCACAAAATTTGAAATGCAAGAAAACTTCCAATGCTTTTATTAATGATATATGGAAATGACACACATAAAGCCCTCACAAACAAAGCCACAATGTCTCGGGTAAGGCACCAGGTCGTAAAGTTTAAAAATTGTCTATTACAAATTCAAAACAAAAGCCTCATTACTGGGTAATAAAAGAAATTGGGACGAAGTCCTTTGCCGTCCAATTGCTTAGTCTGCAATCAGTAGTCGGGTAGATCCAACTGTCAAACTCAGATTCTTCAACATCGTCTTCAATGGCATTTACTCCTGAATTGCTGATAAACAGGGAGGTCCTCCGATCCGTGCATTCCGAACAACCCTTTGAGCTTCTGCAGTGAAACCCAAACCAAACTTGTTAGTCTTGTGCGCAAAATCAGGGATTTGGCCCCAATTCGCACACCCACCTTTCTCAACAACAGCCCGGGCATCCTTGAGGGAAGCCATCTTCATTGGAGGGTCTTCAGTAATAATTTCAGTTGATGCCAGCGTCTGGGGGACTTCTTCAAAATGTTGAAACGGGGTCTCAATGAACTCCCCATCCATCTCCACATATCGGAAAGAGTTTAGGTGGCTCACCATGTACTCCTTTTCTCCTTGTACCGTAACAATTTTCCCTTTCACTGGGTATTTCAGCATCTAGTGGAGCGTAGACGTTACCGCCCCAGCTTTGTGGATCCACGGGCGACCCAACAAACAAGAATAAGATGCCCGAATGTCCATCACATAGAATGTAGACGCGAAAATCTGAGAACCAACCTTAATCGGAATATCCACTTCTCCATGTACCATCCTCTTGGACCCGTCAAAGGCCCTAACCACGATGTTACTTGGCTTCAACTCCAATCCTTCACAGTCTAGCCGGTCTAACGCTTTCTTGGGTAAAACGTTCAGCGAGGACCCAGTATCCACCAACACATGAGCTAAAATAGTGCCCCTACATTCAATGGAGACATGCAGGGTGTCATTGTGATTATTCCCCTTAGCAGTCAAGTCTGCGTCGGAGAAACCCAACCCATTATGTGATGTCAGACTAGCCACATAATCTTTAAACTGATCAGCTGATGTCTCCTGCGGCACATGTGCAGTCTTCAGGAAAGCAATTAGATCCTTAGCATGGGCCTCTGAACACAATAATAAGGACAACATAGAGATCTTCGATGGGTTTTGTCCCAGCTGTTCGACTACATTGTAGTCGCTTTTCTTGATGATCTTTAGAATTTCCTCTATCTCCTGTCTAGAGGCCTCAACTGTAATCTTCCTCGGTGCCTTCGTCTGGGCAGGCTCACCGCTGGTCCCTTTGCCACGAGTGTCAGCTGACTCGGTGACAGGGGTAAGAATTGGAACTTGAGCAGGGGCAGTAGCTGATGTACTGGCCGGCATAATAACCACAGGCTTCCGAACAATTGGTGGAGAGATCTCAGGGGAGAAAAGTCTTCCGCTGCGGGTGACTTTACTAGATCCAACAATATTGTTGACGTCAGTATCAGCCTCTTCATCCTTCAAATCTTGTTTAACCCCGTGATAATACACGTCAGCCCCATAGTGCCACGGGACAGCCTTATCTGACGTATAGGGAATAGGTCCAGGAACAGTAATGATCAAGGGAGCGATTCTCAGAACAAATGTAATTCTAACAGGCTTTCTCGAGGAAGCCTTGGAAGAAATATCGAAAAGGGTGATTATAGCAACTTCTTCAACAGGAACCAAAGGAACAAAAGTCTTCTCAAACATAATTTCTTTGTTATCCATCAGGCGTTGGACACATGACTTCAATAGATGGCAACCGGTAGGTAGGACGAAACACAGACGACAACCTTCACCACATCCCGGAAATAAACCGGCTAACAAAAGGTTCTTCTTCACAATCATCAATGGAGTAGCAATGTCTTTCACAGAAACCACAAACGAGTCTTCATTTACGGCATTCACTCCATGCTTGGGCATAGGAGCAGTCATAACATTAGGCTTTTCAGGCGCTTCGAACTCAATCTCCTTAGCATCAATCAGATCCTATACTTTATTCTTTAAGACCCAGCAATCATTCGTATCATGCCCCGGGCTATCAGAATGAAAAGCACAGCAGGTGTTCGAATTGTACAGTGGGGATGTTGTATTGGAATTCTTCGGGGCTTCCTTCGGAATCACCAAGTTGGTCTTTAGCAACTACGGCAGAATCTGAGACAGGGTCATATGGAGCTTAGTGAATTGTCTTTGCGGCCTCTCAGCTCTTGGCTGATTGTTGCGTTGTGAGGCAACAACAGGTCTTGATATAACAACCGCATTGACTGCTTGGCGGAGCTCAGGTCTATTATGGCTCTTTGAACTGTAAACAACGCTGGATTCCTTCTTAAAAGGATTCTTCTCGGTACTTGACAAAGCACCCTTCTGTATCTTACCGCTCTTGATACCGGCCTCAACTCTTTCCCCAATCATAATCAGCTCAGTAAACTCGGACGATGAACTTCCAATCAGATGGTTGAAATACGGACCAGACAAGGTCCCCAGAAACATATCCACTAACTCCCTGTCAGCCAACGGGGGTTGTACTCTTCCAGCAAGGTCCCTCCATTTCTGAGCGTAGTCTTTGAAACCTTCGCTCGCACCCATTGACATACCCTGAAGTTAGGTACGCGTGGGAGCAAGGTCGGCATTGTATTGGTACTGCTTGTAAAAAGCAGCAACAAGGTTTTTCCAATTACGGATACTAGCTCCTTCCAGCTGGTAAAACCATTCAAGTTGAGTCCCTGAAAGACTATCTTGAAAGAAGTGGATCCAGAGGTTCTTATCAGCAGTGTATGGCTGGATCTTTCTAACGTACGAGCGAAGGTGCAGCTTTGGACAAGAAACCCCGTCGTATTTAGAAAAGATTGGTGCTTTAAACTTATGGGGAATCACCACCCCAGATGACAAACCCAAATCACCAAAGTCCAATCCAGGTACCTTCTGGATCTCCATCGCACTTAACCAGTCTTCAAGCTGTTTATATCTATCCTCAGCTGGAGGATACTGGTCTTCGTCAAAGTCAGTCTCGTTGTCAGATACCACAGGGCTAGGAACCCTCCTTTCTTCCTGATTTCCTCCCCCTCCAGATGAGTGAGACAAATCAACTTCTTCCCGTAACCTGTTTCCAAACCTGTGACCCATGTTCAGAAGGACCGCCTTCTTATTCTTCTTCTTCTTATCCTTCAAGATAAGAGTCTTCAGATCTTTCTGCCCCCTGGCCAGGTTCATGAACATTTCCTAGAACTGAGCGTTTTGAGCTTGTAGAGCCTTGATAGCTTGATCAGTGGATGTTTCAGCAGACACGATGTGCTAAAATAAACAGCGAAGAAGATGAGAAACCTGTAAGGGTACCTGTAATGAGGTGCATGGGAATGAAATGCGTATGATATGATTTCGAAGACTTTGGAGATTCAAATTCGTAAACCAAAATGAAACACACTTTTATTAGATTAAAAATTTGAAACAATGTTTGACAAATGCCTTTAAGGCGTTACAAAGGGAAAAACTGAAAAATAAATCAAAACTAGAAAAAACAAAAGACATCAGCGCTCCCATGGTCGTTTTTCGTTGGTGCTGACATAGTCGTTGAGGACCTCCTCATTCTCCAGCTTCCTTGTAAGCTTTAGGATCTTCCGCTCCTGCTCATGATACTTTTCTCTGTAAGTATCCCGCTCTTCTCTCAACTGGATCCACGACCTCTTTAATGCCCCAGTGTTAGTTGGCATGTACGGATGTAGGATAGTAGGAGGAACCCCTTCTTCATCAGCACTCTCACCAATTACCGGTAAGACAACTTCGTACGGCATCCCCAACTTTTGGGCATAAGCTCGGACCCATCGGAGATACGGTTCCATTGGAAGAGAAGTCTTCGCACCTAGCTCATGCGGATCAGACCTATGTACCCTGTTCCAAGCTCGTATGAACCTGCGGCAATGCTCCTCACTATCCCCTTGGAAGTCAAAGACAATGCTCGACATTAGCAAATCATGAGGTCCGTCCCTCATAGCTCGCCCAAACTGACGCAAGGCCAAACAAGGATTATAGGTGATCCCTCCTCGAATTCCAAGTAGTGGAACATTGGGGTATTCTCCGCACCGGTCAATGACAGCCACGTTTTCCATGTCTTTTGTGCTCCAGATGATATCCGTGTGAGCGAGAGACATAATTCTGTAGGCCCAACCCATGCCTTCCTTGTTCTTCAAAACAAATTTGGGGAGGTGAGAAATAAACCACCTCGCCAGCAATGGTGCACAACATATAAGGGTTCCCTGTTTTCGAGCAGTACGGGCATAAAGAGCGTGCAGAATGTCACCTAAGAGAGTGGGTACCAGATTACGGGACATGAAACTCTTCACTGCATTTACGTCGACGAAAGAATCTGAGTTAGGAAACAAAACCAGACCATATATGAGAAGATCAAGGATGTCTTCGAATGCTTGAAAATCCAAACTGTCCCAAAACTGATTAGCCTGATCAACCAAGAATTTAGCCAAGAAGCCTTTTATACCACTCCTAGTCTCCCAGTTAGACATTACCTCAGCCTTTGTCATATGGAGGGCTGAAGCAATCTCTTCTGGCCTAAGGGCTTTCTCCCAACCTGTAAATGGCGTATGCTCAAGAATAGAAATACCAAGCAGATCAGAGAACTCTTCCAAGGTAGGGACCAACTGATAGTCCGGGAAGGTGAAGCAGTGGTACAATGGATCAAAGAACTGGCACAAGACACTCATTATCTGCTCATCCATCCTAGAAGTGACCAAACCAAGGAGGTGACCATGTCTTCTGATAAAGGAGGAAGTATCTGGAACTTTGGAAACCAAATCTCTAAGCTGAGTAGGAACCTGTACAAAGCTGATCCGAATAGTGTTTCTACGCATAGAGGCCATGACCTACAAAACAGAACAAAGATGAATCCCCCCTGTCTTTGAAATAGGTTAGTCTTGATGCAAGATGCATGCAATGTCATAATGCATGATGTTATGATAGAAACACACCACAAGTATTCACAGATAGCAAACATGGTAAGGGCAAACACGTCACACAGATAGCCCTTAGATTTCAGGCTGGCATGGAATTTAGGTATTACCCTCTTTCAGTTTAGTTGGTTCAAACCTGTCCTAGTAATAGTAACCGGGTTCTAGAGGATCTCAATATCACTGACCACCCTCGATCGGTCGTAATTCTAGTTTGGCAACCTTTTCTTGCAGCCAGAATCATCGCGAGAGTTTGGTCTCAATGAGTGTAGCATACTGTGATACGGTGGGAGAACTGACTTGAGGTTTTGCGTTCGTATTCGCACTTGTGCGGTTAGCAAGAGTCGCCACCTACTTTTTATTTTATCCTAAAGGAAAGGTTAAAAAAGCACAGCAAAAACCTTTTGAGATATTTCGTGGGTTCGGGGGGTAGATTATGAAAAGGGAAGGTATTAGCACCCTTTTCATCCATGGTTATCCATGGGCTCTTAGTTACTTGGCTTTTTAGATCACTTGCCTTGTTTTTCGATTGCTTTGAAAATGGTGTGTGTGTGGGTGCTTTTTGAAAATGTTTTTGAAAAAGATGCCTTGTCTTAGGCGACTAATGTATTTGACTCGTGTTTGAGTGTTTTACAAAAGTGTGAATCTTTTCGAAAAGATGTTTTCAAATGTTTTTGAGAGTTTGTTTGAAAGTGTTGTGGATCGTGGTTTTTGAAAAGAAGGCAAGTGTTTTTGCAAGTTTGATCTCAAGTAACTAAGAGTTTTGTCTACCCTATTGTACTCAAAGATTTTTGTCGTGTTTTAACCCCTTTTAACAATTTTGTTCCACCATTGAAATTGATGGACAATCTTGCGTTTAGGAAGTTTATTCGGGACGGGCGTGGGTCATCGTATGGACCATGAATGCAATGATGCCAAGTGTCTTTGGCAATTTGTTTTGAAGGGACTATGATCATTCCGTTTAGGCAACACTTTGAGACTTATGATCATTTGATTTTGTTTTGCCAAAGATACTCGACGTGCAAGCATGGCCCATTTTGGAAGGCAACATGTGGGATTACCCTAGGGGGTGCAAGTGTGATTGTGTATTGATTACATGCATTTGTCTTGTATTAGGTTATCTAGCGTTTGATTTTATGTACATACAAACCCTAGGTCTAACCATGGCATAATTGAAAACTGTAAATTGCGGAATATAAATCTACGCTATTACAAAATAGTGTCCGGGAGTGGGGGTATAAATGTACAAGGGGATGAGACTTATAGTATCCAATAAGTTACAACCAAATCGAATGTCGCAATCAAATGTAAATATCGAATATACAAATATAAGATAAAAATGTGTATAGGGCAATATATTGTGTAGGTGTAAATGTGAGATGTATGTGAATTGTGTATGTGTAATTATGTACAGGTGCATTGTGTAACAAGTGCGAAATGTGAAATTGAGTCGTATTAAGGTTTTTGACCTAGAGAAATGTTTTTAGATGTATTTTTGATTTATATGTTGAATTATGTACAAAAGAAAAATGAAGATGTTTTGATTAAATGTTCAATTTTTAATTGGAAAGTATTTTAGTCCAAATGTTTATGAGTTTAATATTAGAGAAAATGTGTATTTAAATTGTTATGTATGAAAAAGAATGTTAACTAAAAAAAGAGTTTAATTTTAATTATGTATGAAAAATGTATAATATGTACAAATCGATGTTTTAAAATGTATGTACAAATATATTTTAAATGAAAGAGTAAATAAATAAATGAAAATAATTATTTTCAAACTTAATATATGAGGTAAAGATGTATTTTTAATTAGGTTAGTATGTTTAATTAAATTAAGAAATAAATTGTGTATGTTAAAAAAATGAATTAATTGAGTTAGTATATAAAAAAAGTAAACATTATTTTTATAAAAATGAAAAGAGTTAATATTTTACAAGAAATAAATAAAGAAGTAAATATTGCTTTTTTTTATAAAATAAAAGAATGGTTAGTGTGTTAATGGGCTTTGGGGTAATCAGAAAACGGGTCAGGCCCTTGTCAAGTTTGAAACGAAATTAGGGTTAGGGAATTGGTTCAGTTTGGAACGAAGGCTAGGGTTTGTAACGGCGCCGTGCGTTGGGTTCGTCTTCTCCGATTAGGCTTCCTGAGCGCTCGATTCCGGCCACCAACATCATTCACACACTCTCTTCCCTCCAAGGCAAGAATTCCACATCCTCTTGAAACAAGGTTAGCTTTTGTTGTTATGTTTCTTCTTCTTTTCTGAATTCGCGTGTTTTACTTTGAGTTCTTATTTTTTTTGTTTTTTATGAGGTGAAGGAGAAGGGATAGAAGGCTCGTTACCTGATTTTTGGAGATGGAGGAGAGAAGAGGGGTGATGCTTCAGGAGGCCGGAACGGCGATTTGGTGATGGAGCTTGCTTGGATGAACCTTTGAGCTTCCCTGGTACTTTCGTTCTTTGCTATATTTAGGGCTTTGATGATGATGTACACTGAGAAACCCTAATGTATTCACTTCTTTATCTCTTCTACTTTATGTCCCTTTGCCTATGATTTGTTTCTGCTTCTCCTTCTCTCGTGTTGCCTTGATATCTTTATCTCTTCCACTTTCGTGTTGCCTTTGGGAATCTGTATGTTCTTGGAATTGTTGCCTGAGTATTGTTGCCTGAGTATTGTTCCACTTTCGTTTTTCTGATTTGCCTATGATGAAGCCCCCCTTCTGAGGCCTAGGGTGAGTTTGAATGTTTTGACATGCTTGAGGGAGTATGTTTGGACCTGTTTGAGAGGTTTGGTACTGGTATGACAGGATGTTGGTATTGAACTGTGTGTTTGATGGCTTTATTGACAGGCTTTGTGATTTTGGTTCATAGTTCTGAGATGTGTTATGTTGGTCTTTGTTTGCTTCAGCTTGATGGGTTTGGTTATGACAGTAGTGGTTGGAGTTTGTATATTTCTTCTCTTCTATCTATTCTGAACTGTTTTATTTGGCTTCTGCATCTTTATGCAGAATTGGTATGTTTTGCATATATTGAGGCAGAGTTGAGGAAGTTTGATGACAGTAGGTTTTTGTATATTTCTTGGATGATGTATTTGATAACTGGTTTTTTACAAAGTTCTCTTGGTTGGGCAGGGTATTGGTGTTTGATGACAGTAATGAGGCTTTTGTTGCTTCCTCAGTTTGTATGCTTCTCTCTTCTCTCTTTCTTTGCTTGTTGCTGAACTGAGTTTTGTATCTTTCTCTTCTATCTCTTCTTTGCTTGTTGCTGAACTGAGTTTGTATCTTTCTCTTCTATCTCTTTTCTTCTGTATTGGCTTCTGGATGTTTATATTATGCAGAGTTGTGGCATTTTTTCAAGTTATGTCCTTTGCTCATCAGGTTTTTTTGTGTGTTTTTGAAGGTTGAGGCAGAGTTGGTGTGTTTTGTATATTTTTCTCTTTGAACTGTCCTAACCTCTCTTTACTTGCTTTGTACTGGCTGCCACTGAACTGAGCTTTGCTTGTGGATTTGTATATCTTTTTTCTGTCTTCCTGCCTATGTTTCAGACCTGAACTATGCTTCTATTATCTCTTCTATCTCACTCCACTGCCTACTACTGAACTGAGCTTTGCTTTATCTCTCTTTACTTCTCTCCTAAAGTACAGTTTTGAATTTTATATGATTATTATTGTACTTGCTCTGAAGGGGCTATGATGGGAAGTGATGATTTAAGATGTTAGTTGCTTGCATCCCACATTTCTTGACTGCATCCTCTTTATCCAGCTTTGACAGTTTGTGTGCTTTTTTCTTTTCCTTGATATCTTGGCCAAATCTTTTCATGACAGCTTGGGTACTTGTGACAGCAAATGCACTTTTGAAATCTTTGATATCTTTGGCATTTTGACAGTTAGTGCCTTTGCTTTTGGATAGAAAGTTGAGATTGAACTTTTCAGTTTGGATTTTGGATTTTGAATTTCTATGCAGCTTGAAATTTGTAACTTATGCATTTTTGACATTTCGTGAAATAAAAAATCTTCCCTCTCTGTGAACCGGGAGAAATCCCGTGATTTGCAGAGAGGGTCAACTGATCCCAGTCAGTGGCCCCTAATGATGAGCAATTTTAACTGTCTTTGCTATTAACTGCTTTCTGACTTTTCTTGTTTCTTTTTGCAGATGAAAAATGGAATACCGGAGCGGAGCGAAGAACGAAGAATATTAGAAAATAGGATAGTTTTTTCATTCTATGTAATATTTAAATTAAATGTAAATTATTGTCT
The DNA here is from genome assembly GCA_948472305.1 of Vicia faba. NCBI lineage: Eukaryota > Viridiplantae > Streptophyta > Magnoliopsida > Fabales > Fabaceae > Vicia > Vicia faba. The sequence continues at coordinate 826,615,662 of OX451736.1, forward strand.
GTAATTTAATTTACAAACAACAATTTGTACAAATAATTCAAATATCAATAAAAATCCAAATTATCCAATTGGTTCTAATTTTCTTTATTGTTTATTTATTTTATTTAAAATTCTTAGAATTAAAACAATTGAAAAATAAATTTCAATCATTCAATTTTTTAGAATAATAAATAACTTAAATAATAACAATATTGGCCAATTAAACCCGTCTTATTCAACACCCAAAGCAAAGCAGCAGTCAATCCAAGTAGACTGATCAAACGCATAAACACTGTGAATCCAACACTGCATCCTGTATACGACTGGCCCAATCAAAACGTACTGAATTCAAACCACTGTCTCTTTTGCTGATTAAACCAAGATAACGCGAATTTTAATCCGAATCTTGAAATAAACCGCAAAGTGCTGTGGATTTTAAATTCTTCTGAGAATATGCCCATAAAACCTTAACTCCTGATTAAATGCCAAATCACGCTTGCTTGATCAAAATTGAACCAAAAATCAACTAAACCCTAAGCCCACTGTATGAAACAATTCAGAGCTCTGAAAATCAGTAAAAACCCTAATTCTGCTTGACTGTCAAGAAAAGTCCGTTTGTCCGATTCTTGAGCCAGTTTGAAAAGTCAGGAAATGTTTGAAGCTGAGATTTCTTGGGGAAAAATGCGAGGGCAAATTTTGGGGTACAACACATACTGCTACTGTTCTATGGCCAAGTTGGTCAATTATAGGTTCTAAGGTTAGTTGGTGCTTAATGACCCCTTAGAAGACCCATATTCTCATTGTTCCACCACAAGGGATATCGGTACAAACTAAAGTGCCACACCAGCGTAGCTACTGCTTCAACCGTATCGGTCTACGCCGTACAGTTCCCTTACAGTCTATTGCTACTTACCTAAAAGGTGACCCCTAGATCTGGGTTAGGATCTATAGTAACTCCGATTTAAACCCACAAAGATAAAGCATACAAATCAAGCAATTGAAAACATTATGATGAATTATTCCTAAGGTACACCCCACTTTTAGAAAAGTTTCCCCAGCAGAGTCGCCAGTTCTGTGATACGGTGGGAAGAACTGACTGTTTTTGGAATGCTGGTTTGTGTTTTGCGTTTGTTTTCGCAAAATATCGCGGTAAGCAAGAGTCGCCACCGACTTTTATTTTGTCCAACAAGGAAAGGAAAAAAAGCACAGAAAAATTCCTTTTTTGAGATACTTGCTCATCATTTTTTAAAATTGTTTTCTTTGTGTTTGTGGGTTTTGAAAAAGTTTTTGTTTTAACTTCGATTTAACTCTTGCTTCTGTCTTCAAGAGTGTAATGAAGTGTTTTTGAAAACTTGTTTGTAAAAGAGTGTAAGTGTGAAAAATTTGTTTTTTTGGATGAGCAAGTATCTAAGAACTAATCTACCTACTCGAAAAAAGAATCGTTCTATGCTTATTTCCTTTAGACAATGATATCCCACTATTAGTGAGTGGGTAGCACCGTCGTTGGAGTTAGAGGGTAAATTCGAAAGAGGGACATACATTCACTAAAGCAATGTTAGGATGTCTTAGTGGTAACCCTAATGTCTTAGATCATTTATCCGAGGCAACTATATCCGAGGCAACCTTTCCAAGGCAACTTATGATCTTTTAGATAAGAGGGCGACCTCTAAAATAACCTATATTCAATGACCGTTTACGAAGGCAACCAAGTGGGAGTGTACCCTAAGAGTGCGCATGTGCGAATGTGTTGATTTCAGTTATTTTTATCTTTGCACAATTAAGGGTGATCTAATTGTTTCTAGATTAAACATTCAGTCTTGTCATGCAAACCCTATTATCAAACATCTAGCAGTTATAATTAGCAGAATTTAAAGTGCGGAAATTAAACTAACTATTACAAGGCGTCGGGTATTTACATCGCCAAAAACAACCCTTGGAAAATAAAATAAGGTGGTAAAATAAATAAATAAATGTCCTATTTAAAACTATTACAAACTCTTCATGCAGATATGCCCTGGCTAGATACAGGTATCGAATCTACAATCAATCGCTCACAGATATGCCCTGGCTAGATACAAGTATCGAATCTGGAACTTCAAAAGGTGGTAGAGATAGCTTTCCTGGCTGGATACAGGTGTAGACCTCTGACCTGAGAATGAAAGATAATTTCCTGGCCTGCTACAGGGGTTGATCTTCAAACTCTTCATGCAGATATGCCCTAGCTAGATACAGGTATCGAATCTACAATCAATCGCTCACAGATATGCCCTGGATAGATACAGGTATCGAATTCGGAACTTCAAAAGGTTGGTCGAGATAGCTTTCTTGGCTGGATACAGGTGTAGACCTCTGACCTGAGAATGAAAGATAATTTCCTGGCCTGTTACAGGGGTTGATATTCAATCTCTCCATGCAGATACTTTCCTGGCTAGATACAAGTATAGATCTACAATTAATCACTCACAGATATGCCCTGGCTAGATACAGGTATCGAATCTGGAACTTCAAAAGGTTGGTCGAGATAGCTTTCCTGGCTAGATACAGGTATTAATCTCTGACTTGAGAAAGAAAGATAGTTTTCCTGTCTGGTTTCAGGTATTAATCTTCAATCTCTTCAATGTAGATAACTTTCCTGTCTGGTTTCAGGGATAGATCTACAATCAGTCGTCCACAGATATTTCCTGGCTAGTTACAGGTGTTGATCCGGAACTTAAGAAAGTTTTTTTTGATAATGATGTGACGAAGGAATCTGAGACGATTGCTACTCAAAATAGATGATGAAGGAATCTGGGATGATTACTACCTCAGCAGGATGATGAAGGAATCTAGAACGATTACTACCTCAGCAGGATGATGAAGGAATCTTGGACGATTACTACCTCAGCAGGATGATGAAGGAATCTTGGACGATTACTACCTCAGCAGGATGATGAAGGAATCTGGGACGATTACTACCTCAGCAGGATGATGAAGGAATCTTGACAATTTCTACCTCAACGGGATGATGAAGGAATCTTGACGACTTCTACCTCAACGGGATGATGAAGGAATCTTGATGACTTCTACCTCAACGGGATGATGAAGGAATCTGGGACGATTACTACCTCAGCAGGATGATGAAGAAATCTTGGACGATTACTACCTCAGAAGGATGATGAAGGAATCTTGGACGATTACTACCTCAGCAGGATGATGAAGGAATCTTGACGACTTCTACCTCAACGGGATGATGAAGGAATCTTGACGATTACTACCTCAGCAGGATGATGAAGGAATCTTGGACGATTACTACCTCAGCAGGAATGATGAAGGAATCTAAGACGATTACTACCTCAGCAGGATGATGAAGGAATCTTGGACGATTACTACCTCAGCAGGATGATGAAGGAATCTTGGACGATTGCTACTCCAAAAGGTAATGACTTTTATCTGTTGATTGATCTTTCTTGAAAAGGTAAAGAGTTAGTTGTGTGCAATGTCATGATGTTTGAGATGCATGATGTCATGATGTTCTCCAGAATAAATGAGATCGTGTCGTATGCACTTTGTCATGTATGTAAATAGGAGATGTGAAATGTGATATGTTTATGAATGTATTTTCGTCTGGGAAAATAAATCCTTGACAAATGCCGGGGAGTTTGTTAAATCCTGGGCTGAAATTAAAGAGTAGAGTTCTTCGTTTCCGCTGGGGATGATGAACGAAGATGATTACAAGAATAAACCGGTAGGCGAAGATGACTCCGTTGGGGAATAAACTTGGTGAAGAGATTGCTCTGTGGGGAATTACTCTGTGGAAAGAGATGCCTTGCTGAGATTTTAATGATAACTCCGCTGGGGATTCCGTTGATAAGCTCTGTTGGGGAATTTGATGAACTCCGCTGGGGATAGGAAGAACTTTGTTGAGGACGATCTTTCCGTTGCAATTTGCTGAGGATAATCCGGTTAGGCTCTGGTGGGGAATAACCTTTGAATAAGGCTAGGGAGAGATATTTGTACTCTGCAGGGGACAAAGCTTCCAGAATCTACTGGGGAGATGATTCAACTCTCCTGGGGAAACTTTTTGAGGAAATGGCTCCACTGGGGGTATCTCGTATTCCGCCGGGGAACAATCTTATATTTCTGCTGAGGAATATTAAGACTGTCGGGGATGTTTGCTGGGGAATATCTTTATACTCTGCTGGAGAATGTTAAGGTCTTCTGGGGATACCCAACTTGTTCGGGATTGATGGTAGATCAACTCTGCTCGGGGGAGAGTATTGCTGACTTGCTGGGGTTACCGTGCCTTTTTAGGGCTGATGGGAGACCAACTCTGCTTGGGGAGTGTATTGCTGATTTGCCTTACTCTGCGGGGAGTGAAGGTATCTTGGTCATATTCTTTCACTGAATCTACCTTGTACCTGGAGGATAGAGTAGCTAGATCGCTTAGACAATTCTTATTGCCCCAGTTTCTGCGGGAGAAGAAAGCCTATGAGATGCTTGATAACTTCCGATTGACAAATCTTCTTCTGGTAAGTGACGAGATGACGGGACATAGCCGTACGCTTTGATTCCTAATTTTTGCCTGGACCGCCCTTTCAGGTTTTCAGTCCATCGGGATACCCTTTTTTGCCCAAGCGGCCTTTTCAGGTTTTCAACTTGCCGGGTGTACAAATTTTTCATTTTCATCCCTTATTTTGCCCGAACCCTTTTGGTTCGCCGGGAAGCCCTTATTTTTGCCTAGGCCGGTCGACCTAGCGGGTCTTTGATTATGCGTAGTATTTTTTCGACTATATCCATGCTCTCAGGATGTAGGGAGGTGCCACTGTTGGTAGTATTGTGTTGCCATACCACCAGGAGCCCTTCGTTTGATCGTGCAAGATTCGTTGCTGGAATTCATGCCCAATGCCCTAGTTGATTCAGATGGAGATCTGCCCCTGGCTATTTGGCATTTTTTGAGAGATTCCTTAAATCTTGACTGGACTGCCCCAGATGATGGGCAATGATCATGCTATGCCCCTTGATTGGAAGTATTTTTCCACTTGAGATTTTTGTTCACTAGATATTCATCGTGCGAATTTCTCTGCTGTTTGAATAAATAGTCATATGCAAACAATGTTATTTTAAGAATACAAAGCTCATGTCTGTCTTGAAGTTTTTGAAAATGCAGTTTTCATTAAAACAAGTGAATTTTTTTTTGTAAAATGTGATGTCAACTCAAGATTTTACAGCAAGCCCTACAGGAGTCAGGATACCTTTGGCAACAGTATGCTTTTGAACTAACCCATGCTTCAGCTAGGACTTTTAAGGGTTATAACGTGGCCTGGTTCACGGTGTAAGAAACAAAGGATAAAGACTAAAAATTTATTTGTACCCACCCGCTCTTCGTGATGTTCTTCGAACCTAAACTCATCTAATCGTGCATTAGATCTTGTTTGAGTCTTTGCTCTGATATTCCGGTGATGGTTCAGATATTGACAATTTATTTCGAACAGGCAATCATTTCTTTTTGTTGAGGGTTTGTAGGACCTTTTTCTTTTTATTATCCTTGTTTTTTGCCTGAACTGTTTCTTTTGTGATTACAGTCAGCGGGATGCCCCAGTTTTATAAGTCTCCTTCATAGGTTTTAACTTATTGGGCTTTTATTTTGAGAGATAATGACTGCCTGTCTTGACGATTATAGGGAACCATCACTGTCTCTTGTTTTGGAAGGACTTCTTTGATGCCATTCATTGTGCACCTGGATCAACTGAGAGAACTACCCTGCCCCAGGTTGTGATTAAGGGTTTTAATTTGTGAACAGAAAAACTCCAACTTCTTTGGCTCAAAGGGGTTGACTAGGGATTATCTTCCTTATAACTCTACTGTTTAGGATTTGAAACAATGCCTGTACCTCATCAGCGGGGTCTGTTCAAAAGCATACTGTAAAGATCGCGGTATCATTTTCGTCATCCTCCCTCAAAAGGCTTAGAATTTCTTTTAAGAGTTGAACATCACAAAAATGAAAGCAGTTTGAATATAGTGAATACGAATATATTGATTCATAACAGACATATGCGATGCATTAATGAAATAAAAAGGTTTGCCATGACAATAATTGTTTGAATAAACAAAGAAAAATACAACTTGAACATTCGAATGAACAAAAGTTTCTTAGTTTGAACTAGTCATCTCAGATGGAAGATTCTCAGCTGAAGATTTTCATTTTACCACCCGACATGAACTCCAGCATCCCCCTGTCGATCAAGTCTTGGGTCTTGTTCTTCAGAGCCCAACAATTGTTTGTGTCATGTCCCGGACTGTCAGCGTGGTATGCACACCTTTCATTGGGATGATAGGTAGGAGCGGAAGTATTTGGACTCCGGAGAGGAGCCCTTAGTGTAATCAACCCTGCCTTCAACATTTGCGGTAGTGCTTGAGTCAGTGACATGTTGAGCTCGGTGAATTGCCTTCTGGGCTTGTTTGGCTTGCTCTGATCAACCTGTTGCTCTTGGTGAGGTTGTTGTTGGACCCTCGAGGTAGTAGCACCTTGGAGAGATCCATTCTTCACCATACCAAACTCTTGTCTTCTTGGAGGCTGATTACTGGTTTGATCCCCAGCCTTGACCGTTTGCTTCATACAAAGAAAGACAGTGATGGTTCCGAATAATCAATAAGGACAGGAAGTCATTACTTCTCAAAATAAAAACCCATTAAGTCAAAACCTATGAAGGAGACTTACAAAACTGGGGCATCCCGCTGACTGTAATTCCAAAAAAGGAAACAGTTCAGGCAAAAAATAGGGATAGCGAAATCAAAAAGAAAAAGGTCATACAAACCCTCAACAAAAACAAAAATGACTGCCTACTCAAAATAAGTTATCAACATCCGAATCATCACCGGAAAATCAGAGCAAAGACTCAAGCAAGGTCTAACGTATGATCAACTGAGTTTAGGTTTGGAGAACATCACGAAGAGCGGGTGGGTACAAATAATTTGAGCCTTTATCCTTTGTTTCTTAAACCATGAACCAGGCCACGTTATAACCCTTAAAAGTCCTAGCTGAAGCATGGGTTAGTTCGAAAACATACTGTTACGAAAGGTATCCTGACTCCTTAAGGCTTATGGTAAATACAGAGTTGACATCACGTTTTACAAACAATCACTTGTTTTATGAAAAAAGAATGCATTTTCAAAATCTTCAAGACAGACATAAGCTTTGCATTTTTAACATAACTTTGTTTGCATATGACTTTTTGTTTGAACAGCAGGGAAATTCGCACGATGAATACCAGGTGAACAGAAGCACTTCCAATCAAGGGGCATGGCATGACTATTGTCCACCATCTGGGGCAGTCCAATCAAGATTCGGAAAATCTCTCAAAAGTCCAAATAGCCTGGGGCAAATCTCCACCTGAGTCACTTGGGGCATTTCAACAATAAATCTTGCCTGGTCAAAAATCTTCTGGTGGCATGACAAAACACTTCTAACAGGGGCAACTCCCTACATTCTGAAAGCACGGACATAGTCGAAAAAATACTACGCAAAATCAAAGACCCGCTAGGTTGACACACCTAGGCAAAAACAAGGGCTTGCCGGCGAACCAAAAGGGTTCGGGCAAAAATAAGGGATGAAATGAAAAAATCTGTACACCCGGCAAGTCGAAAACCTGAAAAGGCGGCTTGGGCAAAAATGGGTATCCCGGTGGATTGAAAACCCGAAAGGGCGGTCCAGGCAAAAGTTAGGGATCAAAGCGTATGACTATGTCCTGTCAGCCTGTCACCTGCCTACCAGAAGAAGGTTTGTCCATCAACAACTATCAGCACCTCACAGGTCTTCCTCTCCCACCTCAGAAACAGGGGCAGTAAAGAGTTGTCCAAGCAATCTAATTGTTCTATCCTCCAAGGTACCAAGGTAGGTTCAGCTAAAGAACATAACCAGTACATCCCAATTCCCCAGAGAGTGAGCCGGCAAGTCAGTTCACTCTCCCCAAGCAAAGTTACAGTCAGCCTTAAGGAAGATTGGGTATCCTCCAGCAGATCTCAACATTCCCCTGCACAATATACATGCATTCTTAACAAGCATCCCCGGCAGTCTTGGCCTAAAGATTGTTCCCCGGCGGTATATCAAACATTCAAAGGAGTCACTTCTCCCGATACATCTCAAAACTTCCCCAGGAGAGTCCAATCCCGTTTCCCCAGGAAAAGATGGAATCCATCTCCCCAAGCAGTAAGCTTATCCCCAGTAGATTCTGGAAGCTTATCCCTCGCAGAGCACGAGCGCGTCGCCCGGCTTTATTCAAAGAGTTATTTCCCTACCAGGATATAACTGGGTTATCCTCAGCCAAAAGCCACGGAAAGATCGTCCTCGACGAAGTCTTCTTATCCCCAGCGAAGTCTTTTAGCACTTCCAACATCAACGGCATCCCCAGCAAGATATTATCAATAACTCAACAAAGTATCTCTCTCCCCACAGAGTATTGCTCCCCAGCAAGATCGCTAGAGTACTTTTCTCCCCGCAAAGTAATCCATTCGCCAAGTTCATTCCCCAACGGAGTTATCTTCTCTTGCCGGTATCCTTGCAACTATCATCCCCAGCGGAAGCAAAATCTATTTTCCAACATCAGCCCAAGAGTGACTTCCTGGCACCCGTCAAGGATTTATTTTCCTAAGACAAAACATACATTCGTAAACATCACTTCCATACATTATAGCATGCATATACGCAACATATCTTACAAATCTCATTTATGTTGAGAACATCATTGCTTGATCCATATCATGCATTGCATATGACTGACCTTTACCTTTCAGGAAAGATCCAGTTAAGTTCTCAGCTACATTTCAAGACCTTGACCGGTTCAGTTAAATCGACCCTAAGATTTCTCTGTTTCTTATCCCGTCAAAGGCCTTCCCTGGTTCAGTCAGATCGACCCTAAGATCTCCCTGTTTCTTATCCAGTTGAAGACATTTCAAGACCTAGACCGGTTCAGTTAAATCGACCCTAAGATTTTTCTGTTTCTTATCCAGTCCAAGGCCTTCTCTAATCCAGCTAAATCGACCCCAAACAGATTTTCCTGATAAAGACTCAGCAGAAGTTATCAAAGATTCTCTCAATGATACTGTTGAGGTTGTAGTCGCCTGTGGTTCTCTCCCCGTTACTGCGGAGGTAGTAATCGCCCCAAGTTTCTCTCAGCGTTACTGTTGAAGAAGAAGTTATCCAAGATTCTCTCAATGATTACTGTTGAGGTTGTAGTCGCCTGTGGTTCTCTCCCCGTTACTGCGGAGGTAGTAATCGCCCCAAGTTTCTCTCAGCGTTACTGTTGAAGAAGAAGTTATCCAAGATTCTCTCAATGATTACTGTTGAGGTTGTAGTCGCTTGTGGTTCTCTCCCCATTACTGCGGAGGTAGTAATCACCCCAAGTTTCTCTCAGCGTTACTGTTGAAGAAGAAGTTATCCAAGATTCTCTCAATGATTACTGTTGAGGTTGTAGTCGCCTATGGTTCTCTCCCCGATACTGCGGAGGTGGTAATCATCCCCAGATTCGCTCAACGTTACTGTTGAAGTCGAAGTCGTCCAAGATTCTCTCAATGATTGCTGTTGAGGTTGTAGTCGCCTATGGTTCTCTCCCCGATACTGCGGAGGTAGTAATCATCCCCAGATTCGCTCAACGTTACTGTTGAAGTCGAAGTCGTCCAAGATTCTCTCAATGATTGCTGTTGAGGTTATAGTCGCCTATGGTTCTCTCCCCGTTACTGCGGAGGTAGTAATCATCCCCAGATTCGCTCAGCGTTACTGTTGAAGTCGAAGTCGTCCAAGATTCTCTCAATGATTGCTGTTGAGGTTGTAGTCGCCTATGGTTCTCTCCCCGATACTGCGGAGGTAGTAATCGCCCCAAGATTCTCTCAATGATTACTGTTGAGGTTGTAGTCGCCTGTGGTTCTCTCCCCGTTACTGCGGAGGTAGTAATCGCCCCAAGTTTCTCTCAGCGTTACTGTTGAAGAAGAAGTTATCCAAGATTCTCTCAATGATTACTGTTGAGGTTGAAGTCGCCCAAGATTCTCTCAATGATTACTGTTGAGGTTGAAGTCGTCCAAGATTCTCTCAATGATTACTGTTGAGATTGAAATCGTCCAAGGTTCTCTCACCGCTCCTGTTGAGGTAGTAACCATCCCTGGTTCATTCATCACCGTTTGAAGCTCCAGATCCAGCTCCTGTAACCAATCAAAACACATCTATACAAAGAATCTGAAGACCAGCTCCTGTAACAGGTCAGGTAATCATTTTCTTTTGCAGGTACGCAAGTTCTCGCTAAGGAATCTCTTATGCGATCAACATCCAGATGGCATCTGTAAGCCCATCCACCTTCCATCATCTTTTAGCATGGCATCTATAAGCCCATCATCCTATTCATCAATCTCCAAATGGCATCTATAAGCCCATTCCACCATCACACTATGTGATCGGTGGATCTGGAACTGACTGTTTAACGCTGGTTCGCGAAATGTCGCGGAAGCAAGAGTCGCCACCGTCTTTTATTTTCTCCAAATGGAAAGGACAAAAGCACAGAAAAATTCCTTAAAGAGATTGCTCTCGGTTCGGGAGGTAGGTTATAGAAAGGGAAGGTGTTATCACCCTTTCTATCCATGGTTATCCATGGGCTCTTAGATACTTGCTCACTTGTGTTTTCAAAAATGTTTGCTTGCTTTTCAATTGTGGGTTTTAAAAAGTTTCTTTGAAAAATTTCAGTTCGACTCGTACGTCAGAGTGTTTGAAAAAATTGCTTTGAAAGCTTTTGAAAATGTGTTGGTGTGAAAAGTATTTTTGTTTGAAATTAGAGCAAGTATCCTTGAGAACCTACCTACCCTAAGGAATTCGTCTGTGTAAAATTCCTTTAAAGTAGTGCCATCCCACCATTGAGAGGTAGGTAGCGCCACCATTGGAGGTGTTCGGGTCAATTCGAGGTTCGGGACATGGTGATCACCGGAGCAATAGGAAGACACCTTAGAAGCTACCCTCATGCCAGGTTCCCGGATCATGAGGACTTACTAAGACATCCTCTACTCGACGATCACCTTTCGAGGCAAGGCAACAGTGAGGCGTACCCTAGGGGGGGTGTGTGCGATTCGTGTGTCGTTTTCATTTGTATTTGTCTTGTCATGTTAATTGTGATCCACGCTTGATTTTATTTTAAGTCCATACATTCTTTCATGCTTTTGTTAATAGTTAAAAATATTTGCGGAAAAGTAAATTCTAAGCTATTACAAACGGCGCGGGTCCACATCGCCAAAATTAAACCGAACCCGATTTGACAAAAAAATAAATAAAGCAAATAAAAGTGCGAAAAGTAAATGTTACAACGCTTTGGGAGAGATACATGATTATTTAATGACATAAAATAAATATGCGAAATTAAACAATTAAAAATGTGGGCGTTGGACCCTTTTGCAAAATATTATTAATAAGGAATTAAAATTAAAATTAAAAGAATATGTTTTTGGTATTTTTTGTATTTTTTAAGATTTAATGAAATAATAATTAATTAAGATTAAAATGAAGCGTCAAACCCTAATTCTAATGTTTTTTAAGTTATTAAGAAAAAGATTGAATTTTTAACCTAATTTAAATCTAAGTTATTTATATACATTTAGTTATAAAAATACAATAAATAAATAAATAATGTTGTGATAAAAAAAAGAAAGTTTAAAAGGAATGGAAATTGTTAATTAACCTAATTCTATATTTTTTTGGATTTTTTAGTTATTAAAAAGAATTAAAATAGCAACCTAATTAAAACTAAATATTTACATGTTAATTTATTTAGCAAAATAATTAAAATAAAATAATTATTAAATTTTTGTCTTTTTCTGAATTTATGATGTTTTTGTATTTTTGTTAAAAAATAATTAAGTAAATAAACAATAATTAAAATAAACCTAACAATTAAAACAAGAATAAAAAATAAACAAATAAAAATAGTGAAGGCAAACCAGGGGGTTTCAGTCCCAATTCAGGAGGTGTTGACCCAAGAACATTGGCCCATTAAGCATTGGCTTCGTTGGACTTTTTGAATCCTGTATGATGCGTTGACTGGGAGTATAGCGTGTTCATCCATCCTATGCCTTTGGATTGATCCCCAGGAAGACGTGTTACGCTTGATCTTGAGGCGTATGGTGATCCACAAGGGTGTGCTGCATGAGATTAATTGATGAAAAATAATATGGAATATGTGAAAGACCTGGGGTTCGAACCCAGGTCAAGGGGATTGCTAGTGCTTGCATCAACCACCTGTGCCAATTGACTTATTTGATATATAAATAAACAATGAACATAATAAGAGAAAACGTGGGTTAGTTATTTGGAACGCGCGCAAATTTGAAACAGCCAGTCACGCCTTGCCACCGAGTCTTCTTCTTCGTTCTCTTTTTATTTTCTGAAACATAAAAACGAAAAGCAACGGTTTTAACCCGTTGCCATAGAGGCCATATCAAAAAATAGCGAATAGGATTCTATTGGTCATAAATTCATCGCGAGTACACCATTCTAATCGTCCAGACGCGTTGAACTTAGTGGTCTTAGTCCCAGCCTCTAATTTTTCTTGATTGCAAAAACCCCAATTTTAAAACCTGCAAACCCTAATATCCAAACATGGTAGATTCGCATATGTGGCACAAAAACACAATTGAATACGTTGGTTAGCTTAGAAACATCGTTATGAGTATGAATCAATAAAGAAAAATGCAAAAAGATGCTTGAATTATGCTATACGATTTCAAGAATTTCGTGACTCAGTTTGAACATAATCTACCAATTCTTGGAGCTTTGCTTGTTGTTTATGATTGGCACACGTTCAGGAATGCCTAAGGAAGCTATTGGAAAAGGAATGGAGGCTTGAATCCACCTATAACCTTGAAATCAGTTTTGTGTTTTATGGGAAAAAATTCAAGTTTGTGTATGGCTTCTGAGCGCAGCTTCTAGTCTAATGCCATTAGGTCTTTGATTCTGAATATGTAGTGAGCATGCTAGGTCAACAAAATTGCACAAAATCTCTTGCCATGATGATTTTGGATAATTGATTTTCTAAGGATTTTTTGAATCTTTTTCATGTGTAATTTTATTCAATCATGCCAAATCAAACCAAATCTTGCCTAATTAGGATGTGCACGAAATCTTGAGTCTAGAATGTGCATAAAAAGATTTTTTAGGTCAAGCTTTATATTTTTCATGTATTAAAATAATTTAAATGAATTAATATTAATATAAATTCAAATAAATAATTAAAAAATGAGAAAATACTTCCCTTTGGGCCTAATGGTCGTGCATAGGCTTGGCATGAAGAAACTTGGAAGAAAAAATGGGCCCATTAGCATTTTTGGATCATTTGCATCAATGTTGACTTTTCAAAATTCCCAAAAATTTCCCAACTTCCACAAGGCATAACTTGCTCAATTTTTAAGCTTTTCACATGTTCTTGGACATTTTGGAAAGGTCTTTGAGTCCTTTAACCAATGCCTTTGGTCCCATGTCATTTTAATTTACCAATCTCAAGTTATGGTCTTTGACTTAAAGTCCCTTTTTGTTGACTTTTGAAAATGACCTATAATGTTGAAATTGATAACTTTTTGTGAGAGCATTTCTTGGACTTGGAATATGAAGATGAGTTGTAGGAAATGTCTTTCTATTCAAAATGAGCTTTGGATGGAATTTTTCTGATAATCCATGTGAAAGTTATGCCCTGGTCAATTTCAGTTGACTTTTTCAGCTGTCCAAATATAGCAACTTTTGCATCTTTGATGATTTCTGAGCCAAATTTTGAGAATCATGATCAAGCATTGATCAAATGATGTTTGTGGCTTCAAAATGATATGTTGACCAAAAATTTGAACTTTTGACTGCCAAATGACCATTTTGCCCCTATAGTTGACTGTAGTGCAATCTAGGGTTTTGACTGTGCAATTTTGAGCTGAATGCCTTGAAACTTGACATGAGGATGTTTGACCACATTTGTAGGTATGTGAGACTTGATTGGGCCTTTGAAATCTTCAATTTCTTGATCAGAACACAAACCCTAATTTTGACTGTATAGGAGACAGTTGCACTGCATAACCCTTGGGGAATTTTGTGACTTGGCTTGGCCATTTCTTGAAGAATATGGGAGGGCAAATTTTGGGGTACAACAGTTGCCCCTGTTCAATCTTCTTAGACCTGAGGATGCAGATTGGCTGACGTGCCTTTCGTAATCCGAGGGTAGAAGATGATTGGACACTAGAGTGCCCAGAAATTTGCGCTCACATAGTAGCAGTGATGATGGGAATGGGCTTACAGATGCCATTTTGTGATTGTTGGATAGGATGATGGGCTTATAGATGCCATCTGGATGTTGATCGCGTAGGAGATTCCTTAGCGAGAACCTGCATACCTGCAAAAGAGAAAATGAGTACCTGACACGTTGCAGGAGCTGACTTTAGATGCTTGGTATAGATGTGTCTTGACTAGTTACAGGAGCTGAATCTGGAGCTTCAAACGCTGATGCATGAACCAGGGATGGTTACTACCTTAGCGTGAATGATAAGAGAACCTTGGATGACTTTAATCTCAACAACGCTCGTTGAGAAAAATCTTGGCGGGAATTATTATCTTCGCAGTATTGGGCAGAGAACCATAGGCTATTATAATCTGAAAGGAATGATCACCTCACACTCATCGTCGGAGAGGGAAACATATGAAAAAGTGATTACTACCTCACACACCGCTGGAGAGGGAACCATAGGGAGAATATCACCTCACACTCATCGTCGGAGAGGGAAACATCTAAAAAAGGGATTACTACCTCACACACCGCTGGAGAGGGAACCATAGGGAGAATACACTCATCGTCGGAGAGGGAAACATCTTAAAAAGGGATTACTACCTCACACACCGCTGGAGAGGGAACCATGGGGAGAATATCACCTCACACTCATCGTCGGAGAGGGAAACATCTTAAAAAGGACTTCTGGAAGCAGTATCAGAACGTCACCATATCTGGTTTACATCTGAAACTATATCTGGAAGGAAATCTGGAAGCAGTATCAGAACGTCACCATCGCTGGGTTTACATCTGAAACTATATCTAGAAGGAAATCTGGAAGCAGTATCAGAACGTCACCATCGCTGGGTTTACATCTGAAGCTATATCTAGAAGGAATTCTGGAAGCAGTATCAGAACGTCACCATCGCTGGGTTTACATCTGAAACTATATCTAGAAGGAATTCTGGAAGCAGTATCAGAACGTCACCATCGCTGGGTTTACATCTGAAACTATATCTAGAAGGAAATCTGGAAGCAGTATCAGAACGTCACCATCGCTGGGTTTACATCTGAAACTATATCTAGAAGGAATTCTGGAAGCAGTATCAGAACGTCACCATCGCTGGGTTTACATCTGAAACTATATCTAGAAGGAATTCTGGAAGCAGTATCAGAACGTCACCATCGCTGGGTTTACATCTGAAACTATATCTAGAAGGAAATCTGGAAGCAGCATCAGAACGTCACCATATCTGGATCATATCTGAAACTATATCAAGAAGGAATTGTGATAGTTGATAGTAGTCATTTTTGTATTGATCTTTTTCCTGAAAAGGCGAGACATAATCGGATGCAAAATCATGATGCATGAACCGTATGTCTTCAAAAATCAATGAGATTCGTGTAGTATGATGCATATGCATGCTATAATGATGTATGTGACGTTTTATGAATGTATGTTTGTCTAAGAAAATAAATCCTTGACGGGTGCCGGGAAGTCGTATCCTGGGATGATGTGGAAGAATAGCTTTTGCTTCCGCTGGGGTTGATAGTTGCAAGCATACCGGTAGGAGAAGATAACTCCGTTGGGAAATAATCTTGGCGAATGGAAGATTCTGCGGGGAGAAAAGATATTCTAGCGACCATGCTGGGAAGAAATACTCTGTGGGGAGATGCTTTTGCTGAATTGTTGAGGATGACTCACTGAGGATACCTTGCTGTATTGGAAGTATGAATGGACTTTGCTGGGGATAAGAAGATTCTGTCGACGACGCTCTTTCCGTGGCTTTTGGCTGAGGATAACCCAGTTATATCCTGTTAAGGGAATAACTCTTTAAATCAAGCCGGACGACGCGTTCGTGCCCTGCTAGGGGATAAACTTCCAGAATCTACTGGGGGTACGCTTATTGCTTGGAGATATGATTCCAACTTTCCTGGGGAACTTGGGTTGGACTCTCCTGGGGAAGCTTTGATATGTTGGGATGTTCTTCAACGGGACCTACCCTGATGCCTTGGAGGATAGAACAATCAGACTGCTCAGACCAACCTTTATTGCCCCTGTTTCTTGTGGGGTGCTGATAGTTGTTGGCGGACAAACCTTCTTCTGGTAGACAGATAGCAGGACAACAGGACATAATCATACGCTTTAATCCCTAATTTTGCCTGGACCGCCCTTTCGGGTTTTCAGTCCACCGGGATACCCATTTTTGCTCAAGCCGCCTTTTCAGGTTTTCGACTTGTCGGGTGTACAGATTTTTTTTCATTTCATCCCTTCATTTTGCCCGAACCCTTTTGGTTCGCCGGGAAGCCCTTATTTTTGCCTAGGTGTGTCAACCTAGCGGGTCTTTGATTTTGCGTAGTATTTTTCCGACTATGTCCATGCTCTCAGGATGTAGGGAGGTGCCCCTGGCTGCTTGTGTTGCCATGGTACCAAAAGATGTTTAGTCATGCAAGATTTGTTGCTGGAGTGCCCCAAGTGATTCATGCGGAGATTTGCCCCCGGCTGGTTGGCCTTTTGAGAGATTCTCCGAATCTTGATTGGACTGCCCCAGATGATGGATAATAGTCATGCCATGCCCCTTGATTGGGAGTGCTTTTGTTCACTAGGTATTTCTCGTGCGAATTTCCTTGCTGTTCAAACAAAAAGTCATATGCAAACAAAGTTATGTTAAAAATGCAACGCCTATATCTGTCTTGAAGATTTTGAAAATGCATTCTTTTTCATAAAACAAGTGTATGTTTGTAAACGTGATGTCAACTCCGTATTTACCGTAGGCCTTCAGGAGTCAGGATACCTTTCGTACAGTATGCTTTCGAACTAACCCATGCTTCAGCTAGGACTTTTGAGGGTTATAACGTGGCCTGGTTCACGGTTTAAGAAACAAAGGATAAAGGCTCAAATTATTTGTACCCACCCACTCTTCGTGATGTTCTCCAAACCTAAACTCAGTTGATCATACGTTAGACCTTGTTTGAGTCTTTGCTCTGATTTTCCGGTGATGGCTCAGATGTTGATAGCTTATTTTGAATAGGCAGTCCTTCTTTGTTTTTGTTGAGGGTTTGTGAGACCTCTTTTTTTGTTATCCCTATTTTTTGCCTGAACTGTTTCCTTTTTGGAATTACAGTCAGCGGGATGCCCCAGTTTCATAAGTCCCCTTTGTAGGTTTAGACTTTTTGGGCTTTTCATTTATGATTTTTTTTTTATAACAACTGCCTGTCCTTATGATTGTTCTGAACCATCACTGTCTTTTTGTTTTTGGAACAACTCATTTGGTGCCATTCATTGTGCACTTGGATCAACTGAGAAGCCTACCCTGCCCCAGGTTATGATTAAGGGTTTTGATTTTCGAAAATAAAACTCCTACTTCTTTGGCTCGAAGGGGTTGACGAGGGATTATCTTCCTTATAACTCCAGTGTTTAGGATTTGAAACAATGCCTGTACCTCATCAGCGGGGTCTGTTCAAAAGCATACTGTAAAGATAGTGGTATCGTTTTCGTCATCCTCCCTCAAGAGGCTTAGAATTATTAACCGAGAGTTGACATCAGAAAAAATATGAAAAGATATTTGAACATAATGAAAATAATTGTATTAATTTCCAAAACAGACATATGCGATGCATTAATAGAATAAAAGAGCTTGCTATGACATTAATTGTTTGTATAAGCAAAGAACAGTACAGCTCAAAAATTCAAATAAACAAAAGGCTTCAATGATTGGGCAACGGAGCAGTGATTATGTTTGGAGTCTCTGGCACTTCAAACTGAATCTCTCCAGCGTCGATCATATCTTGAATCTTATTCTTGAGAGGCCAGCAGTTGTCTGTAGTATGCCCCGGGCTATCTGAATGATATGCGCACCTATCGTTGGGATGATAGTTGGGTGCAGAAGTGTTCGGATTCCGGAGAGGAGCCCTTAAGGTGATCAGCCCTGCCTTCAACATTTGTTGCAATGCTTGATCCAGCGACATGTTGAGTTTTGTATACTGTCGTTTCTCCTTTCGCGGCTGCCCCTGTCCTTGTTGAGCAGGTCCGGGATTGGAGATCTGGATTGCCCCGGTCTCATGACGGCTCTTTTTACCGTGCACGGCATTAGATTCTTTCTTTCCATGATGAGGCTTTTTGTCCGAAGGTGCAGCCTCTTGAATTTTCCCAGACCGGATACCAGCTTCTATTCGCTCTCCAGTCAAGATAAGATCTGTGAATCCAGCAGACGAATTCCCAATTAGGTGGTTGTAGAACGGACCAGACAGGGTCCCCAAGAACATATCGACAAGTTCCCGATTAGTCAGAGGTGGTTGTACCCTTCCAGCAAGATCCCTCCATTTCTGCGCATATTCTTTAAAACCTTCACTTGATCCTAACGACATACCCTGGAGTTGGGTACGCGTAGGGGCAAGGTCGGCATTATATTGATACTGCTTATAGAAAGCAGTAGCCAACTCCTCCCAGTTACGAACCTTGGTCCCATCCAGCTGATAGAACCATTCGAGATGAGTCCCTGAAAGACTCTTCTGGAAGAAGTGGATCCACAAATTCTTGTCCACCGTATATGGTTGAATCTTCCGAACATAGGACCTTAGATGCAGTTTGGGACAAGACGCCCCGTCATACTTAGAGAAGGATGGTACTTTGAACTTGTGGGGGATTATCACACCAGTTGACAAACCCAGATCTCCGAAATCCAGCCCAGGTACCTGTTGAACCTCCATAGCCTTCAACCTATCCTCCAACTGTTTGTACTTGTCCTCAGCCGGAGGGTATTGTTCGTCGTTGAAATCTGTCTCGTTGTCGGAGACCACTGGACTAGGCACCTCTCTCTCATGGTGACTGCTTTCCCTCACAGATGGGGTTGTCCTCTCAGTTTCAGTCTGCGGTGTATTCCCAGATCTGCGCCTAGGGCTGAACAAGACAGTCCTCTTCTTTTTC
Source organism: Vicia faba (assembly GCA_948472305.1). Taxonomy (NCBI): domain Eukaryota; kingdom Viridiplantae; phylum Streptophyta; class Magnoliopsida; order Fabales; family Fabaceae; genus Vicia; species Vicia faba. The sequence continues at coordinate 826,634,814 of OX451736.1, forward strand.
TTGTCCTTCTTCAAGAGCAGAGCCTTCAGATCTTGCTGCCCCTGGGTCAGATTCATGATCAGCTCTTGGAACTGGGCGTTCTGAGCCTGGAGATCCTTGATAGTCTGCTCGGCTGATGATTCAGGATTCATGACGAGCGGCTGAAATAAACAGCGGGGAAGGGTAAGCAACCTGTCAAGGGATACCTGCAATGCAATGAGATGTATGACATGCATGTAATGTTTTCAAGGACCTCGCAAGGTAAACAGAGAAACTTGTTAGAGTTGGAAACCGGTAACTTGATTTAAGGAACTTCATGTTGTTGAGAGTCCTTCGTCAAGGGTCAAAGGCTCACCATATCCAGTGGGTCATAGCCCCTGACGACCTTAGCTAGAGGAAAATAAATTCTCTTTGCCCCTTGCTGGGCAGTTGGTTCATCATGACCTGCATCACAAGCCCTTGAGATCCTTGAAATGGGTTAGGATGTATGAAATGGTATGCAATGGTATGATGTCATGCTATGCATGGGGTGATGTAGGTAAACCCTGCTATGAGACCCGATTAAGGACTATAAACAGACCCTGCAAGAAATTCAGTATACTTTGTTATGAGTCCCAATTAAGGGCTATAAACAAAACCTGCAAGAGATCTAGTAAACCCTGTTATGAGTCCCAGTTAAGGACTATAAACAAAACCTGCAAGAAATTTGGTAAACCCTGTCATGAGTCCTAGTTAAGGACTATAAACAAAACCTGCAAGAAATTTGGTGAACCTTGTCATGAGTCCTAGTTAAGGACTATAAACAAAACCTGCAAGTAGTTCATGTGTCAGCTAACAAGCATGCAAGTAGGCAAGTACAAAGGCACACAAGTCACACAAGAGAAACCCTTAGAGTTTAGGCCAGCATGAGGTCTAGGTGTTACCCTCTTTCAGTTGGTTGGTTCATACCTGTCCTATCAAAGTAACCGGGTTCTTAGAGGATCCCAATATCATTGACTACCCTCAATCGGTCATAACTCCAGCATCGCAATCTTTTCTTGCGGCCAGAACCATCACGAGAGTTTAGCCTCAATGGGCGTAGCATACTGCTACTGTTCTAATGGCCAAGTTGGGTCATTTAAGGTTCTAAGGTCTGTTGGTGCTTAATGACTCCTTAGAAGACCCATATTCTCCCCGTTTCAACACGAGGGATATCGGTACAGACCAAGGCGCCACACCAACATAGCCACTGCTTCACCCAGGTCGGACTACGCCGGACAGGTCCCTCACAGCTTATGCTACCTAACAGGGTATCCCCAGATCCGGGTTAGGATCTATGTAACTCCGATGCAGCCCACAATAATAAAGCAAACAAACACATCAATTGAAAACACAGTTATGAACTAACCCTAAGGTACACCTCACTTTAAGTTAAGTCCCCAGCAGAGTCGCCAGTTCTGTGATCGGTGGATCTAGAACTGACTGTTTAACGCTGGTTCGCGAAATGTCGCGGAAGCAAGAGTCGCCACCGTCTTTTATTTTCTCCAAATGGAAAGGACAAAAGCACAGAAAAATTCCTTAAAGAGATTGCTCTCGGTTCGGGAGGTAGGTTATAGAAAGGGAAGGTGTTAGCACCCTTTCTATCCATGGTTATCCATGGGCTCTTAGATACTTGCTCACTTGTGTTTTCAAAAATGTTTGCTTGCTTTTCAATTGTGGGTTTTAAAAAGTTTCTTTGAAAAATTTCAGTTCGACTCGTACGTCAGAGTGTTTGAAAAAATTGCTTTGAAAGCTTTTGAAAATGTGTTGGTGTGAAAAGTATTTTTGTTTGAAATTAGAGCAAGTATCCTTGAGAACCTACCTACCCTAAGGAATTCGTCTGTGTAAAATTCCTTTAAAGTAGTGCCATCCCACCATTGAGAGGTAGGTAGCGCCACCATTGGAGGTGTTCGGGTCAATTCGAGGTTCGGGACATGGTGATCACCGGAGCAATAGGAAGACACCTTAGAAGCTACCCTCATGCCAGGTTCCCGGATCATGAGGACTTACTAAGACATCCTCTACTCGACGATCACCTTTCGAGGCAAGGCAACAGTGAGGCGTACCCTAGGGGGGGTGTGTGCGATTCGTGTGTCGTTTTCATTTGTATTTGTCTTGTCATGTTAATTGTGATCCACGCTTGATTTTATTTTAAGTCCATACATTATTTCATGCTTTTGTTAATAGTTAAAAATATTTGCGGAAAAGTAAATTCTAAGCTATTACAAACGGCGCGGGTCCACATCGCCAAAATTAAACCGAACCCGATTTGACAAAAAAATAAATAAAGCAAATAAAAGTGCGAAAAGTAAATGTTACAACGCTTTGGGAGAGATACATGATTATTTAATGACATAAAATAAATATGCGAAATTAAACAATTAAAAATGTGGGCGTTGGACCCTTTTGCAAAATATTATTAATAAGGAATTAAAATTAAAATTAAAAGAATATGTTTTTGGTATTTTTTGTATTTTTTAAGATTTAATGAAAGAATAATTAATTAAGATTAAAATGAAGCGTCAAACCCTAATTCTAATGTTTTTTAAGTTATTAAGAAAAAGATTGAATTTTTAACCTAATTTAAATCTAAGTTATTTATATACATTTAATTATAAAAATACAATAAATAAATAAATAATGTTGTGATAAAAAAAAGAAAGTTTAAAAGGAATGGAAATTGTTAATTAACCTAATTCTATATTTTTTTGGATTTTTTAGTTATTAAAAAGAATTAAAATAGCAACCTAATTAAAACTAAATATTTACATGTTAATTTATTTAGCAAAATAATTAAAATAAAATAATTATTAAATTTTTGTCTTTTTCTGAATTTATGATGTTTTTGTATTTTTGTTAAAAAATAATTAAGTAAATAAACAATAATTAAAATAAACCTAACAATTAAAACAAGAATAAAAAATAAACAAATAAAAATAGTGAAGGCAAACCAGGGGGTTTCAGTCCCAATTCAGGAGGTGTTGACCCAAGAACATTGGCCCATTAAGCATTGGCTTCGTTGGACTTTTTGAATCCTGTATGATGCGTTGACTGGGAGTATAGCGTGTTCATCCATCCTATGCCTTTGGATTGATCCCCAGGAAGACGTGTTACGCTTGATCTTGAGGCGTATGGTGATCCACAAGGGTGTGCTGCATGAGATTAATTGATGAAAAATAATATGGAATATGTGAAAGACCTGGGGTTCGAACCCAGGTCAAGGGGATTGCTAGTGCTTGCATCAACCACCTGTGCCAATTGACTTATTTGATATATAAATAAACAATGAACATAATAAGAGAAAACGTGGGTTAGTTATTTGGAACGCGCGCAAATTTGAAACAGCCAGTCACGCCTTGCCACCGAGTCTTCTTCTTCGTTCTCTTTTTATTTTCTGAAACATAAAAACGAAAAGCAACGGTTTTAACCCGTTGCCATAGAGGCCATATCAAAAAATAGCGAATAGGATTCTATTGGTCATAAATTCATCGCGAGTACACCATTCTAATCGTCCAGACGCGTTGAACTTAGTGGTCTTAGTCCCAGCCTCTAATTTTTCTTGATTGCAAAAACCCCAATTTTAAAACCTGCAAACCCTAATATCCAAACATGGTAGATTCGCATATGTGGCACAAAAACACAATTGAATACGTTGGTTAGCTTAGAAACATCGTTATGAGTATGAATCAATAAAGAAAAATGTAAAAAGATGCTTGAATTATGCTATACGATTTCAAGAATTTCGTGACTCAGTTTGAACATAATCTACCAATTCTTGGAGCTTTGCTTGTTGTTTATGATTGGCACACGTTCAGGAATGCCTAAGGAAGCTATTGGAAAAGGAATGGAGGCTTGAATCCATCTATAACCTTGAAATCAGTTTTGTGTTTTATGGGAAAAAATTCAAGTTTGTGTATGGCTTCTGAGCGCAGCTTCTAGTCTAATGCCATTAGGTCTTTGATTCTGAATATGTAGTGAGCATGCTAGGTCAACAAAATTGCACAAAATCTCTTGCCATGATGATTTTGGATAATTGATTTTCTAAGGATTTTTTGAATCTTTTTCATGTGTAATTTTATTCAATCATGCCAAATCAAACCAAATCTTGCCTAATTAGGATGTGCACGAAATCTTGAGTCTAGAATGTGCATAAAAAGATTTTTTAGGTCAAGCTTTATATTTTTCATGTATTAAAATAATTTAAATGAATTAATATTAATATAAATTCAAATAAATAATTAAAAAATGAGAAAATACTTCCCTTTGGGCCTAATGGTCGTGCATAGGCTTGGCATGAAGAAACTTGGAAGAAAAAATGGGCCCATTAGCATTTTTGGATCATTTGCATCAATGTTGACTTTTCAAAATTCCCAAAAATTTCCCAACTTCCACAAGGCATAACTTGCTCAATTTTTAAGCTTTTCACATGTTCTTGGACATTTTGGAAAGGTCTTTGAGTCCTTTAACCAATGCCTTTGGTACCATGTCATTTTTATTTACCAATCTCAAGTTATGGTCTTTGACTTAAAGTCCCTTTTTGTTGACTTTTGAAAATGACCTATAATGTTGAAATTGATAACTTTTTGTGAGAGCATTTCTTGGACTTGGAATATGAAGATGAGTTGTAGGAAATGTCTTTCTCTTCAAAATGAGCTTTGGATGGAATTTTTCTGATAATCCATGTGAAAGTTATGCCCTGGTCAATTTCAGTTGACTTTTTCAACTGTCCAAATATAGCAACTTTTGCATCTTTGATGATTTCTGAGCCAAATTTTGAGAATCATGATCAAGCATTGATCAAATGATGTTTGTGGCTTCAAAATGATATGTTGACCAAAAATTTGAACTTTTGACTGCCAAATGACCATTTTGCCCCTACAGTTGACTGTAGTGCAATCTAGGGTTTTGACTGTGCAATTTTGAGCTGAATGCCTTGAAACTTGACATGAGGATGTTTGACCACATTTGTAGGTATGTGAGACTTGATTGGGCCTTTGAAATCTTCAATTTCTTGATCAGAACACAAACCCTAATTTTGACTGTATAGGAGACAGTTGCACTGCATAACCCTTGGGGAATTTTGTGACTTGGCTTGGCCATTTCTTGAAGAATATGGGAGGGCAAATTTTGGGGTACAACACACTACTATGTGAGCGCAAATTTCTGGGCACTCTAGTGTTCAATCATCTTCCACCTTCGGATTACGAAAGGCACGTCAGCCAATCTGCATCCTCAGGTCTAAGAAGATTGAACAGGGGCAACTGTTGTACCCCAAAATTTTCCCTCCCATATTCTTCAAGAATTTCAAAGTCAAAGCTTCAAAATTCCCCAAGGGTTGCACAGTTCAAGGGCCTCATAAACAGTCAAAAACTAGGGTTTTGGTTCTGACAAATAAAATGAAGTTTACAAGGGTCCAATCAAGTCCCATATGCCTATAGACATGGCCAAGCATCCTCATACCAAGTTTCAAGACTTACAGCACAAAATTGCACAGTCAAAAACCCTAATTGCACTACAGTCAACTGTAGGGGCAAAATGGTCATTTGACAGTCAAAATTTCAAATTTTTGGTCAACATCTCATTTTGAAGCCACAAACATCATTTTATCAATGCTTGATCATGATTCTCAAAGCTTGGCTCAAAAATTCTCAAGATGCAAAAGTTTCCATATTTGGACAGTTGAAAAAGTCAACTGTAACTTGACCAAGGCATAACTTTCACATGGATTATCAGAAAAATTCCATCCAAAGCTCATTTTGAAGATAAATACATTTCCTACAACTCCTCTTCACACTTCAAGTCCAAGAAATGCTCTCACAAAAAGTTATCAATTTCAACATTATAGGTCATTTTCAAAAGTCAACAAAAAGGGACTTTAAGTCAAAGGCCATAACTTGAGATTGGTAAATCAAAATGACATGGGACAAAAGACATTGGTTAGAGGACTCAAAGACCTTTCCAAAATGTCAAAGAACATGAGCAAATCTTTAAAATTGAGCAAGATATGCCTTGTGGAAGTTGGGAAATTTTTGGATATTTTGAAAAGTCAACATTGCTTCAAATGTCTTAAAAATGCTAATGGGCCTCTTTTTCTTCCAAAGTCCATCATCCAAAACATGTGCACGACCATTTGGCCCAAAGGGAAGTTTTTCATCATTTTTATTTATTTATTTGGATTTTTAATGATTAATAATTCATTTAATTAATTAAAATATATGAAAAATACTAAACCTAACTTTTTAAATCTTTTTGTGCATGGAATAGGCTTAAGATTTCGTGCATGATCAGATTTGGAAAGAATTATGGTGATTGAACATGATTTGAAGCAAATATGCATGAAGAAATATTGGAAAAGATCCTTGAAAATCAAATCTTGAAAATCATTAAAAGCAAGGCCATGGGCTTGGATTATTGATCAAATTCATTCTCTATACATGTGCAAACCTAACCCTAGTGATCACAACCACAAAGCTGCGCCCAAAAGCCATAACCAAGTTGGCATTTTTTCAAGAAAAGTTCAAAAACTGAAATCACACTTACAAGGCTTTTCAGGGCAAGAAACTCATTCCATCACCTTCCTAAGACATTACCGAGTCTGATTGGATAGCTTTCCACACGCATAGCACTTTGAATCGGTAGTTATAACTCAAATTGTTTTCAATAATATGCATAGTCGTGTTTTGATTTTCAAGCATTCTCATGGAATTTTGTTTATGGATTCATACTAAGTGATGTATTCTGAAGCTAACCACATACTTTGATTGAGTTTTTATACACTATATGCAAAAACGCCATTGTTATGTTTTAGGGTTGCAGAGGTTCTAATTTAGGGCTTCTCTATTCTGGAAAAATTGGAACACCATAATACCATGAATGAACTCAGCGTGCTTGGACGAAAACAAAACAACCCTCGCGCCTAATTTATGTGCTACCACGGCCTATTCGCTATTATTGGACATGGCATATTTTGGGGGGGTTTAAAACCCCCGCTAACCTCTTCATGTTTCAGGAAAAAAAAGGCAAAACGAAGAAGAAGGATAGGTGGCACTATCTGGTTGGAACGTTTGAATTTTCGCGCGCGGAGGTTCCACTAACCCTTGTTTCTCTTATATTATTTGTTTGATATTATATAAACAAGACGCGCGTTTGGAGCAGTTGGTAAGGCGTAATACTGGTAATCCCTGGGACCTGGGTTCGAACCCCAGGTCCCCACTCTCTTTCAATATTTTTTCTATAAATCTAATCCCATGCAGATTCAACCCTGAAGATCACCATACGACCCCTGATCCAACTATGCCACGCATCCCCTGATCACAATCCAATGGTCAAGATTCATAGCCTATGATGTGCTGCAGTCAACGCACATACATGCCAACATCAAAGTCAAATGAGGCCATAGCTTAATGGGCCTGGATTACTGGACTTTACCTCCCAATTTGGGGACAGACCCCCCTAGGTTTGCAATTTCTTTTATATTTTTCACTTTTTTATTTTTGATTCAATTATTTCTTTTTTAATTAATTTCTTTAATTTAGTTTATTTTCATAAAAATATAAAAACAATATAAAAATCAGAAAAAGACAAAAAAAAATAAGTATTTTTATTTAACTAGTATTTTTAAATAAAATTTCACCAATTAATTAGTTTTACTCTAGGGTTAATCTTAAAATCTTTTCTTCATAACTTAAAAATTTGTAGAAATTAGGTTTAATTAGTTTAATTACTTTTATTCTTTTTTCACCATTATTAATAACTAAATATTATTTATTTTTATAAATCAAATTGCATGTAAATAATTAGATTAATTTAGGTTTAACTATTAGATAATTTTCATGTTTTTCTTAATAAATAAAAAAATTAGAATTAGGGTTAATTTCTCAATTTCATTTAATTCTCATTAAAAACCATAAATACAAAAAACCCAAAAAATAATTTCTTTTTTTATTTTTTAATTTAATCATTTAATTTAATTTCATTAAAAAAAAGGGTCCAACGCCCTCGTTTCCAATTGTAATTCATATTCGCGCATTTTACTTATTTCTTGTAAATATTAATGTAATTCTCCCAAAGTTGTGTAAACTTAATTTCTCGCACTTTATTTACTTTTTGTCAAATCGGGTCCTGGAAATTTTGGCGATGTGGACCCGCGCCTTTGTAATAGTTTAGAACTTTTAAATTCTCGCAATCTTTTTTAATTGTTAAATAAATGCATGCAAGAATGAATGACGGAAATAAATAACAAACACATAGATCACCCTGACATGAAAAGACAAAAATAAATGAATCTGACACACAAATCACACACCACCCCTAGGGTACGCCTCACTGTTGCCTTGCCTCGAAAGGTGATCGTCGAGTAGAGGATGTCTTAGTAAGTCCTCATGATCCGGGAACCTGGCATGAGGGTAGCTTCTAAGGTGTCTTCCCATTGCTCTGGTGATCACCATGTCCCGAACCTCGAATTGACCCGAACACCTCCAACGGTGGTGCTACCTACCTCTCAATGGTGGGATGGCACTACTTTAAAGGACATTTACACAGACGAATTCCTTAGGGTAGGTAGGTTCTCATAGATACTTGCTCTAATTTCAAAACAAATTCAAAAATACTTTTCACACCGACACCTTTTCAAAAAGCTTTCGAAAGCAATTTTTCAAACACTCTTGAGGACCGATACAAGAGTCGAACTGAAATTTTCAAAGAAACTTTTAAAACCCACAATTGAAAAGCAAACAAACCTTTTGAAAACATAATGAGCAAGTACCTAAGAGCCCATGGATGACCATGGATAGAAAGGGTGCTAACACCTTCCCTTTCTATAACCTACTTCCCGAACCGAGAGCAATCTCTTTAAGGAATTTTTCTGTGCTTTTGTCCTTTCCATTTGGAGAAAATAAAAGACGGTGGAGACTCTTGCTTCCGCGACATTTCGCAAACCAGCGTTAAACAGTCAGTTCCAGATCCACCGATCACAGATAGGCTTAGGAAGGTTTCCCTGAACTGAGTCTCTTGAGTATGGAGATCCTGGTTGTCTTGTTGAGAAGCCATTGCTGAAATAAAACAGCGAGAACATGAGATACCTGTAAAGGATGACCTGTTATGCAATTATATGTATGATATGCATGTTTTCAAGGATCTCGCAGGGTAAACGAGAAAATTATTAGAATTTGAATTTTGTAGCTTGATTGAAGGAACTTCATGTTGTTGAGAGTCCTTCTTCAAGAGTCAAAGCTCACCATATCGAGTGGGTCATAGCCCCTGACCCAAGTTATCGTGCTTGGATTTCTGGACAACCTTGGCTAGAGGAAAATAAATCCCCTTTGCCCCTTGCTAGACTTTTGGTTCATTATGACCTGCACCACAAACCCTTGAGATCCTTGAAATGGGTTAGTCCTTATGCAGGATGTATGCAATGGTATGATATTATGCTATGCGTGGAGTGATGTAAGTAAACCCTATTATAAGTCCCGATCAAAGACTATAAACAAAACCTGCAAGAAACTCATATGTCAGATAAGAATATGCAAGTAGTTCAAGTTTTAAGGCACGCAAGTCACACCAGAAAGCCCTTAGAGTTTAGGCCAGCATGAAGTTTAGGTACTACCCTCTTTTAGTTTCGTTGGTTAAGACCTGTCCTAGAAAATAGTAACCGAGCTCTAGAGGATCTCAATATCACTGACTACCCTCAATCGGTCATAACTCCAGCTTCGCAATCTTTTCTTGCGGCCAGAACCATCGCGAGAGTTTAGCCTCAATGAGTGTAGCATACTGCTACTGTTCTATCGCCAAGTTGGGTCAATTTAGGGTTCTAAGGTTGGTTGGTGCTTAATGACTCCTCAGAAGACCCATATTCTCCTCATTCCAACACAAGGGATATCGGTACAGACCAAGGTGTCACACCAACGTAGCTACTGCTTCACCCGTGTCGGTCTACGTCGGACAGGTCCCTCACAACTTATGCTACCTAAAGGGTATTCCCCAAATCCGGGTTAGGATCTATGAAACTCCGATGCAAGCCCACAATATTAAAGCAAACAAGGCATACAATTGAAAACATAGAATGATCTAATCCTAAGGTACACCTCACTTTAATCAATCTCCCCAGCAGAGTCGCCAGTTCTGTGATCGGTGGAAATAGAACTGACTGTTTTGGAATGATGGTTCGCGAAATGTCGCGGTAAGCAAGAGTCGCCACCGTCTTTTATTTTCTCCAACAAGGAAAGGACAAAAGCACATCAAAATTCCTCTTCGAGATGTTTCTCGGTTCGGGAGGTAGATTATAGAAATGGAAGGTATTAGCACCCTTTCTATCCGTGGTTATCCACGGGCTCTTAGGTACTTGCTCACTATGTTTTCAAAAATTGTTTGCTTTTCTTGTGTATGTGGGTTTTGAAAAAGTTTAGTTTGAAAAACTTCTAGGTAACTCTTGTATCAGTCCTCAAGAGTGTATGAAGTATTTGTTTGAAAACTTTTGTTTGAAAGTGTAAGTGCGAAAAGTTTGTTTTGTTTTTGAAAGAGCAAGTACCTAGGAGAAATCCACCTACTCAAATGAATTAAGCTGTGTAAATGTCCTTTAGGAAGTGCTATCCCACTATTGAGAAGTAGGTAGCACCGTCATTGGAGTTATTCGGGTCAATTCGATTATAGGGACATGTGTGGTCACCAAAGCAATAGTAGGACGCCTTAGCGGTAACCCTAATGTCCTAGATCCTTTTTATCCGAGGCAACCGTTTCGAGGCAACAGGATCTTTAGACAGGAGGGCGACCTCTAAAACACCCTATACTCAATGACCACCTCGAGGCAACCAAGTGAGGCGTACCCTAGGAGTGGCATGTGCACGTGTGTCATGATTCAATTAAGATTATCTTTGCACAGGTTATTGTGAACTACGAGTTGATTTTATTTTCATACAAGTCTTGTCATGCATAATTAACAGTTAATAAATTTCGGAAAATAAATTGCGGAAAGTGAATCTACGCTATTACAAGGCGTCGGGTATTTACATCGCCAAAACATAACCCTTGAAAATAAATGCGAAAAAATACGGAAAGCGATAAAAGTCCTAATTATCTGTTACATTCTCGGAGCAGATACATAAATATGATCAAATAAATAATAGTGCGCGAAAGAAATTAAATTGGGAAAAGTCTTTAGGGTTTTGACCCTTTTTGAGAAAAGAGTGGAATTTTGTCCTTTTTTGCAATTAATTAATGTTAAACCTAATTTACTAATTAATTAATTAATTACAAGAAAAAAGTATTTTTTTAGTTTTTGTGTTTTAATGAAAATAAAATAAAAATAAAATAAAGTCAAAAGTTAGTAAAACCCTAATTTCTATATTAATTTTATTTATTGTGGAAAAAATTAAAGTTAACCTAATTAACTAAATTAATTAATTATATTTATTTACAAAAAATAAAGTGAAATAAATAAATAATAATAATAAAAATATTTACATTTTTTTGTTTTCTGAATTTTATTATAAAAAATATTAATTAGGTTAGTTAAATAAATATAGTAATAATAATAATAATAGTTAGTAAAAATAAAATAAAAGAAAAGGAAAATAAAAGAAATAATAGACCAGGGGGGTGATGGGCCAGCCTTGGGGTTTTGTTAGCAATATTCAAGCCCAATAACACTCAAGCCCTTCTGACTTTCTGGACTTGCCTACGCGTGGGTTGACCAGGAGTATGGTGAGGATCATCTTATGGCCACTGGATTTATGACTGTGGCCACTTGGGGTGCATCTGGATGAGGCGTATGGTGAGACGCTTTGGATAGCCTGCATAGGAACACATGAAGAAAAGAACAAACAAATATTTTGGGGGACCTGGGATTCGAACCCAGGTCCCAATGATCAATACACAAATGCCTTGGCCATCTTAGCTGCACGCTTCATTCGTTATTAAGACAACACACAATTATTATATTAGTAAACCAAAACATATGCCTGAAAAAAAACATAAACGCGCGATTTTTGAAAAGGGCGAATAGGAGGGAGACGCGTCAGCGTCTTCTTCGTTTATCACTGGTTTTTTACCTGCGGATTTTTATCCGCAGGAAGCTCCGTAGGTTCTTCCTAAAATTGTCCCTAGGCTTCAAAAACTCATTCCAAACCCATGGTTATGATCGTCCATGTCCCCTGAGTCCATCCATGCCATGATTTGTTCTAATTTTACCTGGAAACAAAATGCCTAAAAACAACACAAACAAACCCTAGACGTGGGTATCATCATATAAGGCCTAAAAATGAAACTGAATATTGCCATTAGGTTAGAAATCTAATAAGGAACACAAATATGCCAATGTTTTTAAGAAAAAAAATGCAAGAATAGAGGATCACGATTCCATGTTCAGAAGGCCATTCGTGACAACTTACAGCGCTGTTCAGGGGGTCTTTGGACGTGGTATTGATCGCGTTAGCTTCAGTGGACGGCAAGGAAGAAGGCTACGTGCTCCTTTTGGTCTGAAAACGCCTGCAATGTTGTTCTTGATCTCCCACTTTTCCAACAATTTTTCAGTTTTGCTTTGGCCGTTTTAGCAATGCTTAGGTCGTGGATTAGGTTTAGGCTTCTTGTATATGTATGAGGCAGTCAGTCTAGGTCAAAATTTGGGCTTGTATCTTTGTGTATTGAAGTTTGGAGATTTGATTGACCACCATTGAAAACCTTTCCAAATTTGAAGCAAATCTAAGATTTTATGCACAAAAAATCCCTAGCACGAATTGGTTAGTTGGCACATGATATATGAAAGCTGTTCAAATCATAAAGATACTATTCCATTGATTTTTAGATTTTATTTGAATTATTATAGATTTAAAATGAATTAAATCAATAAAAATTAAATAAAATAGAAAAATAAATGTTTGATCTTGAAATTAATCATGGGACACGTGTGTGGCATGACAAGGCTGAATCAAATGGAAGAAAGTGGGCCCTTTTGTCAAAAATTGAAGTTTTAAGGATAGTTGACTTTTGCAATTTCACAAAAATTTCCCAACTTCTCCAATGCATATCTTGCTCAATTTGGATCATATGAACATGTTCTTGGACATTTTGGAAAGGTCTTGAAGTCCTCTAACCAATGCCTTTGGTTCCATGTCATTTGGATTTACCAATCTCAAGTTATGGTCTTTGACTTAAAGTGCATTTTTGTTGACTTTTGAAATTGACCTATAATGTAGAAATTGATAACTTTTTGTGGGAGCATTTATTGTACTTGGAGTATGAAGATGAATTGTAGGAAATGTCATCCCCTTCAAAATGAGCGTTGGATGGGATTTTTCTGATGAACCATGAAAAAGTTATGCCTTGGTCAAGATACAGTTGACTTTTCTACTGTCCAAAAATAGTAACTTTTGCATCTTGATGACTTTTGAGCCATTCTTGTGGAATCATGATCAAGACTTAATCAAATGATGATTGTGGACTCAAAATAAGATGTTGACCAAAAATTCTGACTTTTGACTGTAAAATGACCATTTTGCCCCTGCAGTTAACTGTGGATCAAATAGGGCTTTTGACTGGAATTTTGGCACTATGAGTCTTGAAACTTGACATGTGGATGCTTGGGAATATATATAGGCTCATGAGACTTGATTGAGCCATTGAAAACCACAAATCCCTTGCAAGAACCAAAACCCTAATTTTGACTGGCTTAGGAGATGGTTTGACTGTGCAATCCTTTGAGAGATCTTGAACCATTTGAAGATGATTCTTGACAAACCTTGAAGAATATGGGAGGGCAAATTTTGGGGTACAACAACTTGATTGGGAGCTCATCTGTGGGGTTCACCGAGTTAATTCTGACTGGTGAAAGAGTCAAAGCTGGTATCAAGAGCGGTAAAATTCAAAAGGATGTGTCTGCTTCCGCTTCTATCAAGAAGACCTTTCCAGCCAAGAAAGAAGTCTCAGCTGTTTACTCCAAGAGAATTCAAGGAAGAGTCGAGCGCCGGCCAGCGGTGGGGGCTGTAATGATTCAGAATTCCATAGTTGATCAACCTCGGAACAGTCAACCCAGAACCAACCAAGCAAGGGTGGAAAGGCCTGCACGGAAATTCACCCGAATCAATATGACACTTGCTCAGGTTCTCCCTCATCTGTTGAAGTTAAACCTTACAAGCTTGAAAGAGGTGCCAAAGAATCCGAATACCTCTTCTCCCTACTACCATTCAAATACAAAGTGTGCCTATCATTCGGACAGTGTGGGGCACGACACCAACAATTGTTGGGCCTCCAAAAATAAGATCCAGAATTTAATAGATGCCAAGGAGGTGGAGTTTGACGCACCTGAAAAACCTAATGTGATATCCGCTCCAATGCCAAAACATGGTCATAATGTCCATGCTGTTGTAGAAGACCTTTATGTTGCTGTTGTTGATGACTTAATGACTCCATTACCAATGATCAAGATGAATATGTTGAAAGCCGGGATTTTCCCTGGCTGTGAAAAAGATTGTTACCTTTGTTCGACCTTGCAATCCGACTGTCCGTTATTGAAGTTAGGCATCCAACGCCTAATGTATAATCAAGAAATCCTCTTCAAGAAAACTCATGTTACTCCTATTACTCCAATCAACGATGTTTCTATAATCACCATTTCCGCCAATCTTTCCAAGGTCTCCAAAAGACCTGTTAAGATTACACCCGATCCAAAGTTTGTACCTCTTAAGATAACAATGTCGGGGCCTATCCCATACAAGTCCAACAAGACAATACTATGGAATTATGGAGGAGAGATCTTCTACCATGGTGTTAAGCAGGTCGAATCAGTTGAAGAAAGTTACAATGAAGAGACTCCTGACGTAGGAAATATTGCGGGAACAAGTAAGATCACCCGCAATTGAAGAATCTTCTCTCCAAAGATTACTCCTCCAAGGGCAATCTTCGGACCCTCAAACGCTCCTAAGGTTACTCCTGTGCCAGTCAACACATCTATACGAACTCCAGTGATTGAAGAAATCATAACTCCCGAAGCTGTACCCTCTGCTGTTACTATTGATAAAGGTAAGGGGATCCAAGAAGCGCCCATCAAGACGAGGGCTCAGCCTTTAGTCATCCCCGAGACCACTCAAAAGGAAATGGAGGAGATTTTAAAAATAATTAAGAAAATCGACTATGATGTTGTAGAAAAACTGTGGCAAACCCCTTCAAAAATCTCCATGCTGGCCCTATTGCTATGTTCTGAGGCTCATGCCAAAGCCTTGATCAAATTCCTGAAGACGGCCCATGTGCCTCAAGAGACCTCCGCAGACCAGTTCCAGGAGTGTGTAGCCAGCTTAACCGCCGACAATGGTCTTGGCTTCTCCGATGCTGATCTAACATCTAAGGGAAGAAAGCATAACGATGCGCTGCATGTCTCGGTGGAATGCAGAGGGACTACTCTTGCTCACGTTCTGGCGGACACTGGATCGTCTTTAAATGTCTTGCCTAAGAAAGCATCAGACAGATTGGACTGTGAAGGTTTAATTTTAAAGCCCAGCAACATCGTTGTCAGAGCCTTTGATGGTTCTAAGCGGATGGTCCACGGGGAGGTGGACATCCCAATTAAAGTGGGTACTGAAACTTTCCACTCCACATTTTATGTCATGGATATCCGTCCCTCCTACTCTTGCTTATTAGGAAGTCCCTGGATTCATCATGCTGGAGCCGTTACATCTACGCTGCATCAGAAGCTTAAATACCTTGTCTAGGGAAAAATTATGACAGTTCGTGGCGAGGATGAGTATATGATAAGCCATCTAAATTCATTCCGCTATGTTGAATTAGATGGTGAATTCATCGAGACCCCCTTTCAGCACTTTGAAGAGGTTTCTCCTGAAGTTGCAGTAGCCAAGACAATGAATTATGTTCCCGTCATTACCAAACTTGTGTCCCGGATGTCATCCCTTAAAGATGCGAAGGCTGTGATTAAGGAAGGAGGAAGCACAGTATGGGGTCAACTGCCAGATTTTCCTTACAAGACAGATAAGTTCGGCTTGGGTTTCACTGCTGCTAGTCAGAAGGCTGTGCGTCGCTCCCGGGCTAGAGGACCGCCATTGAAAATCACTCATCATGGAGTTCATGCTTTAGAGGATGATGAAGAAGAAAGCAATCTTGAAGAATGGATCTTTCCAACTATTGAAGGAGGACTGAACAACTGAGAGGCGAAAGACTTCGTTCCCATTACTTTCATCAATCAGTAATTTATCTTTTGAACATTTTCTGTTGGTCTGTAATAATTTTAAACAATTCGTACACTTTTTGCCTTATGCCTTACCCGAGGCATATAGGTCCATTTGTAAGGGCTTGATTTTTCATCTTCATATGCCATTTTTAATGAATCATGGACGTTTTCATATATAAACTTTTGTGTTCATTTTCTTTCTTTTTACATTTTATTTGTTTAAAGGTGGCTATCCCTTACACACACCCACGCTCACAAATGCAGGTACCCATCCACTCCGGATTCCATGGGTAACAATTCTGCTATGGCCTTCAGTGACTCTGAAGATCTGGTCAATCATGCCGAATACGAAGGTGATGAAGATTGTGAAGTACCTGGAGAGTTAGCTAGACTGTTACAACAGGAAGAAAGGGCTATTCTACCTCACGAGGATTTGTTAGAGACTATCAACTTGGGAACATAGGAAGACAGAAAATAAGTTAAAGTGGGTGCCAACCTAGAACCAAGTGTCAAAGAGCGTTTAGTTCAACTGTTGAATGAATATGTGGAGATATTCGCCTGGTCCTATGAAGACATGCCGGGACTGGATACAGATATTGTGGTTCACCGTATCCCTACAAGAGAAGACTGTCCACCAATCAAACAGAAAGTCCATCGAATGAGGCCCGACATGTCCGAAAAGATCAAAGCTGAAGTGATGAAGCAGTTCAATGCTGGCTTTCTTGCTGTTACTTCCTATCCATAATGGGTTGCTAACATTGTGCCCGTGCCTAAGAAGGACGGAAAAGTCAGAATGTGCATGGATTACAGAGACTTAAACAAGGCTAGCCCTAAAGATGACTTTCCACTACTGCACATTGACATCTTGGTTGACAATACAGCTCAACATAAGGTATTCTCTTTCATGGATGGATTTTCAGGGTACAACCAGATCAAAATGGCCCCTGAAGACATGGAGAAAACTACTTTTGTTACGCAGTGGGGTACCTTCTGCTATAAAGTGATGCCATTCGGACTGAAGAATACCGAGGCAACCTATCAGCG
The DNA here is from genome assembly GCA_948472305.1 of Vicia faba. Taxonomy (NCBI): domain Eukaryota; kingdom Viridiplantae; phylum Streptophyta; class Magnoliopsida; order Fabales; family Fabaceae; genus Vicia; species Vicia faba. Next base: position 826,652,023 of record OX451736.1, read on the forward strand.
CGCGATGGTAGCTTTGTTTCATGACATGATACATCATGAGATTGAAGTCTACGTAGACGATATGATAGCCCGTTCACAGACAGAAGAAGAACACCTCGACCATCTGCAAAAGTTGTTTGTCAGATTGAAAGAGTATAAGCTCAGACTGAACCCTAACAAATGCACTTTCGGAGTCAGGTCCGGTAAACTTTTAAGATTCATCGTCAGTAACAAAGGCATCGAGGTTGATCCTGCCAAAGTCAAAGTTATACAAGAAATGCCTGCCCCTCGCACTGAGAAGGAGGTCAGGGGTTTCTTAGGACGCCTAAACTACATTGCAAGGTTCATCTCTCACCTAACATCTACCTGTGAACCAATCTTCAAGTTGTTGAAGAAAGATCAGGTGGTTAAATGGAATGATGACTGTCAAGTTGCTTTCGATAAAATCAAGGAGTATTTGCTGGAACCTCCTATCTTGATGCCACCCATCGAAGGAAGGTCGTTAATCATGTATCTGACTGTCCTGGAGAATATAATGGGGTGCGTATTGGGCCAACATGACGACTCTAGCCGTAAAGAGCATGCCATTTATTACCTTAGCAAAAAGTTTACCGACTGTGAGACTCGCTACTCACTGCTCGAGAAAACTTGTTGCGCTTTGGTATGGGCTGCTCGCCGGCTAAGGCAGTATATGTTGACACATACCACTTTACTGATCTCTAAGATGGATCCGATCAAGTACATCTTCGAGAAGCCTGCTTTATCCAGAAGAATCGCTAGATGGCAGATGATCCTCACCAAATATGATATACAGTACACAACCCAAAAATCTATAAAGGGAAGTGTGCTAGCCGATCATCTGGCCCATCAAGCTGTCGAAGATTACCAATCTATGAGGTTCGACTTCCCTGACGAGGATATCATGACTTTGAGCAACATTGAAGAAAACAGACCGTATGACGGACCTGAACAAGGATCCCGATGGACCCTGTACTTTGATGGTGCCTCCAACGCACTTGGAAACGGTATCGGCGCGGTACTTATCTCTCCAGAAGGTTGCCATACACCTTTCACTGCTAGACTCTACTTCAGTTGCACCAACAATATGGCCGAGTATGAAGCTTGTATCTTTGGTCTCAAGGCTGCTATTGACTTGGGAATCAAATCTTTGATTGTATTTGGGGACTCAGCTTTGGTTATCAGTCAAATCAAAGGAGAGTGGGATACTAAACACCCTAACCTCATCCCTTACAAAGAACATGTCTTGACATTGTTACCACATTTCGAGCAGATCACCTTCAAGCACTTCCCGCGAGAAGAGAATCAGCTAGCGGATGCTCTAGCAACAATGTCCTCCATGTTTAAACTTATCTGGGATAATGAGGCACCTCAAATCACCATTGAATGAATGGACGAACCTGTACATTGTCACAAGATTAATACCAGAGAAGTAGTGGACCGACCTTGGTTTCATGACGTCAAAAGGTATCTCGAAGCACAAGGATACCCTAAAGGAGCTTCAGTCAACGACAAAAAGTTCTTAAGGAAGTTCGCAGCCAAGTTCTTTCTGAGCAATGGTATCCTATACAAGCGCAATCTTGATTGTGTCCTACTCCGTTGTGTGGACAAAGTGGAAGCTGAGCAGATCATGGCTGAACTACATAATGGAACCTTTGGCACCCACTCAAGCGGTCATACGATGGCTAAAAAGATTCTACGGGCAGGCTACTACTGGTCTACCATCGAAGCTGATTGTCATCAACATTCCCGTACTTTTCATAAATGCCAAATCTATGCGGACAAGGTACATATACCTCAAGTTACTCTCAATGTATTAACAGCTCCTTGGCCATCCGCGATGTGGGGAATCGACATGATTGGAGAGATTAAGCCTACAGCATCCAATGGACACCGTTTCATCCTGGTGGATATTGATTACTTTACCAAGTGGGTCGAGGCAGCTTCCTTCGCCTCCGTTACAAAGAATTTGGTTGCCCGCTTCATCAAGAAGAACCTCATATGCCGGTATGGTATCCCCAACAGGATCATCACTGACAACAGTACAAATTTGAACAATACTATGATCACCGCTCTGTGCGAACAGTTCAAGATTCAACATCACAATTCATCTCCCTATCGGCCTAAGATGAACGGTGTTGTCGAAGCCGCGAACAAAAATATCAAGAAGATCATTCAAAAGATGATAGTCACCTACAAGGATTGGCATAAGATATTACCGTTTGCTCTGCACGGGTACCGTACCACGACACGCACTTCAACTGGGGCAACACCCTTTTCTTTGGTATACGGCATGGGAGCTGTTTTACCTATCGAGGTTCAGATTCCCTCCTTGAGGATCATGAAGGATGCTGTTTTGAGTGAAGACGATTGGATTCAGACCCGCTTGATCAACTTAACTTGATTGACGAGAAGCGACTTACTGCTGTTTGCCATGGTCAGGCGTATCAGAAACGAATGATCAAGGCATTCAACAAGAAAGTCAGACGCCAGATATATCAAGTCGGGGATCTTGTAATCAAGTGGATAATCTTGCCGCAAAGTGATCCCAGGGGAAAATGGACTCCTACTTACGAAGGACCATTTGTGATCAAAAACATCTTTTTTGGTGGGGCAATGATCCTGACCACCATGGACGGCGATGACCTGCCACACCCTGCGAATGCAGACATAGTCAAAAGATACTACGCACAAACGACCCGACAAGTCGAAAACCTGAAAGGGCGACTTGGGAAAAAAAGGGCATCCCGGTGAATTGAAAACCCGAAAGGGCGATTCGGGCAAAAATTAGGGATAAAACAAAAAAATCTATACACCCGGCAAGTTGAAAACCTGAAAGGGCGACTTGGGCAAAAAAGGGTTTCCCAGTGGATCGAAAACCCGAAAGGGCGATCCAGGAAAAAGTTAGGGAATTAAAGCGTATGACTATGTCCCGTCGGATCACTTTAAGGACAATATCTTCACGGATAAGCTCCAAGCTTCTGATCAATCCAATCATCTGCGGACGAAGCAACGAATGGACAAGATACTCAAAATTACGAAGGCTATAGCGGAATGGGAACCCCATGGAATTGTTACACATAGCCATCTTTCTTTGTATAAATTTTTCTCAATTTTATGACAACATTCTCTTACTAGGATGTTTGTCCCCTTTGTACAAAATACTTACACAAAGTTAATACAAAGATACTTTAAAGTGCAGAAAATTGTTTGCCTTTTCTTTCTTTTTACACTTGTGCTTTATTTAAAAACGTCCAATGATTTATTAAATGAGCATATGCATTTGAATACAATCACTGCTTACAAATAAAACGAAATGAGAAAGGATAATTACTGATAGGTTGAAAGTATAGGAAAACGTCTTTAGGCTATTCCAGAAGAAATCCCCTGCAGTATATCATCCAGATCTTCGGCGGAACTAAAATCTTGAAATACATATCCCCAGCGGAGTTAAGTTTCAAAATCCCCATCTGATTTGAGTTTTCAAAACCCCTAATCCCCAGCGGAGCCAAAATTTGAACTACAAACCCTCAATAAAGATGAAACTTCCTTCCCTAATGGAGTCCAAAACTTCAACCCTCAGACCCCGGTGGAAGACCATCTAGTTTCCTCCAATTCCCCAGAGAGTTGTCTTAAAACCAGAAGATTCTCTTGCAAGTTATCTTAGAGCCTGACAACTAAACCAGACGACAGCTTCAGATGATTCCTCAGTAGATTGGCATACAACCCAAACTCTTGAAAACTCTTCCACAAAATAAACATTCTCCCCAGAGTTATTTCCCAGCAGATCGAAGATTCTCATTTTCATTTCTCCAATAGAAGCCTCCAAGGTTTCAATTCCCCAGTAGATATCGTCAGAGTTTTCCTTATTTCCCAGCCATAGTCATCAAAACTCTCCAAATTCCTCAAGTAGGTTTCCCAAGCAGACTTGAAGGATCCCTATATCCCCAGGAAAGTCAGGAAGGATTCTCACATTTCCACAGAAGTTGTCAAAGTTCTTGTTAATCCCCAGAAGTTATCAAAGATTTTGAATCTCTAACAGCGGTCAAGGATTTATTTTCCCCGGCAGCAGTCAAAGAATTCATTATCTCCAGCTATCAAGGGTTTATTTTCCTCAGCAAGACGGCTAATAAGCTTACATGCACATCCATTACATTCATATATCATAAACATTGATAGACCATATTTTATTGCATCATACATATCATGCAACATAACTTTGTGTTTCAGCTAACATTTTACCCTTTTCAGGATGAGATTAAAAGCTATCGTTAATGACTATTCAAAGATTTCAGATACAGTACGGATACACTCCAAGACATGGAAGTCATTCTTCTATTCATTCGGATCTCTTATTCAGATACAGTATAGATACAACCCAGACGCAGAGGTCATTCTACTACTCATTCAGACTTCACCAATCAGATACAGACTAGATACGCTCTAGACCTGGAATCCATTCTATTTCTCATTCAGATTCAACTATCAACCTCAAATTCAGATAAACTCCGCCACGGACGTCATTCTGTCACTTACTCAGATCCCAGTTACAATACGGATACAGTCCAGACACGGAAGTCATTCTGCTACTCATACAGGTCTCAACTTCAGATACAGTCAAGATACGCACCAGACACGGTTCCCATCCTGTCACTCAATCAGAATTTATCCCCAGCCCAAATATGCTCCATACACGGATGTTTTTCTGTCGCCCATTCAGAATTCAGATACAATACAGATACACTCCAGACACGGCAGTCATTCTGATATTCATTCAAGAATCAAATACAGTTACAGCTCAGATATGCTCCAGACACGGACGCCATTCTTTTGCTCATATGAATCCAATCTCCAGATACAACTCAGATACGTTCCAGATACGGATACCATTCGGGTGTTCATTCTCCTGATTTTCAACAAACAGTCTTGGATGGCATCTTTAAGCCCATCTCTAGCAAGATTCTACCCTCTCCAAATGGAATCTTTAAGCCCATTCCCTCATTTACATTTTGACGAGTGCAAATTTACGGGCACTCTAGTGTCCAATCCTCTTTTACCTTCGAGTCAAGAAAGGCAAGCTCGCCAATCTAACTCTTCAGGTTCAAGAAGATTGAACAGGGGCAGCTGTTGTACCCCAAAATTTTCCCTCTCATTTTTATCAAGATTTCCCCTCACAAGACTCTTTGAACTCCAGACAGGATTAGGGTTTGCTCTGCTCAAGACATCTCCTTGCACTGATGACCTAAATTAGGGTTTTAGTCTGCACATGGACTTTTGGACTTTCAATGCTAAAAGTGACTTTCACACTTAATTTTGGACTTATAAGATTTCCTCTACCAAGTTTCAAGCTTTGAATCAAATTTTTGCCCAGTCAATTGGACAGTTGACCTATAAATCAGTTGTATTGGGGAAAAAGTCAACTGTGGCCAATTTACTGTAAAACCTCATAATTTTTGGTCCACATCAACATTATAGACTCATATGAACCATTTGATCAAGTTTGGACCACAACTCCTCAAGAAATTTGATCAGATCATCAAAAGGGCAAAATGGTCATTTTTAGGGTTTTGATTGTATAAGGGCAATTTCTGATTTTTTTTCACCTAGCCAATGGAAAATTGGGTTCAAGCATGGATTCAAGGACTCAATGCCATCATCTTGACCTATTCACAAGGTTCAAAAGATCCCAAATGCATTGAATTGACAGATGAATTTTTCAGTCAACTGATCAAAATTTGACTGTACACTGAAAAGTCAAACTTTGACTTTTTGGTCAAAATCAAGTGCCAAGGGTCATTTCTCATCAATATGTGTCAAAACATGAAACTTATTCATCAAGAAACCTAATTTTGCAAATTAGGGTTTAAGATTGAAAAATTTCATAACTTAGAATTTTTCTAAGTTATGAAATTTTCTTATTTTTTCCCAACTTTGCCCAACATTTTCTCTATGATGAAATTGGATTCAAACAAAACTTCCAACATGAAAGTTGTAGTTCTCCACAAAGTCTACAACTTTTATTCATAAATATTTCCAAAAATAAGCTTGTATCTCAAGTTATGATTTTTGGAACAAGGGTCCCTAAAACTTTTAACTTAGTGAAATTTTGCCCTAGTTTAGGCAGGATTTTGACCTATCTTCATGGCAACTTTTGACCTAGTTCCACTTGGAATCTCAAAATTAATTTCAAATATGGATTGTGAAGCATGTTACAAGCTTTCCAAAATGTCTAAGAACTCTCCAAAATCATTTATGGTTAGGGAGAATCGAAGGTTTAAATTTGGCAAAAACTCACTTTGATCCATGGCATGTTCTATGTTGCTACAAGTTGCAATTTACATCCAACATTGTTTATACTTAATTACAGGTATCTAAACCCTTCCACACTCAAGATTTAAATGCAAATCCAATGGATTGAAGCTTTGTTCTGATCATTAGAGGATGACACAAGAGATTAATCCAAAAATAGCAAAAAGGCAACATTGCCATTTTTGTCAAAATTTGCTTTATGTCAAATTGCATCCCTTGAACCAAATCTTAGATAGCAAACAATATCCACAAACTTAGGGGGCCAAGATCACCAAGTGCATGATGGAAGATAGCCTGTACTGGCCTGTCTTGTACCACTTCACATACTTACTTAAAAAACAAGTAAACTTGCCAAAGAGCCACAACTTGAGTATCTATTATAACCAACTCTTGCAAGCATTTGAAACAAGTTTTACACATTACCTTGAGCCAGAAACACGAGTTATTCAACCCTCAAGCCTTCTAAAACACAAAATCACCTTCCTCTTGTAAAACAAGGCAGTTTCTGCACTTTGAGTTGCATAACAAAAACTACTCGTGCATTTTGCCCCAAACCTGTTCCAATACCTTCCATATAACCCACCCGAGCTATCCCAACCATTGGCCATTGACTGTAACTCCATTTGCAAGCTTCACCATTTCTGTTTTTAGTGTGTGCAGGTTGACTTCTACAAGCTTGTTTAAGTAAATCCAAAGCAAACTAAGCATTGGGGAAGGTCAGAGGAAGTTCAAGCAAGCTCCCGAGCATCTCAGGCCTCATTGAAAACCTCCACATTGCCATACACGAGTTCAACTGAAACAGGTATTTGTCAACTTTCTATCACTCTATTTAGGAATCATTAGGCTTAAGTTTGTGAATAAAAAATGTAGTACTCATAGCCCTTAAGCTGTACATATGCTTAGTTTTCACTTAAGTTAAGTGTGCTGAGAGAATTTGATTAATGAACTTCCTGAAAAAGTTAGGTTAGAAATTAGGGCCAGAGAAATTCTCTCTGGTCTTTAAGAGTTAGATTAAGTTTTTTATATGGTTAGAATCGTATGATCATGCTCTATAACTTTCATGTTTCAAGTTTTCGTTTTTAAGCATAAATGTAGGAGATACGAGTTGTACATCAGAACACGCGTTTTTATGTTTGAATGAAGGTTGGATATGAAGTGTTGGGTTGGGCTTGGCTTGGCATGACTTTTTGCACCCCCTGATCTGCTTTTTGCACCCCCTGACCCATTTCATTATATTTTTGTATTTTTTCTATTTATTTTTTATTTCTGATTTTATTTTATATTTTCTAAACTTAAAAATATCAAAAAAAAATTTCATAATTTTTCACATTTTATTTTATTATTTTTTAGACATAAAAATAATTATTAAATAGTATATACTTTTATTTTCTTTAATAAAAACTTATAAATATTATAGAAATATTATATATTTTTATTTTTATTATTTATACATATAAAATAATATTTTGTCACATGTTTTATTTCTTAATATCCTTGTATATACTTATATTTATTTTCTTGTACATAAAATAAATAATATAATATATATTATCTTAAAACATAAAAACTAGGGTTTCCACCCTTACTAAAAATAATATTTTTTCTAATATATTTTATTTTTTGACACTTGAATATATTTTTTATTTATTTTATTGTACATAAATGAATAAATATTATAATTTTCATACATATTCTTAAACCAAAAATTAGGGTTTTACCCTTAACAAAAATAACCTTTTTTTTTCATTTTTCTTTTTTAATACATTAAATATTATATTCTTACATATAAAAATAAACAAAAACATTTTTTTGCATATTTATAATATATTGCCTATTTATATTTAATTTCTTATTTAAATATTGTTTATTTATCATTTGAGCAAAGAAATTCAATTTGGATGTAATAGTAAAACTTAGGGTTTTAATTTCTTGCAAAATAATTCCCATTCAAAATTGTATCCCCCTCTCCATATCAATGTTGTAATAGCTTAGATTACTTTTGCGCATTTATGCTTTCAAATATGTCATGGTAGAGATTAGGGTTTGTATGCAATATCCAAAATCAAAACAAATAGCTAGACCTAATACAAGACATAAAATGCATGAAATTGATAACACAATGCACATAAGCATCCCTAGGGTTTCACCCACTTGTTGCCTTTAAAATGGCCATGGTATGCATGTTGAGTATCTTGGCAAAACAAAAACAAAATAAAAAGATCATAGTCCCTCGATGACGCTATCTTGGTTGCCTATACAAAATGATCTAGTCCCTCAAAAATTTGCTAAAGATACTTATCACAATTGCTATCATGGTCAATACGATGACCCACGCCTGTCCCGTTTAACATCCAAACACAAGGTTGTTTACCAAATGCAATGGTAAAACAACACTGTCAAAAGGATTAAAAATGTGTAGGAAAGACTCTTGAGTAGATAGGGTGGACAACTCTTAGTTACTTGATCAAAACTTGCAAACATCCTTTCTAATTTCAAAACACACAATTTCAAAACATTTTTTCCAAAACAAACTTTCAAACTTTCAAACATTGAAACATATTTTCAAAATACAAACACCTTTGTATACATTCGAACAAGAATCATTACAAAGGTTGCCTAGACAAAAGGCCTCTTTTCAAAACCACACATAAAGCACCATTTCAAACAATTGAAAAGCAAAAGCAAGTGATCTAAACAAGTAACTAAGAGCCCATGGATAACCATGGATGAAAAGGGTGCTTGCACCTTCCTTTTTCATAATCTACCCCCCGAACCCAAGAAAACATATCAAAGGTCTTTCCTGTGCTTTTTGACCTTTCCTTTGGATAAAATAAAAAGTCAGTGGCGACTCTTGTTAAACCGAAACATTTGCGAACACAAACGCAAAACCTCAAGTCAGTTCTCCCACCGTATCACACTCACAGTTTTTGGGATACCCTGGATTTACAAGCTTTTGAAGAGGTATTGGCACTCCTCATCTACGGGATGGTACTATTCCCTAACGCAGACCGACTCGTAGATGTGAATACGATTAAGGTTTTTCTGTCTCATAATCTGGTGCCTACATTACTTGGGGATATTCTGCACTCTCTGCATGCTCGCACTCTAAAGAGAAGGGGGACCTTCCTATGTTGCACCCATCTACTGGCTAGGTGGTTTATTTCGCACCTACCCAAGTCTATTTTGAAGAATGAGCAGGGTATGAAATGGTCTCATAGGCTGATGTCTCTTATGCGTTCAGACATTCATTGGTGTTCACGGTCCTCGGGAGATGTTACCATCATCAATCGCTGTGGTGAATTCCCTAATGTACCTCTCTTAGGTATTAGGGGAGGAATCACTTATAATCCTTATTTGGCACTACGACAGTTTAGTTATGCGAGAAGGGATGGTCCTCATGATACACTTATCCAAGGAATCACCTTCGACTATGAGAATGATGCTCAGGGTTACCGTAAAAGGTTCATGCGAGCTTGGGGCATGGTACATAGAGTTGATAGCAATACATTGGGGTACAAGAACTCAATCCCTCTTGAGCCTTATCTCAAATGGGTACAAGCCCGTGCCCAAAGTCTTATAATGCCTTACCCTGCCATCCTACCTATGATTATGGAACCGGTTGCTAAAGGAGGCACTCCCTTTCTTGTTCTTCATCCTGACATGCTAACTGATCATGAGGAGTTACAAAAATCCTGGGTTCAACTTAAAGAGGAGCGGGATACATTTGAAACTCAATTCTATGCCAGTAAGAAGAAGGTCCTGGAACTCACTAGGCTACTTCATGAAGAGGGGAATATAAACGCCTACGTTGCACCAAAGAGGATGCGCTCATGGGAGACCTAGTTTTCTTTTGCTTTAAGTTTTGTTTGATTGTAAGCCTAAAGGGCACTCTTTGTAATAGTCCGAACTTATTAATACAATTAACGTGTGTTTCTTTTGGTTAAACAAATTTGAGCTTTTAAAAATCCTTGAAATCATTGCATGCGCATATCATCCATGACATTGCATAAACATGTACCATAACAAGTTTCACATCTTCTTCGTTGTTTATTTCAGCAATAATGTCTTCTGAACAAAGCATCAAGGATCTACAGGAACAAAATGCCCAATTTCAGCAGATGTTCGTAGCCTTAGCTAAGGGGCAGGAAGATCTGAAGGCCCTTATCCTGAAGGAGAAGAAGAAGAAGACCTCTGGTGTTCTGAATCTGGGAAGAAGATTCAAAGGACCATTGAAGCAACCAGTGGATATGACCTCCTCATCTAAAGAAGGGGAGAATTAAGAGAGAGAGAGAGAGAGAGAGAGAGAGAGAGAGAGAGATAAGGGAGGAAGACCCTAGCCCTGAAGTTTCTGATAATGACACAGACTACAATGATGAATAGTATCCTCCTACTGAGGATAGATACAAACAGTTAGAGGATCGGCTGAGCGCAATGGAGATCCAGATAATACCAGGGCTCGATTTCGAAGAGCTGGGTTTGGTATCTGGGGTAGTCATCCCACATAAGTTTAAGGCTCTAGTTTTTGTGAAGTATGATGGGGTGTCTTGTCCCAAGCTTCATCTCTGTTCCTATGTGAGGAAGATTCAGCCTCACACTGCTGATAGGAACTTATGGGTCCATTTCTTTTAGGACAGTCTGTCTGGAACTCAACTCGAGTGGTTCTATCAGTTGGAGGGAACCAATATCCGTAACTGGGAGGATTTGGCTGCTGCTTTTTTATTAGCAATATCAACATAATGCTGACTTTTCCCCTACCCGTACTCAACTCCAGAGTATGTCCATGGGTGCAGGTGAAGGTTTCAAGGATTATGCGCAGAAGTGGAGAGATCTGGAAGGGAGAGTCCAACCCCCTTTGTCTGATAGGGAGTTGGTTGACATGTTTCTTGGGACGCTGTATGGTTCATTCTTCAATCAGCTGATTGGCAGCTCCTCAGCTGGTTTCACCGAGCTGATATTAATTGGAGAAAGGATAGAAGTTGGGATCCGGAGTGGCAAAATACAGAAAGATACCTCGTCAACTTCAGTGAAGAAGCCTTTCACGGGTAAAAAGGAGGCCAGTGCCATTTATAGCCCAAGAGGTTAGAGCAGAGCTGAACACCGTCTAACTGTAGGGGCTATAATGATACCTAGGCCTGCGGCTACCCTACAATGAAACAATCAACAAAGGGTAGAAAGACCGCAAAGGTAGTTCACCCGAATTAATATGACATTGGCTGAAGTTTTACCCCATCTGTTAATATCCAACTTGGAAACCTTGAAAGAGGCTCCCAAAAATCCTAACACCACATATCCTCGGTACAATCCAAATGCTCGGTGTGCTTACCATTCTGAGAGTCCTGGCCACAATACAAATGACTGTTGGGCTCTATGAAATAAGATACAAGATCTAATTGAAGCCAAGGAGATTGAGTTTGATGCTCCGGAGAAGCCTAATATCATAACTGCTCCCATGCCCTAGCACAACCATGGATTTAATTCCATTGATACTGTTGTACCCCAATTTCCCCCCTAAGATCCATTCATTATACCATGTTGATTCATTCATAACAAGATCACATTAGGATTCTTGGTTCCCCTCCCTATATTTAGCTTTGCTCTTTGAGGAATCACCAAGCACCTTGACTTGTGTTCTTTTGTGATCATGAATATTTGTTGTCTTGATTTCTTCTCTTAATTAATAAAATTCAATGTTGGTTTGTCTTGCTTGTTACTCATGTAGGTAAAGCCAATAAGATTCAGAAGTTGCTCCATGGGTTCATGAGTTTATTTCCATGCCCTAGTCAATAAAGCTTGAGAATTTCAAACCTCACCATTAGATTTGTTTTTTAAGAAATGGAATGGCAAAGTTATTTTGGTTCACTACATTTCCAAGTCATCAAGATTGATTCAAAAATGCAAAGGATTGATTGAAGAAGTTGTCATGGTTGGACAAAGTCTTGTTCCCATTGATCACAAGTGCATATTTCTATCAATTCTCAAGATATGTAAGTGGTTTTGGTGGCTATGAATTCTCATTTTCATCCTAAATAACTTCTATCTATAAATCAAGAGTATTAGTACAAGAAGGTAGTTCAAAAGTGTCAAGGTTCCTCAAAGCATTTTCTTGATATAAGAGCCAGGGTTTTGAACTTCAAAGAAGTATATCTTGCTCATATTTTGGTATTTTTGAGTGATTCCAAAGACATACTTCTCTTAAATGGGTTATTAACAAATCACTTCAAAAGTTTCAAGGAGTTTTCATGTGGAAGAAACTTTATGATGAAGAAAGATTACCAGTCCTCCAGATGAACCCCCAATTTCTCATGGGTGACTTCAAATGATCATAACTTGGTCAATTTTTATCACCTTAAGCCTACTCTTTTTCCATAATGATCTTAAGAATGTGAAATTTATTCCTTCTTTTATATTCAAAGTGATAAAATGGATGGAAGATGCCCTAAGGATACAAAATATTATAGGTCAATTCATGATTTTTTGCCAACTTCAACAATTCATAACTCTCTCAATTTTTGGAGATTTTGAATGGTTCAAGTTTCAAAATTTCATTCAAGAGGTCTATTTCATTGCATCTTTTTTGGTCAAGAGTAAATTCCAAGTGGAAAGCCATGTTTGGATGCAAAACATTATAGGTCACTTTTGAAGAAACATTTGAAATATTTCTAAGTATGGAAAGTCAACATTTTTTCTCCAACTTTGACTCAACACAACTTTCAGCTCAAGCATCCATTTGATTCCATTCTTTTTCCATTTCAAAGCTTGTAACCTCATCGTTCCGAAGCATCAAGAATCATGCCCTAAGACCCCTTGAGTTGAAAATGCCATTGGTCAGAAGTTGGCACTTTGAAAATGAATTTCTCACCAAGTTAGAATTTTAAAATCCATAATGTAGCCTCTAATCACAAGTTTTCCACACGTTTTTGCCTCTAATGTTTAGTGAAGTTCCAGAATTTTTAGCACCTCAAAACGCAAGGATTGGATGAGTTTTGATAAATATTAGATCACACATCACTCGTGCATCAGGTTTACATGAATTCCCTCCAAAATGCATCATTCACTCTTCCTTTTGATACCATTTGCTTCTCCTATAAATACATGAACTATCCCATTCATTTTCTCAAGCTTGGATAGCCAGAATCACCCTGCCAAACTTGTTCCATAACTCTGAATTCAGCAACTTTGAAACCCATTCACAAGCCTTTTTCAATCCGATTTTTTCATCAATTCACCTTCCTTGATCTTCCCTGAAGCTAACCATATTATTACATTCAAGAATCGTGCCCTATACTGCTCCATAGAAGTCCAGTTTCAGAGCTCTGCAACTCAACTTCAATAGGTAGATTCCTTCATTAATTCTTCAAAACTTTGATATCATTTTGATGCTCTCATTGCCATGGTTCTAGTTGCAACACTTACCTTTTACTGGAAACACGTTTTTACCATGAAATTTCAAATCCTTTTTCAAAACTTTCTTTCCAAATTGCTTGGGCTACAGTTTATATAAATTTGGCGCGAGGGTGTGGTTGTCTTCGTCTTGAAGAGACGAAGCGAATGACATAGGTCTGAGCTTCTGATTTTACAGTTTGAGAGACCTGCAATTCATGATGGCTGGAGGTTGAAATGACCAACGTATCATCTTCCAACCAATGATGGCACGCCACTTGTTATTTTTGAATTCTGATTTAATAATTGATTCAGTGCTTTATTCACTAATGACCATGATATGCACAGCGCGCCAGATTCCTTGGATTTGATTACTAACGCGTTTTGACTCTCATCCAATGGTCCACATATTTTTTACTTTTATTTTCTTTTCTGATTTTTATATTTAATTGTTTTAAACTTCAAAAATCATAGAAAATTCATTTTTAGTCCAAAAAATCTGAAAAAATTATGAAAAATATTTTTGATTATTCTCTTTCTGAATTTTAGTTTTTCACAATTTAATTTTGTGTTTTGGTATTTTTATTAATTTATACTTTATTTGAATTATTTTAAATGTTTAAAAATACTTTTATGCTTTTTTAAATTCTGAAAAAATTATGGAATGATCCAATGATATTGTGACAAGTATTGTTGACCTTATTTTATTTTTGTTTCTGACTTTTTTATTTTATTTTTATCATTTTTGGTTTATTTTACCCCTTTCTTTTAATTTTAAAAATAGTTTCTGACTTTAAAAAATTACCAAAAAATTTATAAAATCATTTGAGTTCTTTTTTGAATTTTCTATGGTCTTACTTTTTATTTCTTGATTAATTTGAACATATTTGATAGTTTTCTCTTTTATTTCTATTTTTAAACATTATTTTTAAACATTTTTGTATATATTAAAATGTAATATTATTTTGTGACTATTTTCTGGCTGATCTTGGTTTAAATTTTTGATCATGAACTTTATTAACATCATTGGATCCATGGTGTTGAGTCTAACTCCACAAAAATGGATGAATGATTTTAATAATAGTTTGATTAAATTTAATCCAAAAGTGGTTTGTATATTCTATCTCACCCCTCTTCATCTCATCCCCTTCTTATTGCACTAAATGTTGTTGGAGCATGATCTCTATATCATGTCTTAAAACAAATGGTGCATAGATTGCTATTGATCGACCTCAAAATAGGTGTGACTTCTATATAAGTCCACTTACGATTGCTTAACAAAGCGCTAAATTTTGTCCCGATTCGAATGAATGATCATTCGTGGCCCAAACTTATGTTTTGCAAGCCCAAGCATGTTAATTTGATCTCTTTGATCCAATAATATTGAGATTCATTGTGTGGAGGCTTTGGTTCTACCAATCCTCTAATGGATCTACAATACCTTTGGTCAACAAGGATCACTTAAACATCGTTGATCATTAAATGATACTCATAAGGATTCCAAATGGATGATATACTTGACAAAAAGAAAATGCAACTTGTTGTGTGGAGGCTTTGGTTCTACCAATCCTCTAATGAGTTCCAAATGCAAGTTTCAAGATGATCATCCAGCTAACCACTAATCACTAACAATTGACTTTATCCTTTATTCTTTTATTATATTCCCCTTTTATTTTTATGCACTATTTACTTTTAGCATTTACATTTCATGCCATTTTCATCTTTGCTCATTTGAGAATTTACCTTCTTGTCATTTTTATTTTGCTCACTTGAGTTTTTATTTTCTTTTCTTAAGATACTTAATAATCAACATAAACCATAAAATCCTTAATTATAATTTGACTATTTGGTTACTATCCTTCGCATTATGGAGCATTGGACTTTTTGGACTTAGGATTAGAAACCTTGGCCTATGATTGGAGACCTTGTGATCTTATCCGATTATTTTGTCTAGAGCTCTTGAGGTTTACCTTAAGACATTGGGTTGTTTGTTTGTTTTGTGTGCAGTTTATTATGATTACATCTTTTGTTTGTAATCTGGAATTCACCCGTATACAGCCGTTACTCTGCCCAATTTTTGCGAAGACTTGATACACTTGAAGTTTGGTTCTCTCAAGAGGTCTAGTATTTTGGTTTGTTTGGTTTCAATCCAAAGAATGGGAATTCTATCTTGGCTCATGGTGTCAAGTATTGACTTCTTGTTGGTTAGATGGTTCTTATCCCTAGCTTTTACCTTATGCTTTAGTATAGTCTCTTTGTGATACGATGGCAGAACCGACTATTAATACTGGTTTGTGTTTTTTTTGTTCGCAAAATGTCGCGGTAAGCAAGAGTCGCCACCGACTTTTATTTTATCCAACAAGGAAAAGGAAAAAGAACAGAAAAAACCTTTTTCGAGATGTTTCTGAGTACGGGGGGTAGATTATAGAAAGGGAAGGTGTTAGCACCCTTTCCATCCATGGTTTTTCATGGGCTCTTAGGTACTTGCTCATTTTAAAATTTCTTGTATGTGTGCTTGTTTTGAAAAGTTTTACTTCATGATAATCCTTGTATCAGTCCTCAAGAGTGTGACAAAGTTGTTTTTGAAAATTGTTTTGAAAAGTGTTTGTGTGAAAAAGTTTGTTTGTTTTGAGCAAGTACCTAGGAACTAATCTACCTACTCGAAAAAGATTGTTCGTTTTCCTTTAGACAGCGCTATCCTATTATTAAGGAATAGGTAGCACCGTCGTTGGAATTTCAAGGGACATTCGAAGGGACGTTATGGTCATTGAAGGCAACATGTAAGGATACCTTAGCATTTCGAAGGGACTGTCATCATATAGGCGACATCGAAGGATAAGATCATTTCTCGTAGGCAACTCGAGGGATGTTAAGGGACTATGATCTTTATGATGACTTTTAGATTGAGGGTCATTTGCTAAGATATCCCTACGTTCGAGGGATATGGCCAATTTTTTCCGAGGCAACCAAGTGAGGCAAACCCTAGGATTGAGCATGTGCATATGTTTGATTTCAGTTATTTAATCTTTGCACAATTAAGGTGATCTACTGTTTTAATTTTATTTGTCTTTTGCATGCAAGCCTATTATCCATACATCTAGACAGTTCATAGTTGCGGAAATTAAAAGCAAAAAAGTAAATCTACGCTATTACAAGGCTTCGGGGAGGGGATTACATGACCAAAAACCGGGGATTAAACAGTAAATAACATGCGGTAAACTCTAATTAAAAACTATTACAAACCCGAAGCAAATACAATAATTGGAAAATAAAATATTGCGCGCGAGAATTAAGTACGGGAATCAAAGTTTAAATTCTAAAATCTAATTAATTAAAGAGAAAATATTTTTTTGTATTTTATTGTTGAGAAAAATATTTGAAATCTTAACCTAAATCTAATTAATTAAAGAAAAATATTTTTTGGTATTTTATTGAGAAAATTAAATATTTGTGAATTAAACCTAATTTGTCTAATTAATTTTAATTATGAAAACAATCAAGTCAATATCATTAAATTAATTATTTTCCAAAAAAACTAATTTTAATAAAAAAACCTAATTCTACATTTTTGTGGTTTTCTTGATTTTATGATTAAATAAAAAAATGATTTTTTTTGTTTTGTAAAAAAAGTAATTAATAAATAATTAAAAAAAAAAAGAAATAAAGAAAAGAGAAAAAGAACTTGGGCCTGTGATGAAAGCTGAATGGGAGGTGTGACGCCTGAATTTCATTGAGCCCAAATCCTTTGGCCCAATCAGGCGTTTGGATCCAGTGCTGGCCATGTTTGAGCGTTCACCGTGGTCTGCATGTGTTGAGTGTTAGATCTGGATATGATGAGATCTTGTGGTATGGTGATGGTGTAAGTTCAGATGCGCCTAAGAGGGGGGGGGGTGAATTAGGTTCTTTAAAACTTTTTCTGAATTGTATGAATATTTTTGCAAGTGTTTCTTTTCTTTCTTTTTGTGATAAGTGATGAAAGCAGTAAATGCGGAAAGTAAAGAACACAATGATGTATCCTGGTTCCCCTCACAGTCCGAGAGTACTCCAGTCCCCTTTCAACATGAAAGAGATTTCCTTATTGTTGGTAATTTGTACAAAGACTACCTAACAAGCCAAGAACAATCCTCTTGGACCAAGAACAATCCTCTTGGATTTTCACTAAGACCACAAAGAGAACAATCCTCCCTAAGTGTCTTTCTTGTTTCCAACAATCCTGAAAACAAGTGCAATAGTTTGTTTGATTTTGTATAAGAATTTGAAAGTGTAAGAGCAATGTCAATCACTTGATTAATCTTTTCTTATCAATATGAAATTTAAGATGGAATACTCTTCTAAGTGCTCAAGAACAATTTTCAGAATGCATATGAAAATGATGAACAAAATATCTTGAGTAAAAAGAGTATAATCAAAAGAATAGAAAGTTGTTACATTTTTGTGATTGATTCTTTTTGATTTATTTTTGATTGATTTTCAAAATTCTAAAGTGAAAATAATTTATAGTGTAGTAATGCCTTTTCAATGAAACATAGCAATGTTTAGACCATTTTTACTAAAATAATGTATATGAAAAGATACAAGCATTGCCATGAAAAGGTGTTACCAAAGCTTGCTGGAAAAATAATTTTTTTCAAAATTTAAGGCACAACAACCGATTGCACCAGAGCAGCAATCGATTGCAGCATAGCAACGTTTTAAAAAATTGAAATTTATAACTAGGACAACCGATTGTCATTGAGGAGCAATCGGTTGCTCTAAAGCCAACGTTCAAAAAATTTGAAAATAAAACACATGACAATCGATTGCTGCCAGACGACAACCGATTGCATGTCAAACAGAATCAAATGTTTCTTGGATGCAACCGATTGTCGTTTTATGACAATCGATTGCTTCAGTACAAAAATTGAAAAAAATATTATTTTCAAAGATTTTAAACAATTTAAACTATCCTTCTTTAAGCATACTTAGTATATACTCAAAATATTATTTTAATAAATTAAATGCATGATTAAAAATAGTTTTGAGCACTAAGAGCATAATATCAAAAATCTCATATACCTTAAGCCATAAGTCTTGAAATATTGATCTTGATCAATGAATCTTTGCTTGAGATAAATATTCTATCTTGATCCATTCATTTTTGTATGCTAGCTTCTCTTCATCAAAACATTTGGAAATCTTGATTTCACATTCTCCCCCTTTTTTGATGATGACAACCATTGCTTGAAGTTTGGAGTGCATCTTGGTTTTCTCTAATCAAATACTCCCCCTAAATCAAATACTCCCCCTTAATCTATTGCATGAGAATTTTGAAGATTGCTTGCTTTCTGCAATTTGGGTTAGAGAAAACAAAAAAGAAACTACAAGGTCTTCTCCCCCTTTGTCATTAGCAAAAAGGAATGGGAAAGAAGATCATAAAATTTTGCACATAGGAACAACATAGCATAAAGAAAGTTTGCATACATAGATATAACAGAAACAAAGTGCACAAAACGAAAAGGATTTCATGGTCATATATCAAAAAATTTAGTAATAAAAACATGGATCATGATATATTACCATAAATTTAAGATTAAGATCATAGCCATGTACCTTAATTAGATAATGTCATTTTCGTCCAAGATACCTAGTTGTCTTCGGATCTTGAAGAATGGTTCTCTTGCCAACGGTTTAGTGAAAATATCTGCTAGTTGATTATGCGTATCCACGAAGGTGACTTCGACATCTCCTTGAAGTACATGATCACGAAGAAAGTGATGTCGAATGTCGATATGCTTTGTTCTAGAATGCATCACAAGATTTTTTGTAATGTTGATTGCACTTGTGTTGTCGCATCGGAGTGAAATGCATCCAAGGTCGAGTCCGTAGTCACAGAGTTGTTGCTTGAGCCATAGAATTTGCGCACAGCAACTACCCGCTGCAATACATTCCGCCTCGGCCGTACTAAGAGCCACACAAGCTTGTTTCTTGCATGCCCAAGAGACTAATGCATTTCCCAAAATGTGACAAGTGCCACTTGTGCTTTTTCTATCTGTTTTACATCCTGCATAATCAGCGTCAGAATAACCAATTAAAATGCATATATTACCTTTTGGGTACCAAAGGCCGACATTGGTTGTTCCTTTGAGATATTTCATGATTCTTTTTACCACCATGAGGTGAGATTCCTTCGTGTTTGCTTGAAATCATGCACACAGACATACATTGAACATGATGTCAGGACGACTTGTTGTCAAGTATAACAGTGAGCCAATCATGCCTCGATATTTTGTAATATTAATGGAAATACCTGATTCATCTTGATCAACATAAGTACCGGAGCCCATTGGCGTGTGCATTGATTTGAAATTATCCATATCAAACTTTTTCAAAAGTTCCTTGCAATATTTTGATTGATTGATGAAGATACCATCGTTCAGTTGCTTAATATGCAATCCAAGGAAATAGTTCATCTTGCCCATCATAGACATCTCAAATTCTCCTTGCATCATCAATGAGAATTCTTCACACAAATCTTGGTTAGTTGAACCAAATATAATATCATCGACATAGACTTGTACTAATAAAGTGTTACCTTTGATCTTCTTTATGAACAAGGTCTTATCCACTTTACCTTTCTCGAAACCTTTTTCGCATAAGAATGTACTGAGTATGTCATACCATGCTCTAGGTGCTTGTTTTAAACCATAAAGAGCTTTTCTCAACTTAAAGACATGTGAAGGATTCTTGAAGTCTTCAAAGCCCGGGGGTTGTTTGACATAGACTTCTTCATTGATGTAGCCATTTAAGAATGCGTTTTTGACGTCCATTTGGTAAAGCTGAAAATTCAATGAACAAGCGTAAGCAAGTAAAACACGGATAGCTTCTAACCTTGCAACCGGAGCGAAAGTTTCTTCAAAGTCAATTCCCTCTTCTTGGTTGTATCCTTGGGCTACTAATATTGCTTTGTTTCGGACAATTATACCGTTCTCGTCAAGTTTATTATTGAACACCCATCTTGTACATATGATGTGTTTGTCACTTGGTCTAGGAACAAGTTCCCAAACTTGATTTCTCTCGAACTGATTTAATTCTTCTTGCATAGAAATTATCCATTGGTTGTCTCCTAATGCATCGTCGACTTTGGATGGTTCGATTTGAGAGACGAACGCCATGTTTAAGCAAGCATCTTTGAGATTCAATCTTGTTGAAATGCCTTGACTTATGTCACCGATGATCTTATCAATAGGGTGATCTCTATGGGTTCTCCATTCCTTAGGTAGTTCATGAATATTTGATTCATCCGGAATTTGTTCTTCTTGTTGTTCCAATTTATTCTCATTGTTGGTCTTAGAGCCATCTTCTTGAGGAATATCTAGAATCTCATCATCATTATTTAAAACAATAGTATCCTCCTCGGAGGGGTTAGATTCATCAAATGATACATGCATAGATTCCTCAATAGTTAAAGTTCTTTTATTGTATATACGATAAGCTTTACTAGATAAGGAGTAACCAAGAAAAATACCTTCATCTGATTTTTCATCAAACTTACCAAGGTTGTCTTTGTCGTTGTTAAGGACAAAACATTTGCAGCCAAAGACATGAAAGAATGAAATATTTGGTTTCTGTGATATGGTGGGAGAACTGACTTGGGATTTTGCGTTTTTGTTCGCAAATGTTCGGTTTAGCAAGAGTCGCCACCGACTTTTTATTTTATCCTAAGGAAAGGTCAAAAAAGCACAGGAAAGACCTTTGAGATGTTTTCGTGGGTTCGGGGGGGGGGGGGGGGTAGATTATGAAATGGGAAGGTGCTAGCACCCTTTTCATCCATGGTTTTCCATGGGCTCTTAGTTACTTGTTTTAGATCACCTGCCTTTGCTTTTCAATTGTTTGAAATGGTGCTTTGTGTGTGTGGTTTTGAAAATGTTTTGAAAAAGATGTCTTGTCTAGGCAACCTTTGTAACAATTCTTATTTGAATGTTTTACAAAGGTGTTTGTCTTTTTGAAAAGATGTTTCAATGTTTTTGAAAGTTTGTTCTTTGAAGTTGTGTTGTGGAGTGTGCTTTGAAAAATGGCAAGGATGTTTTGCAATATTTTTGATCAAGTAACTAAGAGTTGTCTACCCTATTTTACTCAAAGATCTTTCTTATGTTTTTAACCCTTTTAACAGTGTTGTTTCACCATTGTATTTGGTGAACAACCTTGCGTTAGGATGTGAACGGGACAGGCGTGGGACGTTTGTATAGTCATAGAAGGCAACATATGGGACGTTTTAGCAATGTCGTTTTAGGGACTAGATCGTTTACCGAAGGCAACATCGAGGGTCATCGAGGGACTACGATCTTTTATCGAGGGTCTTTGCTAAAACGCCCATGTTCGAGGGACATGACTATTTTCCGATAGGCAACAAGTGAGATTACCCTAGAGGTGCATGTGTGAATAATGTGTTTGATTTGCATGTATTTAGTCTTTGATTAGGGGTTGTCTACTTGTTGGTTTTATCTTGCCATACACACCTAGTTACTAGCATTTGTACAAAAGTAATAAAAAGTGCAAAAAATAAATCCTACACTATTACAACCATATTGAAGTGCATAGAAATGTAAAGGTAAAAATAAGATAAAAAGAAATAAAAAAATGAGCTCCTTCGATTTGGGCAGGAGCAGCCTTCGATTTGCATTCTGCTGGCCTCCTTCGATTGGGACTAGTAGCCTTCAATTTGCATTCTGTTGGCCTCCTTCGATTGGGGCTGGCAACAACAAAGTCACGTCTTTCGATTAGGCCTTGGCAGGGGCGAGGTCCTGTCCTTCGACTAGGCAAAGGCAGCAGCAAGTTGTATCCTTCGACTGGGGCCTGGAAGTCAGTGTATGGTTTTCCTCCTGGTTGTCTCTTTCGTTCGACCTGGAGAAAGAGGATAGAAGCTAGAAGCTTCGTTTCCTATTTCCTGTTTCCTGTTTCTTTCATTTAAAGCATTAAATGGCAACATGGCCTGAGGCCATGCTAGTATTTGTTTGGTAAACAGTTTAACAGTTAAAGCAAGTTCAGGTAAACAGAAAGCAAAAACGAAAGGGATAGCTCTGAAAAATATGTTAAAAGGGTGGAATCGAAAGGAATAGTGGTATGTACATGTTTCAAACGAACGTAAAGATTATTTACATGTTATGCCACGAAACGAAAAGTTCAAAGGTAAGAAAAACTTACCTTGCTTCAGGACTTGAATGGATGTGGGATTCGAACTTGAACTGCTACCTGGACGTTTCTGGAATTCGAAGAGTAGTCACAAGGGGTTTGCTTTTGGTTCAAAGAGTTGTTACAGAAGGTTGTCTTTGAGTTTGAACAAACTTCTATGTGTGGGGTGTTCTTCAGAATCGAAAGAGGTGAGTGTTTGGGATTCTGTTTTTTTTTATTTCTCAAGTGTTGATGAACTTGAGAGTTTTGTTGTGTTTGAGAAAATTTGGGGGATTCGTTTCACTGGTCCAAAAGATCCTCCCTCAACTTTGCAAAATTTCCTATATTTATAGAGAAAGAATGGACATGTTCGTCCATAGCCAGCCTTGCAAAGAATAATAAAATAATGTGGCGTGAAAGTACATGTGGGGGGCCTCTTGGCATTTGGGGTGCAGAAGATGTGACTTATGCCTCTGACGTTGCTTGTGCTCATACTTGGTTCAGGTTGAAAGCTGCTTTTGTGACTAAAGTACTCTCTATGAAAAGAAAGAGTATGTAGCCTTTAACCAAGAATATCAGTATCTAAAAGACAAAGCTTAAAACCCTTGTACAAGCTTCTGATTATGTAAAGATTTGGACGCAACACAGCCTGGCAAACGAGATTTGGTCTTGTGTCGAATGCAAGAGTGGGATCGAAGCACACCTGTTCGAAGGAATCGTTTGCCTCAGTTTAAGCTTGTGGTCGAAACAAGCTAATGTGAAGGAAGCTATTGCCCAATCGAAGCTTGGGTCAAAACAAACATATTGCCCAATCGAAAGCTCGTGTTCGAAGGAAGCATGTTGCCCAATCGAAGCATGTGGATCGAAACAAACATAAAGGGAGTCATTGCCTTGTGTCTTTTTAGCATGAGGGAAGTTCTTGGCTTCTGAATTGAAGGGCGCTTTTTTAAGGGAAGCAAGAACTTAGTCACATCTTGTATGAATACACTTCTTGGATCAAACGAAGCTTGTATGAAGCAAAGTATGCAAGAGGCCCTTGGTGCAAGTGGATTTGAAGGATGCATAGAGATGGTTACTTTGTCCCATCGAAACTTGTCCAAACGAAGCAAGCATGCAGGCAGCAAACTTATCCAGTCGAAGCAGACTTGTAGGCAGTAAACTTGTCCAAATCGAAGTACGCTTTGCAGGCAGCACGCTTGGTGAATCGAAAAGGTTTCCTTACAGGGGGCATGTGTGGCCAACATGTGATGGCCTTCGATTGCAACCATGTAGGCAGCACACTTGTCCAATCAAAAGGATGAATCGAAGGAGGTTTCAAATCCAAACGAAGGATGTACCCAAGTTGCATTCGAAGGATGTTTCAAATCCAAACGAAAGATGTACCCAAGTTGCATTCGAAGGATGTTTCCAATCCAAACGAAGGATGTACCTAAACTTGCATTCAAAGGAGGCTTTAAGTTCAAACGAAGGATGTACCTAAGCTGGCATTTAAAGGAGGCTTTAAGTCAGTCGAAGGATGTAGAATCGAAGGAGATTTCCAATCCAAATGAAGGATGTACCCAAGTTGCATTCGAAGGAGGCCATGAGTCAATCGAAGAGTGCTGAATCGAAAGGGACTTGTTTTCCTCCAAATTTTTCAAAATGTTATTTTTATTTGTTTTCTTCCTTTTTGTCAGTTTCCTTTTAATTGGTACTGGAAAATTCCAAAGTACTTGTGCAAGCTTGAACCTTGAGAATCCTTGTGAGAAAGGCCTTGAAGAATGAGAGGGCAAATTTTGGGGTACAACAGTTTCCTTCCTCGAAAGAGTTCATACGGAGTTTTCTTCAAGATAGGTTGAATATTAACTCTATTGCTTACAAAGCATGCCTTGCTTACCGCATCCGCCCAAAAATATTTTGGAAGGTTTGAATCACTAAGCATTGTCCTTGCAAGTTCAATAAGAGACCTATTCTTCCATTCTACAACTCCATTCTGTTGAGGAGTCCTTGGTGCTGAGAAATTATGTGATATTCCATGTTCTTCACAGAAATCTTCAAAGGAGGAATTCTGGAATTCTCCACCATGGTCGCTTCTTATGGAAGTAATAGATAGTGACTTCTCATTTTGAATTTGCTTTGCATATTTCTTGAATGCCTTGAATGTATCATTTTTCTACACTAAAAAGAGTGTCCAAGTATATCTAGAAAAGTCATCAACAATAACTAGAGCGTATACATTACCTCCGAAGCTTCTTGTTCTTGAAGTACCAAACAAGTCCATATGAAGCCATTGTAGTGGCCTAGTAGTGGACACCACATTCTTGGATTTGAAAGTTGATTTTGTTTGCTTTCCCTTTTGACATGCATCGCAAATTCTATCTTTGATGAACTTTATCTTAGGCAGCCCAACAACAAGGTCATGCTTAATCAATTTGTTTAAATGTTCCATATGAATATGAGCGATTCTTTTGTGCCATAGCCATGAGTCGTTGTTGTTTGCCATGAGACATTTAAACTTCAAAGATAAATCATTAAGGGAAATCATAAAGATATTATTTACTCTTTTACCTTTAAGTTTAGCCTCATGTGTGACTTCGTCTTCTATCAAACATTCATCTTTAGTGAACTTGATCTTGAAGCCTTTGTCACATAGTTGGCTAATGCTTAGAAGATTGTGCTTTAGTCCTTCGACATAAAGAACATCTTCAATCAATGTGAAAGGTGGACCACCAATTTTTCCTATGCCAAGAATCTTTCCTTTGTTGTTATCTCCATACGTCACATAACCCTTGGCCTTAAGCGTTATATGTGAAAATTTGTCGATATCTCCCGTCATATGCTTGGAACAACCACTATTGAGATACCATAGATTTGAAGTGGTCGTCAAGCTTACCTACAAAATGAGATTAGGTTTTGTTAGGTACCCAAGTTGCTTTGGGTCCTTCATAATTAGTTCCTTTCTTAACCCACACATAATGCCCATTTGCCATGCCAAAGTTTCCAACATAACAAGCATTAGGTGTGTGTCCTCGAATACCACAATAAAAACAAGTAGGTTCAAATTTACTTCTATATCTAGAAGGATAAGATTTCTTCTTAGGGGGTATTTTCTTTTTAGGATAGTGACGAACCTTTTTGGGAGTGATTTCTTTCTCTTTGGTTGGTTGATCACTAGCCTTGACAAAGATGGTCTTGTTGGTACTTGGTTTTGAAAGTTTTGAATATCCAAGACCACTTTTGTCATTTGAGTATCTTTGTTGGCTAAGAACACCTTCCAATCCAATTTGTACTTTTTCATACCTTTCAATAACCCTTTTTAATTGGACAATTTGGAAAGAGAGAGATTCACACTTTGTGCATACAAAATTCTGTTTTTCATCACTAACTTTTTGCTTTTCATCTTTGAGGTCTTTTTCAATAGATCCACATTTTTCTTCCAACGATGAAATTTGTTTCGTTTGTGATGAGATAGTTTTGTACAAAATTTTGCATTCATTTAACAGTTCATTTATAGCACCTTGTGCATCACTATCAAAAATAGAGAATACGTTACTAACCTCATCATCTTTGCTTTCGGAGTGGTGTGAGGCCATTAATGCAAGATTGGCACTTTCATCGCTATCGGAGTCGGATGACGAACTCAGTTCAACATCTTCCCATTCAACATATGCTTTCTTATCTTTTGATTCCTTCTTGCCTTTGTAGCCACTTTTCTCTGAAAGTTTTGGACAGTCCGGTTTGATGTGACCTTGTTTACCACATTCATAACAAGTAACTTCTTGTGTTGATGAGGATCCTCCCTTCTTCTTGAAGTGTTTCTTCTTATTTGAGTGAGAGAAGGCTTTGTCATTTTTACCAAAGAATTTTCCAAGTCTTCTAACGAGAAGCATGAAGTTTTCATCTTCATCAGGATTATCTTTCTTTTCGTCTTCCTTGGAGTCAATATTCAAGGCAATGTTCTTAGACTTCTTTTCTTGATTTTCACGCTTTTCCAATCTACCAAGTTCTGTCTCGTATTCTTGAAGTTTTCTGAACAAGGTTGCGGATGTCATAGTAGCGAGACTCTTCTTTTCTGAGATTGCCGTTACCTTTGGTTGCCATTCTCTAGTCAAGGATCTGAGCACTTTTAGATTCAATTCATCATTAGTCAATGTTTTTCCAAGTGCCCTTAGATGATTTGTTAGATGCACAAATCTCTTTTGTAAATCAAGAATGGATTCTCTGGGTTGCATGCGGAATAATTCATATTCTTGACTTAATGTATTAAGTCTTGATCTTTTAACTTCAGTTGTTCCTTCATGTGTTTCAACCAATGTATCCCAAATCTCTTTTGCCGTTGTACATGCTGAGACACGGAAGAATTCATCCATACTAAGTGCGCTTTGAATGAGGTTTATTGCCTTTTTGTCATACAAGACCTTTTTCTTATCATCATCATCCCATACAGTTTTAGGTTTTGATGAACCAACACCGTTTACTATAGTTACCGGAACAAAAGGACCATTTTGGACAACATCCCATATTTCTTCTCCTTGTGCTTCTAGATGAGCCTTCATACGGATCTTCCAGAAATCAAAATATTCACCATGGAATAGAGGAGGCTTGTTGCTACTGCCACCGTCTCTGAACATAAAATTATTGTTTACGGAAGCCATTATGGATCTAATAGGAATAGGTTACCTATAACCAGCTCTGATGCCAATTGTAAGTTCAGATGCGCCTAAGAGGGGGGGTGAATTAGGTTCTTTAAAACTTTTTCTGAATTGTATGAATATTTTTGCAAGTGTTTCTTTTCTTTCTTTTTGTGAAAAGTGATGAAAGCAGTAAATGCGAAAAGTAAAGAACACAATGATGTATCCTGGTTCCCCTCACAGTCTGAGAGTACTCCAGTCCCCTTTCAACATGAAAGAGATTTCCTTATTGTTGGTAATTTGTACAAAGACTACCTAACAAGCCAAGAACAATCCTCTTGGACCAAGAACAATCCTCTTGGATTTTCACTAAGACCACAAAGAGAACGATCCTCCCTAAGTGTCTTTCTTGTTTCCAACAATCCTGAAAACAAGTACAATAGTTTGTTTGATTTTGTATAAGAATTTGAAAGTGTAAGAGCAATGTCAATCACTTGATTGATCTTTTCTTATCAATATGAAATTTAAGATGGAATACTCTTCTAAGTGCTCAAGAACAATTTTCAGAATGCATATGAAAATGATGAACAAAATATCTTGAGTAAAAAGAGTATAATCAAAAGAATAGAAAGTTGTTACATTTTTGTGATTGATTCTTTTTGATTTATTTTTGATTGATTTTCAAAATTCTAAAGTGAAAATAATTTATAGTGTAGTAATGCCTTTTCAATGAAATATAGCAATGTTTAGACCATTTTTACTAAAACAATGTATATGAAAAGATACAAGCATTGCCATGAAAAGGTGTTACCAAAGCTTGCTGGAAAAATAAATTTTTTAAAAATTTAAGGCACAACAACCGATTGCACCAGAGCAGCAATCGGTTGCAGCATAGCAACGTTTTTAAAAATTGAAATTTATAACTAGGACAACCGATTGTCATTGAGGAGCAATCGGTTGCTCTAAAGCCAACATTCAAAAAATTTGAAAATAAAACACATGACAACTGATTGCTGCCAGACGACAACCAATTGCATGTCAAACAGAATCAAATGTTTCTTGGATACAACCGATTGTCGTTTTATGACAATCGATTGCTTCAGTACAAAAATTGAAAAAATAATTATTTTCAAAGATTTTAAACAATTTAAACTATCCTTCTTTAATCATACTTAGTATATACTCAAAATATTATTTTAATAAATTAAATGCATGATTAAAAATAGTTTTGAGCACTAAGAGCATAAGATCAAAAATCTCATATACCTTAAGCCATAAGTCTTGAAATGTTGATCTTGATCAATGAATCTTTGCTTGAGATAAATATTCTATCTTGATCCATTCATTTTTGCATGCTAGCTTGTCTTCATCAAAACATTTGGAAAGCTTGATTTCACAGATGGAAGTACATGAGGAGCGCGCAGAGACCTGGAGCATTGGATCTGAAGACACAAATTAGTGAAAATTAACTTTGCAAAAGGGCTGGATCGAATCCACCCCCTTTTGGACTAAAGCCTTATCAATCCCTGCCTTGCCAACTGATCCAAGCGTGTTAATTGTTAACAAAATAATACAAAATAAATATAAGGCAAATAAATATCCATGGCTATATGTCAAAAACACGCACGTTGTGGGTTCCCAATGGTTTGAGTGGATGAATCAGTGAGTACCACGCCATCACCTTCTTCAGGGATCCATCGTTTTAGATGGGGAACTTTTACCTATAGCGTTTTTCCGTCACTATAGGTTGTAGTGACGGATTTTGTTCGTAACTAAAAACCTGCAAAATTCAAAAACGCAACACAAGCAGAATAAATTCAAACCAAAGGCATTAATCAATTGCAAATCATCTTCTAAGCATGATAGTACCCCTGATTTTGTCCAATTTTGCATCTATATGGAATTCCCAATTTGGGACCTCAAAACCCTAACAATGGCATTGTGCCATTCCTGCACTTAAACTTCAATCAAACCAATCAAAAACATCGCAAATATGATAGCAATCATGAATATATGATCAAAACATGTTTATGATGGACAACTTATTGAAAATGAATCTTGAAAAAAGATGCAAACCATGGCACCATGAGGCGTGATTTCTGAAGGTTTTAAGGCTCGAGGATGATTGGAATGGCTTCAGAAAATATCCAGGAACGGATTGCTGGCCTTGGAATTGCTTGAATCACTCTATGGAGGAATATGTGATCAGCACTTTTCTTGACAAAAATTTGAAGTTGACTCCTTTGTTTTCACGACCAAGAACCCTTTTTTATGCTTTGGAAATGTTGTTTATATATCATAGAATGATTTAGGTCAACAAAAACTGATCATATCTTTGTAAATTATGGAGATTTGATTTCATTGTTTGCCTTGTATGATCTGTTTCCAAAATAGACCAAATTAAGATCTTTTTCAATCAATTAGCTCTTGCATGAATTTTTTGATTTTCTAGATGTTCATGGACTCATAATATGCTCATAAAATCAAATCTTTGATTTTATTTAATTATTCTACTATTTAAATTGATTTATTTTGATTTAAATGGATAAAAAAATCAAAATAAATAATAAAAATAATAAAATAATAGGTGGATAAGCTCAGGGTCGTGGGCCATCTTAGGAACACGTTTCAAACAAGAAAACATGGGCCCATTTGGAAGAAAAAAAGTCATTTTGATCAATATTGACTTCATGCACATTTCTAAAAGTTGATCAATTTTGACAATATATCTCCCTCAATTTTAACCCTAAGAGGGTGTTCTTGGAATTTTTGGAAATCTTAGGATGTCCCCTAAACAACCCTTTTGGTTTCATCTCAATTGGATCTTCCATGTTCATGTAAGAAGCTTTGACCCAAAAGGTGTTTTTGTTGACTTTTCAAAAGGACCTATAATGTAGAAATTCATATCTTTTTATGAGTGCATATTTTGAACTTGTGGGATGAAGATGAATTGTAGGGAATTTAATTCTCTTAAAAATTAGCCTTGGATGAAAAATTTATAATAAAGTATGAGGAAGTTATGCTTGGTCAAAGTTTGGTTGACTTTTCCTATGAAACCCTAATTTAGCAACTTTTGGGTTTTGATGAATTTGGGGGCACTCCTTGAGGAATCATGATCAACCCTTGATCAAATGATGAATTTAACTTCAAAATGTTGATGTTGACCAAAAAACTTGAAGTTTGAATGTATGTGGGCCACAGTTGACTTTTGACCTAGTATAGTTAATTTTCAGGCATCTGAGAAATTGACTGAGCAAACTTCTTGTGAAAGGCATGAAACTTGACATGGATGATCTTGAGAACACATTAGCACCATGTAATGCATTTGGGACCTTTTGAGTTCCCACACCCTGATGAAAATGGAAACCCTAGTTTGAGGTACATTGCCTTAGGAGAGAGTTTGTCTGGTCAACTCTTGGGCATCCTTGAGCAAATTGAGGACCTCAATGGGCATGTGTTGAATAAAATGAGAGGGCAAATTTTTGGGTACAACAGCTGCCCCTGTTCAATCTTCTTAAACCTGAGGATGTAGATTGGTTGTCTGCCTTTCGTAATCTGAAGGTGGAAGATGATTGAACACTAGAGTGCCTAGAAATTTGCACTCGTATGAGATGGTACTTGGCTGTGTAGGTAATATCGGGAATGGGCTTACAGATACCATTTGTAGGATATGACGGAAGGTCAACGAAGATTGTCTTAAAGATGCCATCCGGATGATATGACGGAGAATCGTCGGAGATGGGCTTAAAGATGTCATCTAGAGGATGTTGATTTCCCGAGATATTCCTTTGATGAGAATTCCTGTTCCTGTCGTTGAGGAGGAATCTACTAAGGAATGTTGGTCTCTATCTTGGGAGAAATGGAATTTTATGAACTTTAGTTGTCCGTTACTCTACTGGGGAATAATCTCTTAGTCGAGGAGGTGAAAGTGAACTGCTATCTGGTCGTGCTTCAGGATTTACAGTGATTTGTTAAGGATAATAAGATTAACTTCTATATAGTCGTGCTCCAGGTTTCACAATGACTTATTGGGAAGATGAGATTACACTTTCTATCTGTTCGTGCTCCAGGCTTTGTAGTTTCTCAATTCTTATATGGTCGTGTTCCAGGCTTCAGAAGGAATTAAGTGGTTATCCGGGTTTCAACTTGAATTTAAGGCATACTAATATCCGGTCGATTTTCGGGCTTCATAGTAATTGCTGAGTAAACTTCTATTTGTTCGAATTCCAAGCTTCGCAGTACCGCATACTGTTATCTGGTTGATTTCCAGGTTTCAGTGTCTCTTGCTGCTATCTGGTCATGCTCCAGTCTTCATAGCGTCTTATACCATTATCTAGTTGATTTCCATACTTCACAGTATGATGGGGAAATTAAGTTGTTATCCGGTCGATTTCCGGGCTTCATAGCTTGAATTTGAGATATACCACTATCTGGTCGATTCTAGGCTTCGTAGTATTTTGGATAAATTAAGATATTATCCGGTCGATTTTCGGGCTTCATAGCTTGAACTGGAATAGAAATCTTAGTATCGATTTGACTGAACCAGGGAAAACTTGTGAGAATTTCAACTGGGAGAGAAATCTTAGTATCGATTTAACTGATCCTGGGAGAGGTCTCGGATTAACTTTGACTGGCATAGAAATCAGGGGAATCTTAGCGGCGATTCGGCTGACCCAGACGAAAGTCTTAGAACATCTTCAACTAGAATAGAAACCTTAGTGTCGGTTTGACTGAACCAGAGAAAACTTGTGATAACTTCAACTGGGAGAGAAATCTTAGTATCGATTTGACTGATCTCTGGAGAGGTCTCGGATTAACTTTGACTGGCATAGAAATCAGGGGAATCTTGGTGGCGATTCGGCTGACCCAGACGAAAGTCTTAAAACATCTTCAACTAGAATAAAAACCTTAGTGTCGGTTTGACTGAATCAGAAAAAATGTTGGAATATATTCAACTGGAAAGAAACCTTGGTGTCGGTTTGACTAAACCAGAGAAAGTGTTGGAATATCTTCAACTGGAATAAAAACCTTGGTGTCGGTTTGACTGAACCAGAGAAAGTGTTGGAATATCTTCAACTGGAATAGAAACCTTGGTGTCGGTTTGACTGAACCAGAGAGAACCCGTGAGAACTTTATTGCATCTTTCCCTGAAAGGTAAAGAGTTAGTCGTATGTAATGTCATGATGTATGAAATGTATTAAGTAATGATGTTCTCAAAATAAATGAGATTGTGATGTATAACATGTATGCACGTGCCATGATGTATGGATATGCAATGCTATTGTGATATTCTTTAACTGGGGAAAATAAATCCTAGACTGCTGCTGGAGAGTATGAGGAGTTGAGTTCTTCCTTTCCGCTGGGGATAGTGACCGAAGATGATGAGTTGGAGATTTATATCCATTCTTCCTGAGAATATTCTGTCGGGAGAGACTCTGTCTGAGAACAATCATGCGGGGGAATGACTCTGTAGGGAAGCGAGATACTCTATTGGAAGATCTACTGATTTGGAGAAATAAACTCAGCTGGGGATGAACTTCCATTGCTGGAGAGAAGAGCTTTGTTGGAGATTGAGCTTCCGATGTCGGAGAAATAAACTCTGCTCGGGAGAAAACTTTATAAACTGTTTATGATTATAAAGCTCGGTTAGGGAATACAGACATCAGATTTCTGAAGGAACCTGCTGGGGAAGGAATTCCTGCTTGGGGATATGGAGGTCGGACTTTGGTTGTCTCGGCTATGTGGGGAATATAGGTATCATTGGCTTGTATGTGATAGTGAATTCGCTTCCAACTGTCTTTGCCCCTTGTACCATGCTGGAAAAAGTACATGCAGAGATTTTGTGGATGGATCTTTGTCGTGATTGTACTTGAACATGTATTTAATGAGTGTCAGGATGACATCCGTCTCTGGATTGTATCTGAACTGTACTTGAAACATGTGTTGAATGAGTGTCAGAATGACATCCGTCTCTGGATCGTATCTGAAATGTACTTGAAACATGTGTTGAATGAGTGTCAGAATGATATCCGTCTCTGGATCGTATCTGAACTGTATTTGAAACATGTGTTGGATAAGTGTCAGAATGACATCCGTCTCTAGATTGTATCAGAACTGTACTTGAAACATGTGTCGAATGAGTGTCAAAATGACATCCGTATCTAGATCGTATCTGAATTGTACTTGAAATGTGTGTTGAATGAGTGTCAGAATGGAATCCGTATCTAGAGCATATCTGAACTGTATCTGAAAGCTGATTATGAATGAGTATCATAATGGCATCCGTATCTGGAGCGTATCTGAACTGTATCTGAAAGCTGAATCTGAATGAGTGGCTGAAAACCCGAAAGGGCAGTCCAGGCAAAAGTTAAGGATTAAAAGCGTATGACTATGTCCCGTGAAATCAACACAGTCAATTCTATCACCAAAGTCCAAGTCCAAATAGTCCAAGATCAATCCAATAAACTTCGATCAACGGCAAAGGACATTCGAAGACATTTGGGAAATAGTAGAGTTGAAAGGCAATGAGATCATTTCACATGGCTATTTGTTTTCATTCTCAATTTTGTTTTCCTTTCGATGATTTCCTCTTACTAGGATCTCCATCTCTCTGTACAAAAACGCCTACTCATGGGCAAAATATCGATACAAATGTACTTTGAAGTGCAAACCTTTTGTCTTTGTTTTGAATGCAAATTTGTCCAATGACTAAAATTGAATGAACATATACATATGAACATAATTAAAAACTATTTGGCACATGTGTCCTACTAAGCAGCAGTAAGCATCTCTTTAATGTATATGAAATATCTCCACAGAGTTATCTCATTATCATTATCCCCACAATGACGGCTACAACAAACATTTCCCCTAACAGAGTTGCCCACAAAGTCTCTTTGCATAGGATAATCCCCGACCAGAGTCTCAACCTCTTGGCCGCTTTCTCCCCAGATAAGTCAATTTTTACAAATTGAAACCTCGTGGGTCTCTTCCTAAAGGAAAGTCACCTCCTCAACAAGGTTTATCATCCCCAACAGGTTGTATTTCCCCAACAATAATCGAGGAACCACAAAACTCCCCAGCCGAGTTCAAATTTCCTTAACATACAACAATCAAGACACCGCGAAGTTCCCCAGTTGAGCCCATCTTCCCCAGCTGAGCATGTCTTCCCCAGTTGAGTGTATCCTCCCCAAGTTGAGTTTATCCTACCCGACTGAGTCTACACTCTCCATTTTGAATTCTCTTTCGAATTATTGCAAATCATAGGGCCACAACCCCTGATCCCCAGTAAAGTCGTCAGCAAAGCCTTTACTATTTCCAAAAAGATACTATGAAGTCTGGATCCGACCAGATATTAGAACAATTTTCAAGTTATTACTGAAGCCTGGACCCGACCAAATAATAGTTTGACTTCTTCAAGTTGCTGAAACCTGGACTCGACCAGATAACAGTTTGAGTATCTGAAACCTGGACCCGACCAGATGATAATTGATCTCAATTTCAAGATGCTATGAAACCTGGACCCGACCAGATAATAGCCTAACTCTTCAAAGATATAGAAGAACATGGACTCAATCTGACTAAGGTTTAACTTCTTTTCCCAGTAGAGTTTGCCTCTGCCCTAAAAAATTACTGTGAAACCTGGATCCGACCAGATAACAGTTCTCAACTTCATCTTTTCAAGAAAGTTGTTGTGAAGCCTGGATCCGACCAGATAACAACTAAATCCCCATACATTTTATTGTGAAACCTGGACCGTCCAGATAGAAATTGACCTCATCAACCTCAAGAAATCTGCAAAGCCTGGACCCTACCAGATGACAGTTTTTCAAACAGCTTATTTGTGAAACCTGGAGCCCGACCAGATAACAATTAACTATGATCCCCAGAGAGACACTATGAAGCCTGGACTCGACCAGATAATAGTACAACTTTCCAAAAAATCATGAAATTTGGACCTGACCAAATAGTAGTTACCACTTCAAGTTAACCTCTGTATCCCCAGCAAGTTATTGTGAAGCCTGGATCCGACCAGACAACTATTCAATTTCAAGAAATTTTCTACAAAGCCTGGAATCCGACCAGATAACAGTTAATTTGTCTCATCCTCAGCAAGTTGTAAAGCCTGGATCCGACCAGAAAACAACTGATGTTCAAGAGATATTCCCCAGCGGAAGCATCCTTTCAACAAAGTTTGAAGATATGTATATTCTTCATCCCCAACGATAATCAGGGATTCAACCTCCCAGAATTTCCATAGCAGCAGTCAGAGATTTATTTTCCCGAACAGAAACATACGTCTCACATTCATATATCATAGCATGTACATACCCTATGCATTTAGCATAATACTACATCTGGTGAACATCATGCATGCATTTGCATTTTACTAACTCTTTTTATGCTGATATTTCTTCTAATGTTTATCAACTTTCCTCCAAATGGAATCTATAAGCCCATTCATCATCCATCTTCGAGTGCAAATTTCTGGGCACTCTAGTGTTCAATCATCTTTCACCTTCAAGTCACGAATGGCGGACTCACCAATCTAACTCTTCAGGTTTAAGAAGATTGAACAGGGGCAGTTGTTGTACCCCAAAATTTTCCCTCTCATTTCTCAAAGGATCACCCTGAATCCTCAAGTTTGCTTCCATCCAATTCCAAGCCTCGAATTACAGATTTTTCAAGAAAGTCATTCACAAGGGTAAAATGGTCATTTGCATATTGAAAAGTCAAACTTTGAATTTTGATCAAAATCAAGTTGCAAGAGTCATATTTCATCAAGATATGTTGACATATGAAGTTTGTTTCATCTAGAAATTCAAAAATCAAAAGTTACTTTGG
Organism: Vicia faba; assembly: GCA_948472305.1. NCBI lineage: Eukaryota > Viridiplantae > Streptophyta > Magnoliopsida > Fabales > Fabaceae > Vicia > Vicia faba. The sequence goes on from OX451736.1 coordinate 826,688,310, forward strand.
AAAAGTCAAATTTCTAAATACTTAGAATTTTTTGAGTGTTTAAGAAATATGACAGGTTCAGAACTTCTGATCAGATTTTCACCATGATGCAAGCTGATTATGGAAGAACTTCTGATACAATAGTTATAGATTTCAATGAGATCTAAAACATTGCAGAACAGAACTTCTCCTAGAAATGCTGGGATTTCAAGTTATAACTCCTCAAAGATACGTCCATGAAACTAAAGCACTCAGCAAATTTTGGGCACTTTCAAAACAGATTTTGGTCAGAACTTCTCGGCCAGTTTTCACAAAGGTTCAGTTAGAGTTTGCAAGGGTAATTCAAAGAAGGTTACAAAGCATGCTGCAAGCTTCCTGGAAAGTCTGAGATCTCCTTCAGAACATGCTGGAGCAAAGAGATACAAAGATCAGAAGTTGGATGTCTATTCTAAGTCACGTTGAGGTTGAACTTCTGATCGAGAACTAAGAAATGATGTAGAATATCACGTTGCAGGATTTCTAGTTTGATCAATCTCATCATCATTTAATGCTCACAACCACTTATGGGTCTTTGTTTAAAGGATTTCTCCACGTGTGGCATAAAAGTACCTTTACTGTCTTGGAAAAGCAAACTCTTGTACAAAAGTGTGTTGGGCCCATGCGTTGCTTTTCCTTTTGAAGTTACCTTTCCTTAATTCCTGCTTACAATTCCATCTTAGGCGCTGCTAAGGCTACTAACCACCATACTTGCTTCAAAAGCAAGGCAGCACCCTAGCATGTGATGGTTGCACTCTCCAAGCTACAAGATCTTTGCCTATAAATTGAAAGCCATTGGCAACTGAAAAAGGGTCAAAAATTTGAGAAAGAAAAGCCCTGAACCCCTGCTAAAATTCCAAGAGTCCAAAAACTGCAAACACAAAATACAAAACCTGTTAGCTTTTGATTCTTGCATTCAAATTCCATATTTCCTCAAGTGATTCTAGACCAAAACCACCCATACAGTTTTTGATATACATTCAAAAGCCATCCAAACTTCTGTAGTCAAACTGTGACACACTAACCATCAATATCCACCTCAAAGAAGTCAGAACTTTGCCCCTTGGCTGTTCCAGAATTTTCTAATCACTCACAACCCAAGTTGAAAGTTTCCAGCCTACTGAACACAACAGGAAGCTGTTCAGAACATCACAAGCGGTTAGAGCCAGACTCCAGCTCACAGGACATTTTCCAGTTGCAAGGTAAGCTTCTGCTGACTCTCATCATATTACTTAGGCATTGTCAGGAAACTTTGTTCAAAAATACAATGTAGACATCCTGATTCTGATGTTGTACACATTCTGAGGTTTCATATATTTGCCTGCCTAGATAGAGAGAACTTCAGTTCATAACTTCTTGAAGAAATTAGAACTCAGAATTAGGATTAGCAAATTCATGCTTTTCTTCTGATTTATAGTTCTGATATCTCTTGTTTCTGAAACATTATGAAACCTGCCATAACTGTTATATGCGCATCTTCTGTTTTGTTGAGAAATGACCAAGTTGTAGATGCTCTGACTAGTATGGAGAGGGAGACGAAGTTCTGCCAGTGGTATTAGAACTTCTGACATCTTCTTTGTTCTCAACGGACCCAGAACTTCTGACCTTCCCTGTTTCTACTAATGTTTATTTGAATTTGTGCAGCCCGCCAGAGTCAGAACTTCTGACCTCTTTTTATTTCAGCAAAACGCTGATTCTGTTTTCTTTTCTCCTTATTATTTTTGCCATCATTTTTTTTATTAATCAAAAACACATATAAAAATATTATTTTATATTCACATATCTTATTTTATTTCTTTTAACACAAAAGATCAAAATGTTTTCTTAAACCAAACTTATTTCTTTCTTTTTTTTACAAAATAAGTCCATTCTACATTTCTTGTACATTCTTATCCATTTCAATATGGTTGTAATAGTAACTTAGGATTTAATTTTATTTGCAACCCCCATTCATAAATATGTACCCCCATCCCTAAAATATTGTAATAACGTAGGACTTTATATTTCTACAATTTATCGCTTTTGAATGTAAATGCTAGTAATTAGGGTATATATGGCAAGACATCAAATGAACAAATAGATCATGCTAATCAAGACTAAAATGCATGCAATCAAACACACTTTCACACTAGCACCCTTAAGGTTAACTCCACTTGTTTCCTAAAAAATGGTCATGTTATGCATGTGGGTTGTCTTAGCAAAAACAATCAAAATACAAGATCATATTCCCTCGATGACGCTATCTAAGTTGCCTTTCAAAATGATCTTAGTCCCTAAAGAAAAATGTTAAGATACCTTGCAACATTGCTAATTATTGGTTATACGATGACCCGCGCTCGTCCCATTTATATCCAAAGATAGGTTCGCTTACCAAATCGATGATAAGACAACAATGTCAAAGGAAAAGAAAATGAACAAGAAAGACATTTGAGTAGGTAGAATGCTCCTAGTTACTTGCTCCATTTCAAAATAAAAACATCATTTCTATTTTCAAAACAAACACCAACACTTTCAAAAACACCTTTCAAACTTGAAAACATTTTTAAAAGATCAACACTTTGTATACATTCTTACGAACGAGAATCATTACAAAGTTGGCCTAAACAAAGGCGCCTTTTCAAAATACTTTCAAAACCACCATACACATTTCCAAACAAAGCACATTTCAAACAAAAGCAAGCGATCTAGCAAGTAACCAAGAGCCCATGGAAAACCATGGATTAAAAAGGTGCTAAAACCTTCCCTTTTCATAATCTACCCCCCGAACTCAAGAAATAATATCAAAGGTCTTTCCTGTGCTTTTTCACCTTTCCTTTTGGATAAAAGAAAAGTCGGCCCAAATGCTCCAATAGAGCTCTTCCCGCCTTCCAGATAAAACCTAGTGAAAACTTGTTTTAGAGGTTGGTTTGAATGGGGGTTGCTCCTATCTTGACTCGATGCTTGGTCACTAGCAGACTTGTCCCTCCGCGGATTCGTAGACCCACTAAAGTCAAGGTAGGTCAAAGAAAGGACTATCTCCGGTGGATCTTCTAACTTAAGCTTCGGCAACATAAAGTCGAGCTGAGGAATACGGAAGAGAAGCGGATTCAACTTAATCTTAGCCTAAGAGCTGTTCAGAGAAGAGAATCAAAGGTCAACGGCCAATGGAGGATTTCCCTCCCCCGGATTCATCTTAAACCGACCGATATGCCGAGATGACATCCAGCACGAGAGCAAGAGAGGAAGGAACCGCTTCTCTGAGCCCCCGCTTTTGGGGGGCGGGAGACGCTATGCCAGATAGGGCGCCTCAAATCTTCGAAAAATCACACGCAGAGGGATTGTGGAAAGGCCTGTAGATGTGCTGCCGCAACATTTGCAATCAAAACGCAAAACACTCAAGTCAGTTCTCCCACCACTTCATAGATGGCAAGGGGTGACGTTGGTAAGAGGAAGGACCTGGGTTCGATCCCAGGTCCATACATTTTACATTTTATCAACACTTTGTACAGGATCCCATGTGCCTCCCAACTAGCGCGTCCATCCTACAACCCAGGATCTGGCCACTAGATCCATCCTCAAAGCAGATCTGGCACTCATGCAAGCAAGGTCCATGGTGCACCCTCAGGCGTGGCCCTCATTGGATCCAAACAATTGAATGGGCTTTTTCATTTTGGGCCCAACGAAAATCAGCAGTACACCACCCGTGATTACTCAACAATACCAGGCCCAATTCATTTATTTTTTTTTAATTTCTCTTGTTTTATTTGTTTGCTTAATCATTTTCTTTACAAAAGACAAAATATTTTTTTATTAAATCAAAAATCACCCAAAAATATAGAATTAGGTTTTTTTTTATTATTTAAATTAATTTTATTGAACATAATTTAGTTTAATTAGATTAACTTAATTGCTTTTTCCTATTAATTAAAGTTAACCAGAAATTAGGTTTAATTTGCAATTAAATTATTTTCTCAATAAAAAAATACACAAAAATATTTTTTAATTAATTAGATTTGTAGTATTCTAATTTAATCGTGTATTTAGTTCGTCTCGCGCGCATTTACTTATTTTTAATTCAAATTATTGTAACGGTTTCGAGGTTTGTAATAGATTAATTATGGTTTTAATTTCCGCACCTTTATTTTCAGTCAAATATTCCTGTATCTGCCCAAAAGCCTTGTAATAGTTAGGGCTTTAATTTCTCGCACTTTTTAATTTCCGCAACTATTAAACTGCTAGATGTATGGATATTAGGATTGTTTGCAAAAGATAAATCAACGATTAAAAGGTAGATAACCCTAATTTTGCAGAGATAATTAACTGAAAAAAAGCACACTTGCACATGCTCACTACTAGGGTTTGCCCCACTCCGGTTGCCTTCGGTAAACGGTCATGAAGCATAGGGAATTTTAGTGGTCGTCCTCTAGTCCCATAAGATCAAAAATGACCCATTCGGATGTTGCCTCAGAAAGATCTTTAGGACTTTAGGGTAATCACTAAGGTTTCCTAACTATTGCTTTTGTGACCGTACTTGTCCCTTCGAATGTCCCTTAAAACTACAACGATGGGGCTACCTACTCCTTAATAGTAGGATAGCACTGTCTAAAGGAAACGAGAACGAACAGTCTTTTTTCGAGTAGGTAGAAAATCTTAAGTACTTGCTCAAAACAACAAAACTTTTTCACAAACACTTTTCAAAACAGTTTTCAAAAACAACTTTGTCACACTCTTTAGGACAAATACAAGGATTACCATGAAGTTAAACAAAAACTTTTCAAAACACGCACAAGCAATTTTAAAATGAGCAAGTACCTAAGAGCCCGTGGAAAACCACAGATAGAAAGGGTGCTAACACCTTCCCTTTCTATAATCTACCCCCCGTACTCATAAACTCTCGAAAAAAGGTTTTTTCTGTTCTTTTTCCTTTCCTTTGTTGGATGAAATAAAAGTCGGTGGCGACTTTTGCTTACCGCGACATTTGCGAACAAAAAATATATACCAGTATTAAACTGTCGGTTCTGCCACCGTATAACAAAACTGGAGACTCTGCTGAGGAATTTATAAGTGGGGTATACCTTAGGATCTAGGTCATTTCTAAAATTGCTTTCTTGTTTTGCTTTGCCTGCTTTATATTCAAGGGTTTTTGTTGGGGTTATGTAGATCCTACACCAGGATCTGGGGATACCTTTTAGGTAAGTAGCAATAAACTGCGAGGGAACTGTGCAGGGTATACCGACACGGTTGAAGTAGTAGTTACGTTGATGTGACAATTTGGTTGGTACCGGTAACCCTTGAGTCAATCAAGGAGAGTACGGGGCCGCAGTGTGGTGTCATAAAGCATGAACTGACCTTAGAACCTTTAATTGCACAACTTGGCCAGTAGGACGTAGCGAGATGGCCGGCTTTGGTGTATTCCCAAGGTCGACAGATACTCGATGCTACACTCATCGAGGTTTGACTCCTGAGTTTTTTTTGGTTGCGAGTTAATCGCCTATTTAACGAAGCTTGGGGGAAAGATCAGTGATATTGAGATCCCTTAGAACCTGGTTACTATTTATAGGACAGGTTAAACTAATCTAGCTTTAAGAGGGTATGACCTTAGAAATCATGCAGGCCTTAAACCTAAGGACTTGGTGTGACTTGTTTTTTGTTTGCTATATATGTAATTTCTTAGCATAATCATGACATCATAAGCATGGCATATCATACTAACCATTTCAAGTATTTTCTAGGGCTCATCTTTGCTTTGTTTTGTAGGACATGGCATCCTCCCGCAGGAACACTATCCAGATTAACCTTGTGAAAATGCCTCTCCAACTAAAGGATTTGGAATTAAGGATCCCTGAAAGCTCTCCCTTCACTGAAAAACATGGTCGGTTGCTCAACTTGGTCACTTCAAAACCTGATGAAGAATTGTTAAAAGTACATTTTCAGTTCTTTTATCCTTTGCACCACTGCTTCACCTTCTCGGATTACCAGCTAATGCCTACTATGGAGGAATTTTCTCAATTGTTGGGGGTACCTATTCTTGATCAGTTACCTTTCAACGGTACGGAAGAACGTCCAAAGCCTGAAGAGATTGCTCAAGCTCTGTCCTTACAATGGTCTGATGTAGTGACAAATCGGGAAACTAGGGGAAGTGTACAAGGAATCTCGGTTAAATTTCTATTCGAGAAGGCTTACTATTTTTGGGATTCCCTGGATTTACAAGCTTTTGAAGATATATCGGCACTCCTCATCTACTGGATGGTACTATTCCCTAATGCGGACCAACTCATAGATGTGATTACGATTAAGGTATTTCTGTCTCATAATTCGGCACCTACATTACTTGGGGATATTCTACACTCTCTGTATGCTCGCACTCTTAAGATAAGGGGGACCCTCCTATGTTGCACCCCTCTATTGGCTATGTGGTTTATTTTGCACCTACCCATGTCTCATAGGGTGATGTCCCTTACACATTCAGACATTCATTGGTGTTCACGGTCTTCGGAGGATGTTACCATCATCGATTGCTGTGGTGAATTCCCTAATGTCCCTCTCTTAGGCATTAGGGGAGGGATCACTTATAACCCTTGTTTGGAACTGCGGTAGTTTGGTTATGCGAGAAGGGATGGTCCTCATGATACGCTTATCCAAGGAATCTCCTTCGACTATGAGAATGATGCTCAGGATTACTGCAAAAGGTTCATGCGAGCTTGGGGCATGATACATAAAACTAATAACAAGACACTGGGGCACAAGAATTCCATCCCTCTTGAGCCTTATCTCAAATGGGTACGAGCCCGTGCCCAAAGTCTTATGATGCCTTACCCTGCTGTCCTACCAACAATAGTGGAACCAGTTACTGAAGAAGACACTTCTTATCTTGTCCTCCATCCTGACATGCCAACTGATCATGAGGAGTTACAAAAATCCTGGGTTCAACTTAAAGAGAAGTGGGATACATTTGAAGCTCAATTCTATGCCAGCGAGAAGAAGGTCCTGAAACTCACTAGGTTACTTCATGAAGAGAGGAGTATAAACGCCTACATTTCACCAAAGAGGATGCGCTCCTGGGAAACCTAATTTTCTTTTTGCTTTAAGTTTTGTTTTGTTTGATTGTAATCCTAAAAGGCACTCTTTGTATCAATCTGAACTTATTAATACAATTAACGTGTGTTTCTTTTGGTTAAACAAATTTGAGCCTTTAAGAGTCCTTGAGATCATTGCATATGCATACCATCCATGACATTGCATAAACAGGTACCATTACAGGTTTCTCATCTTCTTCGTTGTTTATTTCAGCAATAATGTCTTCCGAACAAAGCATCAAAGATCTCCAGGCACAAAATGCCCAATTTCAACAAATGTTTATAGCTTTGGCAAAAGGGAAAGAAGATCTGAAGGCCCTTATCCTGAAGGAGAAGAAGAAGAAGAAGACTTTTGGTGTTCTGAATCTGGGCAGAAGGTTCAGGGGGGCGTTAAAGTAACCAGTTGATCTGACCTCCTCGTCCCAAGAAGGGGAGAATCAAGAGAAAGAGGACCCTAGTCCTGAAGTTTCTGATAATGACACGGACTACAATGATGAGCAGTATCCTCCCACTGAGGATAGATAAAAGCAGTTAGAGGATCGACTGAGCGCAATGGAGATCCAGAGAATACCAGGGATGGATTTTGAAGAGCTGGGTTTGACATCTGGGGTGGTCATCCCGCAGAAGTTTAAGGCTCCGGTTTTTGCAAAATATGATGGGGTGTCTTGTCCCAAGCTTCATCTTCGTTTCAGCCTCACACTGCTGATAGGAATTTATGGATCCATTTCTTTCAAGACAGTCTGTCTGGGACTCAGCTTGAATGGTTCTATCAACTGGAGGGAACCAATGTCTGTAACTGGGAGGAGTTGGCTACTGCTTTTTATAAGCAGTACCAATATAACGATGACCTTGCCCCTACTCGTACTCGATTCCAGAGTATGTCCATGGTTGCAGGTGAAGGCTTTAAGGACTATGCACAGAAGTGGAGAGATCTGGCAGGGAGAGTCCAACCCCCTTTGTCGGATAAGGAGTTGGTTGACATGCTTTTTGGGACGTTGTCTGGTCCATTCTTTAATCACATGATCGGTAGCTCTTTAGCTGGTTTCACTGAGCTGATATTAACTGGAGAAAGGGTAGAAGCTGGGATCCGGAGTGGAAAAATACAGAAATATGCCCCGTCAAGCTCAGTGAAAAAGCCCTTCACGGCTAAGAAGGAAGTCAGTGTTATTTATAGCCCAAGAGGTCAGAACAGAACTGAACGTTGTCCAACGGTAGGTGCTGTGATAATACCTAGGCCCACGACTACCCCATAACGAAACAATCACCAAAGGGTAGAAAGACGGCAAAGGAAATTTACCCAGATTAACATGACATTGACTGAGGTTCTAACCCATCTGCTAAGATCCAACTTGGAAACCTTGAAAGAGGCTCCCAAGAATCCTAACACCCCATCTCCTCGGTACAATCCAAACGCTCAGTGTGCTTACCATTCTGAGAGTCTAGGCCACGATACAAATGACTACTGGGCTCTGAGAAATAAAGTACAAGATCTAATTGAAGCCAAGGAGATTGAGTTTGATGCTCCATAGAAGCATAATGTCATAACTACTCATATGCCCAAGCACAACTATGATCGGTGGATCTGGAACTGACTGTTTAACGCTGGTTTCGCGAAATGTCGCTGAAGCAAGAGTCGCCACCGTCTTTTATTTTCTCCAACATGGAAAGGACAAAAGCACAGAAAAATTCCTTATTGAGATTAGCTCTCGGTTCGGGAGGTAGATTTATAGAAAGGGAAGGTGTTAGCACCCTTTCTATCCATGGTTATCCATGGGCTCTTAGATACTTGCTCATTTGTGTTTTCAAAATGTTTGTTTGCTTTTCAAAGTGAGTGGGTTTGAAAAAAGTTTCGTTTAAAATTTCAGTTCGACTCTTGTATCAGTCCTCAAGAGTGTTTGAAAAGTCGCTTTTGAAAGCTTTTTGCAAAGTGTCGGTGTGAAAAGAAGTTTTTGATTTGTTTTGGATTAGAGCAAGTATCTACGAGTCATCTGCCTACCCTAAGGAATTAGTCTGTGTAAATGTCCTCAAGGTAGTGCCATCCCACCATTGAGAGGTAGGTAGCACCACCGTTGGAGGTGTTCGGGTCAATTCGTTTGTAGGGACAGTGTGGTCACCGAGCAATAGTAAGACACCTTAGAAGCTACCCTTATGCCATTGATCTTTTTATTCCGAGGCAACTATTCCGAGGCAACTTGTTTCGAGGCAACTTGTTCGAGGCAACCATTTCGAGGCAACTAGATCAATGGAACATAAGGACTCACTAAGACGTCCTATACTCGACGACCACGTTTCGAGGGGCAAGGCAACAGCGAGGCGTACCCTAGGAGTGGTGTGTGAATTGTGTGTCATTTTCAGTTATAGTTTATCTTGATCATGCATTGAGTGTTCTACGCTTTGATTTTATTTGAGCATACATTCTTTCATGTGATTAACAGTTTAAAAGTGCGGAATTTAAAGTACGGAAAAATAAAAGTCCTACGCTATTACAAGGCGCGGGTCTACATCGCCAAATTAAACCAAGACCCGATTTGAATGAAAGTGCGGAAAGTTAATGTCCTAATTATCTATTACAAAGCTTTGGGGCAATTACATAAGATTAAAAAAGAAAAATAGAAGCAAACGCGCGAAAAGGAGTTATAATCGAAGGTGCGAGGGCGTTGGACCCTTTAAGGAAATTGAATTGAAATTACAAATTAATTAATGATTAAATAAAGAAAAGAAATGATTTTTTATGTTTTTGTATTTAATGAAAATAAAGGAAGAAAATTGGTTATTATTGGAAACCCTAATTCTACACTATTTTTTAATTTGTTAAAGAAAAATACTTGAGTTTAAACCTAATTTACTAATTGTTTAATTATAAGAGTATTTACAAAATTAATTAATAATTAATAATGATAAGAAATAAAAAAAGGTTATTTATTAAGAAAAAGAATAAAATGCTAAAAAACCTAATTTTTATGTATTTATTTATTTAAGAAAGAAGAACATTAAAGTTAAACCTAAACTTAAATTAACTTGATTATTTGGAATTTATTTACAAAGACTATTTAAAGAATTAAAAATAATAAACATATTTTTATTTTTAATGATTTCTGATTTTTTTTGTGTTTTATGAAAATTAATTTTGGTAAATTAAAGAAAATAATTAAAAGAATTTAAGAAAAGAAAATCAAATAAAAATGAATAAAGAAAAGAGTGCAAACCAAAGGGTATTCAGACCCAATTTGGGAGGTTCATTGCAAGCAATTTGGCCCATTCAATTCCAGGCCCCTTGGACTTTTGTGATTGCGTATGGAATAGTTGACTAATGCGCATGGTGGACTGCAGATTATGGCCCCTGGATTGATCTCCTGGATTATGTGGCAAGCCAGTATGTGAAGGTGTATGGTGGTCTTTTGGTGACACGCTGCATAGAAGCATGTTACAAGAAAAAATATGGAAGAAATATGGGGGACCTGGGAATCGAACCCAGGTCCCATTGCCTGCATGACAACACATCAACCAACTCAACCAACGCTTGTCTTTGTTAATTAAATGGAATATGCATAATATAATGGGAAAATCAAGATCATGTTGGAATGAACAAAAAACGTGCCAATGTTTAAACTGTCCAGTCACCATTCAACACCTCAGCGTCTCTTTCCTTGCTTCTTTGTTTTTGTCTGAAAATAAACAATGGATAACGGGGGTTTTAAACCCCCACTAAATGGTACCTACAAAAATAGCGAATAGAGCATAGTGAAAAAGAAAAAGGGCGCGAGGTATGAGAACGAATCGTCTGGGCATCCTGGTTTCAATGGTGTAGGTTTCATGGCCTAATTTTTCCATATACGCAAAGCCCCAAATGGAAGCTTCTGAAACCCTAACCTGCGTCCATGGTAACTTTGCATACAAGCGTCTATAATTCAATTGGATGGTACCATTAGCTTTAGAATGATCAGGTTAGTATAAATCAAGCATTAAAATGTATGGAAAATGCGTGCAAATCAAAATACGAATATGAAGAATATCATGAACAGGGCAAAGCCATTCTACCACTTCTGGATGTATGGAGACTGGAAACGTATTGAGTCACGTTCGGGAAGGTTCCAGCAATCTTTTGGGATACTTTTTAGGCCTTGAAAAACACTGCAACTATGTTTTCAGTTTTGAGTTTTTTGTCAAAAAATGCAAGTTTTGTTTCTTTGTTTCAGCGCAGCTTTCTTGTCCTTGGCATTAGGTTTGCAATGTGCACATATAGGTGAATGAATTAGGTTAGAAAAACTGGCCCAAAATCCATGTATTCAATGATTTCCAATATTTGATTTTCAAGCATCTTTTTCAATCTTTTTGTCATGAAGAACATGCCTATTTGCATAGAATCTTTCCTTTTTGATTGTGCACGAAATCCTGAGGTCATGATGAGGGAATATGCTGCATAAAAAGATTTGGAAACCATGTTTTAGTATTTTTCTTATATTTAATTTTAATTAAATTAATTAATAGGATTAAAAACTCAATTAATTAATTAAAAATAAGAAAATAACTCCCCTTTGGGTGAATGGGTCGTGCATAGCTTTTGGGTGATGATTCATGGAAGAAATTAAAGCCCATTAGCAATTTTGAGGCATTTGAAGCAAAGTTGACTTTTCAAAATTCCCAAAAATTTCCCAACTTCCACAAGGCATATCTTGCTCAATTTTTAAGCTTTGATCATGTTCTTGGACATTTTGGAAAGGTCTTGAAGTCCTCTAACCAATGCCTTTGGTCCCATGTCATTTTGATTTACCAATCCCAAGTTATGGTCTTTGACTTAAAGTGCCTTTTTGTTGACTTTTGAAAATGACCTATAATGTTGAGATTGATAACTTTTTGTGAGAGCATTTCTTGGACTTGAAGTGTGAAGATGAGTTGTAGAAAATGTCATTCCCTTCAAAATGAGCTTTGAATGGAATTTTTCTGATAAACCATGTGGAAGTTATGCCTTGGTCAATTTGCAGTTGACTTTTTTTCAATTGTCCAAAAATAGAAACTTTTGCATCTTGAGACTTTTTGAGCCATGCTTTGAGAATCATGATCAAGAATTGATCAAATGATGTTTGTGGCTTCAAAATAAGATGTTGACCAAAATTTTTGACTTTTGACGGTCAAATGACCATTTTGCCCCTACAGTTGACTGTTGAGCAATTAGGGTTTTTGACTGTGCAATTTTGTGTTGTGAGTCTTGAAACTTGGCATAAGGATGCTTGACAATGTTTATAGGCATGTGGGACTTGTTTGGACCCTTGGAAACTTCAACTTCTCTGCCAGAACCAAAACCCTAATTTTTGACTGTTAGGAGGCCATTGAACTGTGCAACGCTTGAGAGATTTTGAACCTTGATCTTGGCAAATCTTGAAGAATATGGGAGGGAAAATTTTGGGGTACAACAACAACCGTGGAGTTAATACCGTTGATACTGATCTATTTGTTACCTCTGTTAATGAAGTTTCCACTCCTCTCATGACTGTCAAGAAGAATTTGTTGCTGGCCGGTTTATTTTCGGGTTATGGTGAAGGTTGCCACATGTGTTCATCTCTTCCCTCTGGTTAATATTTGCCGAAAGTAGGTGTTCAACGCCCGATGGACAGCAAAGAGATTTTGTTCGAAAAGACTTTGATTCTGACTATTCTGTGTGAAGATTTTGCCATTATAACTATTTCTGCCAATCCTTCCAAGGTAACCTCTAAAAGACCTGTTAGGATTATACCTACTCTAAGAATCGCCCCGTTGATAATCACTTTTCCTGGTCCTGTACCATACTCCTTAGACAAAGTTGTCCCTTGGAATTATGGCGCCGATGTTTACTATCATGGCGTTAAACAGGATTTGAAGAATGAAGAGGTTGATCCCGGTGTCAGTAACATTGTCGGGACCAGTAAGATCACCAGAAGTAGAAGGGTTTTATCTCCCGAGATCTCCCTGAGGACTGTTACTAAGCCTGTTGTTATTTCATCTGTTGTTCCTACCGGTACTTCCGTTACTACTCCCGTTCTTACTCCAATTATTAATCCTGCTGTTGAGTCATCTGAGACTCGGGGCAAAGAAGCTGAAGGTGAGCCTGACCATACGGAGGCACCTAGAAAAGTTGTTGTGGAATCCTCTAAGCAAGAAATAGAGGAAATCTTAAAAATAATCAAAAAGAGCGACTACAATGTGGTCGAGCAGCTGGGGCAGACCCCTTCAAAGATATCGATGTTGTCTCTATTGTTATGTTCTGAGGCCCATGTAAAGGCTTTTATTTCATTCCTCAAGACTGCGCATGTGCCGCTAGAAACCTCAACCGATCAATTTAAAGATTGTGTGGCCAGTTTGACCCTAAAGCCCAATAACATTGTGGTGAGGGATTTTGACAGGTCGAAGAGAATGGTGCATGGGGAGGTGGACATCCATGTCAAAGTAGGCTCTCAGACCTTTGGGTACACCTTCTACGTGATGGACATCAGGCCGTCGTACTCTTGTTTGTTGGGTCGTCCTTGGATCCATGAAGTTGGGGATGTTATTTCTACGCTGCACCAAATGCTAAAATATCCGGTGAAGGGGAAGATTGTCACTATGCATGGTGAAGAGGAATATATGGTGAGCCACCTGAACTCCTTCAGGTATGTGGAGATGGACGGGGAATTCATAGAGACTCCTTGTCAAAATTTTGAGGAGGCTCCACAAATTTTAGCGTCAACCGAGACTACTACCATCACCAAACCTCCTTTGAAGATAGCTTCTCTCAAGGACGCCAAGGCAGTAGTTGAAGAAGGTGGGTGTACCAACTGGGGACAGCTCCCTGATTTTACTCACAAAACTGACAAATTTGGTTTGGGCTTTATTTCAGGAGCTCAAAGGGTTGTTTGACGCGCTCGGGTCGGAGGATCTCCCCTATGCATCAGAAATCGTGGGGTCAACGCTATTGAAGACAGTGAGGAAGATTCTGATGTTGACAGCTGGATCTACCTAACTACCAATGGTGGACCGAGAAACTGGACGAAAAAAGATTTTATACCAATTTCTTTTATTCAGCAGTAATTGTCTTACTTGTATTTAAAATTTGTAATAAACAATTTAAACTCTACGGCCTTGTGTCTTACCCGAGGCACAATGGTTTTGTTTGTGGGGGCTATTATATGTTATTTTCATATGTCATCAATAAAACCTTGGACGTTTCTTGCATACAAATTTTGTGCTCTTTGTTTTTCTTTTTTTCTTTTCACTTTATCAATACAGTTATGCTCTTACACACACTTACATGTCCAACTGCAGATCCATATCCACCCTGGATCCCATTGATAACAGTTCTGCTATTGCCAGTCATGACTTTGAAAATCCGATCAACCAAGCTGAGGACGAAGGTGAGAATGATTGTGAGGTACCCGGAGAACTTGCTAGACTGTTACATCAGGAAGAGAGGGTTATACAGCCTCATGAAGAGCCAGTTGAGACGATAAACTTGGGCACAGAAGTAGACAGAAAAGAAGTCAAGATCGACGTAAATCTGGAGACTAAGATCAAACAGCGGTTGATATAGATGTTGCACGACTATGTTGAGATCTTCTCCTGGTCATATGAAGACATGCCTGGTTTAGACACTGATATTATGGTACATCGTCTGCCAACTAAAGAAGATTGTCCTCCGGTTAAGCAAAAGGTCTGCCGCATGCGCCCTGAAATGTCGGAGAAGATCAAGGAAGAGGTCATGAAGCTGTTCAACGCTGAGTTCTTAGTTGTCACCTCCTATCCGCAGTGGATTGCTAACGTTGTTCGGGTGAAAAAGAAGGACAGTAAGGTACGGATGTGTGTGGACTACAGAGACCTGAATAGGGCAAGCCCCAAGGATGACTTCCCGCTTCCCCACATTGACGTTCTGGTTGACAACACCGTGCAACACAAAATTTTCTCCTTCATGGATGGTTTCTCTGGCTACAACCAGATCAAGATGGCTCCTGAAGACATGGATAATACAACCTTCATCACACAGTGGGGCACCTTCTGTTACAAGGTGATGCCTTTTGGGTTGAAGAATGTCGGGGCAACTTATCAGCGATCCATGGTCGCCTTATTTTATGACATGATCCACCATGAGATACAGGTTTATGTTGATGACATGATAGCCAGGTCGCAAACCGAAGAGGAGCACCTTGACCATCTACAAAAGATGTTTGACAGGTTGAAGACATACAAGCTGAGACTGAATCTAAACAAGTGCACCTTCGGGGTAAGGTCTGGTAAACTTCTAGGGTTCATCGTTAGTGACAAAGATATTCAGGTAGACCCCGCAAAAGTAAAGGTCATACAAGAGATGTCGGCTCCCCGTGCAGAGAAGAAAGTTAGAGGTTTCTTGGGACGCATGAATTATATCGCCAGGTTCATTTCACATCTGACTGCTACTTGTGAGCCAATCTTCAAGCTCCTGAAGAAAGATCAAGTGGTAAAGTGGAATGATGAATACCAGACTGCTTTCGAAAGAATCAAGGAATACCTTCAAGAACCACCAATTCTGATGCATCCAGTTGAAGGAAGACCTTTTATATTTTACTTAACAGTGCTAGACAATTCAATGGGGTGTGTGCTGGGGAAGCATGACGAGTCTGATCAAAAAGAGCATGCAATATATTACCTTAGCAAAAAGTTTACCGACTGTGAGACAAGATACTCACTGCTCGAGAAAACTTGTTGCGCTTTGGAATGGGCTGCTTGCCGACTAAGACAGTATATGCTGACCCATGCTACTTTGTTGATATCTAAGATGGATCCAATCAAGTACATCTTCGAGAAGCCCGCCCTTTCCGAAAGGGTAGCAAGATGGAAGATGATCTTAACTGAATACGATATACAACATACAACCCAAAAAGCAATCAAGGGAAGTGTATTGGCTGATCATCTGGCTCATCAAGCCGTGGGTGACTACCAGTCCATGCATTTTGAGTTCCCGGACGAGAATATTATGCTGGTGACTGACTATGAAGGACCTGAGGAGGGATCCCGATGGACCAAGGTTTTTGACGGAGCTTCGAACGCACTCGGTAATGGCATTGGCATTGTAATCATATCTCCTGAGGGCTGTCATACTCCTTTCACTACCTGACTATGTTCCAACTGCACTAACAACATGGCGGAGTATGAAGCCTGCATCATGGGTCTCAAAGCCGCTATCGACCTGAGGATTAAGTTCTTGGACGTTTTCGAGGATTCAGCTTTGGTGATTAGTCAGATCCAAGGAGAATGGGATGCGAAGCATCTGAACCTCATCCCGCATAAAGAGCATGTGCTGACGTTGCTCCCACACTTTGAGGAGGTAACCTTTGAAAATTTCCCACAAGAGGAGAATCGGTTAGTGGGCGCGCTAGCTACCATGTCTTCTATGTTTAAAGTCGGGTGGGACAACGAAGCTCCCCGAATCACCATTGAAAGGATGGATGAACCACCACACTGCTGCGAGATTGATACTGAAGAGGTAGCAGATAAACCTTGGTTTCACGAAGTGAAAAGGTATCTCGAGACTCGAGAGTATCCCGAAGGGGCATCTGTCAATGATAAGAAATTTCTGAGAAGGTTCGCTGCAAAATTCTTCCTCAGTAATGGAATCCTCTACAAGCGCAATCGTGACTCTACCTTACTGCGGTGTGTAGACAAGAGCGAAGCATAGAGGATTATGACAGATCTACATGAAGGTACCTTCGGAACTCATTCAAGTGGACATACCATGGCTAAGAAGATCCTACGGGCAGGATACTACTGGTCCACTATGGAAGCAAATTGTTATTAGCACTCCTGAACTTGTAATAAATGCCAAATTTATGCTGATAAGGTGCATGTGCCTCCGGTTCCTTTGAATGTCTTGACGGCTCCTTGGCCCTTTGCAATATGGGGCATTGATATGATCGGAGAAATCAGACCCACCGCTTCCAATGGGCATCGCTTCATCCTGTTGGCCATCGATTACTTCACAAAATGGGTTGAGGCGGGCTCTTTTGCTACTATGACCAAGAACATTGTGGCACGGTTTATCAGGCATAACCTGATCTGTCGGTATGGTGTGCCAGAGAGAATTATAACAGACAATGGTACCAATCTCAATAACACAATGATCACCGAACTCTATAAGTAACTCAAGATACAACATCATAACTGTTTTTATACATGATAATTTCATCACTTCATGCCATTCTAAGTGTTTTTATACATGATAATTTCATCACTTCATGCCATTCTTTCACCCAGATGCAAGGCAGTTCAAGGGAAAATTTCAACATGAGAGTTCTAGATCTCCATGATATCTACAACATTGCTTTACACAACTTCTCCTAAATATGGTTGGATCTCAAGTTATAAATTCATGAAGTCATGACATTTTCATTTAACACTTAGAGAAATTTTCAGCAGTTTTGGTAAGGTTTTTATCCCGACTTCTTGGCCAATTTTCATCAAGTTCCAATTTGATTTAACAAAAGTGGTCAACATGAAAGTTATAGAGGGTGTTTCAAGCTTTCCAAAATATCAAAGAGCATGAATTTATCATACTTGAGCTAGGAGATTCAAGAGCATGAAGTTGGGAATCCACCCTTGATTTGCAAGTCATTCTATTGAAGAACACACAACAAAACCCTTATGCTATGCTGCATAATCTTATGTTGCAGGCCTTCTTTCTTGCAAATCTCTACATAATTTAATGCTTACACCCACTTTTGAGCTATTACCCAAGTGTTTAAGCCATTGTCCAAATGATCTTTCCATTTATGGCATAAAGGCACCATTGTTATTCTTGAAAAGCAAGCTTTTTGTACAAAGTTTGTCTTGAGCCCATACTTTGTTTATTTCTGACTTTACTCTACCATAAAACATGGAAATCAATCCCTCTAAACCAGCAACTTTGGTACTTCATCTTGGAACCATGGAGTACTTGACATAGTTTGATACTTACATCCCAACCAAACCATAACATGTTGTGTTGTAAACATATTCAGCCTTTGTTCACAAGTCCTTTGCCTATAAATAGAAGAAGCATTTGCAAGGCAAAGAGGTTAGAAAAAGGATAGAGAGAAAATCCAGTAGTTTTATTGATAAACCTTCAAAAAAGCCATAACAGACCCTAAGACTTCCACTCTTGAGTTTTGAAGTCTAAACCTTAAAACCTCTCACACTTTGCATATTCCATCTAAAAACCATCAAAACATTTCATACCATACAGTGGTTGTTTAATAACCTTCAACAAAAAGGAAAGTCTAGCAGCCTGTTGGAGCTTCCTTAAGGTTCATACAACATCTTGAAGGGCATTTGGACTCAAAACTTAAAGTGCAGTTTCAAGGTAAGTCATCTTTATCTTGCCTTTTCCATACATCAACTTTTCTGTTTATAGGATGTAGCAATCATTATTCTTGAAGTTAATCATTTATTTGTTGTTCCTGTTATTCATTCATATGTTAAAAACTAACTGATGTATGCAAAGAATGGTGTTTAAGGCAGAAAAATGTTGTATGTATCGATACATATCCACATGTGTCGACCCATCTTAGTGAAAATATAGGGTATGAGTCGACACATGACCCTCATGCATCGACCCATACTGAGTTCAGGTCACAAAACAGAAACTGGAAAGGACTATGAGTCGACACATACGCATTTCACGTTAATGCAAAAAGGTGTATGAGTCGATACATCCAATTATGTGTCGACTCATACTGAACAGATTTCACTTTATAGGGGCAAGGAGAAGCTATGTGTTGATGCATAGCAGCATGGGTTGACACATAGCAGTTCAAAAGTGCATTTTTCCTTTATTTTGCACTGTTTTCACATTCTTTTTATTATCATTCAATATGATTGTAATATTTTAGTTCCTACTTCACCCCCATTGCGAAATTGTAGCCCCACTCCCCTAAAGGGATGTGATAGCTTAGATTTTACTTTCCGCCTTTTACTTGCTTCTCATATATTGCTAGTAAATAAGTGTGTATGGCAAGATAAAAATAACAAAATAGACAATCCTAATCAAAGACAAAACGCATGAAAATAACACACTTGCACACAAGCATCCTTAGGGTTTCTCCACTTGGTTGCCTTATACAAAAATAGCCATGTTACGCATGCGAAGTATCTTGGCAAAAACAAACAAGTATAAGATCATAGTCCCTCGATGACGCTATTCTAAGTTGCCTTACAAAATGATCTTGGTCCCTCAAAAATGATAAGATACTTTGCAACATTGCTAATCATGGTTATATGATGACTCACGCCCGTCCCGTTTACATCCAAAGATAGGGTTGCCTACCAAATCAATGGTAAGACAACAATGTCAAAGGAATAGAAAATGAACAAGAAAGACATTTGAGTAGGTAGATTGCTTCTAGTTACTTGCTCTATTTTCAAACAACTATCCTTGCTACTTTCAAAAACAAACACACACACATTTCCAAACATTTTACAAACATTGAAAACATTTTCAAAAAGACAAACATCTTTGTATACATTCTTACGAATAAGAATCATTACAAAGATTGCCTAAACGAATGGCCTCTTTATAAAATATTTTCAAAACCACATCAAACCCCATTTCAAATAAACCAAAGCAAGTGATCTAAGCAAGTAACTAAGAGCCCATGGAAAACCATGGATGAAAAGGGGGCTAGCACCTTCCCTCTTTATAATCTACCCCCCGAACTCAAGAAAACATCTCACAGGTCTTTCCTGTGCTTTTTCACCTTTCCTTTTGGATAAAAGAAAAGTCGGTGGCGACTCTTGCTAACCGCAACATTTGCGATAAAACGCAAAACCTCAAGTCAGTTCTCCCACCGCATCACAGAACTAGCGACTCTTCTGGGGACTTTTCTAAAAGTGGGGTTACCTTAGGGTTTAGATCATATTTACTTGCTTACATTGTTTGACTTATATGCTTTACATTATGGTTCTTTATTTGGGTTTGAATCCTCTACCCGGATTTGGGATACATTATAGGTAAGTAGCAATATCTTGTGGAAATTGTGTGGGGTATACCGACATGGTCTAAGAAATAGCTATGTTAGTGCGACATATTTGTGGGTACCGGTAGCCTTTGAGTTAATCAAAGAGAATACGGGGCCTCTGAGTGATGTCATGAAGTACTAATGAACTTCTAGAACCCTTTACTTGACCAACTTGGCCTTTAGGATGTAGTGAGATGACCGGCTTTGGTGCAGTCTGAAGTTGGTAGATACTCGATACTACACTCATTGAGGTTTGGTTTTTTGGGATATTTCGGTCGCCATTAAAGAGGCTTGTGCTGAAACAATGACCAAGGAAACAAACCAGTAATATTGAGCTCCTTAGCACCCGATTACTATTACTAGGACAGGTTGAGCCAACTAAACTTCAAGAGGGTACTTACATACAAACTCCATGCAAGCCTAAACCTAAGGACTTATCTGCTTTGCGTGTACATGATTATTTGTATAAGCTTGTTTACTTCGAATACTTGTGCATAACATCATAACATCATACCATAGCATTTTCAATAACCATTTCAAGGATCTCGAGGGTCTTTGATGCAGGTTCACAATAAACCAGACATCTATCAAGGGGTAAGAGGATTTATTTTCCTCTGACCAAATACCGTCAAAGATCAATTACAACAAACTTGAGTCAAGGGCTATGACCCACTTGACATGGTGAGCTTAATTCTTGTGGAAGGACATCCACTGATACAAAGTTCTCCAATCAAAGATGTTGATCAAAATTCAATCTCTAACTTTTTCTTGTGTTTACCCCGCGAGATCCTTGAAAACATGCATCCACGTATCATGCATCATATCATGACAGGTTTATCCCATACAGGTCTCCTTATCTTCCTACTATTTATTTCAGTAAGATGGATATGGAACAAACGGTGAAAGATCTCCAAGCTCAAAACGCTCAATTCTAACAAATGTTTCTGGCTATGGCTAAGGGGCAAGAGGACCTGAAAGCTCTCCTTCTCAAAGACAAGAAGAAAAAGTCCAAGAAGTCAACAGGCGTCCTGAACTTAAGAAAAAGACCTGGAGGACCAGTCAAGAGAGCTCTAGATCTTTCAACTCCATCCAACACGGGGGATAGTCTCGAAGAAGACCACAATTTGGAGATTGATGAAGTTGAAGCCGACTACTCCGAGGAACAATATCCTCCCGCCGATGACAAATACAAATAGTTGGAGGATCGCCTCAGTGCTATGGAGATTCAACAAATACCTGGCTTTGATTTAGGAGACATGGGTTTGGTTTCTGGAGTGGTCATCCCTCCAAAGTTCAAAGTCCCTACTTTTGCCCTGTACGATGGAGTCTCTTGCCCTAATATGCACTTAAAGTCTTATGTCTGCAAGATTCAACCATACACAACTGATCCAAAGCTTTGGATCCATTTCTTCCAAGAAAGCCTGGCAGGGACTCAACTCGAATGGTTCTATCAATTGGAGAGTTCTTGAATCCACACCTGGGAGGATTTAGTTGTTGCTTTCTACAAGCAGTATCAGTATAATGCTGATCTTGCACCAACTCGTGTGCAATTGTAGAACATGACCATGGGTTCCAACGAGAGCTTCAAAGGATACGCCCAAAAGTGGAGAGATCTGGTTGGTAGGGTGCAACCCTCTTTAACTGACAGTGAGCTGATTGACATCTTCATGGGAACTTTGACAGGGCCTTTATTCAAACACTTGATCGGAAGCTCTTCAGCCGGGTTCGCCGAGCTAATACTGACCGACGAAAGGGTCGAAGCTGGAATCAAAAGTGGGAAGATTCAAGAAGCTACACCTTCTGATGCTCAGAAAAAGCCCTACAATGGGAAGAAAGAGTCCAATGTTGTGTATGGTCAAAAGAGTCATCATGACCAACATGTAGGAGCAATCTTGATCTCTAATCCTACGCCTGCTCGACAAAGGCAGGGGCATCAGCATAAGGAGGTCGCGCCTACAAGACAATAAACTAAGATTAACATGTCACTGGCTCAAGCGCTACAACACATGTTGAAGGCAGAGCTGATTACGTTAAAGGCTCCTCATCCGAACCCTAAGACTTCTTCTCCTAACTACAACCCGGATGCAAGGTGTGCTTATCATTTTGGTAGCCCAGGGCATGACACAAACAACTGTTGGGCTCTGAAGAACAAGGTCCAAGACATGATTGATGCCAAGGAGATCGATTTTGACCCTCCGGAGACTCCAAACATAATCACTGCTCCTATGACGAATCATTGAAAGCTTTTGTTCATTTGAATTTTCAAGTTGTAATCTCTTTTATTCAAAAAATTATCTATTAATGTCAAACTTTTTTTTCATTAATGCATTGCATATGTTTGTCTTGATTTGATCCACTCATTTTCATTACATTTAAACTATGCTTTTTACTCTCTTTATGACATTCAACTCTTGTTAAAAGTTACAAGCCTTTAGAGGGAGGATGAAGAAAACAATGCCATAATCTCATACAGTATGCTTTTGAACAGACCTTGCTGACGATGTACATGCATTATTTCAAATCCTAAACACTGGAGTTATAAGGAAGATAATCCCTAGTCGCCCCCTTCGAGCCAAAGAAGTAGAAGTTTTTCTTTTTCACAAATTGAAACCTTTAATCAAAACCTTGGGGCAGGGTAGTCTCTCAGTTAATACAAACGCGAGTTTAACCGCAAACTCTCATCTCGTAATACAACGAATGACATAAAAAAAATCAAAAGACGGTGATGGTTCCCTACCAAATAGGCAGTCATTATCTCTCAAAAAGAAAAGCCCACTAAGTCAAAACCTACAAAGGAGACTTAAGAAAACTGGGGCATCCCGCTGACTGTAATCTCAAAACAAGATTAGTCGGGCAAAAATTAGGGATAAAAAATAAATAAAAAGAGGTTATTACAAATCCTCAACAAAATGAAAAAAATGTTGCATAAAATGACGGCCTTCCGACAAACTTAACATGCCCGAACCATCACCGAAACGTCATTCCAGACTCAATTGAAGTTCAAACGCACAACTAACTGAGCTTAGGATTGAAGAACATCACGAAGAGCGGGTGGGTACAAATACACTTTGAGCCTTTATCCTTTGTTTCTTAAACCGTGAACCAAGCCACGTTACAACCCTTCAAAAGTCCTAATTGAAGCATGGGTTAGTTCGAAAGCATACTGTTACAAAAGGTAACCTGACTCCTGTAAGGTTTTGCTCTAAATCCTGAGATTGAATTTTCTTACAAAATTCCTTTACTTACAAAAACGCATTTTTCAAAACTTCAAGACAAGCATAAACTTTGCAATATTTTAATATCGTTGTTTGCATATGGCTATTTGTTTGACAGCAGAGAAATTCACACAAAGAATATCCAGTGAACGAAAGCTCTCTCAGTGAAAAAATCACTTCGAGTGGGATGACACTTACAATGACAAATCTCCTATCAATGAGGGGGCATGACATGTCACTATACAGCACACCTGGGGCAGTCCAGTCAAGATTTCAAGAAATCTCTCAAGAATTGCGGAGTAACTAGGGGTAAGTCACCTCTCCAAACAGACCGATGACATGGTTTATTTCCCCAACAACACCAGGATTCCCTAGCTTGAGTTTGCCTCTCCGACTACTACAAATCAAAGGACCACAACTCCTCTTCCCCAGTAGACTATTCTACAATCCCCAACAAGTTACTGTGAAACCTGGACTCGACCAGATATCAGTTCAACTTCGAATCCCCAGTAAGAGCAATAGACAATCGAGACTCCTGAACTCTTTCCCCAAGCAGGAGTAAACATACTCCCCGCCGAGTTTTCAATATTTCCCAGCGGAGTTCTCCTCAAATAACAAAACAGGAATCCCCGGTGGAAACATTCTAAACAAGGTTTGAAGACACACATACTCTTCAACAGCAGTCCAGGATTTAACAAACTTCTCGACATTTGTCAAGGATTTATTTTCCCAGACGAAAATACATTCATAAATATCTCACATTTCATACCTCCTATTTACATACATGATAAAGTGCGTACGACACAATCTCATTTATTTTTAAGAACATCATGACATCATGCATTTCATACATCATGAAATTGCATACAGCTAACGTTTTACCTTTTTCAGAAGAAAAAAAAGGTCAATCAACAGATGGCTCGTCTAACAACCTTTTCAAGTTCCAGATTAATACCTGTAGCAAGCCAGGAAAACTATTTATGGACGACTGATTATAGATTAATACCTGTAACAAGCCAGGAAAACTATCTACATGAAGAGATTGAAGATTAATACCTGTAGCAAGCCAGTAAAACTATCTTTCTCTCTCAGGTCAGAGATTAATACCTAAAACCAGACAGGACAACTATCTCGTCGACCAACCTTTTCAAGTTCCAGATTAATACCTGTAGCAAGCCAGGAAAACTATCTACATGAAGAGATTGAAGATTAATACCTGTAGCAAGCCAGTAAAACTATCTTTCTTCTTTCTCAGGTCAGAGATTAATACCTGAAACCAGACAAGACAACTATCTCATCGACCAACCTTTTCAAGTTCCATATTAATACCTGTAGCAAGCCAGGAAAACTATCTTTCTTTCTCAGGTCAGAGATTAATACCTGAAACCATACAGGACAACTATCTCGTCGACCAACCTTTTCAAGTTCCAGAATAATACCTGTAGCAAGCTAGGAAAACTATCTACATGAAGAGATTGAAGATTAAAACATGTAACAAGCCAATAAAACTATCTTTCTCAGGTCAAAGATTAATACCTGAAACCATACATGACAAATATCTACTCGACCAGCTCATTCAATTTCAATTCTCAGATATAGTTCAGATACGCTCCAGATACGGATGCCATCCTAATACTCATTCAGATTCAACTTCTAGATATAGTTCAGATACGCTCCAGATATGGATGCCATCCTGATACTCATTCAGATCCAGCTTCTAGATACAGTTCAGATACGCTCCAGATACATATGCCATCCTGATACTCATTTAGATTCAGTTTCTAGATACAGTTCAGATACACTCCACATACGGATTCCATCCTGATACTCATTCAGATTCAACTTCTAGATACAGTTCAAATACGCTCCAGATACAGATGCCATCCTGATACTCATTCAGATACAGCTCAGATACATTCCAGACATGGATGCAATTCTGATACTCATTCTTCCAACTTACAAATTACAATTCAACAAGCATTCTTGGATGACATCTACAAGCCCATCTCCAACAAGATTCTATCACCTCTCCAAATGGAATATTTAAACCCATTTCTCTTATCATCGCATCACCGAGTGCAAATTTATGGGCACTCTAGTGTCCAATCATCTTCCACCTTCGAGTCACGAATGGAAAAACTCGCCAATCTAACTCTTCAGGTTTAAGAAGATTGAACAGGGGAACCTGTTGTACCCCAAAATTTGCCCTCTCATTTGTCAAGTATTTGCTCACAAGATATTCTAAGACGTCAAGTTTGCAGCACTGATACATCAATTTAGGCTTGAAATTGGCACAAGGGCAAAATGGTCAATTGCATACTGGAAAGTCAAACTTTGACTTTTTGGTCAACATTACAACCCAAAGATCAAATTTCATCAAGACATTCAAAAATATCAAGCTTGATCATTAAGAAGTTAAGAATGTCAAAAGTCAACTTGAAAAGTCAAGATTTCCAAGACTTAGAAATTTTCTAAGTGTTTTTATACATGATAATTTCATCACTTCATGCCATTCTTTCACCAAGATGCAAGACGTTTCAAGGGAAAATTTCAACATGAAAGTTGTATATCTCCATGATATCTACAACATTGCTTTACACAACTTCTCCTAAATATGCTTGGATCTCAAGTTATAAATTCATGAAGTCATGACATTTTCATTTAACACTTAGAGAAATTTTCAGCAGTTTTGGTAAGGTTTTTATCCCGACTTCTTGGCCAATTTTCATCAAGTTCCAATTTGATTTAACAAAAGTGGTCAACATGAAAGTTATAGATGGAGTTTCAAGCTTTCCAAAACATCCAAGAGCATGAATTTATCATACTTGAGGTAGGAGATTCAAGAGCATGAAGTTGGGCATCCACCCTTGATTTGCAAGTCATTCTATTGAAGAACACACAACAAAACTCTTATGCTATGCTGCATAATCTTATGTTGCAGGCCTTCTTGCTTGCAAATATCTACATGATTTAATGCTTACACTCACTTTTGACCTATTACCCAAGTGTTTAAGCCATTGTCCAAAGGATCTTTCCATTTATGGCATAAAGGCATCATTGCTATTCTTGAAAAGCAAGCTTTTTGTACAAAGTTTATCTTGAGCCCATACTTTGTTTATTTCTGACTTTACTCTACCATAAAACATGGAAATCAACCCCTCTAAACCAGCAACTTTGGTACTTCATCTTGGAACCATGGAGTACTTGACATAGTTTGATACTTACATCCCAACCAAACCATAACATGTTGTGTTGTAAACATGTCCAGCCTTTGTTCACAAGTCCTTTGCCTATAAATAGAAGAAGCATTTGCAAGGCAAAGAGGTTAGAAAAAGGATAGAGAGAAAGGCCAGTAGTTTTATTGATAAACCTTCAAAAAAGCCATAACAGACCCTAAGACTTCCACTCTTGAGTTTTGAAGTCTAAACCTTAAAACCTCTCACACTTTGCATATTCCATCTAAAAACCATCAAAACATTTCATACCATACAGTGGTTATTTAATAACCTTCAACAAAAAGGAAAGTCTAGCAGCCTGTTGGAGCTTCCTTAAGGTTCATACAACATCTTGAAGGGCATTTGGACTCAAAACTTAAAGTGCAGTTTCAAGGTAAGTCATCTTTACCTTGCCTTTTCCATACATCAACTTTTCTGTTTATAGGATGTAGCAATCATTATTCTTGAAGTTAATCATTTATTTGTTGTTCATGTTATTCATTCATATGTTAAAAATTAACTGATGTATCCAAAGAATGGTGCTTAAGGCAGAAAAATGGAGTATGTATCGACACATATCCACATGTGTCGACCCATCTTAGTGAAAATACAGGGTATGAGTCGACACATGACCCTCATGCATCGACCCATACTGAGTTCAGGTCACAAAACAGAAACTGGAAAGGACTATGAGTCGACACATACACATTTTGTGTCGATGCAAAAAGGTGTATGAGTCGATACATCCCATTACGTGTCGACTCATACTGAACAGATTTCACTTTACAGGGGCAAGGAGAAGCTATGTGTCGATGCATAGCAGCATGGGTCGACACATAGCAGTTCAAAAGTGCATTTTTCCTTTATTTTGCACTGTTTTCACATTCTTTTTATTATCATTCGATATGCTTGTAATATTTTAGTTCCTACTTCACCCCCATTGCTAAATTGTACCCCCACTCCCCTAAATGGATGTAATAGCTTAGATTTTACTTTCCGCCTTTTACTTGCTTCTCATATATTGCTAGTAAATAAGTGTGTATGGCAAGATAAAAACAACAAAATAGACAATCCTAATCAAAGTCAAAACGCATGCAAATAACACACTTGCACATAAGCATCCTTAGGGTTTCTCTACTTGGTTGCCTTATACAAAAATAGCCATGTTACGCATGTGAAGTATCTTGGCAAAACAAACAAGTATAAGATCATAGTCCCTGGATGACGCTATTATAAGTTGCCTTACAAAATGATCTTGGCCCCTCAAAAATGATAAGATACTTTGCAACATTGCTAATCATGGTTATACGATGACTCATGCCCGTCCCGTTTATATCCAAAGATAGGGTTTCCTACCAAATCAATGGTAAGACAACAATATCAAAGGAATAGAAAATGAACAAGAAAGACATTTGAGTAGGTAGATTGCTTCTAGTTACTTGCTCAATTTTCAAACAACTATCCTTGCTACTTTCAAAAACAAACACACACACATTTCCAAACATTTTACAAACATTGAAAACATTTTCAAAAAGACAAACATCTTTGTATACATTCTTACGAATAAGAATCATTACAAAGATTGCCTAAACGAATGGCCTCTTTATAAAATATTTTCAAAACCACATCAAACACAATTTCAAACAAGCCAAAGAAAGTGATCTAAGCAAGTAACTAAGAGCCCATGGAAAACCATGGATGCAAAGGGTGCTAGCACCTTCCCTTTTCATAATCTACCCCCAAACTCAAGAAAACATCTCAAAGGTCTTTCCTATGCTTTTTCACCTTTCCTTTTGGATAAAAGAAAAGTCGGTGGCGACTCTTGCTAACCGCAACATTTGCGATAAAACGCAAAACCTCAAGTCAGTTCTTCCACCACATCACACTTCCATTTTTACAGCGACGTTCTCTTACTAGAGCATCAACATCCTTGTACAAAAACGCCTGTTATAGGCCAACTTCAAAAATTAATACATGTCATTTTTCACAAAATCATTTGCTTTTCGTTTTCTGTTTTGTTTTGCAAAAATGTCCAATGATTTATTCTTGACATATGCATTTGAATATGATTGCTGTTCACAAACGTTTGTATAAGAAACAGAAATAGAATTGTTCGTAACTTAAGAAACAGGGGCAAAAACATAAAATATCAAACCTGACAGTTACTCTGTCCAGCTGGTACCGGGGCATAAACAACCTTGAAATAAAGTCATTAGTACATACGACCTCTAGACATTTGTACTCCCCACAGAGTAAAGGTAATCAAAGTGTTGGTGTCAGCTTCCCTAAAACAGAAGGTACTTTCCCCAACCGGTTCCCTTCATAGAACTGACAGTTATATTCCCTCAGCCGAATTTCATAATCGCAAGCGGGTCATAAAATTTGTCTCCCAGGTAGAGTTTATTTCCCTGAATGCGGAAAATCAATCCCCGATAGAGTTTATCCCTCCAGCTACGGAAGTTCACTTTCCAACATAATTATTCCCCCGCAATGCTATTCTCAAACAAAGTCTCTCCCTGGAAGAATATTCACAAACAGAAAGGAATAAATCCCCAGGATAGTCATCTCCGTTTACCATCCCCAGCGGAAGTAGAAGAACCACTTTTTCTACGACGGTCAGGAATTCAGTTTCTAATACTCTCCAGCAACAGTCAGGGATTTATTTTCCCAGACTCGGATATGTCACAATAGCATCTCATGTTCATACATCATGACGTGCGCATACATATTGCATGCATCATAATCTCATTTATTTTGAGAACATCATCCCACCATGCATTTCATGAATCTCATATAATTAACCCCGTTATCTTTTAAGGAAAGACAATTATCACCGACAATTCCAGCAGTTATACATGTCATATTTGCAGACGGCTAATGGAAAATTAGTTCCCAAAACCAAATGGGTCAACTAATCTACGTGATCAAAAAAGATAAGCCCTACCATCCAGGCTTTCATCCCGAAGCAGCCTTACCCAGGATCCTTCCCATAAGCCCTACTATTCAAGCTTTCATCCTGAAGTAACCCTACGACCTGGGTTCCTTCCTACAAGCCCTACTATCCAGGATTTCATTTCGAAGTAACCCTACTATCTAGGGTCCTTCCCACAAGCCCTACTATCCAGGCTTTCATTTCGAAGTAACCCAACTATCCAGGTTCCTTCCCATAAGCCCTACTATCCAGGCTTTCACCTCGAAGTAACCCTACGACCCATGTTCCTTCCCACAAGCCCTACTGTGATACGGTGGGAGAACTGACTTGGGATGTTTTGCGTTTGATCGCAAATGTTGCCGTTAGCAAGAGTCGCCACCTACTTTTCTTTTATCCAAAAGGAAAGGTGAAAAAGCACAGGAAAGACCTTTTAGATTATTTCTTGAGTTCGGGGGGTAGATTATGAAAAGGGAAGGTATTAGCACCATTTTCATCCATGGTTTTCCATGGGCTCTTAGTTACTTGCTAGATCACTTGCTTTTGTTTGAAAATGTGCTTTGTGTGGTTTTTGAAAGTATTTTGTAAAGAGGTCATTGTTTAGGAAAACTTTGTAATGATTCTCGTTCGTAAGAATGTATACAAAGGTGTTGATCTTTTGAAAATGTTTTCAAGTTTTTGAAAGGGTGTTTTGAAAGTGTAGGTGTTTGTTTTTGAAAATAGCAAGGATGTTTTGTTTTGAAATTGAGAAAGTAACTAGGAACATTCTATCTACTCAAAAGTATTTCATGTTCATTTCCTTTTTCCTTTGACATTGTTATCTTACCATTGATTTGGTAAGTAACCCTATCTTTGGATGTAAACGGGACGGACGTGGGTCATCGTATAACCATGATTAGCAATGTTGTAAGATACCTTAGCATTTTTCTTTAAGGACTAAGATAATTTTGAAAGGCAACTTTTGATAGCGTCATCGAGGGACTATGATCTTGTATTTTTGCTTGTCTTTGCTAAGATACCTCACATGCGTAATATGGCCATTTTTGTAAGGCAACCAAGTGGATTTACCCTATGGGTGCTTGTGTGCAAATGGATTGATTTTGATGCTTGATTTGTCTTTGATTAGAGTTTTCTATTGATTGGTTTTAGTCTTTCCATATAAAACCCTAATTACTAGCATTTGTATATAAAGCGATAAATTGCATAATTTAAAATTACTACGCTATTACATCATTTAGGGGAGGGGTATACAAATTTACAAATGGGGAATATTGCAAGAAATTAAACCTAAATAATATTACAACCATATTGAAATTGAATAAATGTACAAAGGCAAAGATAAAAATGCAAGAATATAAATGTAAAGAAATATGAATTTTGTTTGGTTTTCATGAAAAGGGTTTAACCTAAACCTAATTAAGAAAAATGATTAGTTAAAATTAAAATAACATTAACTTAAACTAATTGAGAAAAGAAATTAAATAAAAAGAAATGATTTTTAGGGTTTTTTAAGAAAGAGGTTTTAAATTAATAAAAATAAAATGAGAAAATTAATTAATTAAGAGAAAACTAAATTCTAAGTTAATTTTAATTTATAAGTAAATAAAATAATAATTAAACTTAAGTTTAAATATTGATTATTAAAAAAGAAATTAATTTGTTAAAAGAAAATGTTTTTAGTATTTTTTGTTTTATAAGGAAATAAGATAAATAGTGTAAATAATAAATAAAATATTTTTTTTGGATTTTTTATGATTAATGAAAATAATAATAATAATAATAACAATATTAATAATAATAATAATAAATAAAAGATAAAAAATAAAAAAAATAAATAAAAAATAAAAAATAAGTCAGGGAGCTTGATAAGTGAAACAGGGGGGTATTGTGAGAAAAAAAGTCAGGCCCAAAGGATGGCCCAGGCGCTGCAAAAAACACAAAAATGTCAAAAAAGTGGGAAAATGGAAAAAGGTCACGCTGGGGCTTGAACCCATGACCTCATAGTGACAGGCGCGCGCTTTAAACACTGGGATGGTGATACATCCATTAACTTATGTAATACTATAAATATACAACACAAATCTTTCCCTAAATACACTTCATCTTCAACCTCCAGCCAGAAGCCCTGTAACTTGCTCATTTCTCAACCATTTGCAAAAATGTAAACATGAAAGTTGCTCCATTTTTTCATATGAATCCAACCATATAAATATCATAAGCTACAAATCAAAGATGAATGAGAATTTCTAAAAGTAACAAATTCTGACCTAAATATTTCAGAAAATTCAAACTCAAAATTCTCCTAGCTTAATCAAAGTAAATGAAATCTATGGACATGTATAGTTTCAGGGCAATGATGTCTACATTTTATCTTCACAAATGCAAGACTAATAATGCCTAAATAATGAGATGAAAAGTTAGAAAATGTACCTCAAAAATGGAAATCGTGAAATGAGTTTGAGCTTGATTCAAGGTGTTGCAATGATCAGGTTAGCTTCCTCAAGTTCCCAGGAAGCTAATGCAATGATTAGCTTGAGCAATGGGTGGCTGAAATGGTCTGGAGAAGTCAACTTGCAAAGCTCTGTTTTTGGTTATGGAGGTTGATAAATATGGAGTTACAGTTATGAAACAGGGTCAGGGATGGTTTGTATTTGATGTAAGGAAGCTTTAGGAATGAATTTGAGGGAAAAGGCACGAGGGAAATGAGAGATACAAGTTTAAGGTCAGAATTGTGTATCAATGGAGTTTTTTGTGTAATTTCTGGCTAGAGGGAGTTTGGGAGTGTTTCAGGGTGCTTGAACTCGTGTCCTAACTCACAAATAGTGACTATATTTATAAGCAACAAGTTTGGCGACTTGTTGTTGATCAGAATTCAAAATCACAAGTTTATGTATAACATATGATTTTTTGAGAAATTCAAGTTTCCATGCCTTGTACTTGGTTCATAGAGTTTTTAACTACTTTAAACATAATACTTCTGACTTTGTGGATGGAGTGTAGTCAAGGAAAACAAGTTGGGAGCTCAAGAAGCTGAGTTTGTGCATAAAGCTTGCTTTACAAGAATGGCAATGTTAACTTTGTGCCATTAATGGAAATGCAACTTGGATAATAGCTCAGTTGCTTAGATCAAAGTTCTAACAGCTATGTAAACATTTAATTATGGAGTGACAAACAAGTTTGAGGCCTGCAAAGCAAAGATTATGCAGCCTAGCTTGGATTTGGTTCATGTGTTCATCAAAAAATGACTTGTAATTCAAGTTTGAAAACCCTAACTTCCTCTATTTGATTCTCCCTACTCAAGAATGATCTCAAGGAGTTCTTGGAAATTTTGGAAATATTGTAATATGATCTAAAATCACTCTTTGAATCACTTTTGAAAATTCCCCTTGGAACTATATGAAAAAAATGCCATGAAGTTAGGTCAAAATCTTGCCTAAACTAGGGCAAAATTTCACTAAGTGTTTAATTCCAAGACCATGACTTTATTAATTAATAACTTGAGATCCAAGAATTTTTAGAAGAAGTTGTGTAAAGCATGTTGTAGATCTCATGTAGATCTACAACTTTCATGTTGAAAGTTTCTTTTGAATCATCTTGCATCATGGTGAAAAATTGGCTCAGATTGTGAAAAAACATGAAGTTTTAAACACTTATAAAATTTCTTAAGTTAGAAAATTTTGACTTTTCAAAATGAAATCTTGACTTTTTGATTTCTTGATGAACATGTTTTGATGAATTGTGATCTTTGACACTTGATTTTGACCAAAAAGTCAAAGTTTGACTTTTCAACTATCGATCCAATTGATCTTGGGAAATGTTTTGGATCATGCCATTAGGTAAAAATGATGCAATTTAACTCTTGAGATCATGCCTCAAACCAATTAAACATTTGCTAGGTCAAAAATCAGAAATTGCCCTTTCTCAGTCAAAACCCTAATTTTGACCATTTTGCCCTTTTGATGATTTGATCAAATTTCTTGAAGAATTATGGTCCAAACTTGATCAAATGATACATATGAGTTTATAATGTTGATGTGGATCAAAAATTATGAAGTTTGACTATAAATTGGCCAAAGTTGACTTTTTCCCCGATACAGCTGATTTTTAGGTCAACTGCTCAATTGACTGAACAAAAGTGTGATCCAAGGCTTGAAACTTGACATGATTAATATTGGGGGTCCATAATGATACATGAAAGTCATATTAGGCATTGAAATTTCAATTATACTTGTGCAATCTCAAACCCTAATTTTAGTCATCAGTGCTTAAGGAGGTGTCTTGAGTTGATCAACCCTAGTGCAGTCTTGAACCAAGAGAGATCTTTGTGAGAAAATATTTGATAAGTGAGAGGGAAAATTTTAGGGTACAACAGCTGCCCCTGTTCAATCTTCTTAAACCTGAAGAGTTAGATTGGCGGATTTTCCATTCGTGACTTGAAGGTGGAAGATGATTGGACACTAGATTGCCCAGAAATTTGCACTCGAGGATGTGATGGTTGATGGTGTAGGGAAGAAGTGTCAGAATAAATATCTGTTTGATTTATACTGAAGTACTTGATGTGTGGGGTTGAGTACCAGAATAATATTCATAAATGGATTGTATTTGACTTATTTCTGAAAGTTAAATTTGAATCAGTATTAGAATGGCGTCCGTGTCTTGAGTGTATCTGAACTGTATCTAAAATCTTAAAATGAATGAGTATCAGAATGGCGTCCGTGTCTGGAGCATATCTGAACTGTATCTGAAAGTTGAATCTAAATGAGTATCATAATGGTGACCGTGTCTGGAGCATATCTGAACTGTATTTGAAAGCTGAATCTAAATGAGTATCAAGATGGCATCCGTGTCTGGAGCGTATCTGAATTGTATCTGAAAGCTGAAAATGAATGGGTATTAGAATGGCGTTTGTGTCTGGAGCATATCTAAACTGTATCTGATGGTTCAGCTGGTCGTGTAGATAATTGTCCTAGCTTGTTTTCGGGTATCAATCTATGACCTTTTGCAAATTGTTGATGATAGCCATCGGCTGATTGATCTTTCCTGAAGAGATGAAAGATCAGTTGTATGCAATGCCGTGATGTATGAAATGCATTGTATAATGATGTTCTCAATAAAACGAATGAGCTTATGTATGGGCATGTAAACTATGATGCTATAACACTGCTGGATTAGGGAAAATAAAATCCTGACTGTTGTTGGGGACGTGGAGGTAAGTCTTCATGATTTGAAGTGCTGATGGGTTGATGAGCTTTTATTTGTTTAGAGAAATAAACTCTGTTGTAAGGGAAACGCCGTGTATGGCTTGTGAAACCTTGTTGGAGAATCCTGAGAAATTTGGCGACTTCTACCAGGGAGTGATAGCTGGAAGTTTTGTTCTGCTGGGGATTAAGCTGCACATTGTGGGGGATTTTATGGAGTAGTTTAAAGATATTGTCTTATTTCTTAAAGCCATTAGCGATTGACTTTCTATTTTTTGTTCCTTTTTGTTCATTTGTAAACAGTAGTTACATTCAAATGCATATGTTCAAAAATAAATCATTGGACGTTTTTGTAAACAAAACACAGGAATAAAAGAAAAAACAGATAGTTTTGCACTTTCAAAGGGATATCTTTGTATTATCTTGAATAAGTATTTTTGTACAATGAGACTAATATTCTAGTAAGAGAATGTCGTCATAAAAAAATTCAAATTTGATACAAAGAAAAGATAGCTATGTGTAATAATCTCATGGGGTTCCCATTCTGCTATGGCCTTCGTGTCTCTAAGCGTCTTGTCCACTTGCTGCCACGTATGAAGTTAATTGGATTGATTAGACCCGTTAAGTTTTTCAGTCGAAGCCAAAGTTTGTCTGTAAGGTGATCCAACGGGACATAGTCATACGCTTTAATTCCCTAACTTTTGCCTGGACCTCCCTTTTGGGTTTTCAGTCCACCGGGATACCCTTTTTTGCCCAAGTCGCCCTTTCGGGTTTTCAACTTGCCGGGTGTACAGATTTTTTGTTTTATCCCTAATTTTTGCTCGAACATTTTTGGTTCGCCGGGATGCCCTTGTTTTTCCTAGGTGTGTCAACCTAGCGAGTCTCTCATGCATAGTATCTTTTGACTATGTCCGTGTTTACAAGGTGTGGCAGGTCATCGCCATCCATAGTGGTTAAGATCATTGCTCCACCAGAGAATATGCTTTTGATCATAAACGGTCCTTCGTATGTAGGAGTCCATTTTCCCCTGGGATCACCTTGCATCAGTATGATTTGCTTGATCACCAAATCCCCGACTTGATACACTTGGCGTCTGACCTTTTTGTTAAAAGCCTTGATCATTCGTTTTTGATACATTTGACCATGACAGACAACGGTAAGTATTTTCTCGTCAATCAAGTTCAGTTGATCAAGTCGAGTTTGGATCCAATCATCTTTATTCAACCCTGCATCCTTCATGATTCTCAGAGAAGGGATCTGGACCTCAATAGGCAAGACATCCTCCATGTCGTATACCAGAGAGTAAGGTGTTTCCCCGGTTGATGTGTGCATCGTAGTACGGTAACCGTAGAGAGCGAATGGTAGCATCTCATGCCAGTCCTTGTAGGTTACTGTCATTTTCTGTATGGTCTTTTTAATGTTCTTATTTGCGGATTCGACAGCACCATTCATCTTTGGCCGATAAGGAGAAGAATTATGGTGATGGATCTTGAATTATGCGCATAGTGCGGTGATCATAGTATTGTTGAGATTCATACCATTGTCTGTGATGATCTTTTTCGGGGTACCATACCGATAGATGAGATTCTGTTTGATGAACCAGGCTATAACATTCTTGGTAACAAAAGCGAAAGAAGCCGCCTCAACCCACTTCGTGAAATAGTCAATGGCCACCAAGATGAAGCGGTGTCCATTAGAGGCTGTGGGCTTGATTTCTCCAATCATATCATTGCCCCACATCGCGAATGTCTAGGGAGCAGTCAGGACATTCAAAGGAATCAGAGGCACGTGCAACTTGTCAGCATATATCTGACACTTATGGCAAGTTCGAGAGTGCTGATAGTAATCTTCTTCCATGGTAGACCAGTAATAACCTGCCCGTAGGATCTTCTTTGCCATCTTATACCCACTGGAATGGGTTCCAAAAGTGCTTTCATGTAGATCAGCCATGATCTTTTCTGCCTCAACCTTGTCTATGCAACAAAGTAATACAAAGTCGTGGTTGCGCTTGTAGAGAATGTCATTACTAAGGAAGAACTTAGCAGAGAATCTCCTTAAGAACTTCTTATCATTCACTGAAGCTCCTTCCGGATACTCTTGAGCCTCGAGATACCTCTTGACTTCGTGGAACCAAGGCCGGTCCACTACTTCTTCAGTATCGATCTCGTGACAGTGAGTTGGTTCATTCATTCGTTCAATGGTGACCTGGGGAGCCTCGTTATCCCATTTAAGTTTAAACATGTATGACATTGTGGCTAGCGCATCCGCTAGTTGATTTTCTTCTCGCGGGAAATGCTCGAAGGTAATCTTCTCGAAATGTGGGATTAATGTCAACACATGTTCTTTGTAGGGGATAAGGTTAGGGTGTTTAGTGTCCCATTCTCCTTTGATCTGACTGATGACCAAGGCTGAATCTACGAATACACTTAAGGATTTGATCCCCAAATCTATGGCAGCTTTGAGACCAAAAATGCATGCTTCATATTCTGCCATCTTATTTGTACAGTTGAAGAAGAGTCTTGTGGTGAAGGGAGTAAGACATCCTTCCGGGGAGATAAGTACAACACCTATACCATTGCCGAGTGCGTTGGATGCCTTATAAAAAACCAGGGTCCATCGGGATCCTTGTTCAGGTCCGTCATATGGTCATTCTTCAAAGTTGTTTACCATCATGATGTCTTCATATGGGAATTCGAACTTCATGGACTGGTAGTCATCCACAGCTTGATGAGCAAGGTGGTCAGCTAGTACACTGCCCTTTATTTCTTTTTGGGTACTATACTGAATGTCATATTCCGTCAGGATCATCTGCCATCTTTTTATTCTCCCAGAGAGGGCAGGCTTCTCAAATATGTATTTTATTGGATCCATCTTGGATATCAATAAGGTAGTATGGGTCAGCATATATTATCTTAGCTGGCGAGCAGCCCATGCCAGAGCGTAGCAAGTTTTCTCGAGCAGTGAATATCTTGTTTCACAATCGCTAAAATTTTTGCTCAGGTAATAAATAGCATGCTCTTTTCGGCCAGACTCATCATGCTTCCCCAGCACACACCCCATTCAATTTTCCAGAACAGTTAGATACATGATCAAGGGTCTTCCCTCGACTGGTGGCATTAAAATAGGAGTCTCTTGCAGGTACTCTTTGATCTTGTCGAAGGCAGTTTGGAACTCATCATTCCATTTGACTAATTGATCTTTCTTTAGTAATTTGAAGATTGGTTCACAAGTAGTTGTCAGGTGAGAAATTAATCTGGCAATGTAGTTTAGCCGTCCCAAGAATCCTCTGACTTCCTTCTCAGTACAAGGAGTAGGCATTTCTTGTATTGCTTTCACCTTGGCAGGATCCACTTCGATACCCTTATCGCTGACGACGAAGCCTAGTAGTTTACCAGACCTCACCCCAAATGTGCATTTATTCGGGTTCAACCTCAGCTTGTATTTCTTTAGCCTCTCAAAGAGTTTATGTAAATGGTCAAGATGTTCCTCTTTAGTTTGAGATCAGGCTATCATGTCGTCCATATAGACCTCTATTTCGTGATGTATCATGTCGTGAAATAGAGCTACCATGGCACGCTGATAGGTTACCCCAACGTTCTTCAACCTGAATGGTATAACCTTGTAATAAAAAGTGCCCCATTGTGTGACAAAGGTTGTTTTTTCCATGTCCTCAGGCGCCATTTTGATCTGGTTGTAGCCTGAGAAACCATCTTTGAAGTAAAACACCTTATGTTGTCATGTATTGTCAACCAAAATATGGATGTGGGGAAGTGGGAAATGATCCTTAGGGCTTACCCTATTCAAATCTCTGTAGTCCACGCACATTTGCACTTTGCCGTCCTTTTTAAGCACGGGAACAACATTGGCGACCCATTGCGGATAGGAGGTGACGTCCAAGAATCTGGCGTTGAATTGTTTCATGACTTCCGCTTTGATCTTCTCTGACATGTTTGGTCGCATGCGACAAACCTTTTGTTTTACCGGAGGGCAGTCTTCTTTTGTTGGTAGACGATGTACCACGATATCAGCATCCAGTCCTGGCATGTCTTCGTACGACCAGGAAAAGACCTCGACATAATCATATAGCAACTGAATTAGACGCTTCTTGACGCTGGATTCCAGATTGGCACTCACCTTGACTTCTTTCTTGTCCTCTTCAGTACCTAGGTTAATTGTGTCCACTGGTTCTTCGTGGGGCTGTAAGGTCCTCTCTTCTTGTTGTAATAACCTGGCTAATTCCCTTGGCACTTCACAATCTTCCTCACCTTCGTCTTCGGCTTGGTAGATTAGATTTTTAGAGTCACAGAAAGTCGTAGCAGAATTGTTACCCATGGGATCCTGAATGGATGTAGATCTTCATTTTGAATGTTAGTGTGTGTAAGAGTATAACTATATTTAAAAGAAATAAAAATGTAAAAATAAAGACAAAGAGCATAAATTTTGTATGCAAAAACTCCATGATTCATTGATGACATATGAAAATGAGGTAACAACCCTTACAAATGGACCGTTGTGCCTCGGATAAGACACAAGGTTTTAAAAGTCTGAATTGTTTAATTATTACAGGTCCGACAAAAATTAAAGACAATTATTGTTGGATAAAAGTAATTGGGACAAAATCTTTATCTTCCCAATTGCTGAGTCCTCCATTGACAGTTGGGAAAATCCAATCCTCCAGGTCGTAGGTGTCCTCATCATCCTCTACTGCGTTGATTCTGTGGTTGCTGATATTCAAGGGTGGTCCCCCGGCACGAGCACGGCGTACAACTTTTTGGGCTCCTGAAGTGAAACCCAAACCAAATTTGTCAGATTTGTATGGGATATCCGGGAGCTGACCCCAAATAGTACACCCACCTTCTTCGATCACTTCCTTGGCATCCTTCAGAGAAGACATCTTTAGCGGAGGTCTTGTAATCTTCGGGACTTGGGAAACAGTCTTGGTTACTGCCACGGTTTGTGGGACTTCCTCGGAGTGCTGAAATGGAGTTTCAGTGAATTCACCATCCAATTCCACGTATCTGAAGGAGTTTAGGTGACTGGCCATATATTCCTTTTCTCCGTGGACAATAATGATTTTTCCCACGGTTGGATATTTCAGCATTTGATGTAATGTAGAGGTAAAGGCTCCAGTGTTGTGAATCCATGGTCGGCCCAATAAGCAGGAATAGGAAGGGCGAATGTCCATCACGTAAAAATTTGAATCAAAGGTTTGGGTTTCAACTTTTATGGGGATGTCCACCTCCCCATGCACCATTCTCTTTGAACCGTCGAAGGCCCTTACCACTATATTACTGGGTTTTAAGGTCAAACCTTCACAGTCAAGTCTATCAAGAGCCTTCTTAGGCAGCACATTCAAAGACGAACCGGTATCAACCAAGACATGGGCCAAAGTTGTGCCCCTGCATTCAACAGATACATGCAATGCCTCGTTGTGCTTCCT
Source organism: Vicia faba (assembly GCA_948472305.1). Classification (NCBI taxonomy): domain Eukaryota; kingdom Viridiplantae; phylum Streptophyta; class Magnoliopsida; order Fabales; family Fabaceae; genus Vicia; species Vicia faba. The sequence continues at coordinate 826,728,348 of OX451736.1, forward strand.
CCCTCTAGGTGTTAAGTCAGCATCAAAAAAGCCTAAGCCATTATTTACGGTCAAACTGACCACACAGTCTTGGAACTGATTAGCAGAGGTTTCGTGTGGTACATGGGCAGTTTTAAGGAATTTCACCAAGGCCTTCACATGAGCCTCAGAGCATAACAATAAAGCCAACATGGAAATCTTTGACGGAGTCTGCCCTAGATGTTCGACTACATTGTAGTCGCTTCTCTTTATAATCTTCAGAACTTCTTCCATCTCCTTTTGGGAGGCCTCAGCGATAGATACTGATTGCGCCTTCATCCGGACAGGCTCAACCAGAATTCATTTGCCCCAAGTCTCAGTCGACTCGGTGGCAGGAGTATCAGCAGGTGTGACTATAGGAATTATAGTTGTAGTAGTGTCAATGGGAACAGAAACGGGGATGATCACAAGACCGGTAACAGTCTTCGGAGGAGAAATCTCTAGGGAGAATACTCTTCCACTTCGGGTTATCTTGTTGGTTCCCGCAATGTTGCTAATGTCGGGGTCAGCCTTCTCATAAATTGAGTCTTCAACAGCCGGCCAATCCTGCTTGACACCGTGATAGTAGACATCGCCCCCATAATTCCATGGGACAGTTTTATCTGATGAGTACGGGATTGGTCCAGGCATAGTAATTATCAGTGGAGCTACTTTAGGAACTGATGTAATCCTAACAGGTCTTTTGGTGGAGACCCTGGAAGGATTGGCGGAAATGATTACTATTGAAACATCATTGTAAGAAATGGTTGTAACGAGAGTCTTTTCAAACAAAATCTCTTTGTCATCCATTAGGCGTTAAACACCTGCTTTCAATACATGACATCCAGTTGGTAGGGATAAGCAGAGGTGGCAGCTTTTGTCACAGCCCGGAAATAAACCGGCATTCAACGAGTTTCTCTTGATAGTCAGGAGAGGAGTAACAAGTTCATAAACAGCAGTAACAAACATATCATCTTCGATAGTGTTAACAACACGATCGTGCTTGGGCATAGGAGCGGTGATAACATTTAGGATCTCAGGAGCATCAAATTCAATTTCTTTGTCTTCAATAAGGTCTTGCACCTTATTTTTCAAAGCCCAACAGTTGTTGGTATCATGTCCTGGACTTTCTGAATGGTATGCACAGCGAGCATTAGGGTGGTAATGGGGAGAGGTTATGTTAGGATTCTTCGGAGCTTCTTTCAAAGTTACCAGATTAAATCTTAACAAATGTGGCAGTACTTGAGATAGTGTCATATTAATCCGGGTAAATTGTCTTACTAGTCTTTCTGTTCTAGGATGATCGTTCCTTTGTTGAATAGGCGCAGGTTTATGGATCATGACATCCCCCACTATTGGACGGTGTTCAGTTCCTTCTTGATTTCTTTGAGAATACACAACAACAACTTCTTTCTTCCCAATAAATGGTTTTCTTACAGCAGCAGAGGATACATCTTTTTGAATCTTCCCACTCTTAATCCCAGCTTCCACTCTTTCTTCGGTCAAGATTAATTCAGTGAAGCCTGCTGAGGAGATTCCAATTAGATGATTGAAGAAAGGACTGGATAGGGTACCCAGGAACATGTCTACTAGTTCTCTTTCAGAAAGGGAAGGCTGGACTCTTCCTTCTAAGTCCCTCCATTTCTGAGCATAGTCTTTGAAACCTTCACTTGAAACCATAGCCATACTCTGGAAGTTGAGTACATGTGGGAGCAAGATTTGAGTTGTATTGATATTATTTATAGAAAGAAGCGGCAAGGTCTTTCCAATCATGGATATTGGCCCTTTCCAGTTGATAGAACAAATCTAGCTGAGTTCCGGATAAATTGTCTTGGAAGAAGTGTACCCACAAATCTCTGTCAGTAGTGTGAGGCTGTATTTTCCTCACATAAGATCGAAGATGCATCTTGGGACACGAAACTCTATCGTACTTAGCAAATACTGGTGCCTTGAATTTTTGTGGAATAACAATCCCAGACACCAAATCCAGCTCTTCAAAGTCCAACCCAGGCACCTTCTGAATTACCATTGCACTTAGTCGTTCTTCCAGATGTTTGTGTTTGTCGTCGGCCGGGGGATACTGCTCTTCAGAGTAGTCTTCCTCTTCTTCCTCTTCTGATTCTGACTGGACAACTGCTTCCTTGCCTTTCACTTCTTGATTATCTTTTTCACCAGATGATGTTGCAAAGTCTAGGGTCCGTTTGGCTTGTCCTTGGAACCTTTTTCCCATATTCAGAACTCCGGTTACTTTCTTTGCTTTCTTCTTCTTTTCTTCAACCAACAAAGTTTTCAGATCCTCTTGTCCTTTGGCTAGAGTTAAGAACATCTGTTGAAACTGAGCATTCTGTGCCTGGAGGTCTTTTATTGTCTGCTCGAGATCCATCTTACTGAAATAAACAGTAGAAAGATGAGGAGACTTGTTGTGAGAAAAACTGCTTATGTTATGATGAATGGTAAATGCATATGCAATAATTTCAAGGAAATTAGATATTTAAATTTGCTTTAGACCAAAAAGGAACACACGTTATATTAATAAATAAAAGCTTGAGTACATCATGCCTCTTTTGGGCTTACAAAGAAATTCAAAAAATCTAAGATAAAAAAGTTGTACGCATCCTCTTTGGTGCGATGTAGGCGTTCAGGTTCCGCTCCTCATGAAGTTGCTTAGTGAGTTCCAAAACCTTCTTCTCACTGGCATAGAATTGGGCCTCGAAAGTGTCTCGCTCCCCCTTAAGCTCTACCCAATCCCTTTGCAAGTCTTCAAAAGAGGTAGGCATGTCAGGATGTAGGATAGTGTATGGAACATCTCCTCCCACGACAGGCTCTATGATAACCGGGAGAATGGAGGGTTAAGGCATTATAAGACTTTGAGCACAGGTTCGTACCCATTTGAGGTAAGGCTCAAGAGGGATGGAATTCTTGTGCCCCAATGTCTCGCTATCTACCTTGTTCAACCTCCTCCAAGCTCGGATAAATCTCTGGCGGTGACCTTGATCATCGTTCTCGTAGTCAAATACCAAACCTTGAATGAGCATCTCATGTGGACCATCCCTTCGGGCGTAACCAAACTGTCTTAAGGCTAAGCATGGGTTGTAGGTGATACCTCCCCTGATGCCAAGTAAAGGGACATTAGGGAATTCTCCATAACGGTCGACAATAGTAACATTTTCTATAGATCGGGCACACCAATGAATGTCTAAATGTTTGAGCGTCATCAACCTATGTGACCACCTCTAACCTTGATCGTTCTTTAATACAGATTGGGGAAGATGCAAAATAAACCATCTTGCCAAAAGAGGAGTACAGCACATAAGGATACCTCTTTTCCTCATATTGTGAGTGTGAAAAGAATGTAGGATATCCCCCAGCAAAGTAGGCACTGGGTTATGAGACATGAAGATTTTGACGGTGTTCACATCTATGAGTAGGTCAGGATTTGGAAACAAAACCATCCCATAGATGAGGAGAGCCACAATTTCCTCAAAAGCTTGTAAATCCAAAGAGTTCTAACAGTTTCGGGCTTTCTCAAACAAGAACTTCGCTAAGAAACCCTTGACACCGCTCCTTGTTTCCCAATTAGTTGTGATATCAAATGGTTGCAAGTGTAGAGCTTGAGCAATCTATTCTGGCTATGGATCTCTTTCTGTACCGTTGAAAGGTAGTTGATTGAGGATAGGAACCCTTAAGAGTTGGGAGAATTCTTCCAAAGTTGGCACAAGTTGATAATCTGGAAATATGAAGCAATGGTGTAAAGGATCAAAGAACTGGAAGAGAACCTTCATCATGTCTTCATCAGTGTTGGAGGTAAACAAGTTTAGCAGGAGACCATGTCTTTCGGTAAATGGAGAATTTTCAGGAATCCTTGATGCTAGCTCTTTAAGTTGAGGAGGGATCCTTACAAGGTTGACTTGAATGGTTTTCTTGCGAATAGAATCCATGTCCTACAAAACAGAACAAAGATGAATCCCAAGATCTTTGAAGTGGTTAATGAATATGAGTATGATGTTATGATGTTTATGATGTTATGTACAAGTATATATATACAAACAAAACAAGAAAGTTAATAGGTTTAGGCTTGCATGGAGTCTCATAGGTAAGTACCCTCTTGAAGTTTAGTTGGCTCAAACTTTTCCTAGCAATAGTAATTGGGTCCTAAGGAGCTCAATATCACTGGTTTGCTTCTTTGGGCATTGTTTCAGCGCAAGCCTCTTTAATGGCGACCGAAATATCCAAAAAAAAACCAAACCTCAATGAGTGTAGTATCGAGTATCTACCAACTTCGGACTGTACCAAAGTCGTTCATCTCACTACGTCCTAATGGCCAAGTTGGTCAAGTAAAGGTTCTAAAAGTTCATTAGTGCTTCATGACATCACTCAGCGGCCCCGTATTCTCCATGACTACTCAATGGCTACCGGTACCCACAAATATGTCCCAACAACGTAGTTATTTCTTAGACCATGTCAGTATACCCTGCACAGTTTCCACAACGTATTGCTACTTATCTAGGAGGTATCCCAAATCCGGGTAGAGGATTCAAACCCAAACAAAGAACCATAATATAAATAAAACAATTCAAACAATGAAAGCAAGTAAATGTGATCTAACCCTAAGGTAACCCCATTTTTAAAATCCTCCCCAGCAGAGTCGCCAGTTCTGTGATACGGTGGGAGAACTGACTTGGGATGTTTTGCGTTTGATCACAAATGTTGCGGTTAGCAAGAGTCGCCACTGACTTTTCTTTTATCCAAAAGGAAAGGTGAAAAAGCACAGGAAAGACCTTTGAGATTGTTTCTTGAGTTAGGGGGTAGATTATGAAAAGGGAAGGTATTAGCACCCTTTTCATTCATGGTTTTCCATGGGCTCTTATTTACTTGCTAGATCACTTGCTTTCGTTTGAAAATTTGTTTTGTGTGGTTTTTGAAAGTATTTTGTAAAGAGACCATTGTTTAGGCAAACTTTGTAATGATTCTCGTTCGTAAGAATGTATACAAAGGTGTTGATCTTTTGAAAATGTTTTCAAGTTTTTGAAAGGGTGTTTTGAAAGTATAGGTGTTTGTTTTTGAAAATAGCAAGGATGTTTTGTTTTGAAATTGAGCAAGTAACTAGGAACATTCTACCTACTCAAAAGTCTTTCATGTTCATTTCCTTTTTCCTTTGACATTGTTATCTTACCATTGATTTGGTAAGTAACCCTATCTTTGGATGTAAACGGGACGGGCGTGAGTCATCGTATAACCATGATTAGCAATGTTGTAAGATACCTTAGCATTTTTCTTTAGGGACTAAGATCATTTTAAAAGGCAACTTTTAATAGCGTCATCGAGGGACTATGATCTTGTATTTTTGCTTGTCTTTGCTAAGATACCTCACATGCGTAATATGACCATTTGTGTAAGGCAACAAAGTGGATTTACCCTAGGGGTGCTTGTGTGAAAATGAATTGATTTTCATGCTTGATTTGTCTTTGATTAGGGTTTTCTATTGATTGGTTTTAGTCTTTCCATATAAAACCTTAATTACTAACATTTGTATATAAAGCGATAAATTGCGGAATTTAAAATTACTACGCTATTACATCATTTAGGGGAGGGGTATACAAATTTACAAATGGGGAATGTTGCAAGAAATTAAACCTAAATAATATTACAACCATATTGAAATTGAATAAATGTAAAAAGGTAAAGATAAAAATGCAAGAATATAAATGTAAAGAAATATGAATTTTGTTTGGTTTTCGTGAAAAAGGGTTTAACCTAAACCTAATTAAGAAAAATGATTAGTTAAAAATAAAATAATATTAACTTAAACTAATTGAGAAAAGAAATTAAATTAAAAGAAATTATTTTTAGGGTTTTTTAAGAAAGAGGTTTTAAATTAATAAAAATAAAATGAGAAAATTAATTAATTAAGAGAAAACTAAATTCTAAGTTAATTTTAATTTACAATTAAATAAAATAATAATTAAACTTAAGTTTAAATATTAATTATTAAAAAAGAAATTAATTTGTTAAAAGAAAATGTTTTTAGTATTTTTTGTTTTATAAGGAAATAAAATAAATAGTGTAAATAATAAATAAAATATTTTTTTGGATTTTTTATGATTAATGAAAATAATAATAATAATGATAGTATTATTAATAATAATAAATAAAAGATAAAAAAGTAAAATAAAATAAAAATAAGTCAGGGAGGTTGATAAGTGAAACAGGAGATATTGTGAGGAAAAAAATTCAGACCCGAAGGATGGCCCAGGCGCTGCAAAAAACACAAAAATGTCAAAAAAGTGGAAAAATGTCACGCTGGGGCTTGAACCCAGGACCTCATAGTGACAGGCGCGCGCTTTAACCACTGGGTGGTGATACATCCATTAACTTATGTAAAACCATAAATATATAACCCAAATCTTTCCCTAAATACACTTCATCTTCAACCTCCAGCCAGAAGCCCTGCAACTTGCTCATTTCTCAACCATTTGCAAAAATGTAAACATGAAAGTTGCTCCATTTTTTCATATGAATCCAACCATATAAATATCATAAGCTATAAATCAAAGATGAATGAGAATTTCTAAAAGTAACAAATTCTGACCTAAATATTTCAGAAAATTCAAACTCAAAATTCTCCTAGCTTAATCAAAGTAAATGAAATCTATGGACATGTATAGTTTCAGGGCAATGATGTCTACATTTTTCTTCACAAATGCAAGCCTAACAATGCCTAAATAATGAGATGAAAAGTTAGAAAATGTACCTCAAAAATGGAAATCATGAAATGAGTTTGAGCTTGATTCAAGGTGCTGCAATGATCGGGTTAGCTTCCTCAAGTTCCCAGGAAGCTAATGTAATGATTAGCTTGAGCAATGAGCAGCTGAAATGGTCTGGAGAAGTCAACTTGCAGAACTCTATTTTTGGTTATGGAGGTTGATGAAGATGGAGTTACAGTTATGAAACAGGGTCATGGATGGTTTTTATTTGATGTAAGGATGCTTTAGGAATGAATTTGAGGGAAAACACACGAGGGAAATGAGAGATACAAGTTTAAGTTCAGAACTGTGTATCATTGGAGTGTTTTATGAAATTTCTGTCTAGAGGGAGTTTGCGAGTGTTTCAGGGTGCTTGAACTCGTTTCCTATCTCACAAATAGTGACTCTATTTATAAGCAACAAGTTTGGATACTTGTTGTTGATCAGATTTTAAAATCACAAGTTTATGCATAACATGTGATTTTTTGAGAAATTCAAGTTTCCATGCCTTGTACTTGGTTCATAGAGTTGTTAACCACTTTAAACACAATACTTATGACTTTGTGGATGGAGTGTAATCAAGGAAAATAGTTGGGAGCTCAAGAAGCTGACTTTGTGCATAAAGCTTGCTTTACAAGAATGACAATGTTAACTTTGTGCCATTAATGGAAATGCAACTTGGATAATAGCTCAATTGCTTGGATCAAAGTTCTAACAGCTGTGTAAACATTTAATTATGGAGTGACAAACAATTTTGAGGCCTGAAAAGCAAATATTATGCATCCTAGCATGGATTTGGTTCATGTGTTCATCAAAAATGACTTGTAATTCAATTTTGAAAACCCTAACTTCTCCTCTTTGATTCTCCCTGCTCAAGAATGATCTCAAGGAGTTATTTGACATTTTGGAAAGCTTATAATGTGCTCTACAACCCCTCTTTGAATCAGTTTTGAAAATTCCCCTTGGAACTATATGAAAAAATTCCATGAAGTTAGGTTAAAATCCTGCCTAAACTAGGGCAAAATTTCACTAAGTGTTTAATTCCAAGACCGTGACTTTATGAATTAATAAATTGAGATCCAAGCATTTTTAGAAGAATTTGTGTAAATCAATGTTGTATATATCATGGAGATCTACAACTTTCATGTTGAAAGTTTCTTTTGAATCATATTGCATCATGGTGAAAAATTGGCTCAAAGTTGTGGAAAAACATGAAGTTTTAAACACTTAGAAAAATTTCTAAGTTAGAAAACTTTGACTTTTCAAAATGAAATCTTGACTTTTTGATTTCTTGATGAACAAGTTTCATATTTTTACATATTTTGATGAATTATGATCTTTAACACTTGATTTTGAACAAAAAGTCAAAGTTTGACTTTTCAATATACAGTTGACTTTTGATCAGTTGACTAAAAATCAACTATCAATCCAATTGATCTTGGAAAATGTTTTGGGTCATGCCATTAAGTCAAAATGATGCAATTGAACTCTTGAGATTATGCCTCAAACCAATTAAACATTTGCTAGGTCAAAAATCAGAAATTGCCCTTTCTCAGTCAAAACCCTAATTTTGACCATTTTGCCCTTTTGATGATTTGATCAAATTTCTTGAAGAATTGTGGTCCAAACTTGATCAAATGATACATATGAGTTTGTAATGTTGATGTGGATAAAAAATTATGAAGTTTGACTTTAAATTGGCCAAAGTTGACTTTTTCCCCAATACAGCTGATTTTTAGATCAACTGCTCAATTGACTGAGCAAAAGTGTGATCCAAGGCTTGAAACTTGACATGAGTAATCTTGGGGGTCCATAATGATCCATGAAAGTCATATGAGGCATTGAAAGTTCAATTAACCTTGTGCAATCTCAATCCCTAATTTTAGTCATCAGTGCTTAAGGAGGTGTCTTGAGTTGATCAATCCTAGTGCAGTCTTGAACCAAGAGAGATCTTTGTGAGAAAATATTTGATAAGTGAGAGGGAAAATTTTAGGGTACAACACCTACTACCCAGGCTTGCATTTCAAAGTAACCCTATTATCCAGGTTCCTTCCCATAGCCTTACTATCCAGGCTTTCACCTCGAAGTAACCCTACTATCCAGGTTTCTTCCCATAGCCTTACTATCCAGGCTTTCATTTTGAAGTAACCCTATTATCCAGGTTCCTTCTCATAGCCCTACTATCCAGGCTTTCATTTCAAAATAACCCTACTATCCAGGTTCCTTCTCGCAGCCCTATTATCCATGCTTTCATTTCGAAGTAACCCTACTATCCAGGTTCCTTCTCATAGCCCTACTATCCAGACTTTCATTTCGAAGTAACCCTACTATCCAGGTTCCTTCTCGCAGCCCTACTATCCAGGTTCCTTCTTGAAGCCTTACTATCCAGGCTTTCATTTCTAAGTAACCCTACTTTCCAGGTTCCTTCGCATAGCCCTACTATCCAGGCTTTCATTTCGAAGTAACCCTACGACCCAGGTTCCTTCCCATAGCCCTACTATTCAGGTTCCTTATCGCGGCCCTACTATCCAGGCTTTCATTTCGAAGTAACCCTACTATCCAGGCTTTCTTCTCGAAGTAACCCTACTATCTAGGTTCCTTCTCTCTTATCTCCAGACAACAGTTTACAACACTGCAAGACCTGGACCTGACCAGATACGACCGATCTCACATTTCCCCAATAAGCCGTTGTGCATCCTGGACCCCGACCAAATATAGTTTACTTTCACCTCCTCGATCAAGAGATAATTCCCCAGTAGAGTAGTGGACAACCGAAGCTCCTATACTCTATCTCCCAAGACATAAATCAGCATTCCTCGATGAAGTCCTCCTCAATGGCAGGTACAACAATTCTCGCAAAGGAATCTCTTATGCACCCGATATCTTTTCTGGATGGAATCTTTAATCCCATCTCCAACGATTCTCTGTCAACTTCCAAATGGCATCTATAAGCCCATTCCCGATATCACCGATCAGTATTACTTCATGCGAGTGCAAATTTCTGGGCACTCTAGTGTTCAATCATCTTCCACCCTCAGATCACGAAAGACAGACAAGCCAATATACATCCTCAGGTTTAAGAAGATTGAACAGGGGCAGCTTTTGTACCCCTAAATTTTCCCTCTCATTTTACTCAACATATGCTCATTGAAATCCTCAACTTGCCCAAGGATGCCTAAGAATTAACCAGACAAATGCCCTTCTAAGACAATGAATCTCAAACTAGGGTTTCCATTTTCATCAATATGGATGAAATCCAAAAGTCTCAAATCTTTTCCATTCCCCTAATATGTTCTCAAGATAATACATGTCAAGTTTCATGCCTTGCACAAGAAGTTTGCTCAGTCAACTGCTCAAATGCCTGAAAATCAACTGTGTTAGGTCAAAAGTCAACTATGATACAGTCAAAACTTCAGGATTTCTGGTCAATATCAACATTTTGAAGTTATTGTTGTACCCCAAAATTTGCCCTCCCATATTCTTCAAGATTTATCAAGATCAAACTTCAAAATCTCTCAAGGGTTGCACAGTCCAATTGCCTCCTAACAGTCAAAAATTAGGGTTTTGGTTCTGACAAAGAAATTGAAGTTTCCAAGGGTCCAATCAAGTCCCACATGCCTATAAACATTGTCAAGCATCCTTATGTCAAGTTTCAAGACTCACAGCACCAGATTGCACAGTCAAAAACCCTAATTGCTTCACAGTCGACTGCAGGGGCAAATTGGTCATTTGACAGTCAAAAGTCAAAATTTTTGGTCAATATCTTATTTTGAAGCCACAAACATCATGTTTTCAATTCTTGATCATGATTCTCAAGGCATGGCTCAAAAAGACTCAAGATGCAAAAGTTTCTATTTTTGGACAGCTGGAAAAGTCAACTGCAAATTAACCAAGGCATAACTTCCACATGGTTTATCAGAAAAATTCCATCCAAAGCTCATTTTGAATAGAATGACATTTCCTACAACTCACCTTCACACTTCAAGTCCAAGAAATGCTCTCACAAAAAGTTATCAATCTCAACATTATAGGTCATTCTTAAAAGTCAACAAAAAGGCACTTTAAGTCAAAGACCATAACTTGAGATTGGTAAATCAAAATGACATGGGACCAAAGGCATTGGTTATAGGACTTCAAGACCTTTACAAAATGTCCAAGAACATGATCAAAGCTTAATAATTGAGCAAGATATGCCTCGTGGAAGTTGGGAAATTTTTGGGAATTTTGAAAAGTCAACTTTGCTTCAAATGCCTCAAAATTGCTAATGGGCCTCAATTTCTTCCATGAATCCTTATCCAAAAGCTATGCACGACCCATTGACTTTAAAGGGAGTTATTTTCTTATTTTTAATTAATTAATTGAATTTTTAATCCTATTTATTCATTTAATTAAAATCAATTATGAGAAAAATACTAAACCATGTTTTTCAAATCTTTTTGTGCATAGAATTCACTCAATATTTCGTGCACCATTCAATAAGGAAAGATTCAATATGATTGGCAAGGATTGGCATGAAAAAGGATTGAAAAAGATTGGAAAAAGATCATGAAAATCAAATATTCAAAATCATCAATGCAAAGGCTTTGGGCTTGATTTTTCTGACCTAATTCATTCCTCATACATAGGCAAAGCAAACCTAATGCATAAGAAGATAGAAGCTGCGCTCAGAAGAAAGAACAACATTGCAATTTTTGACAAAAAATTTGGAAACTGAAAACTGAATTGCAAGGTGTTTCAAGGTCTGAAAAGCATTCCAATCCACTCCTGACACTACCAGGAAGCTTTTGCCATTAAAATCAAGTCTCCACGCACAAGGAATTGGTATAACAGAGTCTGACTTCTCTTCATATTTTCCATAATCGTGTTTTGATTTCTAGGCATGATTCATGACTTTTAAACATTGATTTATACTAACATGATGATTCTGAAGCTATTGGTGTTCTCCAATTGGATTAATACTGCCTGTGTCAAAAGATGCCATTGATGGTTGCTAGGGTTTCAAAGCTACAAATTTAGGGCTTTATGCATCTGGAAAAATTGGACAATAAGACCAATACCATTGAAATCAGGAGATCCAATAAGCGCGTTTTTGATTTATTCCAGCATAATATTTGTTTTTCCATTATATTATTCATATTCGATTTAACTAACAAAGATATGCGTTGGTTGGGTTGGTTGATGTGTTGTCATGCAGGCAATGGGACCTGGGTTCGATTCCCAGGTCCCCCATAATTTCAATGATTTTTGTCAAAACACGTTCCAGCGCTACACTCATTCAATGGTTCATCATGCAACCTCACCTCCTATCCTGCCAAGTGCCCATGAGATCAATCCAATGGCCAGAATCTGGAGACCATCATGCACGCTCAGTCAACCACAAGCATGTGATCCAGAAAAGTCAAAAAGGGCTTAGATTGCTTGGGCCAAAATGCTTCCAATTAACCTCCAAATTGGGCAGAAACCCCCCATTGTTTGTATTCTTCTTTTTTAAATTCCCTTTTCTTTTCTTCTTTTTTATTTTAATTGCTTTCTTGTTTTATTAATTTCACAAAAATAATTTTCATAATAAAAATAAAATACAGAAAAATACAAAAAGATGTTTTATTATTATTAATTTAATGCATTAATATTTTTGTAAACAAATCTTAAATAACTAATTTAGGTTAATTTATGTTTTCAATTTTAATGTTTTCTTAATAACTAAAAAAAATGTAGAAATTAGGTTTTTAGCATTTTCATTCTTTTTCTTAATAAAATAATTTCTTCTTCTCATTGTTATTATTAATTATTAATTTATTTTGTAAATAAATATGTCATTTAATTAATTAGAGTAAATTAGGTTAAAACTTAAATATTTTTTTTTCTTTAATAATTAAAAACAATTTAGAACTAGAGTTTTATTTAATTTCTAATTTTAATTAATTCTATTTATTTCCATTAAATACAAAAAACATAAAAATAATTTCTTTTCTTTATTTAATCATTAATCAATTTGTAATTTCAATTTAATTTCTTTAAAGGGTCCAACGCCCTCGCACTTTCGATTTTAATTTCTTTTCGCACGTTTGTCCTTATTTTCCATTTTAAATATTATGTAATTGCCCCAAGGCCTTGTAATAATAATTAGAGACTTATTTATTTTCCGCATTTTATCCAAAAACGGGTCTTTGTTAATTTGGCGATGTATAGACCCGCGCCTTGTAATAGCGTAGGACTTTTATTTTTCGCATTTTAATTTCCGCACCTTTAAACTGCTAATCACATGAAAGAATGAATGGCCCAAATAAAATCAAAGCGTAGCTCACCCAATGCATGACAAGATAAAATATAACTGAAAATGACACACAATTCACACACCACTCCTAGAGTACGCCTCACTGTTGCCTTGCCCCTCGAAACGTGGTCGTCGAGTATAGGACGTCTTAGTGAGTCCTTATGTCCATTGATCTAGTTGCCTCGAAACAAGTTGCCTCGAAACGGTTACCTCAGAATAGTTGCCTCAGAATAAAAAGATCAATGGCATAAGGGTAGCTTCTAAGGTGTCCTACTGTTGCTCTGGTGACCACACTGTCTCTAAAAACGAATTGACCCGAACACCTCCAACGGTGGTGCTACCTACCTCTCAATGGTGGGATGGCACTACCTTAAGGACATTTACACAGCCTAATTCCTTAGGGTAGGTAGATGACTCGTAGATACTTGCTCTATTCAAAAACAAACAAAACTCTTTTCACACTGACACTTTCAAAAAGCTTTCAAAACAATTTTTCAAACACTCTTGAGGACTGATACAAGAGTCGATCTGAAATCTTTAAACGAAACTTTTTTCAAACCCACTCACAATTGAAAAGCAAACACTCTTGAAAACACAAATGAGCAAGTATCTAAGAGCCCATGGATAATCATGGATAGAAAGGGTGCTAACACCTTCCCTTTCTATAAATCTACCTCCCGAACCGAGAACTATTCTCATAAGGAATTTTGCTGTGCTTTTGTCCTGTCCATGTTGGAGAAAATAAAAGACGGTGGCGACTCTTGCTTACCGCGACATTTCGCGAACCAGCGTTAAATAGTCAGTTCCAGATCCACCGATCACAGAACTGGCGACTCTGCTGGGGATATACTTAAAGTGAGGTGTACCTTAGGACTAAGATCACTTGTGTTTTCAATTGCCTGAATTGTTTGCTTTATTATTGTGGGACTATCTTGGGAGTTATATAGATCCTAACCCAGATCTGGGGATACCTTCTTAGAAAGTAGCAACAAGGCTGTGAGGGAACTGTGCGGGGTATACCGACATGGTTGAAACAGTCTACTACGTTGATGTGGCACTTTGGTGTGTACCGGTAACCCTTGAGTTCAGTCAAGGAGAGTACGGAGCCTCCGCATGGTGTCGTGAAGCATCAACTGACCTTAGGAACCTTAATTGAACCATCCTTGCCTCTTTAGGGTAGTGAGATAACTGACTTTGGTGCAGTCCGAGGTTGGTTGATACTCGATACTACACTCAATTGAGGGTTGTTTTCTTGGAATATTTTGGTCGCCAGTTCAGTGGCTAAATCGAAACGATGAACAATGAAAGCAATCCAGTGATATTGGGACCCTTAGAACCCGGTTACTTCTGATAGGACAGGTCTTAACCCACAAACTGAAAGAGGGTAATACCTAGACCCCATGCTGGCCTAAACTCTAAGGGCTTCTCTTGTGTGACTTGTGTGCCTTCCAACTTGACTATTTGCATGCTTGTTATCTGACACTTGAGCTTCTTGCAGGTTTTGTTTACAGTCCCTAATAGGGACTCATAACAGGGTTTACCTATATCATTCCATGTATAGCATGACATCATACCATTGCATACATCCTACATAAGGACTAACCCATTTTAAGGATCTCAAGGGCTTGTGATGCAGGTCATGATGAACCAGAATGTCTAGCAAGGGGCAAGGGGATTTATTTTCCTCTAGCCAAGGTTGTCAGGGGCTACGACCCACTAGATATGTTGAGCCTTGACCCTTGAAGAAGGACTCTCAACAACATGAAGTTCCTTCAATCAAGCAACCAGATGCCAGCTCTAACAAATTTCTTGTTTACCCCGCGAGATTCTTGAAAACATTGCATGCATACATACACATCATTGCATAACAGGTACCCTTGTTGCAGGTCACTTACCTTTCTCGCTGTTTATTTCAGCAATGGCTTCCCAACAAGATAACCAGGGACCTCATGCTCAAGAGACTCAGTTCAGGGAGATCTTCTTAAGCCTATCCAAGGGGCAGGAAGAGTTGAGGACACTCCTCATGGGGAATCTGGCCAAGCAAAACCCCGAAGATGACAAGGACGAGCGACTGAAACGTCTACAAGCTGAGGTAGACACATTGAAAACCCAGATGCTGGGGCAAAGGGCTCTCATCCAAGGTTTAGCTCGGGAGCAAGAAGAGTTGAGGACCATGATCAGTCAACTCCATCAAGACAGGTACGACATGAAGCAACCAGTCCAAGTCAGGGACCAAGTCATTAATCAGCCTCCAAGAAGTCAAAAGTTTGGTTTAATGAACGGGCCTTTCCAAGCTGCTACTACTTCACAGGTCCAACAACGACCTCGCCAAGAACAACGGGCTGACCAGAGCAAGCCAGACAAGCCTAAAAGGCAGTTCACCAGGCTCAACATGTCACCGTCTCAAGCTTTACAACAATTGTTGAGGTTGAATCTGGTGACATTAAGGGACCCTCCTAAGAATCTCAACACAACCTCCCTAAAGTACAATCCTGAGGAAAGATGTGCATACCACTCTGACAGTCCAGGACATGACACCGACGACTGCTGGGCTCTGAAGAATAAGATCCAAGACCTGATTAATGAAAGAGCTGTGGATTTCACCCAAATGGGCCAGGCTGAATGCTCCTGCCATCCCTACAAGATGCACCAGTCGAAGTAACAAGCCCTGAGACTAGAAGACTTTTGTTCAGTAGAATTTTTCAAGTTGTGATTTTCTTTTGATTGTTCAAACATTTATTCATGTTAAACATTGTTATTTCATTAATGCACTACACATGTTTGTTTTGAAGTAATTATTTCATATTCACTATTTAAAATTGCTTTCATTTTTTGTGATGTTCAATGCTCGATTAATAATTCTAAGCCTCTTGAGGGAGGATGACGAAAATGATACCACGATCTTTACAATATGCTTTTGAACAAACCCCGCTGATGAGGTACAGGCATTGTTTCGATTCCTAAACACTGGAGTTATAAGGAAGATAATCCCTCGTCAACCCCCTCTGAGCCAAAGAAGTAGGAGTTTTTCTTTTCGAAAATTAAAACCCTTAATCATAACCTGGGGCAGGGTAGTTCTCTCAGCTGATCCAGGTGCACAACGAATGGCATCAAAAGAAGTCCTTCTGAAACAAAAGACAGTGATGGTTCCAAATAACCATAAAAACAGGCAGTCATTACTTCTCAAAATAAAGGCCCAATAAGTCAAAACCTATGACGGAGACTTACAAAACTGGGGCATCCCGCTGACTGTAATCCCAAAAGAACAGTTCAGGCAAAAAATAGGGATAACGAAATCAAAAAAAAAGGGGAAAGAGGTCACACAAACCCTCAATACCAAAAAAAAATGACTGCCTATTCAGAATAAATCATCAATATCTGAACCATCATTGGAACATCAGGACAAAGACTCAAACAAGGTCTAACGCACGATCAGCTGAGCTTAGGTTTGAAGAACATCACGAAGAATGGGTGGGTACAAATATTTTGAGCCTTTATCCTTTGTTTCTTAAACCGTGAACCAGACCACGCTATAACCCTCAAAAGTCCTAGCTGAAGCATGGGTTAGTTCGAAAGCATACTATTACGAAAGGTATCCTGACTCCTTAAGGCCTACAGTAAATACGGAGTTGACATCACGTTTTACAAAAATTCACTTATTTTTACTAAAAAAGGATGCATTTCCAAAAACTTCGAAACAGACATAAGCTTTGCATTTTTAACATAACTTTGTTTTCATATGACTTTTTGTTTGAACAACATAAGAGTTCGTACGGCGAATGTCTAATGGACAAAAGCACTTCCAAGCAAGGGGCATGGCATGATCATTGTCCATCATCTGGGGCAGTCCAGTCAAGATTCAAGGAATCTCTCAAGATGCCAAACAGCCAGGGGCAAACCTCCGCTTGAGCCACTTGGGGCATTGGACATGAATTCCCAGCAACAAACCTTGCATGAGCAAACATCTTCTGGTAGCGTGGCAACACAATAACAGGGGCACCTCCCTACATCCTGAGAGCATGGACATAGTCGAAAAAAAATACTACGCGTAATCAAAGACCCGCTAGGTTGACACACCTAGGCAAAAATAAGGGCTTCCCGGCGAACCAAAAGGGTTCGGGCAAAAATAAGGGATGAAATGAAAAATCTGTACACCCGGCAAGTCGAAAACCTGAAAAGGTGGCTTGGGCAAAAATGGGTATCCCGGTGGACTGAAAACCCGAAAGGGCGGTCCAGGCAAAAGTTAGGGATCAAAAGCGTACGACTATGTCCCGGCGCCTCGTCACTTGCCTATCAGAAGAAGGTTTGTCAAACGACAGTTATCAAGACTCCACCAGTATCTTCTCCCACAGAAACAGGGGCAGTAATGAGTCGTCCAAGCGATCTAATTGCTCTGTCCATAAGATACAAGGTATGATCAGCTGAAGAAGGTAACCAAGATATCTTAATTCCCTGGAGAATGAGCAAGCAAGTCAATGCGCTCTCCCCAAGCAGAGTTATCCTGTCAGCCTTAAGGAAGTTGGGCATCCTCCAGCAAATATCAAACATTCCTCAGCAGAGTACACAAACATTCCTAACAAGCATCCCCGGCAGTCTTGATCTAAGATTGTTCCCCGGCGGTATACCAGACATTCAACGGAGCCACTTCCCCAATATATCTCAAAGATTTCCCCAGGAGAGTCCAGTCTGAAGATTTCCCCAGGAAAGCTGAATCATCTCCCCAGTAGGAAGCTCATCCCCAGTAGATTCTGGAAGCTTCCCCCCTGCAGAGCACGAACGCGTCTCCCGGCTTTATTCAAAGGTTATTTCCCCACCAGGATATAACTGGGTTATCCTCAGCCAATAACCAGGGAAAGATGGCCCCCGACGAAGTCTTCCTATCCCCCAGCGGAGTTCATCATATTCTTCAACAAAACTCAACAATGGTATCCCCAATGGAGTTCTCATTCATCTCAGTGAAGCACCTCTCCTCCCACAGAGTATTGTTCCCCAGCAAGATCGCTAGAGTAGTTATTCCCCGCAGAGTAATCTCTTCATCAAGTTTATTCCCCAACGGAGTCATCTTCTCCTACCAGTTCATTCTTGCAATCTTCATCCCCAGCAGAAACGAAGAACTCTCTTCAACCATCAGCCCAGGATTTAACTCCCGGCATTCGTCAAGGATATATTCTCCTAGACGAAAATACCTTCAAAAACATCACATACATCATGATACACGCATATACGCATCATACCATACAATATCATTTATGTTGAGAGCATCATTGCTTGATCCATATCATGCATTGCATATGACTGACCTTTACCTTTCAGGAAAGATGCAGTTAAATTCTCAGCTATGTCAAAAACCTTCTCTGGTTCAGTCAGATCAACGATAAGATCTCCCTGATTCGTATTCCAGTTGAAGATATTCCAAGACTTTTGTCTAGTTCAGTTAAATCGACCCTAAGATTTTTTTGATTCTTATCCAGTCAAAGTTAATCCAAGACCTTGCCTGGTTCAGTTAAATCGACTCCTAAAGATTTTTCTGATGCCGATCCAGTCAAAGGCCTTCTCTGGTCCAGTTAAATCGATTCCTAAAGATTTTTCTGATGCCGATCCAGTTGAAGTTATTTCAAGACCTCCTCTGGTTCAGTTAAATCGATTCCTAAAGATTTTTCTGATGCCGATCCAGTCGAAGTTATTTCAAGACCTCCTCTGGTTCAGTTAAATCGATTCCTAAAGATTTTTCTGATGCCGATCCAGTTGAAGATTCCAAGACCTTGCCTGGTTCAGTTAAATCGACTCCTAAAGATTTTTCTGATGCCGATCCAGTCAAAGGCCTTCTCTGGTCCAGTTAAATCGATTCCTAAATATTTTCCTGATGAGGACCCAGTTGAAGATTCCAAGACCTTGCCTGGTTCAGTTAAATCGACTCCTAAATATTTTTCTGATGCCGATCCAGTCAAAGGCCTTCTCTGGTCCAGTTAAATCGATTCTTAAAGATTTTCCTGATGAAGACCCAGTTGAAGATTCCAAGACCTTGCCTGGTTCAGTTAAATCGACTCCTAAAGATTTTTCTGATGCCGATCCAGTCAAAGGCCTTCTCTGGTCCAGTTAAATCAATTCCTAAAGATTTTCCTGATGAAGACCCAGTTGAAGATTCCAAGACCTTGCCTGGTTCAGTTAAATCGACTCCTAAAGATTTTTCTGATGCCGATCCAGTCAAAGGCCTTCTCTGGTCCAGTTAAATCGATTCCTAAAGATTTTCCTGATGAAGACTCAGTAGAAGACGTCCAAGATTCCTTCATCATTCTGTTGAGGTAGTAATCGCCCAAAGGTTCTCTCATCGTTACTGTTGAGGTAGTAATCGCCCAAGGTTCTCTCATCGTTACTGTTGAGATAGTAATCGCCCAAGGTTCTCTCATCGTTACTGTTGAGATAGTAATCGCCTAAGGTTCTCTCATCGTTACTGTTGAGGTAGTAATCGCCCAAGGTTCTCTCATCGTTACTGTTGAGGTAGTAATCGCCCAAGGTTCTCTCATCGTTACTGTTGAGGTAGTAATCGACCAAGGTTCTCTCATCATTACTGTTGAGGTAGTAATCTTCCAAGGTTCTCTCATCGTCCCGTTGAGGTAGTAATCGTCCCTGATCCATTCATCATCCTGATGAGGTAGTAATCGTCTCAGATTCCTTCATCACATCATTATCAACAAAAACCTTTTGAAGCTTCAGACTCGATTCATGTATCTCGCCAAGGCACGTCTGAAGAGTTCAAAGATTCGATACCTGTATCCAGCCAGGGCGCGTCTATATAAAGAATTTTAAAGTCAACTCCTGTAACAGGCCAGGTAATTATCTTTCTTTTTTCAGGTACGCAAGTTCTCGCTAAGGAATCTCTTACGCGATCGACACTCTGATGGCATCTATAAGCCCGTCCCCCTACCCATCACCTCTCAACATGGCATCTATAAGCCCATCCTCCTACCCATCAGTCTCCAAATGGCATCTATAAGCCCATTCCCACCATCGTACTACCGATACTCTACTATGTGAGTGCAAATTTCTGGGCACTCTAGTGTTCAATCATCTTCCACCCTCGGATTACGAAAGGCACGTCAGCCAATCTACATCCTCAGGTCTAAGAAGATTGAACAGGGGCAACTGTTGTACCCCAAAATTTTCCCTCCCATATTCTTCAAAATTTGTCAAGATCAAACTTCAAAATCTCTCAAGGGTTGCACAGTCCAATTGCCTCCTAACAGTCAAAAATTAGGGTTTTGGTTCTGACAAAGAAATTGAAGTTTCCAAGGGTCCAATCAAGTCCCACATGCCTATAAACATTGTCAAGCATCCTTATGTCAAGTTTCAAGACTCACAGCACCAGATTGCACAGACAAAAACCCTAATTGCTTCACAGTCGACTGCAGGGGCAAAATGGTCATTTGACAGTCAAAAGTCAAAATTTTTGGTCAATATCTTATTTTGAAGCCACAAACATCATTTGATCAATTCTTGATCATGATTCTCAAGGCATGGCTCAAAAAGACTCAAGATGCAAAAGTTTCTATTTTTGGACAGTTGGAAAAGTCAACTGCAAATTGACCAAGGCATAACTTCCACATGGTTTATCGGAAAAATTCCATCCTAAGCTCATTTTGAAGAGAATGAAATTTCCTACAACTCACCTTCACACTTCAAGTCCAAGAAATTCTCTCACAAAAAGTTATCAATCTCAACATTATAGGTCATTCTCAAAAGTCAACAAAAAGGCACTTTAAGTCAAAGACCATAACTTGAGATTGGTAAATCGAAATGACATGGGACCAAAGGCATTGGTTAGAGGACTTCAAAACCTTTCCAAAATGTCCAAGAACATGATCAAAGCTTAAACATTGAGCAAGATATGCCTTGTGGAAGTTGGGAAATTTTTGGGAATTTTGAAAAGTCAACTTTGCTTCAAATGCCTCAAAATTGCTAATGGGCCTCAATTTCTTCCATGAATCCTTATCCAAAAGCTATGCACGACCCATTGACTTTAAAGGGAGTTATTTTCTTATTTTTAATTAATTAATTGAATTTTTAATCCTATTTATTCATTTAATTAAAATCAATTATGAGAAAAATACTAAACCATGTTTTTCAAATCTTTTTGTGCATAGAATTCACTCAATATTTCGTGCACCATTCAATAAGGAAAGATTCAATATGATTGGCAAGGATTGGCATGAAAAAGGATTGAAAAAGATTGGAAAAAGATCATGAAAATCAAATATTTAAAATTATCAATGCAAAGGCTTTGGGCTTGATTTTTCTGACCTAATTCATTCCTCATACATAGGCAAAGCAAACCTAATGCATAAGAAGATAGAAGCTGCGCTCAAAAGAAAGAACAACATTGCAATTTTTGACAAAAAATTTGGAAACTGAAAACTGAATTACAAGGTGTTTCAAGGTCTGAAAAGCATTTCAATCCACTCCTGACACTACCAGGAAGCTTTTGCCATTAAAATCAAGTCTCCACGCACAAGGAATTGGTATAACAGAGTCTGACTTCTCTTCATATTTTCCATAATCGTGTTTTGATTTCTAGGCATGATTCATGACTTTTAAACATTGGTTTATACTAACATGATGATTCTGAAGCTATTGGTGTTCTCCAATTGGATTAATACTGCCTGTGTCAAAAGATGCCATTGATGGTTGCTAGGGTTTCAAAGCTACAAATTTAGGGCTTTATGCATCTGGAAAAATTGGACAATAAGACCAATACCATTGAAATCAGGAGATCCAAACGAACTGATCTCACTATTCGTGCCCAATTTATATTGCCATATATGCTAATCGCTATTTTCAGGTTCTGCACTTAGTGGGGGTTTAAAACCCCCGCTATCCATTTGTTAATTGCATGCAAAACGAAGAAACAATGGAGAAGATGCTGACGTGGCTTGACATGATTGGTAGATTTGAAAATTAGCGCGTTTTTGATTTATTCCAGCATAATATTTGTTTTTCCATTATATTATTCATATTCGATTTAACTAACAAAGATATGCGTTGGTTGGGTTGGTTGATGTGTTGTCATGCAGGCAATGGGACCTGGGTTCGATTCCCAGGTCCCCCATAATTTCAATGATTTTTGTCAAAACACGTTCCAGCGCTACACTCATTCAATGGTTCATCATGCAACCTCACCTCCTATCCTGCCAAGTGCCCAGGAGATCAATCCAATGGCCAGAATCTGGAGACCATCATGCACGCTCAGTCAACCACAAGCATGTGATCCAGAAAAGTCAAAAAGGGCTTAGATTGCTTGGGCCAAAATGCTTCCAATTAACCTCCAAATTGGGCAGAAACCCCCCATTGTTTGTATTCTTCTTTTTTAAATTCCCTTTTCTTTTCTTCTTTTTTATTTTAATTGCTTTCTTGTTTTATTAATTTCACAAAAATAATTTTCATAATAAAAATAAAATACAGAAAAATACAAAAAGATGTTTTATTATTATTAATTTAATGCATTAATATTTTTGTAAACAAATCTTAAATAACTAATTTAGGTTAATTTAGGTTTTCAATTTTAATGTTTTCTTAATAACTAAAAAAAATGTAGAAATTAGGTTTTTAGCATTTTCATTCTTTTTCTTAATAAAATAATTTCTTCTTCTCATTGTTATTATTAATTATTAATTTATTTTGTAAATATAAATGTCATTTAATTAATTAGAGTAAATTAGGTTAAAACTTAAATTTTTTTTTCTTTAATAATTAAAAACAATTTAGAACTAGGGTTTTATTTAATTTCTAATTTTAATTAATTCTCTTTATTTACATTAAATACAAAAAACATAAAAATAATTTCTTTTCTTTATTTAATCATTAATCAATTTGTAATTTCAATTTAATTTCTTTAAAGGGTCCAACGCCCTCGCACTTTCGATTTTAATTTCTTTTCGCACGTTTGTCCTTATTTTCCATTTTAAATATTATGTAATTGCCCCAAGGCCTTGTAATAATAATTAGAGACTTATTTATTTTCCGCATTTTATCCAAAAACGGGTCTTTGTTAATTTGGCGATGTATAGACCCGCGCCTTGTAATAGCGTAGGACTTTTATTTTTCGCATTTTAATTTCCGCACCTTTAAACTGCTAATCACATGAAAGAATGAATGGCCCAAATAAAATCAAAGCGTAGCTCACCCAATGCATGACAAGATAAAATATAACTGAAAATGACACACAATTCACACACCACTCCTAGAGTACGCCTCACTGTTGCCTTGCCCCTCGAAACGTGGTCGTCGAGTATAGGACGTCTTAGTGAGTCCTTATGTCCATTGATCTAGTTGCCTCGAAATAAGTTGCCTCGAAACAAGTTGCCTCGAAACGGTTGCCTCGGAATAGTTGCCTCGGAATAAAAAGATCAATGGCATAAGGGTAGCTTCTAAGGTGTCCTACTGTTGCTCTGGTGACCAAACTGTCTCTAAAAACGAATTGACCTGAACACCTCCAACGGTGGTGCTACCTACCTCTCAATGGTGGGATGGCACTACCTTAAGGACATTTACACAGCCTAATTCCTTAGGGTAGGTAGATGACTCGTAGATACTTGCTCTATTCAAAAACAAACAAAACTCTTTTCACACCGACACTTTCAAAAAGCTTTCAAAACAATTTTTCAAACACTCTTGAGGACTGATACAAGAGTCGGTCTGAAATCTTTAAACGAAACTTTTTTCAAACCCACTCACAATTGAAAAGCAAACACTCTTGAAAACACAAATGAGCAAGTATCTAAGAGCCCATGGATAACCATGGATAGAAAGGGTGCTAACACCTTCCCTTTCTATAAATCTACCTCCCGAACCGAGAACTATTCTCATAAGGAATTTTGCTGTGCTTTTGTCCTGTCCACGTTGGAGAAAATAAAAGACGGTGGCGACTCTTGCTTACCGCGACATTTCGCGAACTAACGTTAAACAGTCAGTTCCAGATCCACCGATCACAGTTATATTCATCATTTGATCAAGGGTTGATCATGATTCCTCAAGGAATGCCCCAAATTCATCAAAACTCAAAAGTTGCTAAATCAGGGTTCCTATAGGAAAAGTCAACCAAACTTTGACCAGGCATAACTTTCTCATACTTTATCATAAATTTCCCATCCAAGGCTCATTTTTAAGTGGATGCAATTCCCTACAACTCGTCTTCATCCCTCAAGTTCAAGAAATATACTCATGAAAAGATATGAATTCAGACATTATAGGTCATTTCAAAAAGTCAACAAAAACACCTTTTGGGTCAAAGCTCCTTACATGAACATGGAAGATCCAATTGAAATGAAACTAAAAGAGTTGTTTAGAGGATATCCTAAGCTTTATAAAAAGTCAGAGAACTCCCTCTTAGGATCCAAATTGAGAGAGATGTGCCTTGTCAAAGTTGGCCATTTTCGGAAACTTACACAAAGTCAACAATGCCCAAAATGGTATTTTCTCCACATGGGCCTATCTTTTCAAGATTAGAGCTTGTTCCTAACATGGTCCACGACCCATGAACCACTCCATGCTTGATTAACTTATTTATTTAATTTATTGTGATTTAATTCAAATAAAATCAAATAAAATCAAAATAAATCATATAAATTGCTTTTGGAATGATTTTGGCATTGAATGAAGATGATATATGCTGGCATATCAAGATCAAATCGTGCAAGGGGTGATTGGAGCAAGAATGGCATGATTTGGCTTGTTTTGGAAACAAATAATGCAAGGAACAAATCAAATCTTCTCTTCATAATTGTGCAAGATTCAATCTGTTTTTGTTAACCTAATACGTTCCAATACATATACATAAGGAGGCCAGACCTAGAGGAAACGAAAAGACTGCCTCCATAAGAAGAACAAAACTCAAATTTTTTTGACAAAAAAGTATGGGTCGAATTCTGAGTTAGAGGGCAATTCAAGGCGATTCAAATCCAGCAATCTATTCTTGGGCGCGTATTGAAGCTATTCCAATCGCTCTCAAGTCATAAAGCCTCCAGAATCGCAAGATACAGATCACGGTTTTCCTCCTTGTGTTTTCAATTTGTTTTCTTGGCTTTACATGTTTTAAATCAAATTCGTTTGCATAAATGTGTTTATAATCATGCTTGGAATCTGTTTGAATGCCTGGATTTGAGTTTTAGCGCAGGAACAGACTTACGCCATGGCTAGGGTTTGAAAGCTTCAAATTAGGGATTCTCTATAGAGGCAGAATTAGGGCAGATCAAGGGTACCAATAAACTCAGGGCACGATTTCTTACTGTCATATGCCCTTAGTTAGAATTTATTTGACTTGTGTTGCATTTTTAATTGTTGCAGATTTGTAGCTATGGATAAAAATTGTCACTATATCCTTTAGTGACAGTTTTGTCCGTAGGTAAAGGGTTGGCATCAAAGACGACACTCTGAGGAAAGAGACGATGAGGTGGCTAACTCCCACTGACCGGTTTTGAATCTCACGCGTTTTCTTGTTACACTGACTTTTCATTTAATATAATGTATTTGTGTTATTATATTGACAAATGAACAAAACAACATGGATGGCAAGGGGTGACACTGGTAAGAGGAAGGACCTGGGTTCGATCCTAGGTCCAGACATTTTACATTATCTCAACACTTTGTACAGGATCCCATGTGCCTCCCAACTAGCGCGTCCATCCTACAACCCAGGATCTGGCCACTAGATCCATCCTCAAAGCAGATTTGGCACTCATTCAAGCAAGGTTCATGGTGCACCCTCAGGCGTGGCCCTCACTGGATCCAAACAATTGACTGGGCTTGCGCATTTTGGGCCCAACGAAAATTAGCAGTACACCCCCCTGATTACTCAACAATACCAGGCCCAAGTCATTTATTTTTTTAATTTCTCTTGTTTTATTTGTTTGCTTAATCATTTTCTTTACAAAAGACAAAATCTTTTTTTATTAAATCAAAAATCACCAAAAAATATAGAATTAGGTTTTTTTTATTATTTAAATTAATTTTATTGAACATAATTTAGTTTAATTAGATTAACTTAATTGATTTTTCCTATTAATTAAAATTAACCAGAAATTAGGTTTAATTCACAATTAAATTATTTTCTCAATAAAAAAATATAAAATTTTTTTTTTTAATTAATTAGATTTGTAGTCTTCTTATTTAATCGTGTATTTAATTCGTCTCGTGCATATTTACTTATTTTTAATTCAAATTATTGTAACTATTTCGAGGTTTGTAATAGATTAATTAGGATTTTATTTCCGCACCTTTATTTTCAGTCAAATATTCCTATATCTGCCCAAAAGCCTTGTAATAGTTAGGACTTTAATTTCTCGCATTTTTTAATTTCCGTAACTATTAAACTGCTAGATGTATGGATATTAGGATTGTATGCGAAAGATAAATCAACGATTAAAAGGTAGATAACCCTAATTGTGCAAAGATGATTAACTGGAAAAAAAGCACACATGCACATGCTCACTCCTAGGGTTTGCCCCACTCCAGTTGCCTTCGGTAAACGGTCATGAAGCATAGGGAATTTTTGTGGTCGTCCTCTAGTCCCAAAAGATCAAAAATGACCTATTCGGATGTTGCCTCGGAAAGATCTTTAGGACTTTAGGGTAATCACTAAGGTTTCCTAACTATTGCTTTTGTGACCGTACTTGTCCCTTCGAATGTACCTTAAAACTCCAACGATGGGGCTACCTACTCCTTAATAGTAGGATAGCGTTGTCTAAAGGAAATGAGAACGAACAGTCTTTTTTTGAGTAGGTAGAAAATCTTAAGTACTTGCTCAAAACAACAAAACTTTTTCACAAACACTTTTCAAAACAGTTTTCAAAAACAACTTCGTCACACTCTTGAGGACAGATACAAGGGTTACCACGAAGTTAAACAAAAACTTTTCAAAACACGAACAAGCAATTTTAAAATGAGCAAGTACCTAAGAGCCCGCGGAAAACCACGAATAGAAAGGGTGTTAACACCTCCCCTTTCTATAATCTACCCCCCATACTCAAACTCTCGACAAAAGGTTTTTTTGTTCTTTTTCCTTTCCTTTGTTGGATGAAATAAAAATCGGTGACGACTCTTTCTTACCGCGATATTTACGAACAAAAAACGTAAACCAGTATTAAACTGTCGGTTCTGCCACCGTATCACAATGTCCACCATTCCTTTTCGATCTGTCATGTGGTTCGAACAACCTGAACTAGGTTTTAAATTCGAACAGTTATCTGCAACCATTCTTTTCGATCTGTTTTGCCCTTTCGACAGTTTCCTCTTCCTCCTTTTGAGGATTCAGAAGTTCCATCTTTGATCTGATGCTTGAGAGTCCAATAGGATCCATTGAAACTATATGGGGCATTAAAAGTCCAATTTTACTTGTCCAAACTCAAATCTTAATTTGAGCCCAGTGTTAAGGAAGTGTCTTGAGCTGATCAAACCTTATGCAATTTTGAGCAATAAAGATTTTGTGAGAGAATCTTTGAGAAATTGAGAGGGAAAATTTTAGGGTACAACACATACATAACCAACATTTCTCTCTCTTCAATTTATTTTACCTTTCTCTTATAACAAACAATATTTAAAATTTATTCAATTTCTTACCTATTTATCTCTTCTTCCACTCCCTCTCACATATTTCTCTTTTTTAACAACTTCTCTTTACAACCAAATATACCCTTAAGGATACCTAAAAACTAAATGGATAAAATAGAGGAGAAACGGGGGAAACTCCATTGTATTTTTTCATATCCCTAATTGCAAGAAGTTATAAGCCCAAACCTGACTCCATTAGACCAAATCTGGCAAACAGATGTTCCTACCTGGATTGAGACATGTGTGAAATCAACCCACGTGAGAAAAAGAAAATAGGCCTAATAGGCAGAAATATTGATGAGGATGATGCCATAACATTTCCACAGAGCAGAAAATTTTGTGACTTGGGAACATCCGTAGACATGAGAAACCAAGCAAAAAAGGTGGTCTCCCCCTTCAGTTAAGTGAGATTGAACATAAATGGATATAGTAAGACTGACTTGATAGATGAATGTGGCGGTCTTTTAAGAGGTTGTACTATTAATTGACTTAGAGGTTTCATAAGATATTTGTGTTCTTGTAGTGCATATATTGCTCAACTTTGAAATGTGTAAGAAGGATTAAGATTATCAAAAGAGTTTGGATTTTGAACTATTGAGCTTCATATAGATTTCAAAGTGGTTGTTCAAAATATTTTGGATTTTTAATATTGTAGTATAATTGGAATGCAATTGGTATAACAAATTTAACCGTTCCTCAAATTAAATTGGGAGGTGCAAATTTGTCATATTTACCCTGACTAAATACTTGTGCAGATACACTTGTCAATATAAAGTGTGATATAGATTATAATTTGATGCTTTATAATCGGATTGGTGGTTAAATTTCTCTTGTTAAATATTATATTGGAATATCTAAAGGTAATTGTTATTTTTTAAGTTTCGACCCACTTTTTTTCTAAAACTAAGAGAAGACATGTGCGTCCCCACGGATAAGTTTATTCATATCATTAATCATTCGATAAGGTTTAGTCATTACTGATATATAATTGTTATTATAAAATCACTAATAATTGAAAATATTTAAAAATAAATATGTAGCAAATCACCAACAATAAATTCAATATTACTAATAATTATAAATATTTATAAATATCACAAATAACTATACATATTTATAAATATCACTGATAACTATAAATATATACAAATATTTTGTTGATTAAAATAAATAAAAAAATTGTAATAGTAGTGATCCGTAAAAATAATAAGTTACAATAGGCATAACTATTTTTGCAAACCTGCATATTATTAATAAAAAGAATGTTCATTCGATTATAAGAAAATTTACAATAACAAAGAAAAAACTCAACCAAATGACCAATCGTTTGGACACTCAATTTTATGATTTAATTTTAGAGAATGAGATTCAAATTCATTAACATTTTATGTATATGTGATCAACCACTTTTATCTTTTGAAACAACTATTAAAAATGAGATTCAAACTCATCTTTGACTAAAAAATCAATAATTAAACTAAATCAATAATTTTCCAATACATGTAGGTTCAAAGTCTAACCATGAGTAACCACGAATGCATTTTAAGGCCTCTACATATTAAACTCCTATTACAGTAATCCAATATTATAGCATAAAAAACCAAACTAATCACCATATTTTATTATATTAAAAATCACTATTCTAGCAATGTATGGCATGTATATAGTACATAATCGAGTAAAACTATTTCTTATATAGATAAGATAACAGATCGTGTAACTGGATCAGTAAAAAATTCTTGAACTGATTGGCGAGATTTTTGTTCTGCTCTGCTTGTAAGGCACAAGAAATATCAAGAAACATTACTCATTTCAACGAATAGAAAAATGGCTAGAATTTAAGACTTTAGCAGAGTCATGTACCCTCAGAATATTAAACATGTTGCATTAATATCTCATGCATAACACTGTACAATCTTAATCACGTCAACAAAAGAATCCTTAGCCTAAGTTTAGAACAAACTTCAACAATATTGCTGCATGAAAATTTACATCACATAACTATTCTGTTATAGCCATTTCAACCAATTTAAAATGCTATGTATTTAAAGTGCTCTCTAAAGTGCTATGTACAAAATTGAATTTTTTTTTTTGAATAACTATGTATTAAATTTTTTTTTTTAATAATCGCGTTTCGAAAAAAATTACGCAAATAACCATGTTTCAGATGACTCCTCAAAGGAGGAGCCATCTGAATTGGCGCCTACTCCCATTGTTTAAGGGGAGGCGCCATCTCACTTGGCGCCTATGTGCTTAGGGCATGCCCTAAGCCAAGTGAGATGGCGCCTAGGTGTTATTTTAGGGCAAATTTTGAATTTTTTTTGTCCGGTGCGTTGCGTGTTGATTACAGGATCAACAAAATGGACTTTTTATTAAAAAAAAATAATTACATCCAATTGTATTACATTAAAAAAACAGATAAAAAAAACAGATAAAAAAACAGATAAAAAAATACAGAAAAAAATAGATAAATCAGTGATCCCCCGGAACCCGGTAATGACCCCCGGTTCCGCATCCCCGTCCTCGTCTTTCCCGTGCTGAGTGTCGTCGCGTTTCCTGCTGTGGCAGGGTCGATGGCCCAACGAAGTCAATGCGGTCCGGATCCATAAAATCAGTCAGATCTCCATATCTAGAAGATCCGCTTTGGTACAGTCGGTTACCCATACCCTTAAAGTTTGGTCGTGTTGGCGGTGGGTGGGGTTCCATGGTGGGTCAGTAGCATTGATCGTCTGAGTACGGTGGGTAGAAAGGAAATGGATCTTGGGGTGTTTGGTATTAAGGATGTTGGGTGGTTTGGTGATATTGTGGTTGATGGTAGGCTGGGTCGGTTTGTTCGTAATCTTTCGACATTCCCATATCAGGGCTAAGGCTGGATGTTGAGGGACCTATATTGGGATATACGGAAGACTGAAATTGTGTGTGGGGTATGCGGGTGTGCTGGTATTGTGATTGGTATTGTGGTTGGGTGTGAGGCATATCGGGGTATTGGTAGTGAGGGGGTGATTGTGGTTGGTTGTGTGGCATTTGAGTGTAATTGTGTTGTGGTGGGGACTGTGGTTGGGTGTTTGTGGGTTTGTTTCTTCTTGGGGATTGGTGGGAGGTTGATGGGTTTTGGGTTTGTTGTTGGGGAAACGAGGGTTGTGCCCATTGTGTGCGTGGGTCAACCAAGTACCTTGGATGAGACACGTGCATTTCAGGGTTACTAATTGACTTGTACCAAGATAAATATTGATCCGTGTGTCGTATATTACCATGATTAAGGAAAACCGAGAATTGCAAGACATAGCGGTGACGCCTCTGCCACATCTTACACCATTCCGGAGCGAAGTCTTTCCAGTTGATAAGACCCCACTGGGCGTCGACCCTTTTAAGATGCCATGGGGACAAACAAGTTGGATCACTTGATATCTCTTGATGCATTCCGAACTGCATCTTCACACGGTTGCTGTGGTGCATCTCCACAATGTTGAACCGAATGATTGCAGTCTTCGCGGTCCAAATTGCCGCATCCTCCGAGTTTGGATCATGGCCCAAACCCAAATATGGTCTCCAGACGAACTGCGATAAAATTTAAATCAGGTTAACGAAAGCGTAATGTATAAATAATTTAAATGAAGAAAAGTTTAAAGCTACGACGTACATCATCCGGGTCTAAGTGATCCAACAGATTGCGGTATAGTGCGACATTGAATCTTGGATTCTTGCCATAATCCATACCCCTCACGCAGTACCTAAAGGAAATGAAAAACATTTTATTCTTAGCATATATTTGGTGAAGAGATGAATAGTAATAAATGATATAACTTGATGACTTACTTTGTTGCGTACGGGAAACCGAAAGTGTTGTTGTTGACGGGGTTTAAGGACTCCATCCTCCACCAACCCCAGGCTTGTAGTAAAAAAGCGCACCCATAAAATGTACATTTTTCCTTGACTGCATTTTTGCACAAGGAACTGTATAGGTGGGCTAAAACTGCAGAACCCCAACTATTTTTTCTTGTTTTTTCAAAATTTCTTAGTAAATGTAAATACATAAAATTTACACTATTTCCCGTACTTTCGGGAAATAAAAAGGTACCAAATAGTATCATAAGATAAGTTCTGGCTTTTACTACCCTGTCTTGCTCAGAGGAATTTTCATTTAATTCCAAACTTGCATAATGACTTTTCAGCTCAGTGAGTAGTATTCCCTGACCTCTCGCACCACCACCTTCAACCATATCCCTGCCCAACAGTTCTTCACACTGAGAGTTGGGTTGTTGAACCGACCCGTTCACGACCTTACCATCGACAGGGAGACCTAGTAGCATGTACACATCCTGTAGCGTGATGGTACATTCAACTATTGGTAGGTGAAATGTATGGGTCTCTGGTCTCCACCTTTCCAACATTGCAAGAACGAACTTCGAGTCAATGGTGCAGTTGGAGATCTTTATGACATGTCCAAAACCTGCGTATTCCAGGTATGGTACGATAAATGGGTCGGGAGTCAGGTAGTTGTGAGAACGGATTCTGAATCTTTTGGTGTCCTGAGTTCATAATGTAAAAGGTGTAAGATTAATTAAGACGAACAAAGCATTATCTGAAGTATGAAAAATGTATAACCAAAATAAAAACTTACAAATGCGGCAATATTTTCTCTTGTGCCTCTGTGAGAATCTCCCATTGTTAGAAGAGCCATTGTTTAAAACGCTTGAGATTATGAAAGATTTAGAAAGTGTAAGAGAGTATGAAAGACTTAGAAAGTGTAAGAGAGTATGAAAGATTTCGTAGCAGAGAGTGAGACTTGTGTGGGTGTGAGAGAAGTAT
The DNA here is from genome assembly GCA_948472305.1 of Vicia faba. NCBI lineage: Eukaryota > Viridiplantae > Streptophyta > Magnoliopsida > Fabales > Fabaceae > Vicia > Vicia faba. The sequence continues at coordinate 826,760,769 of OX451736.1, forward strand.
GATATGGTATGTATTTATAGGCAAAAAAAATTCATATAGTGGTTGCTGGTGCTTGCATGCATGCGAAGTGTCACTCTTGCAGGCTAGGTGGCAGCCTAGGGGGTTACATATATGCATGCATGTAAAAAATGAAAGGTGTCACTCTTGCAGGCTAGGTGGTAGCCTAAGGATGTATCACGATTGGACAGTAAGGGAGGCGCCATTGGACTTGGCGAAAGAGTACAAAAATGAATGGTGTCGCCATCCCAATTGGCGAATAAGAGGTGTCCTTTGTTGCAGGCTAGGCTCAAGCTACGTGACAGCCTTTGGGATGCCTTTCCTGAATGCATGTAACTCCATTAGAGGTGATGGGAGGAGACTTACAACATACAGTATAGGTGCAGAGTAGGCGCAGGCTAGGTGGCAGCCTAGGGGGTTACATATTTGCATGCATGTATCACGATTGGACAGTAAGGGAGGCGCCATTGGACTTGGCGAAAGAGTACAAAAATGAATGGTGTCGCCATCCCAATTGGCGAATAAGAGGTGTCCTTTGTTGCAGGCTAGGCTCAGGCTACGTGACAGCCTTTGGGATGCCTTGCATGTAACACTATTGGCAGCCTTGGGGGTTGCATCCTTACTTAATTGAAATTTTTAGTCTTACGTTTATCATAACATTGATTCACTTAATCTGTCAAATCTTCCAACCTTCAAACGTTCTTACAATCAAACCTTAAAACCTTCAAACAATCAAACATACAAACCTTTGAATAACTCATAAACTTCAAACATTCCAACCTTCAAACCTTACAACATTCAAACCTTCATACAATCAATAAACTTCAAACATTCCAACCTTCGAATCACTCATAAAATTCAAACATTCCAACCTTCAAACCTTCAAATAATCCTACGCAATGGCCTCTGCACCATAATTTGTCGTCAAAGCACATTTCAACGGTGAGACATACATTTGTCCCACCGCTGGGTTTTTGTTTAGAGACACAGACAACATCCGATTTCTCTTAAATGGGAAAGCCAATTTCTCGTACTTCAAAAAACGATTGGAGGCCAAACTTGAACGAGGCCCGGTGACCCAGATATTTTATCAGAATCTAGTTTTTTTTGGAAACAACCAAGTAATTTTTTATAAGGCTGAAGTTCAAGATGACGAGGATCTCCAGAATATGTTTTCCAGCCATGTGTATTCTGGGTACGACTCTATTGAGTTGTACGTTATGCTGCGAGAGCCTCAGGTGACACAAGAAGTTGATCCTTTGGAGAATGGACAAGCTGAGGTAGATGCAGTTGATGATGAAGAAGAAGATGACGAGTTAGAGTTTGATGAAATGGTGAATGATGATTCCAACGATGATGGCATCCCTAGTATTCTTGCAAACGAAATCTACACACCACCTCCGCACATGACAAACTTCAACATGGGCGGAGATGAACCTTCTACTAACTTATTTTTCAATCCATATATGAAGTCGGGTGAAAATTTAAAAGAGAATGACAAGTTTCGTAACAGAGAGGAATGCATCAGAGTCATACAAAAATTCCACATGCTCAACTCGGTTGATTTTAAGGTGGACCATGTCAACCCGGAAAGGTACAAGATCAAGTGTGTCCACCCTGACTGTATGTTCAAGCTGACCGCATCATACAGATTAAGAGGTGACTGTTGGGTCATAGGTTCCATGACTACCCACACTTGTGTAAGTTCCACTCAATCACAGGACCACCGAAAACTTAACTACGATCTCATCTGTCAAGAAATCCTACCCCTGGTCAGCAACGACCCATCTTTGAAGGTGAAAACAAGCATCTCCCACATCACCACGGTTTTTAACTACACTCCGTCTTACTGTAAGGCGTGGTTAGAAAAGACTAAGGCGATTGAAAGGGTGTACGGAAACTGGGAGGAGTCATACCAAGAACTTCCTCGCTACCTGAATTCACTCAAGACGTATTCTCCAAGTAGTGTTTACGTTCTGGAAACAGTGCCAGCATACATCCCAAGATGGTAGTCTACTAAACGGCAACGAAATATTCAGTCGAGTGTTTTGGGCATTTCAACCATGCATCACAGGGTTTGCATCATGCAAACCAATTATACAAATTGATGGGACTTGGTTGTATGGGAAGTACAAAGGCACGCTACTGATGGCAGTTGCACAAGATGGCAACAACAACATTTTCCCCATTGCCTTTGCCCTTGTCAAGGGGGAGACCAGTGGTGCTTGGAGCTTTTTTCTGAAAAATCTGCAGACACACGTGGCTCCTCAACCAGATCTCCGTTTGATCTCGGACAGACATGCCTCCATTGAAAGTGCCTATAATAATCCGGCAAACGGTTGGCATGACCCTCCTTCTACGCATGTCTATTGCGTTAGGAATATTGTCTAGAATTTCACGAGGGAGATCAAGGATAAAACATTAAGGAAAGAGGTTATGAATGAGGGATATGCATTGACACAACCCACATTCAAATATTACCGCAACGAGATCCGTTTGTCAAATCCGGAAGCCGGTAGGTGGATAAATAATATTCCGGTGGAAAAATGGACTAGGTCATACGACAATGGCCAAAGATGGGCGCATATGACAACGAATCTTATTGAATCAATGAATGGGGTATTCAAAGGCATACGAAACCTCCCGATCACTGCTTTGGTAAAATCTACGTATTTTAGGATGGCTGCGTTATTTGCCAAAAGAGGTGAAATGTGGAATGCGGTGTTGCAATCTGGACAACTATGGAGTGAAAGCTGCATGAAATACATTAAGGTTGAAAGTGCTAAAGCCAACACTCATATGGTTATACGGTTTGACTGACACAGCCACAACTTCATAGTGAAAGAGACAATCGACCACAACGAAGGCCTGCCAAGACAAGAATATAGGGTCATGCTACCTTCTCGTTGGTGCGATTGTGGCAGGTTTCAAGCATTTCGTATGCCTTGCTCTCATATCATTTCCGCTTGTGCTCATACCCATCAAGACGTGTTGCACCTTCTGTCAAACATTTACAAATCTGAAACGTTGTTCAATGTTTACAACAACAACTTTCCTTTGGTAGCAAAACCAGATTATTGGTCTGCATAGCGAAATAGTGTGGCACAATGACCAAATGTGAAGGAACAAGAAGGGTCGTCCCAAAAGTAAGCGCATCACAACAGAAATGGACGATCTTGACAAGTTGGAAAGAAAGTGTGGTTTATGCCGTCAGGTCGGACACAATCGCAAAAATTGTCCGAATCGGGCGTCTGCCTCGACCACATAAAAATTGTAATACATAAAATCTTTCCTTAATTATGTTGTAAACATTAGGGTTTTTCGTTAACAGATTTTGCTACAATAAATATTGCGCGTACAAGAAAAATTAACGATATTCCGTCTATGAAATTACAATTGTTAACACAATTTCATCTGACCCATGCATCATCAACATTACATCGCTGTCTGTTTTGACTTCCTCCAACCATACATTAGGTCTCCCTGTCGCATGTGAGGTTGTTGTTCGTTTTCGCTGGATCCTTCGAATTTTTTCCCCCTCCCCAATGTCTCCATCTAGCCATCACATCAACTCCCGCTTCAGACGCTCCATGGAGTGAATGTGCCAAAATTTCATTTTCATCGCAGGTTTCGTGGCGGAGAAGATAACGTAACCATCTCTGCTAAAAATCATAGGCGACGTCATGACGCAAATAACAGAGTAAAAAATAAAAATACAGTGCGAGAAAGTGTGCGAAATTTCGGAGAAACGGACGAATTATTTATAAAACAACATTTTGCCCTAGTTTTGCCCTAGGAGCCAAGTGAGATGGCGCCTCCTCTCACTTTTAAGGAGCGTGCGCCATCTCACTTGGCTAAAAGTGAAAGGAGGCGCCAAGTGAGATGGCGCCTAGGGCAAAAGTAGGGGTGGAGGCGCTAATTCAGATGACTCCTCCTTTGTGGAGTCATCTGAAACATGGTTATTTGCGTAGTTTTTTCCGAAACGCGGTTATTTGCAAAAAAAAAATTAATACATGGTTATTGTTAAAAAAAATTCTACAAAACTATCAATTTTTTTACAATAATTTCAACCAATTTAAAACTTTATGTAATAAGTCTTCAAGATGAGTAACTTTGATAAACACCTCTATTAAAGATAACTTGCACCATATTTAAACTATAATATCAACAAATAACTTGCGGCATGTTTAGATATAGTGATGTAATGTATTTTTAGACTAAGATATAAGAGAGGCTATTGTTATTATTATCATTAACTAAATATTAAACCCATATCAACCTAGCAAGCTGGAAAATAAGGTGACAGAATCACATTATTTGCAAAATATTGATAGAAAAATAAGGTGAGAGGACCATATTATTTGCAATATGTTAAAAGTGACATACATTTTCTTCACAGTATTTGAAATGGAATCACCTTGATCTCAATACTCTTGTTACTTGGACATTTGTCTTTAAGACTTGTTGTTATAGTATTGCACTTGCCTTTCCTACAACTCAACCAAAATAACCTCATTGTTAAGCCAATAGAAGTTAAAAACCAATTTGAATCCATGATGTCATGATATGCTTTTCTCAACATTTTCTGCATATCAATATCATATTCATCATGCAATTGAATCCATAACTAAATAAATATGATCAAAAACTTTTATCTATAAAAACTTATTAAAAATTAATTAAAAAGTAATTTATGTTTCAAGTAATTTCTTAGTATTATTTGAAAAGATCATAGCAGTTAGCTAGTGTTTGCTAGACTAGAAAATATGATGATGTCTTAGTATTCCCCATTTGCATCCGGCGAAACTCCGACATATACAACAGTGCCCTAAAACATTGGTTTTTCACGTCAAGTCTTTTATTCAATCCCTGAAACTTGAGTTACTAACTTTAAAAAAGACACCACTGTTACCATTTCAGCAAAACTCAGCACTGTAGTTTCAAATTGGCATCACAATCCATGCTCAATATCACATTGTTAACAGTACCTCATAAAATCATCTCAATATTATACACTTGGTTTTTGTTAGTAGTGGTGTAGTTGATAGTTGATAGAAGATAGTTTTAGAGAGTTGTTTAGAAAGAAAACTATGTCATTGATTTTTTGGATGATACATATTACAAGATATCAAATGCCTATTTATAGACTAAAGTCACCAACCTCTCAATGGTGGTGAATGTTTCTACATTACTTTAGATTTTTCTAGAGTTTTCATGATATGTTAGTATCATTATAGTTCTAGGTTCTTCTATCTTTTACATACACTTATAGTTCTAGATTATTCTACCATACTCATACACACTATAGTTTTTAGGGTATTCTACCATTACCATACATATTATATTTAGAATATTTTAGAAATTTGTAGCAATTTCAACACTCCTCCTTGATGCAAATTTCTGCAACACCAAACATACTTCGCAGCTCTTCAAATCTTGGTCTTGGTAACGCCTTCGTGAATATGTCTGCAATTTGTTCTTCTGTTCTGCAGTAGTCGGGTTTGATCTCCTTAGTTGCTTCAGATTCTCTAATAAAGTGATACTTGATTGCTATGTGTTTTGTTCTGTGATGCACTGGATTTTTCGCCATTGCAATTGCTGATTTGTTGTCACAATTAATTTTAGTAGGCTCATCTTGTTTTTCTCCCATGTCTTCAAGTATCCTGTGAATCCATATAGATTGGCTCGTTGCTTCAGCAGCAACCACATACTCTGCTTCTGCTGTTGATTGTGCAACTGTAGCTTGCTTCTTCGACGCCCAAGAGAAAATTCCTGATCCTAGTGAGAAAGCATAGCCAGAGGTGCTCTTCATGTCATCTACAGAACCTTCCCAATCACTATCGGTGTAGCCAAGTAATCCTGAGTTGGTTTCGGTAGTGTACCATATACCAAACTCTTTTGTTCCTTGTAGATACCTTAAAATTCTTTTTCCTGCTCCAAAGTGTATTTGACTTGGGCTTTGCATGAATCTTGATAGAAGACTTGTAGCATATATTATGTTTGGTCGTGTAGCTGTCAAATATGGAAGGCTTCCAATTAGACTTCGATATTTGGATGGATCAGCTACTGGTGTTCCATCATTCTTCTGTAGTTTCTTATTTGTTATGAGTGGAGTAGAGACAGGTTTGCAACCGTATATATTGAATTTCTTAAGTAAGTCTTCTGTGTATTTCTTTTGCGAGATGAATATCCCTTCATTTCTCTGACTTACCTCTATACTGAGGAAGTAACTCATCAAATCAAGGTCGGTCATCTCAAAGGTCTTCATCATGTCTTCTTTGAACTCCATCATCATCTTGGTATTGTTTCCCGTGTAGATAAGGTCATCTATATAGAGAGATTTAGAGAGTGTACTGACCTTGAGACTTGATGTAAAGTGTAGGCTCACTCTTGCTCCTCCTGAATCCTTGATCTATGAAATACTGATCAATTCTGCTATACCATGCTCGGGGTGCTTGCTTTAAACCGTAAAGTGCTTTTATTAGTATTAACACTTTGCTTTCTTTACTTTCAGAAATGAATCCTTGTGGCTGCTCCACATAGATCTCTTCTTCAAGTATACCATTGAGGAAGGCTGATTTGACATCTAGTTGCTGGATACTCCACCTTCTTTATGCCGCAATAGCTATTAGAGCTCTAATGGTATCAAGACGAGCTACTGGTGCAAATGTCTCATTGTAGTCAATCCCAGGTTGTTGTGAGTAACCCTTTGCTACTAACATTGCCTTGTGTTCCTGTATGGTGCCATCAGGGTTGAGCTTTGTCTTATAGACCCACTTAACCCCAATGATATCTTTTCCATGGGGACGATTTACTAACTCTCATCTGTTGTTTTTCTCGATCATCTTTATCTCTTCTTCCATTGTCTTGACCCATACTTCTTGCTTTGATGCTTCTTCAAAGCTTCTAGGTTCAAGTATGGCCAAGTTACAGGTTTCATACATGTCCATCAAAGGTCTTACTCGTCTTGGAGTAGACTCTGGTGATGATAATTCTTGATCATGTTGTTGTGGTGGAGGTGAAGAAGGTTCACCTGGGCCTTCATCCTCAGATTCTTCTTGATATAGTTGAGTTGGTATAAGGATGTTCTTCTCCACTTTTTCTTCATCCCAATTCCAAGAAGCATTCTTGTCAACTTCAACATCTTGACTGATGATGAGTTTTTTAGTTTGCAAGTTGTAGACACGGTAGCCTTTAGAGATTTTGCTATACCCCAGGAAGATACCCCATATAGTTTTCTCTTCAAGCTTGTGCCTCTTCACGTCTGGGATATGAATGTAGCATATAGATCCAAAGACCCTTAGGTGCTTTGCTGATGGCTTATTCTCGTTCCAAGCTTCAATTGGAGTCTTATATTATACTGACTTAGTTGGACATTTGTTAAGTATGTAAAAAACAGTGTAGACTACTTCAGCCTATAATATGTTAGGAAGTCCCTTCTCCTTGATCATTGATCTAGCCATATCCATAACTGTGCGATTCTTTCTCTCAGATACACCATTTTATTGAGGAGAATATGCGACTGTGAGTTGTTTCTCTATGCCTACATCCTTACAAAATCTGTCAAACTCACGGGAGGTGTATTCTTTGCCATGATCACTTCTTAGTACTTTTATCTATTTTCCACTTTGATTTTCAACCAGGGCCTTGAAATTTTTGAATACTCCAAAGACTTCTGATTTTTATTTTAGGAAATAGACCCATGTCATTCTATAGAAGTCATCAATGAATAGTATGTAGTACATGTTATTCTCGTGTGATGGTGTCCTCATCGGTCCACAGACATCAGTATGAATTAGCTCCAACAGATATTTTGCTCTCCATGCTCCGCTTGTTGTGAACGGAAATTGGTGTTGCTTACCAAGGAGACATACTTCACACACTTCATTGTTCTCCTTTATGCTTGGAAAATATCTCATCATGTTCTTCTCATGTAACAACTTTAAGGCATGTGTGTTGAAGTGGCCAAATCTTCGATGCCATAGCCATGAATCATCAACTTGTACCTTCATGGCAACGTTAGTTGTATGTTTTAAATTTAGCAGGAAGCTTCTATTGCTCTTATTCATCTTCACTTGGATTACCTCGGCCCTTTTATTTTTGTTGTCTAATATTTTTCATACTCCTCTATTGTACCCCAAAATTTTCTCTCTCATTTATCAAGTATTTTCTCACAAAGATCTCTCTTGGTTCAATGTTGCCTTAGGGTTGATCAGCTCAAGACACCTCCTTAAGCACTGATGACCAAAATTAGGGTTTGAGATTGCACAAGGATAATTGAACTTTCAATGTTTCATATGACTTTCATGGGTCATTATGGACCCTCAAGATTACTCATGTCAAGTTTCAAGCCTTGGATCACACTTTTGCTCAGTTAATTGAGCAGTTGACCTAAAAATCAGTTGTATTGGGGAAAAAGTCAACTATGGCCAATTTACAGTCAAACTTCATAATTTTTTATCCACATCAATATTATAAACTCATATGTATTATTTGATCAAGTTTTGACCATAATTCCTCAAAAAAATTGATCAAATCATCAAAAGAGCAAAATGGTCAAAATTAGTGTTTTGATTGAGAAAGGGCAATTTCTGATTTTTGACCTAGCAAATGGTCAATTGGTTTGAAGCATGGTTTCAAGAGTTAAATTGCATCTTTTTTAACTAATGGCATGACCTAAAACTTTGCTCAAGATCAATTGGATTGACAGTGAATTTTCAATCAACTGATCAAAAGTCAATTGTACACTGAAAAGTCAAACTTTGACTTTTTGGTCAAAATCCAATGTCAAAGATCACAATTCATCAAAACATGTCAAAATATGAAACTTATTCATCAAGAAATCAAAAATTCAAGATTTCATTTTGAAAAGTCAAAGTTTTCTAACTTAGAAATTTTTCTAAGTGTTTAAAACTTCATGTTTTTTTTTATAACTTTGAGCCAATTTTTCACCATGATGCAAGATGATTCAGAAGAAACTTTCAGCATGAAAGTTGTAGATCTACATGATATATACAACTTTTATTTACACAACTTCTTCTAAAAATTCTTGGATCTCAAGTTATTAATTCCTAAAGTCATGGTCTTGAAATTGAACACTTAGTGAAATTTTGTCCTAGTTTTGATTAGGATTTTGACCTAACTTCATGGAACTTTTTCATATAGTTCCAAGGGGAATTTTCAAAAGTGATTCAAATAAGGGTTGTAGAGCACATTACAAGATTTCCAAAATGTCCAAGAACTCCTTGAGATAATTTGTGAGCAAGGAGAATCCAAGAGATGAAGTTAGGGTTTTTAAACTTAAATTACAAGCCATTTCATGATGAACAAGAATTCAAATCCAAGCCTATGCTGCATAATCTTCACTTTGCAGGCCTCAAACTTGTTTGTCACTGTATAATTAAATGTTTACACAACATATGGAGCCATTTTCCAAGCATGTGAAACATTATCCAAGTTGCATTTCCATTTTTGGAAGAAAGTAACCATTCCATTCTTGTAAAGAAGCTTTAATCACAAAGTCAATGCATAGAGTTTGCAATTGTTCCTTATGATCACAAGCAATGTCAAAGGCAAAAGCAACATGTCTAGATCCTCCCATAAACTCAGGTCATGTTTGTACTATACCTTGAAACCATGTTTTCACTTTTCTTCAAAATCAAGTAACATAGCCATAACTCTACATCTTGTGCTTATGACCTCCTCAAGTACTCTAACCTTTTCCTTACTTATACACAAGTATATTGCAACATAACACGCGATTTCAAGCCCCCAAGAACTCTAAAAAAAACCTTGCTTCACAGAACTGTCCCACTTGACAGTTTTGAGCCAAAACCCTCCATCTCCATTTCCACTCGTGCTTTTTGATTCTTAACCATCCAGACACCTTACTTACATCATATACAAGTGATCCAAGCCCCTGTTTGAAGACTGTAACTCCTCCATTACTATCCACCATTTCCAAATTTGAAGCTTGCAACTTGACTTGAGTTGGGAGTTTCAGCCATCCTCAAAGCAAAGTAGGAGTTGGAACACACTCAAGGAGGTCCAGGCAAGCTACAAAAATCATCAGGCCATCACAAAGGTTGCTCAAACTCCATACACGACTCCAGCTACAAGAGGTAAGTTTTCAAACTTCTATCTCTTCATACAAGTATCATTTGAGTTTGATTTATGAAGATAAAATGTAGATATCGTTCCCACGAAGCTGTACATATCCATAGTTTGCATTTATATGGCTTGAGCTTAGAGAATTTTAGGGTTAAAGTTTTCTGAAATTTTTAGATTTTGAATTAGGGCCAGAAAAATTCTCATTCATCTTTGATTGTTAGCTTAAGTTATTTACATGGTTGGATTCGTGGGAAGAAATGCCACAACTTTCATGTTTGAACTTTTCATTTTTGTTGAGAGATGAAGAAGATACAGGTCCTTTGGTTGGAGGTTGAAGATGAAGTGTAATCAGGACGCGTTTTGTGTTATGTATTTATCCTTTCACATAAGTTAACAGATGTATAACCACCCCAGTGGTTAAAGCGCGCGTCTGTCACCCTTAGGTCCTGGGTTCAATCCCCAGCGTGACCTTTTGCTATTTTATGACTTTTTATGTTTTTTTTGGCAGCGCTTGGGCATTCATTTGGGCCTAATCATTTTTTCCTCATAATACCTCTTGCATTACTAATCCAGCCCCCTGACTTTTCTTTATATTTTTATTTTTATTTTATTTTTCTTCATTATTATTATTATTATTATTATTATTATTATTATTATTATTATTATTATTATTATTGCTATTATTATTTTCATAAATAATTAAAAAAATCCAAATTTATTTTTATTCATTATTTATACTTACATATTTTATTTTCTCCATAAAACAAAAAGACTAAAAAAACATTTTCTTAAACAAATTAATTAATTTTTTTTCTTAAATAATTAATTTTTAGGCTTAGGATAAATTAATATATTATTTTATTTTCTTAGTTAAAATTAATTTAGAACTTAGGTTATTTTAATTAATTAATCTTTATTTTATTTTCATTAATTTAAAACCTTTTCAGAAAAAACCCTAAAAATCCTTTTCAACTTAATTTTTTTTCTTGATTAGTTTAAGTTAATTTTATTTAATTTTAATTAATCATTTTCTTTAATTAGGCTAAGACAAAATCCCTTTCATAAAAAACAACAAAAATCATTTCTTTTTCCATTTATATTCTTGCATTTTATTTTCAATTTTGTACAATATTCAATATGGTTGTAATAGATAATTAGGTTTAATTTTCTTGCAATCCCCATTTGTAAATTTATACAACCCCCTCCCCTAATAATGTAATAGCATAGTTGTTGTACCCCAAAATTTTCCCTCCCATTTTTCATAGAAAACACAAACCTAGGGTTTCTCAGATATTCACGTTGGCTCAGGAATCGATCAGACAGACTTTCTTCTGTGGCAGTAAACCAGCAATTATGGTTTTTCTTGCAATTCTCAAAAGAAATGAATTCTCAAAGATCCAATTGGCTTTCACAGGTCTTCATACTTTCTCAAGTTTACTAAAAAGACAGTGTTTGTTATCAGAGCATGGTTTGTTTGGGACAAGAGATTAAGATTGTCATGTGGGACACTCATGTTTATTTGATCCAGGTTAACCTGATGTTTCGTGTCTCTTAAAACAATTGCTTGGTTAGAAAATGGAATATACAGTGCGTGTTTGTTTGGAATGCAGTTGCAAGATTACAGAATTATTGGAATTTAAGTTATCAGATTGGAGCATTTTGTTTCAATTATCTTGATTAGGAATCTTTAAGAATCAGTTAGGATGCGAAGAGAAAATTACAAGTTATTGACAGTAAAGGGTTTCAATTGACACCAGATTATTTCATAAGACTTTCTCTAATTTTTCAAACATTGTTACAAAATAATTTGTTCTTTTAAATACTCTATGTTTTACAACTTATTGTATTTAAAATATAAATTAGTACAATTGTTGGATACAATACAAGAATGTTTTTCTAAATTACAAGGAAATTCAAATGCTTGATTGGCCTAGGAGAATTAATCTATGCCTAAGTTTGACTGAAGTTCCTTTGCTTCCATGCTTTCCACAGAGTTTCTTGCCTCCCTTGCTTTGTCACATCCAATTGTGCTCACATGAAAACAAAATAAAGAAAATGTGATTAGTACAAGTTATTTGGGCATGAACAAAATTTTCCAAAAAATGCTATTCATCATTAAAGTTTGCAAAGTGGAATCAGAATACCATTTTTTTCATCACAATTTTATTTTTTCTATTTTGCAAATCACAAGAAGGTTATCCTTCTTGGTTCACAAAAAGAAGAAACAAAAATACCACAAAGTTGTCCAAACAAAAGAAATGCAAGCAAGCTATCCAAACAAGAAATGCAAGCAAGATGTCCAAACAAACAAAAAATGCACAAACTGAAGCAAACAACAACCTCAAAAGCCAAACAAACAGGATGCCCAAACAGCAGCCAAACAAACAGAATGCCCAAACAGCAGCGCAACAATTAGAATGCCCAAACAGCAGTGCAAATTGGACAAAACAGCATCAACAAAAGCAGGCAGCAAAGCAGAAAATTGGAAAAAGGGACAAAAAGCAATTTGCTTTCCTAGTGTCATTGAGAGAGAAGAGAGGAAACAAGTCACCTAGGTTATTGGGATGCACAGCCCTGCTGCCTTGACTGTCACAAGTTACATAGAAGTTGCTAGAAAACAAAACTTCCATAAAAAAGCCAAAAGAACAATATAGTAAAATATTCAAATTTGATGGTTTTTCCCACCATTTTGAATAAGAGATAACAGAAAGAGAGTCAATATAACAGTAGACACAACTCTCAAGCAAGGGATAGAAAAAATTATCAAACTCAAAAAACTTGAACACAAGCATCCAAACTGTCAAAACCTAAAAAACCTCAAACCTCCAAAAAAGTGTCAAACCAAAATCTCAAGTCTCAAACTGCCATCAACCAAACCTGATCTCAAACCAACAACCAGAACCATCATCAAGCCAAACTGTCAAAACCAACAGCAACATACAAACCAAAACCTCAAAAAACCAAACCTGATAAACACCCAAAAGCCTTAAACATGCAACCTGTTAACAAACAATCACAAAATATCCCAAACCATCCTCAAATCTGAAACCTGTAACAAACTGTAAACCATCTCAAAATCTCAAATCCTGCAAACCTGAGACAAGTTTCAAACAGAACAAAAAAACAAAAGAGAGTAGCCCAACATTAAAAACATAACCAAAAAAACCAGAGAAACATCACCAAGCCTCAAACTGGAACACAAGTTTCAAAACTGTCAAAAGTCAAAAATCTCCAACTCATCAAACCTGTAACAGAATCACCATCAACAAAACCTATCAAAATCCATAACCAAAAACATAACCAAAGACTTGTAACAAACTCCAACAATAAAAAACACAGTAACCCTCACGAAAGTCTCAGCAACCATCATCAAAAATCAATAAATACCAGTAACCATCAAAACTCAAAGAACGGAAAAAACATCAAAGCCTCATCAAACAACAACCAACATCCTCATCGTTCAACAAAGGAAATAGAAGAAAGTTACCAAAAAAAGAGCACGCTTTCATCCTCATCTCCCCCCCCCCCCCTCCCCCGTCTCCGGCCACCACGGAACGCAAACCTTTAAATCTCGTCCTTCCCTTTTATATTTCACAGAAAGAATCTCCGACAGGTACGATTTTCTCTCCTTTATCATTTTTAAAAAACGCATATTTATGCATCTAAGAGGGTAAAGCTCAATTAACAACAAAACATGATAAGACAATAAAGATAAACGAAATTTGTAAGCTTTAATAAAAATAGAACCGTACCTTTTTTTCAAGAAAAGTGTTAGAACTGGATTAGGGAGGCAAGAATGAGTGCGTTCCGGCAACTGAGAGATGGAGGGGGAGATCAGACGAACCGATTTTGTCGCTTTTAGGGCAATCCGAACTTAGGTTTTTCAGAAAATCGCGAATCATGGTGAGATAAACATAGTGAGACATTTTGCTCGCGAAACAGAGATGAAGAGATGAACAAAAATACAGGGATGAATGAAGAAGATGAGAGCGGCGCCGCTATGAATAAAGGGTCCTAAGGAACCCTAACTTCGTTTACTTCCCTTAATCAAACAATTATGCCACTTAAGAAAGCTTGGGCTTTGTTCAATATCCTTAAGCCCATTCATATTCTACTAGTCTCACCCCCCCCCCCCCTTTTTGGGCCTGTTGTGTTTACATTTCCCCTAAGCCCATTCGTGTTTGCTGGCCATACACCCCCTATGCCTATTTTTAGTTTCAGCAAATAACAACTATGTTCTCTCTGGGCCTCACCCCCAAGTCACTATAAGCCCATTATTTCTGTTTTTAAATTGTTTTTTCTTCTTATATTTATTTTGAAAAATTCTAAATAAAACTTAAAACATTTTCATTATTTTAATTTAAGTTTTTGTGATTAATTTTTATCATTTTCTTTTTTTATATATATAAATTTGTTTTGATTAACTTTTACATTTAATAAAACATCAAAAAATTAACTTAGTTTGTTTTCTTTCTTTAAATTTACTTACTTAATTAATAAAATACAAAAAAATAATAAAGATTTTAATTTAATCATCTTTTTAGAATAGGTTTTATTTTCCTCTTTTCATGTAAATATTTAGCATTTCATATTTTGCTAATATTATTTTCATAAATTATCATAGCTTTAATTAAATCGCACAAAATTCGATTTGGTTGTATTGTTTGATATTTGGACTTTGCTATCTCATTTGATTCATACCCATTTGTAACAATTGTATCCCCATTCCCGAACACTTTGTAATAGCGTAGAATTTCAATTCCTGTAATTTACTGTTTTCCATATACTGTATAGTAACTAGGCATGTATGATAAGATTCAAAAATCAATCGCTAGATGACCTAATCAAAGAATAAAATAACTTGAAACCAACACACTTTCTCACACGCGCACCTCTAGGGTAACCTCGCTTGTTGCCTCGGAAATACAATCATGTCCTCGAATATGAGACGCTCTAGCAATGACCCTTCAATAAAAAAGATCATAGCCCCTCGATGACCCTCGATGTTGCCTTCAATTAAAACGATCTCGCCCCTTACGAAAATTGCTAAAGCGTCTCACAGGTTGCCTTTAATGATTGTAAAATTGACCCGCGCCTGTCCCTTCACATACAATGGTGGGGCTTCTTACCAAATCAATGGTAAGATAGCACCATTAAAAGGAGGAAGAAAAACACAATTTAAGACCTTTCGAGTAGATAGATTCGCTCTTAGTTACTCGCTTGCTCACGACAAAAACTCTTTACACCTACACTCTCATTGCAAAAACATTTTCAAAAGGATAAAACGTTTTATATACGTTCTTATAGAGACGAGAACCATTGCAAAACTTCTTTTCAAAACACTTTTCGAAACACGATTCACAAATACATCTTTGAACCACTTTTCGAAACAAAACTTTGTATACGTTCTTATAGAGACGAGAACCATTACAAAGAGATTTTTCAAAATACTTTAAAAGCCCACAAGAACACAATCAAAAGCAAGTGATCTAAACGAGTAACTAAGAGCCCATGGAAAACCATGGATGAAAAGGGTGATAATACCTTCCCTTTTCATAATCTACCCCCCGAACCCGAGATATAATCTCGAAATGTCTTTCCTGTTCTTTTTTACCTTTCCTTTGGGATAAAAGAAAAGTCAGTGGTGACTCTTGCTAACCGCACAAGTGCGATCGAAACACAAAACATCTAGTCAGTTCTCCCACCGTATCACAGAACTGGCGACTCTGTTGGGTACTATTATAAAAGTAGGGTTAAATTAGGGTTTTAGATCACCTTTACATGCTTATCTTGTTGCCTTGTTTGCTTTACATTTGGTTCTATTGTTTAGGTTTGAATTCTCTACCCGGATTTGGGAAACATAATAGGTAAATAGCAATACGTTGTGGAAACTGTGCGGGGTATACCGACACGGTCTAAGCAATAGCTATGTTAGTGTGACATATTTGTGGGTACCGGTAGCCTTTGAGTCAATCAAAGAGAATACGGGGCCGCTGAGTGATGTCATGAAGCACTAATGAACTTTTAGAACCTTTACTTGACCAACTTGGCCTTTTAGGATGTAGTGAGATGACCGGCTTTGGTGCAGTCCGAAGTTGGTAGATACTCGATACTACACTCATTGAGGGTTGGTTCCTTGGAATATTTTGGTCGCCAGTAAAGAGGCTGAATTTAAACAATGAACAAGGAAACAATCCAGTGATATTGAGCTCCTTAGAACCCGATTACTATTTTCTAGGATAGGTTGAGCCAACTAAACTTCAAGAGGGTACTTACCTATGAAACCCCATGCAAGCCTAAACTAGGAACTTGTGTGATTTGCTTGTACATATACACTTGTGCATAATATCATGAACATCATGAAGCATCATTTGCATCCACTAACCATTTCAAGGATTTTTGGAAGTTCATCTTTGTTCCTGTTTTGTGGGCTATGGATTCACTTCGCAGGAAAACTATCCAGGTCAACCTTGTAAGAATTCCTCCACAACTCAAGGATATAACTTCAAGGATTCCTGAGAATTCTCCATTCACCAAGAGACATGGTCTTCTACTCAACTTATCACTTCCAACACAGAGGAAGACATGATGAAAGTTCTTTTCCAGTTCTTTGACCCTTTGCATCACTGCTTCACATTTCCTGACTACCAACTTGTGCCTACTTTGGAGGAATTTTTTCAACTTTTGAGGATTCCTATTCTCAATCAACTACCCTTCAACAGTACGGAAAGAGATCCAAAGCCAGAAGAGATTGCTCAAGCCCTACACTTGCACTCATCTGATGTCACAACCCATTGGGAGACTAGAATTGGTGTCAAAGGTTTCTTGGCAAAATTCTTGTTTGAGAAGGCCCAAAGCTGCTGGAATTCCTTGGACTTACAAGCTTTTGAGGAGATTGTAGCTCTTCTCATCTATGGGATGGTCTTGTTCCCTAATCCTGATCAACTCATAGATGTGAGTGCTGTCAAGATTTTCATGTCTCGCAATCTGGTGCCTACATTGCTTGGAGACATCTTGCACTCTTTTCACACTCGAACAATGAGGAAAAGAGGTGTTTTCATGTGTTTCACTCCTCTACTGGAAAGATGGTTTATTTCTCATCTTCCCCAGTCAGTCTTGAAGAATGAGCAAGGTTTGAGGTGCTCACAACGATTGATGACTCTTATACATTCAGATGTTCATTGGTGTTCTCGATCCAAGGAGAATGTTATCATCGTCGACCGTTGTGGGGAATTCCCTAATGTCCTTATACTTGGCATTAGGGGAGGCATCACCTACAACCCATGCTTGGCTCTGAGACAGTTTGGTTATGCCCGAAGGGATGGCCCACATGACATGCTGATTCCAGACTTGGTTTTTGACTTCGACAACGACGATCAAGGACTTCGACAAAGGTTCATCCGAGCTTGGAGGATGCCTAACAAGGTAGACAGTAAGACCTTGGGACACAAGAATTCCATCCCCCTTGAGCCTTACCTCAAGTGGGTACGAACCCGCGCCCAAAGTCTTATGATGCCTTACCCCCCCCCCCCCCCCCCCCATTCTCCTAGTGATTATATAGCCTGTTAAGGAAGGAGAGGTTCCATACACCCTCCTACATCCTGACATGCCGACATTATTCGAAGATCTACAAAGGAGTTGGATACAGCTCAAGGGAGAGCGTGATACTTTCGAATCCCAATTCTACGCAAGCGAGAAGAAGGTTTTGGAACTCACTCGGCTACTTCACGAAGAGCAGACTCTCAACACCTACATTGCACCAAAGAGGAT
The DNA here is from genome assembly GCA_948472305.1 of Vicia faba. Classification (NCBI taxonomy): domain Eukaryota; kingdom Viridiplantae; phylum Streptophyta; class Magnoliopsida; order Fabales; family Fabaceae; genus Vicia; species Vicia faba. Next base: position 826,778,646 of record OX451736.1, read on the forward strand.
GCGCAACATCTTTTTACCTTAGAATTTTGTATTATTTTGCCCAAGGGGCATTGATGTACTAACAAATTCTATCTTATTAATATGACGTGTGTTTCTTTTTTGTTTAAAACAAATTTGAATTTCCGAATCCTTGAAAGCATTGCATGAATACATATCATTCATCATATGCATAAGCAGGTCTTCACACCAAGTTTCCTCATCTCTCTGCTATTTATTTCAGCAAGATGGATCTAGAACAAACGGTCAAAGACTTGCAAGCTCAGAATTCAAAATTTCAACAGCTACTCTTAACCTTGGCCAAGGGGCAGGAGGAGCTCAAGACTCTGCTAGAGAAAGGAAAAGATAAAAAGAAGAAGAAGCGAGCCGGTGTGGCTATCATGGGCAGAAGGTTTGAAGGACAAGCCAGAAGGGCCTTAGAATTTCCATCAACCTCTGAGGAAGGGGAAGGAAAAGGTAAAGATATTGCAGTGCCTTCAGACTCTGAAGCTGAAGAAGAGGAGGAAGAGGATTACTCTGAACAATAATACCCTCCGGTCGATGACAAATACAAAAACTTGGAAGAGCGTTTAGCTGCTATGGAAGTGCAGAGGGTACCGGGGCTGGACTTTGAGGAGGTAGGGTTGGTATCTAGAATTGTAATCCCTACGAAGTTTAAAGTGCCACTATTTGCCAAGTACGATGGGGTGTCTTGTCCCAAGATGCACCTACGATCTTATGTCAAGAAAATTCAACCCCATTCTGCTAACAAAGATTTGTGGGTCCACTTTTTCCAGGACAGTTTGTCAGGAACGCGGCTTGATTGGTTCTACCAGTTGGAGAGGTCTGATGTGCATAATTGGGAAGACTTGGTAGCCGCCTTCTATAAACAGTATCAATACAATACCGACTTGGCACCAACATATACTCAACTCTAGAGTATGGCAATGGTATCCAATGAGGGATTCAAAGACTACACCCAAAAGTGGAGGGATTTAGCCGGAAGGGTGCAACCACCTTTATCTGAAAGGGAGTTAGTGGACATGTTTTCTGGGAAATCTGTCAGGACCATTCTTTAATCATCTGATTGGAAGCTCCTTTATGGGGTTCACTGAGTTGATTTTAACTGGTGAGAGGATAGAAGCTGGCATAAGAAGCGGGAAAATTCAAAAAGACGCGTCTACCTCTGCTGCTATAAAAAATCCCTTCACAGGAAAGAAGGAAGTGTCAACTGTCTATCAGGGAAGAAGCGAGCACCGATCAATGGTGGGGGCCGTTATGATTCAAAAGTCTACATTAGACCAGCCAAGAAACAATCAGCCGAGGAACGACCAGCCAAGAAACAATCAGCAAAGGGTGGAAAGGCCAGTAAGGCAATTCACCAAGATAAACATGACTCCTGCTCAAGTCCTACCACATCTCCTAAAGTTGAATTTGGCTATGCTGAAAGAGGCCCTTAAAAATCCCAATACTGCTTCTCTGCACTACCATCCGAACGCCGGGTGCGCTTATCATTCAGAGAGTCCAGGGCATGACACCAACAACTGTTGGGCTCTGAAGAACAAGATTCAGGATCTGATAGATGCAAAGGAGGTTGAATTTGAAGCTCCTGAAAAACCAAATGTTATCTCCGCTCCGATGCCTAGGCATGGACACAATGCTAGTGCTGTTGAGGAAGACTTATTTGTTGACACCGTGGATGATTTACTGACTCCTCTCCTAACCATCAAGTTGAATTTGTTGAAAGCTGGGGTGTTCCCAGGTTGTGACCAAGATTGCCATACTTGCCTGTCCTCATCATTTGACTTCCCTCTGTTAAAGAAAGGTATCCAACAGCTGATTGATAATCAGGAAATTTTGTTTGAGAAAGCTCATATTTCACCCATTCCAGTTCCAGAAGTTTCAATAATAACCATATACGCCAATCCTTCCAGGGTTCCTAAAAAACCCGTTAGGACTACATTCGCTCCTATGACTACTCCGTTGAAGATAACAATGCCCGGGCCAACCCCATACAAATCAGATAAGGTGGTACCATGGAACTATGGTGGAGAAATCTACTACCATGGTATCAAACAGATTGAACAGACTGCCGAAGACGAGAGCTCTGAAGAAGACAATTCCGACATCAGTAACATTGCTGGAACAAGCAAAATTACTCGTAGTAGAAGAATTTTCTCTCCATATATTGCGCGATCAAAGGCAGTCTCTAGACTCGTTGTCGTTCCGAATATTACAGTTGTGCCAATGATTACACCTACAAGTTTACCCGCCAACAGTGACAATGCAATTTCTATCCCTACTTCCGCTGCTGAGAATAAAGGAAAGAATGTTCAAGAAGATCCTGTCTTGACGAAGGCTCAATCACTAGCTATTCCTGAGACATCCAACAAGGAGATGGAAAATATCCTGAGGATCATTAAGAAAAGTGATTATGATGTGGTAGAACAACTGGGGAAGACCCCCTCTAAAATCTCTATGTTAGCCCTGCTGCTGTGCTCTGAGGCACATGCTAAAGCTTTGGTCAAGTTTCTGAAGACAACGCATGTGCCGCAAGAGACTTCGGTGGATCAATTCCAAGAGTGTGTGGCCAGTCTGACAGTTGACAATGGCCTGGGTTTCTCCGATGCTGACTTGACCTCCAAAGGGAGAAAACATAACGATGCACTACATGTATCAGTGGAATGTAGAGGAACCACCCTAGCCCATGTCTTGGTTGATAATGGATCATCTCTAAACGTCTTGCCAAAGAAAGCCTTGGATAGGTTGGATTGTGAAGGCCTAACTCTGAAACCCAGCAATATCATTGTGAGAGCTTTCGACGGCTCTAAAAGGATGGTCCATAGGGAGGTGGACATCCCGATCAAGGTGGGCACCCAGACGTTCAATTCAATGTTCTACGTGATATACATTTGTCCTTCTTATTCTTGCATGTTGGGAAGACCTTGGATCCACCATGCTGGAGCTGTCACTTTTACTATACATCAAATGCTCAAGTACCCTGTCCAGGGGAAAATCATAATTGTTCGCGGCGAAGAGGAATACATGATCAGTCATCTGAATTCTTTCTATTATGTAGAATTGGATGGCGAATTCATCGAAACTCCTTTCCAGCATTTTGAAGAGGTAGCTCAGGAGATAGCAGCGACCAAAGCGGTGTCCTCAACTCCAGTGATCATAAGACCTGTACCTCGGATGTCTTCCCTAAAAGATGCAAAGGCAGTAGTAGAAGAAGGCGAATCCACTATCTGGGGGCAGCTTCCCGACTTCCCTTTCAAATCAGACAAGTTTGGCTTGGGATTTACTTCGACTGGTCAGAAAGCTGTGCGCCGCACACGTGTCGGAGGGCCACCTGTGAAGATCAGCCACCAAGGGGTTAATGCACTAGAGGACAATGAAGAAGAGGGCAGCTTGGAAGACTGGATATTTCCAACTATTGACAGAGGACTGTGCAATTGGGAAGAAAAGGGCTTTATTCTGATTACTTTCATACCGTAGTAATTTATCTTTTCCATTTCTGTCAGATCTGTAATAATTCACAAACAATTCGTACTTTTTCAACCTTGTGTCTTACCCGAGGCACAATGGTCCATTTGTAAGGGTTCTTATTTCATTTTCATATGTCATTTCAATGAATCATGGACGCTTTTCATATATAAACCTTTTGTGCTCATTGTCTTTATTTTTCATTTTGTTGTTTTAAGATGGCTATACCCTTACACACACCCACACTCACAAATGCAGGTACCCTTCCATTCCGGAACCCATGGGTAACGATACTACTATAGCCTTCAGTGACTCTGAAGATCTGATCTACCAAGTCGAATACGAAGGTGAGGAAGATTGTGAGGTTCCAGAGGAATTGGCTAGACTTCTACAACAAGAGGAAAGGGATATTCTGCCTCATGAGGAGTTGTTAGATACAATCAACTTGGGTACTGAGGAAGACAGAAAGGAAATCAGAGTGGGTGCCAATTTAGAGCCGAGTGTCAAGGAGCACTTGATTCAGCTATTGCATGACAATGTTGAGATCTTCGCCTGGTCATACGAAGACATGCCTGGACTCGATACAGACATCGTGGTACACCATCTACCCACTAGAGAAGACTGTCCACCAGTGAAGCGGAAATTCTGCCGCATGAGGCCCGACATGTCAGAGAAGATCAAAGCAGAAGTTATGAAGCAGTTCAATGCTGGATTTCTGGATGTTACTTCCTATCCTCAATGGGTTGCTAACATTATGCCCGTGCCTAAAAAAGACGGCAAAGTTCGGATGTGCGTGGATTAGAGATTTAAACAGGGCCAGCCCTAAAGATGATTTTCCACTTCCACACATTGACATCCTGGTTGATAATACAGCTCAGCACAAGGTATTTTCTTTCATGGACGGATTCTCAGGTTACAACCAGATCAAAATGGAACCTGAGGACATGGAGAAAACTACTTTTGTCACACAATGGGGTACGTTCTGCTACAAAGTGATGCCATTCAGACTGAATAATGCCGGGGCAACCTATCAACGCGCCATGGTAGCTTTGTTTCATGACATGATACATCATGAGATAGAGGTCTATGTAGACGACTTGATAGCCCGATCGCAAACTGAGGAAGAACACCTTGATCACTTGCAAAAGTTGTTTGTCAGGTTGAAGGAATATAAGCTAAGGCTAAACCCTAACAAGTGAACATTCGGAGTCCGGTCCGGTAAACTCTTGGGTTTCATTGTCAGCAACAAAGGCATCGAGGTCGATCCTACCAAAGTCAAAGCTATACAAGAAATGCCTGCTCCTCGTACTGAGAAGGAAGTAAGAGGTTTCTTGGGACGCCTAAACTACATTGCTAGGTTCATTTCTCACCTAACATCTACTTGTGAACCAATCTTCAAGCTGTTGAAGAAAGATCAAGTAGTTAGATGGAATGATGACTGTCAGATTGCTTTCAATAAAATCAAGGAGTATTTACAAGAGCCTCATGTCTTGATGTTGCCAGTCGAAGGAAGACCGCTAATCATGTATCTGACCGTTTTGGATAACTTAATGGGGTGCTGTGATCGGTGGATCTGGAAATGACTGTTTAAAGCTGGTTCGCGAAATGTCGCGGTAAGCAAGAGTCCCCACCGTCTTTTATTTTCTCCAAATGGAAAGGACAAAAGCACAGAAAAATTCCTTTAAAGAGATTGCTCTCGGTTCGGGAGGTAGGTTATAGAAAGGGAAGGTGTTAGCACCCTTTCTATCCATGGTTATCCATGGGCTCTTAGATACTTGCTCATTGTGTTTTCAAAAATGGTTTGTTTGCTTTTCAACTGTGGGTTTTAAAAAGGTTTCTTTGAAAATTCCAGTTCGACTCTTGTATCGGTCCTCAAGAGTGTTTGAAAAATTTGCTTTCGAAAGCTTTTTGAAAATGTGTTGGTGTGAAAAGTAGTTTTGATTTGTTTTGAAGTTTAGAGCAAGTATCTAGAGTCGTCTACCTACCCTAAGGAATTCGTCTGTGTAAATGTCCTTTAAAGTAGTGCCATCCCACCATTGAGAGGTAGGTAGCACCACCGTTGGAGGTGTTCGGGTCAATTCGAGGTTCGGGACATGGTGATCACCAGAGCAATGGGAAGACACCTTAGAAGCTACCCTCATGCCAGGTTCCCGGATCATGAGGACTTACTAAGACATCCTCTACTCGACGATCACCTTTCGAGGCAAGGCAACAGTGAGGCGTACCCTAGGGGTGGTGTGTGCGATTTGTGTGTCGTTTTCAGTTATTTTGTCTTTTGTCATATCATGGGTGATCTACGCTTTTGTTTTTATTTTTGTCCATTCATTCTTTCATGCCTTGATTAACAGTTAAAAAAATTGCGAGAAAAGTAAAGTTCTAAGCTATTACAAAAGGTGCGGGTCCACATCGCCAAAATTTCTTGAACCCGATTTGACAGAAAAAATAAAGAAATAAAATAAAGTAAAGAATTAAAAGTGCGAGAAATTAATTTACAAGGCCTTGGGAGAGATACATAAATATTAAACGAAAAAGAAATAAACACGCGAATTAAATAAGAATTAAAACGAGGGCGTTGGACCCTTTTTGCAAAATTAAATTAAATGATGGAATTAATTAATTAAAAAAAGAAAAGAAATTGTTTTTGGTATTTTTTTGGTTTTAATGAAAAAAGAATTAATTAAAATAACATGCTAACCCTAATTCTACAATTTTTATTTTATTATGAAAACATGTTAAAGTTTTAACCTAAAATTAACCCTAATTAATTTACATGCAATTTAATTACAAAAATAAATATTTAATATTTAATTATTATGAAAGAAAATAAAAAGGGATAAAAAATTAATTAAACCCTAATTCTACCAATTTTAGATTTTTATTATGAAAATATTACAATTAAACCTAATTTAAGAACTAAAATTAATTAATGTAATTTATTTGCAAAAATACTAAAACAAAATATTTATTATTTTTTTCATCTTTTCTGATTTTTTTATTGTTTTGTGTTTTTATGAAAAATAATTAAATTAACAGAATTAATTAAGAATAATAATTGAAAGTAAAAAAAGAATGAAAAAAGAAAAATATTGCAAACCTCAGGGGGGTGTTGTCCCCAATTGTGAGGTGAAGCCCAGCAATTTGAGCCCAATTATTCATAGCCTGGTTGACTTTTCCACTCACGTACCCAAGCGTTGACTAGAGTGCATCATGTTCCCCAGATCCTGGCCATTGATTGAATACCCTGGGACGCGTGGCTAGCTTGATTTTGAGGGTGTATCGTGGACCACAACATTGAAACTGCATATGAATATTAAATGAAAAACAATATGAAAGGGGGTGGGGACCTGGGGCTCGAACCCAGGTCCTGAACGTTACCAGCGCTTATGCCTGCCAGTGGAGCTACTTTGTTTCTTTGTAAATTAAATAACCAACAATCAATATAAAATAAAACAACACGCTAGTGGATTTTTAGCGCGCGATTTTGAATGGACCAACCAGAACCGGCCACTTCATCGTCTTCCCCATAGTTTTGTTCTTCCTGAAAAAATAGAGAACGGTTAACGGGGGTTTTGAACCCCCTCAAAATAAACCACATTCCATAATAGCGATTAAGCCCCCTTGGTATATAAATTAAGCGCGAGAATGCTATTCTTTTCGTCCAAACGCGCTGAACATGGTCATGGCATTGAGGTCTCCTAATTTTACAGTATCAAGAAACCCCTAATTTGGATTTCAAGAAAACCTAGCCTGCATCAATGGTAGAATCATGTATATCGCATAAAAACGCAATTAATTCATATGGTTAGCTTCAGAATCTTATAATGAACACAAATCAAGCATCAAAAATTATGAAAAGTGTATGAATTAAGACGCACGAATGAGAAATTTTTTCTGTACAGGTGAGATCGTTCTCACGTTTCTGGGCATGAAAGCTTGTAGTTTTTGATCCAAATCCCTTCTTTGAAGCCTCAGCAAGCTAATGGAATTGATCTTTGGCCTTGAATCGTCCTGGAAATTGGTTTTCAGATTTCACTTTTTTCACAAAAAACTCAAGTTTTGTTTTCTATGTATGGCACAGCTTGCAGTCAGTGAGCACCAGGGTTTTGATCCAGCTTATGTATGGAGTGAATTAGGTCAAAGAAAACAATCAAAATCCTTGGCATTCATGTCTTGCAAGATTTGATTTCCAAAAATCTTTTTCAATATTTTTTCATGCTATTTTGTACAAATCATGGCCAATTCTCTTCAATTCTTTCCAAATCTAGCTATGCATGAAACATTGAGTATATAATATGCATAAAAAGATTTAAAACCTAGGTTTAGTATTTTTCATGTATTTATTTTAATTTAAATGAATTATTAATAATAAAAATCCAAATAAATAAATAAAAAATGATAAAAACTTCCCTTTGGGCCAAATGGTCGTGCACATGTCTTGGATGATGAATTGTGGAAGAAAAAGAGGCCCATTAGCAATTTTAGGTCATTTGAAGCAATGTTGACTTTTCAAAATATCCAAAAATTTCCCAACTTCCACAAGGCATAACCTGCTCAATTTTTAAGCTTTGCTCATGTTCTTGGACATTTTGGAAAGGTCTTTGAGTCCTCTAACCAATTCCTTTGGTCCCATTCCATTTTGATTTACCAATCTCAAGTTATGGCCTTTGACTTAAAGTCCCTTTTTGTTGACTTTTGAAAATGACCTATAATGTTGAAATTGATAACTTTTTGTGAGAGCATTTCTTGGACTTGAAGTATGAAGATGAGTTGTAGGAAATGTCTTTCTCTTCAAAATGAGCTTTGGATGGAATTTTTCTGATAATCCATGTGAAAGTTATGCCCTGGTCAATTTACAGTTGACTTTTTCAACTGTCCAAATAAGGAAACTTTTGCATCTTGATGATTTTTTAGCCAAGCTTTGAGAATCATGATCAAGCATTGATCAAATGATGTTTGTGGCTTCAAAATGAGATGTTGACCAAAAATTTGGACTTTTGACTGTCTAATGACCATTTTGCCCCTGCAGTTGACTGTAGTGCAATTAGGGTTTTTGACTGTGCAATTTTGTGTTGGAAGTCTTGAAACTTGATATGAGGATACTTGACCATATTTGTAGGCATGTGAGACTTGATTGGACCCTTGGAAACTTCATTTTCTTGATCAGAACCAAAAACCCTAATTTTGACTGTTTAGGAGACCCTTGACTGTGTAACCCTTGGGGAATTTTGAAGCTTGACTTGGCAATTTCTTGAAGAATATGGGAGGGAAAATTTTGGGGTACAACAGTTGCCCCTGTTCAATCTTCTTAGACCTGAGGATGCAGATTGGCTGACGTGCCTTTCGTAATCCGAAGGTGGAAGATGATTGAACACTAGAGTGCCCAGAAATTTGCGCTCACATAGTAGCAGTGTGACGGTGGAATGGGCTTATAGATGCCATTTAGATATTGATGAATAGGATGATGGGCTTATAGATGCCATCTGGATGTTGATCGCGTAAGAGATTCCTTAGCGAGAACTTGCATACCTGCAAAAGAAAAATGAGTACCTGACATGTTGCAGGCGCTGGTCTTCAGATGCTTGGTATAGATGTGTCCTGACTGGTTACAGGAGATGAGTCTGGATCTTCAAGCGGTGATGAATGAACCAAGGATGGTTACCACCTCAACAGGAACGGTGAGAGAACCTTGGGCGACTTCAACTTCAACAGCAATTGTTGAGAGAATCTTGGTGGGAATTACCATCTCCGCAGTATTGGGGAGAGAACCATAGGCAATTACAATCTCAATAGCAATCATTAAGAAAAACCTTGGATGGAATTATCGTCTCCGCAGGATCGGGGAGAGAACCATAGGCAATTATAATCTCAAAAGCAAACATTGAGAAAAACCTGGAATGGAATTATCGTCTCCGCAGGATCGGGGAGAGAACCATAGGTAATTATAATCTCAAAAGCAATCATTGAGAAAAACCTTGGATGGAATTATCGTCTCCGCAGCATTGGGGAGAGAACCATAGGAAATTATAATCTCAAAAGCAATCATTGAGAAAAACCTTGGATGGAATTATCGTCTCTGCAGCATTGGGAAGAGAACCATAGGAAATTATAATCTCAAAAGCAATCATTGAGAAAAACCTGGGATCACTTCTACTGAGTCTTCATCAGAAAAATCTGTTTGGGGTCGATTTAGCTGGACTAGAGAAGGCCTTGGACTGGATAAGAAATCTTTGGAGTCGATTAACTGAACCGGTCTAGGTCTTGGAATGTCTTTAACTGGGTAAGAAACAGGGAGATCTTTGGAGTCGATCTGACCGAACCAGAGAAGACCTTTGACTGGATAATAACCAGAGAAATCTTTGGAGTCGATTTAACTGAACCAGGTAAGGTCTTAGAGTCTTGAAATATGATTGAGAATTCAACTGAATCTTTCCTGAAAGGTAAAGGTCAGTCATATGCAATGCATGATATGGACCAAGCAATGATGTTCTCAACATAGATGAGATTTGTAAGATATGATGCGTCTATACATGCTATAATGATGTATGGGAGTGCGATGTTTATGAATGTATTTTTCGTCTAGGAAAGTAAATCCTTGACGGGTGCCAGGAAGTCACTCCTGGGCTGATGTTGGAGAATAGATTTTGCTTCCGCTGGGGATGCTAGTTGCAAGAATACCGGTAGGAGAAGATGACTCCGTTGGGGAATAAACTTGGCGAATGGATAACTCTGCGGGGAGAAAGGTACTCTAACGATCTTGCTGGGAAGCAATAATCGGTGGGGAGAGAGATACTTTGCTGGAATGTTGATAATAACTTCGCTGGGGATACCATTGTTGTGTTGGAAGTGTTAATAGACTTCGCTGGGGATAAGAAGACTGCGTTTGACGACGATCTTTCCGTGGCTTTTGGCTGAGGATAACCCAGTTATATCCTGGTAGGGAAATAACTCTTTGAATAAAGCCGGATGACGCGTTCGTGCTCTACGAGGATAAGCTTCCAGAATCTACTGGGGATAAGCTTACTGCTTGGGGAGATAAATTCCAACTTTCTTGGGGAACTGGATTGGACTCTCCTGGGGAAGTTTTGAACTGCGGGGGAAGTGATTCCTTTGAATGTTTGATATGCCGCCGGGGAACAATCTTTAGACCAAGATTGCCGGGGATGCTTGTTAGGAATATACATACTGCCGGGGAATGTTGAGATCTGCGGGAAGATACCCAACTTCTTTAAGTTCCGATAACTTTGCTTGGAGAAGAGTGCACTGGCTTGTTGGCTAACTCTCTGGGGAATTGAGATATGCCGGTTATGTTTTTTAGCTGAACCTACCTTGGTACCTTGGAGGACAGAGCAATTAGATTGCGTAGACAACTCTTTATTGCCCCTGTTTCTAATGTTACCTGTAATTAATCCTTTGTTTCGTATGCAAATATTTATGAGTTAGAAAATTATTGTCAATGCATATATCACAAATTGAACCTTGGACGTTCTTCGCAAAATAAAACAGAAAAAGGAAAAACAATTGGCACTTTTTAACTGAAAAATATATTTGTATTTATTTTTGAATGGCTTGTAAATAGGCGTTTTGTGTACAAGAGGCTGACGTCCTAGTAAGAGAATGCCGCCGAACAAAAGAGTTTATACAAATTTTGTACAAAAGGAAATAAAACAGCTGTGTGAAATGAATGATCCCACTGGGTTTCAACTCTGCTATTGCCGTTATATCTCCGAGCGTCTCATCACTTGATGACCTTGGTTGAAGGTGAAGCTGACTGATCGATGCCGTCTAAACTTGATGTAGATACCGGATTTCGGATGCAAAGTGATCCAATGAGACACAGTATTACGCTTTTATCCCTAACTTTTGCCTGGACCGCCCTTTCGGGTTTTCAGTCCACCGGGATACCCATTTTTGCCCAAGCCGCCTTTTCAGGTTTTCGACTTGCCGGGTGTACAGATTTTTTTCATTTCATCCCTTCATTTTGCCCGAACCCTTTTGGTTCGCCGGGAAGCCCTAATTTTTGCCTAGGCATGTCAGCCTAGCGGGTCTTTTTTCATGCGTAGTATCTTTTTACTATGTCTGCATTGGCGGGGTGAGGAAGGTCGTCACCATCCATATTGGTAAGAATCATGGCTCCTCCTGAGAACACATGTTTAACCACAAATGGCCCTTCGTACGTAGGGGTCCATTTGCCCCTTGGGTCACTCTGAGGAAGGATGATTCGCTTGATTACCAGATCCCCAACTTGATATTCCTGTGGTCTGACCTTTTTGTTAAATGCCCTGATCATTCGTTTCTGATACGTCTGACCATGGCAGATAGCAGCAAGTCTCTTCTCATCAATAAGGTTGAGCTGATCAAGTCGTGTCTGGATCCAATCATCCTCGTTCAGATTTGCATCCTTCATTATCCGGAGAGAGGGTATTTGCACTTCGATCGGTAAGACTGCCTCCATACCATAAACCAAGGAGAAAGGAGTTGCCCCGGTTGACGTCCTAGCTGAAGTACGGTACCCATGTAGAGCGAACGGTAACATCTCGTGCCAATCTTTATAAGTCACTGTCATCTTCTGCACGATTTTCTTGATGTTCTTATTTGCTGCTTCTACAGCCCCATTCATCTTCGGTCTGTAAGGAGAAGAATTATGGTGTTGTATCTTGAACTGCTCGCAGAGCTCAGCGATCATCTTGTTATTCAGATTGGTACCGTTGTCTGTAATAATCCTTTCTGGGACGCCGTACCGACATATCAGATTATGCCGAATGAACCGTGCCACAACAGTCTTGGTTACCGTAGCGTAGGATGCTGCTTCAACCCACTTCGTAAAATAATCGATCGCCACTAGGATGAAGCGATGCCCATTGGATGCCGTAGGTTTAATCTCGATGATCATGTCTATACCCCACATTGCAAACAGCCAGGGCGCAGTCAGAACATTCAGAGGAACTTGAGGAACATGCACCTTGTCTGCATAAATCTGGCACTTATGGCATGTCCTAGAATGTTGGTAGCAGTCAGCTTCCATTGTTGACCAGTAATACCCTGCCCGAAGGATCTTCTTCGCCATTGTATGCCCACTGGAATGTGTACCAAAGGTCCCTTCATGCAGCTCTTCCATGATCCTTTCTGCTTCAGTCTTATCCACGCAACGCAGTAAGGTTGAATCATGGTTTCGCTTGTACAAGATGTCGTTGCTAAGGAAGAACTTCGCCGCGAACCTTCTCAGGAACTTCTTATCGTTGACAGATGCACCTTCAGGGTATTCCTGAGTTTCCAAATATCTCTTTACCTCATGATACCAAGGCTTCTCAGTCACCAATTCAGTCTCGAGATCGCAACAGTATGCCGGTTCGTCTAGTTTCCGGATGATGATCCGGGGAGCCTCATTATCCCATTTAACTTTGAACATAGAAGACATTGTAGCTAACGCGTCCGCCAACTGATTCTCTTCTCTCGGGAAGTGTTCAAAGGTTATCTTCGTGAAGTGGGGGATCAAGGTCAACACACATTCTCTGTAAGGAATCAGGTTTGGATGTTTCGTATCCCACTCTCCTTTGATCTGATTGATCACAAGAGCGGAATCTCCGAAGACACTCAGAAACTTGATCCTTAGATCGATCGAAGCTTGAAGACCCATGATGCATGCCTCATACTCTGCCATGTTGTTGGTGCAGTTGAAACATAGCCGGGCGGTGAGCGGAGTATGAGTGCCTTGAGGAGATATGATTATGGCGCCGATACCGTTACCCAAAGCATTGGAGGCTCCGTCAAAGTGCATAGACCATCGGGATCCTTCCTCAGGTCCTTCATCCGGTCCAGGTACTTCACAATCAGTCACTATCATGATGCTTTCATCCGGAAACTCGAAGTTCATTGACTGATAGTCATCTACGGCCTGATGTGCCAAGTGGTCTGCCAATACACTTCCCTTGATGGCTTTCTGGGTTGTGTACTGAATGTCGTATTCCGTCAAGATCATTTGCCATCTTGCAATTCTCCCAGACAGAGCAGGCTTTTCGAATATGTACTTTATAGGATCCATCTTTGAGATCAATAAGGTAGTGTGAGTCAGTATATACTGTCTCAGCCGGCGAGCAGCCCATACCAAAGCGCAGCAAGTTTTCTCAAGCAGTGAGTATCGGGTCTCACAGTCGGTAAACTTTTTGCTAAGGTAATAAATGGCATGCTCTTTTCGGCCAGACTCGTCATGCTGCCCCAGCACACACCCCATTGAGTTGTCAAGTACTGTTAGATATAGTATCAGAGGTCTCCCCTCAACTGGTGTGTGATCGGTGGATCTGGAACTGACTGTTTAACGCTGGTTCGCGAAATGTCGCGGAAGCAAGAGTCGCCACCGTCTTTTATTTTCTCCAAATGGAAAGGACAAAAGCACATAAAAATTCCTTTAAAGAGATTGCTCTCGGTTTGGGAGGTAGATTATAGAAAGGGAAGGTGTTAGCACCCTTTCTATCCATGGTTATCCATGGGCTCTTAGATACTTGCTCACTTGTGTTTTCAAAAGTGTTTGCTTTTCAATGTGCGAGTGTGTTTGAAAAAGTTTCGTTTAAAGTTTCAGATCGACTCTTGTATCAGTCCTCAAGAGTGTTTGAAAAGTTGTTTTTGAAAGCTTTTTGAAAAGTGTCGGTGTGAAAAGAAGTTTTTGATTTGTTTTGAATTAGAGCAAGTATCTACGAGTCATCTACCTACCCTAAGGAATTAGGCTGTGTAAATGTCCTTAAGGTAGTGCCATCCCACCATTGAGAGGTAGGTAGCACCACCGTTGGAGGTGTTCGGGTCAATTCGAGGTTCGGGACATGGTGATCACCAGAGCAATGGGAAGACACCTTAGAAGCTACCCTCATGCCAGGTTCCCGGATCATGAGGACTTACTAAGACATCCTCTACTCGACGATCACCTTTCGAGGCAAGGCAACAGTGAGGCGTACCCTAGGGGTGGTGTGTGCGATTCGTGTGTCGTTTTCATTTGCATTTGTCTTGTCATGTTATTGGTGTTCTACGCTTGTTTTTATTTTGACATACATTCTTTCATGCTTTTGATTAACAATTAAAATATTTGCGGAAAAGTAAATTCTAAGCTATTACAAATGGCGCGGGTCCACATCGCCAAAATTAACCAGGACCCGATTTGACAGAAAATAAATAAACAAAGTAAATAAAGAATTGAAAAAGTGCGAGAAGTAATTTACATGGCTTCGGGAGAGGTACATAATTATTTAAGCAAAATAAAATAAATACGCGAAATTAAATCGAAACGAGGGCGTTGGACCCTTTTTGCAAAATATTAAAATTACATGAATTAATTAATTTAAGAAAGGAAATTGTTTTTTGGTGTTTTTATGTATTTTATGATTTAATAGAAAAAAGAAAGAATTAATTAAAATTAACTACTAACCCTAATTCTATTTTATTCTAATTTATTAAGAAAACATTAAAATTCAAACTAAATTAAACCTAATTTTTATATACAATTTTAATTATGAAAATAAATAAAATAAATAAATATTATTATAAAAAGAAAAATTAAAAGGAATAAAAACATTAATTAAACCTATTTCTATATTTTTTAGATTTTTTATTAAAAGAATTAAAATTGCAAACCTAATTTAAAACTAAATTCAATTACATGCAAATTTATTTATAAAAAATACTAGAAATAAAAATATTGATTATTTTGCTCTTTTCTGACTTTTTTATATGTTTTATGAAAATATAATTAATTAAACAAACAGTAATTAAAAGAAAAATAAAAATTATAGCAAGAATAAAAAATAGAGAAAATTAAAAGAAGTTGCAAACCAAGGGGGTATCAGTCCCCAGATAGGAGGTGCAGCCCATGAATTTGAGCCCAATGACCTTCAGGTCCATTGACTTTTCCAGACACCATGTGGCACCTTTGACCAGGGTCTACCATATTCCTTAAATCTGAACCTTTTGATTGATGTAACCAACGCGTGGATGACTGGATCTTGGGAGTGTATGGTGCGCTCCACCTTTGAAATTGCATAGGAATACGTATTGCAAAATAATATGGAAATTAACGTAGACCTGGGACTCGAACCCAGGTCATGAGGGTTCACATCACTACATTCTGCCAGCTGAGCCAGTTTACACATTCAATATATTAATAACGCACAAATAATATAAAAGAAAGCCAAGGCATTAGTGGGTTAAAGCGCGCGAATTTCAAACCGTCCAATCATTGATAGCCACGATACCATCTTCTTCGCGTGTTTCTTTTTCCCTGAAATACACAAAACAGTGGCAACGGTTTTCACGCGTTGCCTAAGACGTCCTACAAGAAAATAGCGATTAGGCATGGAACGTCCATAAATTGGGCGCGAGGGTGGGTTTAGATTCGTCCAGATGCACTGATTCTAATGGCGGTAGTCTTGAGGGCTAATTTTCCTTTAAACAAAAACCCCCAATTTTGAGGTCCTGCAAACCCTAGAACTCAAACATGGTGAAATCGTGTATACAGCATAAAAAGACAATTAAATGCATTGGTTAGCTTCAGAATCAAATGAGGAATAAGAATCCATGAATAAAATGTTGTGAAAATGCCTAAATTTGAGAACACGATTATGAGTTTTTTATGAAATATTTGGAATGCTGTATACCAATTCCTTGCGTTTTGATTGTTGTTTTTTATTGGAATATGTCCAGTGACCTTCAAGGAAGCTAATTGAACAAGAATTGAGACCTGAATCGTCCTGGAAGGCTGTTTTCAGAATTGAGTTTTTTGACAATTTTTTCAAGTTTGTGAATGGCTTTCTTGCGCAGCTTAGTGTGTCTTCTGATTAGGGTTCTGATCCTGGCATATGTAGTAGTGAATTAGGTCACAAAGAATCAATCAAATCCATTGCATTCATTGATTTTGGAATTTTGATTTTCTAAGATTTTTTCATATCTTTTCCTATGCAATTTTGTATCAATTAGGATCCAATCAAACCAAATCTTCCCATATCTGAATGTGCACGAATTATTGAGACTAAAACATGTACAAAAAGATTTATTAGGTTAAGTTAAGTATTTTTCACATATTTAATTGATTTAAGTGAATTAATATAAATAAAAATTCAAATAAATAAATAAAAAATGAATAAAAACTTCCCTTTGGGCCAAGTGGTCGTGCATATGTCATGGATGATGAATCATGGAAGAAAAATGGGCCCATTAGCAATTTTAGGTCATTTGAATCAATGTTGACTTTTCAAAATATCCAAATATTTCCCAACTTCCACAAGGCATAACTTGCTCAATTTTTAAGCGTTTCTCATGTTCTTGGACATTTTGGAAAGGTCTTTGAGTCCTATAACCAATGTCTTTGGTCCCATGTCATTTTGATTTACCAATCTCAAGTTATGGCCTTTGACTTAAAGTCCCTTTTTGTTGACTTTTGAAAATGACCTATAATGTTGAAATTGATAACTTTTTGTGAGAGCATTTCTTGGACTTGAAGTATGAATATGAGTTGTAGTAAATGTCTTTCTCTTCAAAATGAGCTTTGGATGGAATTTTTCTGATAATCCATGTGAAAGTTATGCCCTGGTCAATTTCAGTTGACTTTTTCAGCTGTCCAAATAAGGAAACTTTTGCATCTTGATGATTTCTGAGCCAAATTTTGGGAATCATGATCAAGCATTGATCAAATGATGTTTGTGGCTTCAAAATGATATGTTGACCAAAAATTTGAACTTTTGACTGTCAAATGACCATTTTGCCCCTACAGTTGACTGTAGTGCAATTAGGGTTTTTGACTGTGCAATCTTGTACTGAATGCCTTGAAACTTGATATGAGGATACTTGACCATATTTGTAAGCATGTGAGACTTGATTGGACCTTTGAAAACTTCATTTCCTTGATCAGAACACAAACCCTAGTTTTGACTGTATAGGAGACCTTTGCACTGTGCAACCCTTGGGGAATCTTGAGACTTGATTTGGCAATTTCTTGGAGAATATGGGAGGGCAAATTTTGGGGTACAACAGTTGCCCCTGTTCAATCTTCTTAGACCTGAGGATGCAGATTGGCTGACGTGCCTTTCGTAATCCGAGGGTAGAAGATGATTGAACACTAGAGTGCCCAGAAATTTGCGCTCACATAGTGGCAGTGTGATGGGAATGGGCTTATAGATGCCATTTAGAGGTCGATGAATAGGATGATGGGCTTATAGATGCCATCTGGATGTTGATCGCGTAAGAGATTCCTTAGCGAGAACTTGCGTACCTGCAAAAGAAAAATGAGTACCTGGCCTGTTGCAGGAGCTGATTTTCAGATGCTTGGTATAGATGTGTCCTGACTGGTTATAGGAGTTGAGTCTGGAGCTTCACAAGATGATGAATGAACCAGGGATGGTTACTGCCTTAGTATGAATGGTAAGAGAACCTTGGGCGACTTTAACTTCAACAACGCTCGTTGAGAAAAATCTTAGCGGGAACTACCATCTTTGCAGTATCGGGAAGAGAACCATAGACAATTATAATCTGAAAGGAATTATCACCTCACTCACCGTCGGAGAGGGAACCATAGAAAAGGAATTATTACCTCACTCACCGTCGGAGAGGGAACCATAGGAGACTATCACCTCACTCACCGTCGGAGAGGGAAACATCTGAAAAGGACTTACCACCTCACTCACCGTCGGAGAGGGAACCATAGGAGACTATCACCTCACTCACCGTCGGAGAGGGAAACATCTGAAAAGGACTTACCACCTCACTCACCGTCGGAGAGGGAACCATAGGAGACTATCACCTCACTCACCGTCGGAGAGGGAAACATCTGAAAAGGACTTACCACCTCACTCACCGTCGGAGAGGGAACCATAGGAGACTATCACCTCACTCACCGTCGGAGAGGGAAACATCTGAAAAGGACTTACCACCTCACTCACCGTCGGAGAGGGAAACATCTGAAAAGGACTTACCACCTCACTCACCGTCGGAGAGGGAACCATAGGAGACTATCACCTCACTCACCGTCGGAGAGGGAAACATCTGAAAAGGACTTACCACCTCACTCACCGTCGGAGAGGGAACCATAGGAGACTATCACCTCACTCACCGTCGGAGAGGGAAACATCTGAAAAGGACTTACCACCTCACTCACCGTCGGAGAGGGAACCATAGGAGACTATCACCTCACTCACCGTCGGAGAGGGAAACATCTGAAAAGGATTTACCACCTCACTCACCATCGGAGAGGGAACCGTAGGAGATTATCACCTCACTCACCGTCGGAGAGGGAAACATCTGAAAAGGACTTACCACCTCACTCACCGTCGGAGAGGGAACCATAGGAGACTATCACCTCACTCACCGTCGGAGAGGGAAACATCTAAAAAGGACTTACCACCTCACTCACCGTCGGAGAGGGAACCATAGGAGACTATCACCTCACTCACCGTCGGAGAGGGAAACATCTGAAAAGGACTTACCACCTCACTCACCGTCGGAGAGGGAACCATTAGGAAGTTATAACAAAGGAAATCTCATGCACCGTTGGAGAGAGAACCATAGGAAATTATCACCTGGGATAACTTCTACTGATCTTCATCAGAAAAAATCTGTTAGGAGTCGACTTAGCTGGACTAGAGAAGGCCTTGGACTGGATAAGAAATCTTTTGAGTTGATTAACTGAACCGGTCTAAGTCTTGAAATATGATTGAGAATTTAGATGAATCTTTCCTAAAAGGTAAAGGTCAATCGTATGCAATGCATGATATGGATCAAGCAATGATGTTCTCAACATAAATGAGATTTTTATGATATAATGCGTCTATGCATGCTATAATGATGTATGTGATGTTTTTGTATGTATGTTTTCGTCTAGGAAAGTAGATCCTTGACGGGTGCCGGGAAGTCATATCCTGGGCTGATATTGAAGAATAAGCTTTCGCTTCCGCTGGGGATGATAACTGCAAGAATACCGGTAGGAGAAGATGACTCCGTTGAGGAATAAACTTGGCAAATGGAAGATTCTGCGGGGAGAAAAGATACTCTAACGACTATGCTGGGAAGCAATACTCTGTGGGGAGAGAGATGCCTTGCTGAGTGTTGATAATAATTTGCTGGGGATACCCTTGTTGTTGGAAGTGTTGATGGACTTCGCTGGGGTAAGAAGACTTCATCGAGGACGCTCTTTCCGTGGCTTTTGGCTGAGGATAACCCAGTTATATCCTGTTAAGGAAATAACTCTTTAAATCAAGCCGGACGACGCGTTCGTGCTCTGCGAGGGGATAAGCTTCCAGAATCTACTGGGGATAAGCTTATTGCTTGGGGATATGAATTCCATCTTTCCTGGGGAACTGGATTGGACTGGACTCTTGGGGAAGTTTTGATATGCTGGGGAAGCGATTCCTTTGAATATTGATATACCGCCGGGGAACAATCTTTAGACCAAGACTGTCGGGGATGCTTGTTATGGATATACACGCTGTTGGGGAATGTTGATATCTGCTGGAGGATACCCAACTTCCTTGAGATTTGATAATTTTGCCTGGAGAAGAATGCACTGTTTTGCTGAATCACTCTCTGGGGAATTAATATGTACCGGTCATACTCTCTACCTTGGTACCTTGGAGGACAGAACAATTAGATTGCTTAGACAACTCTTTATTGCCCCTGTTTCTAGTGTCACCTGTAATAAAATCCTTTGTTTCGTATGCAAATATTTATGAGTTAGCAAACTATTGTCAATGCATATATCACAAATTGAACCTTGGACGTTCTTCGCAAAACAAAACAGAAAAAGAAAAAACACTTGGCACGTTTAACTGAAAATATATTTGTATTGATTTTGAATGGCCTGTGAATAGGCGTTTTGTGTACAAGAGGCTGACGTCCTAGTAAGAGAACGCCGCCGAACAAAAGAGTTTATACAAATTTGTACAAAATAAAATAAAACAGCTGTGTGAAATGAATGATCCCACTGGGTTTCAATTCTGCTATTGCCTTTATAACTCCGAGCGTCTCATCACTTGATGACCTTGGTTGAAGGTGAAGCTGACTGATCGATGCCGTCTGAACTTGATGTAGATACCGGATTCTGGATGCAAAGTGATCCAATGAGACATAGTATTACGCTTTATCCCTAATTTTTGCCTGGACTGCCCTTTCGGGTTTTCAGTCCACCGGGATACCCATTTTTGCCCAAGCCGCCTTTTCAGGTTTTCGACTTGCCGGGTGTACATATTTTTTCATTTTCATCCCTTCATTTTGCCCGAACCCTTTTGGTTCGACGGGAAGCCCTAATTTTTGCCTAGGCATGTCAGCCTAGCGGGTCTTTTTCATGCGTAGTATTTTTTTACTATGTCTGCATTGGCGGGGTGAGGAAGGTCGTCACCATCCATATTGGTTAATATCATGGCTCCTCCTGAGAACACATGCTTAACCACAAATGGCCCTTCGTACGTAGGGGTCCATTTGCCCCTTGGATCACTCTGAGGAAGGATGATTCTCTTGATTACCAGATCCCCAACTTGATATTCCTGTGGTCTGACCTTTTTATTAAATGCCCTGATCATCCGTTTTTGATACGTATGACCATGACAGATAGCAGCAAGTCTCTTTTCATCAATGAGGTTGAGTTGATCAAGTCGTGTCTGGATCCAATCATCTTCGTTCAGATTTGCATCCTTCATTATCTGGAGAGAGGGTATTTGTACTTCGATCGGTAAGACTGCCTCCATACCATAAACCAGAGAGAAAGGAGTTGCCCCGGTTGACGTCCAAGCTGAGGTACGGTACCCATGTAGAGTGAACGGTAACATCTCGTGCCAATCTTTATAAGTCACTGTCATCTTCTGCACGATCTTCTTGATGTTCTTATTTGCTGCTTCTACAGCCCCATTCATCTTCGGTCTGTACGGAGAAGAATTGTGGTGTTGTATCTTGAACTGTTCGCAGAGCTCAGCGATCATCTTGTTATTCAAATTGGTACCGTTGTCTGTAATAATTCTCTCAGGGACGCCGTACCGACAGATCAGGTTATGCCGAATGAACCGTGCCACAACAGTCTTGGTTACCGTAGCGTAGGATGCTGCCTCAACCCACTTCGTAAAATAATCAATCGCCACTAGGATGAAGCGATGTCCATTAGATGTCGTAGGTTTTATCTCACCGATCATGTCTATGCCCCACATTGCAAACGGCCAAGGCGCAGTCAGAACATTCAGGGGAACCGGAGGAACATGCACCTTGTCTGCATAAATCTGGCACTTGTGGCATGTCCTGGAATGTTGGTAACAATCAGCTTCCATTGTGGACCAGTAATATCCTGCCCGTAGGATCTTCTTAGCCATAGTATGTCCACTGGAATGCGTACCAAAGGTCCCTTCATGTAGCTCTTCCATGATCCTTTCTGCTTCAGTCTTATCCACACAACGCAGTAAGGTTGAATCATGGTTTCGCTTATACAAGATGTCGTTGCTAAGGAAGAACTTTGCTGCGAACCTCCTCAGGAATTTCTTATCATTGATAGAGGCACCTTCAGGGTATTCCTGAGCTTCCAAATATCTCTTTACTTCATGGTACCAAGGCTTCTCAGTCACCAATTCAGTCTCAGGATCACAACAGTATGCCGGTTCATCCAATTTCCAGAGGATGATCCGAGGAGCCTCATTATCCCATTTAACTCTGAACATAGAAGACATTGTAGCTAACGCGTCCGCCAACTGATTCTCTTCTCTTGGAAAATGCTCAAAGGTTATCTCTGTGAAGTGGGGGATCAGGGTCAATACACATTCCCTGTAAGGAATAAGATTCGGATGTTTCGTATCCCACTCTCCTTTGATCTGATTGATCACAAGAGCGGAATCTCCGAAGACACTTAGAAATTTGATCCTTAGGTCGATCGCAGCTTGAAGACCCATGATGCACGCCTCATACTCCGCCATGTTGTTGGTACAGTTGAAACATAGCCGAGCAGTGAGTGGAGTATGAGTACCTTGAGGTGATATGATTATGGCGCCGATACCGTTTCCCAAAGCATTGGAGGCTCCGTCAAAGTGCATAGACCATCGGGATCCTGGTTCAGGTCCTTCATCCGGTCCAGGTACTTCACAATCAGTTACTATCATAATGCTTTCATCTGGAAACTCGAAGTTCATTGATTGATAATCATCTACAGCTTGATGTGCCAAATGGTCTGCCAATACACTTCCCTTGATGGCTTTCTGGGTTGTGTACTGAATGTCGTATTCCGTCAAGATCATTTGCCATCTTGCAATTCTCTCAGACAGAGCAGGCTTTTCGAATATGTACTTTATAGGATCCATCTTTGAGATCAACAAGGTAGTGTGAGTCAGCATATACTGTCTCAGCCGGCGAGCCGCCCCTACCAAAGCGCAGCAAGTTTTCTCGAGCAGTGAGTATCTGGTCTCACAGTCGGTAAACTTTTTGCTAAGGTAATAAATGGCATGCTCTTTTCGGCCAGACTCGTCATGCTGCCCCAGCACACACCCCATTGAGTTGTCCAGCACTGTCAGATATAGTATCAGAGGTCTCCCTTCAACCGGTGGCATAAGGATAGGTGGTTCTTGGAGATACTCTTTGATTCTGTCAAAAGCAGCCTGACATTCATCGTTCCAACGTACTACCTGATCTTTCTTCAGCAGCTTGAAGATTGGCTCACAGGTAGCAGTTAGGTGTGAGATGAACCGAGCAATGTAATTCAGGCGTCCTAGAAAGCCTCTGACTTCCTTCTCTGTCTTAGGGACTGGCATCTCTTGAATAGCTTTGACCTTGGCAGGGTCCACTTGAATACCTTTATCACTGACCACGAAGCCTAGCAACTTCCCGGATCTTACCCCGAAGGTGCACTTGTTCGGGTTCAGTCTCAGCTTGTACAGTTTCAACCGGTCAAACAACTTTTGCAGATGATCTAGGTGCTCTTCCTCAGTCTGGGACCTAGCGATCATGTCGTCAACATACACTTCTATCTCATGATGGATCATGTCATGAAATAAAGCAACCATGGCACGTTGGTAGGTTGCCCCAGCGTTCTTTAACCCAAAAGGCATGACCTTGTAGCAGAAGGTGCCCCACTGAGTAACAAATGTAGTCTTTTCCATGTCTTCAGGTGCCATCTTAATCTGATTATAACCTGAAAAGCCATCCATGAAAGAGAATACCTTGTGCTGAGCTGTATTATCAACAAGGACATCAATGTGAGGTAAGGGGAAGTCATCCTTGGGGCTGGCCCTATTCAGATCCCTGTAATCGACACACATTCTGACCTTACCGTCCTTCTTAGGTACCGGCACCACATTAGCAACCCACTGAGGATAAGAAGTCACTGCAAGGAACCCGACATCAAATTGTTTCATGACCTCGGCTTTAATCTTCTCAGACATCTCTGGACGCATCCGACGGACCTTTTGCTTAACTGGAGGGCAGTCTTCCTTAGTTGGCAAGTGATGGACCACGATATCGGTATCCAACCCTGGCATATCTTCGTAGGACCAGGCAAATATCTCCATATAATCATGCAGCATTTTGGTTAACCGTTGCTTCACGCTGAGCTCTAGGTTGGCACCAATCTTTACCTCTTTCCTGTCTGCCTCAGTACCCAGGTTTATGGTTTCCACTGGCTCTTCATGGGGTTGAATTGCCCTCTCTTCCTGAAGCAACAGTCTCGCAAGCTCGCCAGGCACTTCGCAATCATCTTCACCTTCGTCTTCGGCTGAGTTGATCGGATTTTCGAAGTCATAATTGGCAGTAGCAGAGTTGTTATCAGTAAGATCCAGAGTGGATTGAAACCTGTATGAGTGAGTGTGTGTGTAAATACAGCTGTTTTGAGAAATATGTAAAGGAAAGAAAGACAGAAAAGGAGCATAAGATTTGCAATGCGAAAATACGTCCAAGATTTTCATTCATGATATATGATATGACAATTCGTATGCCCTCACAAATAGAACCACTGTGCCTCGGGTAAGACACCGGGCCAAAGAGTTTATTATTGTTTATTACAGATACCAAAAACATAGGAATTCATTACTTAGTAACAAGAGAAACAGATAAGTTGTCCTTTGCACTCCAATTGTTAGATCCGCCGTCGGTTGCCGGGTAGATCCAGCTATCAAACTCAGCTTCATCCACTTCCTCTTCGTCCCCAATAGCATTTACTCCATGAGCAGGTAGGGGAGCCGTCACCACATTAGGCTTCTCAGATGCCTCAAACTGTACCTCCTTGGCGTCAATGAGGTCCTGCAGCTTATTCTTTAACGCCCAACAGTCATCGATAGAGTGCCCCGGGCTATCTGAATGGTAAGCACAACGAGCGTTCGGGTTGTACTTAGGAGATGCAGTATTGGGGAACTTCGGAGCCTCCCTGACAGTCACCAAATTGGTGGATAGCAACTGTGGCAGGATCTACGATAGGGTCATGCTTAACCGGGTAAACTCCCTCCGGGGTCTTTCAGCCCTTTGAGGATTGGTTGGCCGAGGAGCGGCAGCAGGCTTAGCAATCATTACCGCACTGACTGATTGGCGGCGCTCCGGTCTCTCTGATCTTTTGGAACCATACACGGCACTAGACTCCTTCTTGAAGGGTTTCTTTTCCGAACTAGATGATGCCCCCTTTGCAATCTTTCCGGACTTTAACCCAGCTTCAATTCTTTCTCCTGTTAGAATCAGATCAGTGAACCCAGCAGAAGAATTCCCAATGAGATGGTTGAAAAATGGCCCAGATAGGGTCCCCAAGAACATGTCTACCAACTCCCGATCAGTCAATGGTGGCTGCACCCTGCCAGCCAGGTCTCTCCACTTCTGAGCGTATTCCTTAAAACCTTCGCTTGCACCTAACGACATACCCTGGAGCTGGGTACGTGTAGGGGCAAGGTCGGCATTGTATTGATACTGCTTGTAGAAAGCAGTAGCCAACTCCTCCCAGTTACGAACCTTGGTCCCATCCAGCTGATAGAACCATTCGAGATGAGTCCCTGAAAGACTCTCCTGGAAGAAGTGGATCCATAAATTCTTATCCGCAGAGTACGGCTGAATTTTCCGAACATAGGACCTTAGATGCAGCTTGGGACAAGACGCCCCGTCATACTTAGAGAAGGATGGTGCTTTGAACTTATGAGGGATAATCACACTAGTTGACAAACCCAGATCTCCGAAATCCATCCCAGGTACCTGTTGAACCTCCATAGCTTTCAACCTATCCTCCAGCTGCTTGTATCTGTGTTCTGCAGGAGGGTACTGCTCTTCATCAAAATCAGTCTCGTTGTCGGAGACTACCGGACTAGGAACCCTTGCTTCTGCCTGAGGACTACTCTTTCCAACAGAAGAACCAGCCTCTTCCTGCTGCAGAGTATTGCCAAACCTTCGGCCCGAGTTGAACATAACAGTTCTTCTCTTCTTCTTCTTCTCCTTCTTCAGGAGCATAGCCTTCAGTTCTTCTTGGCCTTGAGCCAGACCCTTGATTAATTCTTGAAATTGTGCATTCTGCACCTGAAGAGCCTTGATGGAAGTCTCAGTTGATGAAGATTCGGGATTCATGATGCTGAAATAAACAGCGAAGAACTGTAAGCAACCTGAAAAGAGGGAAAAACCTGCTATGCACATGATGTATGAAATGCGTATGAATTATGTTTTCAAAGACAATCAGGAATCAACTTTGTAAACAAAAAGGAACACACTTCATTAGATTCAACTTTGAGACTGAAATTATTCAACAGGTTGCCCTTTGGCGTTACATGAAAGGAAATACTGAAAAGGAAATAAAACTGTAAAAGCACATCTGGAGCTCCTTATTGATCCCATGGTCTCCTCTTCTCAGTACGGATGTAGGCATTCAGAGCTCTCTCATTCTCCAACTGCTTGGTCAACTTCTGGATCTTTGATTCCTGCTCGTTGAACTTTTCCTGGTAAGAATCCCGCTCTTCTCGCAGTTGCGACCAAGATCTCTTCAATGTCTCATAATCAGTAGGTATCTGAGGAGGGAGGATAGTTGGAGTAACACCATCTTTGTCAAGACACTCAAGAATGACGGGTCTGACAGCTTCATACGGCATACCTAACTTCTGAGCACGGATGCGAACCCATTTGTAGTAGGCTTCCATAGGTAAAGAAGTCTTTGGCCCTAACTCTTGTGGGTCAGCTTTATGAACTTTGTCCCAAGCCTTGATGAACCTACGACGCAGCTCGTCACTATCCATCTGAAACTCGAAACTGATGTGAGGCACCAACATCTCATGGGGGCCTGCTCTTCTTGCTCTTCCAAACTGAAGGAGTGCTAGACATGGATTGTAAGAGATCCCTCCTTGGGTACCAATCAGAGGAACATTAGGGTATTCCCCGCATCGATCAATAATAGCTATCTCATCCAAACCTCTGCAAGTCCAAATGATGTCTTTGTCGGTGAGAGACATTAACCTGTGAGCCCAACCTCTTCCTTCTTGATTCTTCAGTACGAACTTAGGGAGGTGCGAAATAAACCACCTCACCAACAAAGGGATACAACACCATAGGGTTCCTCGTCTTCGGGTAGTACGGGCATGAAGTTGTTGCAAGATGTCACCCAAGAGAGTGGGCACGGGATTCTGAGACATAAAGATCCTTATAGCAGTGACATTGATGAAGTTGTCAGGATTAGGAAATAGGACCAACCCATAGATTAGGAGAGCCAAGATGTCTTCATATGCCCTAAAGTCCAGGTCATTCCAGAAACTGTTAGCCTTACCAATCAGAAACTTGGCCAGGAAACCCTTAACTCCACTTCTAGTTACCCAGTTGTCTGTTACCTCTTGATGGGTCAAAGGAAGAGCTGCAGCCACATCCTCAAGCCTGAGGGTCTTTTCCCAACCAGTAAAGGGAGTCTGATCCAAGATGGGGATACCAAGCAAATCAGAGAACTCTTCCAGGGTAGGGACCAGCTGGAAGTCTTGAAAGGTGAAGCACTGGTACAGAGGGTCATAGAACTGGGTCAGAACACTCATCAACTGTTGATCCCGCTTTGTAGTGACTAAACTGGGAAGAGAACCATGCCTCTGAATGAAGGAAGTGGTGTTTGGAATTCTGCTAACCAACTCATCAAGCAACTCAGGTGAACGAACAAAGTTGAACCGGATAGTATTCCTTTGCACAGGCATCATAATGTCCTACAAAACAGAGCAAAGGTGAAACCCTCTTGTCTTTGAAATGGTCAGTCCTTATGCAGGATGCATGATGCTATGATGTTATGATAAAGCACACCACATACAGATACAAAGGCAAACATGGTAAGGCACACAAGTCACATAAGGCAAGCCCCTAAAGTTTAGGCCAGCATGAGGTCTAGGTACTACCCTCTTTCAGTTTGTTGGTTCATACCTGTCCTAATCAAAAGTAACCGGGTTCTTAGAGGATCCCAATATCATTGACTACCCTCAATCGGTCACAACTCCAGCATCGCAATCTTTTCTTGCGGCCAGAACCATCACGAGAGTTTAGCCTCAATGGGCGTAGCATACTGCTACAATTCTAAAGGCCAAGTTGTGTCAATTAAGGTTCTAAGGCTGTTGGTGCTTAATGACTCCTTAGAAGACCCATATTCTCCTCGTTGCGACACAAGGGATATCGGTACAGACCAAGGTGCCACACCAACGTAGCCACTGCTTCACCTGTGTCGGTCTACGCCGGACAGGTCCCTCACAGCTTATGCTACCTAAACAGGGTATCCCCAGATCCGGGTTAGGATCTATGTAACTCCCATGCAACCCACAAATTTAAAGCAGACAAGTCAATACAATTGAAAACACAGTTATGAACTAACCCTAAGGTACACCTCACTTTAAGTTTAGGTCCCCAACAGAGTCGCCAGTTCTGTGATCGGTGGATCTGGAACTGACTGTTTAACGCTGGTTCGCGAAATGTCGCGGAAGCAAGAGTCGCCACCGTCTTTTATTTTCTCCAAATGGAAAGGACAAAAGCACAGAAAAATTCCTTTAAAGAGATTGCTCTCGGTTCGGGAGGTAGATTATAGAAAGGGAAGGTGTTAGCACCCTTTTTATCCATGGTTATCCATGGGCTCTTAAATACTTGCTCACTTGTGTTTTCAAAAGTGTTTGCTTTTCAATGTGCGAGTGTGTTTGAAAAAGTTTCGTTTAAAGTTTCAGATCGACTCTTGTATCAGTCCTCAAGAGTGTTTGAAAAGTTGTTTTTGAAAGCTTTTTGAAAAGTGTCGGTGTGAAAAGAAGTTTTTGATTTGTTTTGAATTAGAGCAAGTATCTACGAGTCATCTACCTACCCTAAGGAATTAGGCTGTGTAAATGTCCTTAAGGTAGTGCCATCCCACCATTGAGAGGTAGGTAGCACCACCGTTGGAGGTGTTCGGGTCAATTTGAGGTTCGGGACATGGTGATCACCAGAGCAATGGGAAGACACCTTAGAAGCTACCCTCATGCCAGGTTCCCGGATCATGAGGACTTACTAAGACATCCTCTACTCGACGATCACCTTTCGAGGCAAGGCAACAGTGAGGCGTACCCTAGGGGTGGTGTGTGCGATTCGTGTGTCGTTTTCATTTGCATTTGTCTTGTCATGTTATTGGTGTTCTACGCTTGTTTTTATTTTGACATACATTCTTTCATGCTTTTGATTAACAATTAAAATATTTGCGGAAAAGTAAATTCTAAGCTATTACAAATGGCGCGGGTCCACATCGCCAAAATTAACCAGGACCCGATTTGACAGAAAATAAATAAACAAAGTAAATAAAGAATTGAAAAAGTGCGAGAAGTAATTTACATGGCTTCGGGAGAGGTACATAATTATTTAAGCAAAATAAAATAAATACGCGAAATTAAATCGAAACGAGGGCGTTGGACCCTTTTTGCAAAATATTAAAATTACATGAATTAATTAATTTAAGAAAGGAAATTGTTTTTTGGTGTTTTTATGTATTTTATGATTTAATAGAAAAAAGAAAGAATTAATTAAAATTAACTACTAACCCTAATTCTATTTTATTCTAATTTATTAAGAAAACATTAAAATTCAAACTAAATTAAACCTAATTTTTATATACAATTTTAATTATGAAAATAAATAAATAAAATAAATATTATTATAAAAAGAAAAATTAAAAGGAATAAAAACATTAATTAAACCTATTTCTATATTTTTTAGATTTTTTATTAAAAGAATTAAAATTGCAAACCTAATTTAAAACTAAATTCAATTACATGCAAATTTATTTATAAAAAATACTAGAAATAAAAATATTGATTATTTTGCTCTTTTCTGACTTTTTTATATGTTTTATGAAAATATAATTAATTAAACAAACAGTAATTAAAAGAAAAATAAAAATTATAGCAAGAATAAAAAATAGAGAAAATTAAAAGAAGTTGCAAACCAAGGGGGTATCAGTCCCCAGATAGGAGGTGCAGCCCATGAATTTGAGCCCAATGACCTTCAGGTCCATTGACTTTTCCAGACACCATGTGGCACCTTTGACCAGGGTCTACCATATGCCTTAAATCTGAACCTTTTGATTGATGTAACCAACGCGTGGATGACTGGATCTTGGGAGTGTATGGTGCGCTCCACCTTTGAAACTGCATAGGAATACGTATTGCAAAATAATATGGAAATTAACGTAGACCTGGGACTCGAACCCAGGTCATGAGGGTTCACATCACTACATTCTGCCAGCTGAGCCAGTTTACACATTCAATATATTAATAACGCACAAATAATATAAAAGAAAGCCAAGGCATTAGTGGGTTAAAGCGCGCGAATTTCAAACCGTCCAATCATTGATAGCCACGATACCATCTTCTTCGCGTGTTTCTTTTTCCCTGAAATACACAAAACAGTGGCAACGGTTTTCACGCGTTGCCTAAGACGTCCTACAAGAAAATAGCGATTAGGCATGGAACGTCCATAAATTGGGCGCGAGGGTGGGTTTAGATTCGTCCAGATGCACTGATTCTAATGGTGGTAGTCTTGACGGCTAATTTTCCTTTAAACAAAAACCCCCAATTTTGAGGTCCTGCAAACCCTAGAACTCAAACATGGTGAAATCGTGTATACAGCATAAAAAGACAATTAAATGCATTGGTTAGCTTCAGAATCAAATGAGGAATAAGAATCCATGAATAAAATGTTGTGAAAATGCCTAAATTTGAGAACACGATTATGAGTTTTTTATGAAATATTTGGAATGCTGTATACCAATTCCTTGCGTTTTGATTGTTGTTTTTGATTGGAATATGTCCAGTGACCTTCAAGGAAGCTAATGGAACAAGAATTGAGACCTGAATCGTCCTGGAAGGCTGTTTTCAGAATTAAGTTTTTTGACAATTTTTTCAAGTTTGTGAATGGCTTTCTTGCGCAGCTTAGTGTGTCTTCTGATTAGGGTTCTGATCCTGGCATATGTAGTAGTGAATTAGGTCACAAAGAATCAATCAAATCCATTGCATTCATTGATTTTGGAATTTTGATTTTCTAAGATTTTTTCATATCTTTTCCTATGCAATTTTGTATCAATTAGGATCCAATCAAACCAAATCTTCCCATATCTGAATGTGCACGAATTATTGAGACTAAAACATGTACAAAAAGATTTATTAGGTTAAGTTAAGTATTTTTCACATATTTAATTGATTTAAGTGAATTAATATAAATAAAAATTCAAATAAATAAATAAAAAATGAATAAAAACTTCCCTTTGGGCCAAGTGGTCGTGCATATGTCATGGATGATGAATCATGGAAGAAAAATGGGCCCATTAGCAATTTTAGGTCATTTGAATCAATGTTGACTTTTCAAAATATTCAAATATTTCCCAACTTCCACAAGGCATAACGTGCTCAATTTTTAAGCTTTTCTCATGTTCTTGGACATTTTGGAAAGGTCTTTGAGTCCTCTAACCAATGTCTTTGGTCCCATGTCATTTTGATTTACCAATCTCAAGTTATGGCCTTTGACTTAAAGTCCCTTTTTGTTGACTTTTGAAAATGACCTATAATGTTGAAATTGATAACTTTTTGTGAGAGCATTTCTTGGACTTGAAGTATGAAGATGAGTTGTAGGAAATGTCTTTCTCTTCAAAATGAGCTTTGGATGGAATTTTTCTGATAATCCATGTGAAAGTTATGCCCTGGTCAATTTCAGTTGACTTTTTCAGTTGTCCAAATAAGGAAACTTTTGCATCTTGATGATTTCTGAGCCAAATTTTGGGAATCATGATCAAGCATTGATCAAATGATGTTTGTGGCTTCAAAATGATATGTTGACCAAAAATTTGAACTTTTGACTGTCAAATGACCATTTTGCCCCTACAGTTGACTGTAGTGCAATTAGGGTTTTTGACTGTGCAATCTTGTACTGAATGCCTTGAAACTTGATATGAGGATACTTGACCATATTTGTAAGCATGTGAGACTTGATTGGACCTTTGAAAACTTCATTTCCTTGATCAGAACACAAACCCTAGTTTTGACTGTATAGGAGACCTTTGCACTGTGCAACCCTTGGGGAATCTTGAGACTTGATTTGGCAATTTCTTGGAGAATATGGGAGGGCAAATTTTGGGGTACAACACGGTGGTATAAGGATGGGTGGTTCTTGGAGATACTCTTTGATTCTGTCAAAAGCAGCCTGACATTCATCATTCCAACGTACTACCTGATCTTTCTTCAGCAGCTTGAAGATTGGCTCACAGGTAGCAGTTAGGTGTGAGATGAAGCGAGCAATGTAATTCAGGCGTCCTAAAAAACCTCTGACTTCCTTCTTTGTCCTAGGAACTGGCATCTCTTGAATAGCTTTAACCTTAGCAGGGTCCACTTGAATACCCTTATCACTTACAACGAAGCCTAACAACTTTCCAGACCTTACCCCGAAGGTGCACTTGTTCGGGTTCAACCTTAGGTTGTATAGTTTCAACCGGTCAAACAACTTCTGCAGATGATCTAGGTGCTCCTCCTCAGTCTGGGACCTTGCGATCATGTCGTCAACATACACTTCTATCTCATGATGGATCATATCATGAAATAAAGCAACCATGGCACGTTGGTAGGTTGCCCCAGCGTTCTTTAGTCCAAAAGGCATGACCTTGTAGCAGAAGGTGCCCCACTGAGTAACAAATGTAGTCTTTTCCATGTCTTCAGGTGCCATCTTGATCTGATTGTAACCTGAAAAGCCATCCATGAAAGAGAATACCTTGTGTTGAGCTGTATTATCAACAAGGACATCAATGTGAGGTAGAGGGAAGTCATCTTTGGGGCTGGCCCTGTTCAGATCCTTGTAGTCGACACACATTCTGACCTTACCGTCCTTCTTAGGTACCGGCACCACATTAGCAACCCACTGAGGGTAAGAAGTCA
Source organism: Vicia faba (assembly GCA_948472305.1). NCBI lineage: Eukaryota > Viridiplantae > Streptophyta > Magnoliopsida > Fabales > Fabaceae > Vicia > Vicia faba. The sequence continues at coordinate 826,811,441 of OX451736.1, forward strand.
CTGCAAGGAACCCGACATCAAACTGCTTCATAACCTCGGCTTTGATCTTCTCAGACATCTCTGGACGCATACGGCGGACCTTTTGCTTAACCGGAGGGCAGTCTTCCTTAGTTGGCAAGTGATGGACCACAATATCGGTATCCAACCCGGGCATGTCTTTGTAGGACCAGGCAAATATCTCCATATAATCATGCAGCATCTGAGTCAACCGTTGCTTCACGCTGAGCTCTAGGTTGGCACCAATCTTTACCTCTTTCCTGTCTTCTTCAGTACCCAAGTTTATTGTTTCCACTGGTTCTTCATGGGGTTGAATTGCCCTCTCTTCCTGAAGTAACAGTCTTGCAAGCTCGCCAGGCACTTCGCAATCATCTTCACCTTCGTCTTCGGCTAAGTTGATCGGATTTTCGAAGTCATAACTGGCAGTAGCAGAGTTGTTATCAGTGAGATCCAGAGTGGATTGAAACCTGTATGAGTGAGTGTGTGTGTAAATACAGCTGTTTTGAAATATATGTAAAGGAAAGAAAGACAGGAAAGGAGCATAAGATTTGCAATGCGAGAAACGTCCAAGATTTTCATTTATGATATATGAAATGACAATTTATATGCCCTCACAAATAGAACCACGGTGCCTCGGGTAAGACACCGGGCCATAGAGTTTATTATTGTTTATTACAAAATAACAAAACAAGGAAGTTTATTACTGCGTAACAAAAGTAACAGGAGTATGGTCCTTAGCGATCCAATTGGTCAATCCACCTTCGGTCGTCGGGTAGATCCAGCTATTGAATTCTGCTTCATCCACTTCATTGTCTTCCCCAACAGCATTCACTCCTGGATTTGTAATGAACACAGGAGGTCTTCTGGTCTTCGCCTTCCGCATAGCTTTCTGACCCTCTGCAGTAAAACCCAGCCCAAATTTGTCAGTTTTCTGTGTAAAGTCTGGAAGCCTGCCCCAGTTAGCACATTCACCTTTTTGAACCACAGCCCGAGCATCCTTCAGGGAAGCCATCTTCAAAGGAACATTCTCTTCTATTGATGTTTCTGCTGCCGCTGAAATTGGAAGCACCTCCTCGAAATGCTGAAAGGGGGTTTCAATAAACTCCCCGTCCATCTCAATGTATCTGAAGGAATTCAGGTGGCTTACCATATACTCCTCCTCTCCTTGCATAGTGACGATCTTCCCTCTGACGGGGTACTTCAGCTTCTGGTGCAAGGTAGAGGTCACTGCCCCAGCTTTATGGATCCAAGGTCGACCCAGTAGACAAGAGTACGATGGACGGATATCCATCACATAAAATGTAGAGTCAAACACCTGAGAGCCCACACGAATAGGAATGTCAACCTCTCCATGAACCATCCTTTTTGAACCGTCAAAGGCCCTGACGATGATATTGCTGGGTTTCAGTTCCAGGCCTTCACAATCTAAACGGTCTAAAGCCTTCTTGGGTAGCACATTCAAGGACAAACCAGTATCCACCAATACATGTGCCAGAGTAGTGCCCCTGCATTCGAAAGAGACATGCAGGGCATCATTGTGGTCTCTTCCTTTTGCAGTCAGGTCAGCATCTAAGAAACCTAAGCCATTGTCCGCTGTCAGATTTGCTACGCAATCAGTGAACTGGACTGCAGATGTCTCCTGTGGCACATGGGCCGTCTTGAGAAATGAGATTAAGGCCTTAGCATGGGCCTCGGAGCACAGCAATAAAGAGAGCATGGAGATTTTGGAGGGCGTGTGCCCCAGCTGTTCCACCACATTGAAGTCACTCTTCTTTATAATTTTCAAGATTTCCTCCATCTCTTGTTGGGAGGCCTCAGTAGTTATAGGTATAGGTGCCTCCATCTGGGCAGGCTCAACTTCAATTCCTTTGCTCCGAGCATTGGATGACTCGGCCGCAGGAGAAACAACTTGATCAGCAACAGGAACAGGTACACTTGTAGGAGTTATAAGGAGTGGTCTTCGAGCAGCAGGCGGTGCAATGTCAGGCGAGAAGAGCCTGCCACTGCGGGTAACCTTGGTTGGACTAGTGATATCGCAGATACTGGCGTCAGCGTTGAACTCTTGTTTAATCCCATTTACATACACATCTGCCCCATAATGCCAGGGGACAGCTTTATCAGATACATAGGGCAGGGGCCCCGGAACAGTGATAACAATAGGTGCGACAGTCATGATTTGGACGGGCTTCTTCGGGAGAGCCTTGATTGGAGTATTGAAGATGGTAACTGTGATACGGTGGGAGAACTGACTTGAGGTTTGCGTTTGTATTCGCAAATGTTGCGGTTAGCAAGAGTCGCCACCGACTTTTTATTTTATCCTAAGGAAAGGTTAAAAAGCACAGCAAAAACCTTTTGAGATGTTTTCTTGGGTTCGGGGAGTAGATTATAGAAAGGGAAGGTATTAGCACCCTTTCTATCCATGGTTATCCATGGGCTCTTAGTTACTTGCTTAGATCACTTGTCTTTTGTTTTCAATTGTTTTAAATGGTGCTTGAATGTGTGGGTTTTTGAAAATGTTTTGAAAAGAGGCCAATGTGGTGGCAACCTTTGCAATGATCCATGTGGGGATGTATACAAAGATGTGTGTCTTTTGAAAAGGTTTTCATTTGTTTTTGAAAGTTGTTTTGAAAGTGTAGTGTTGTGTGGTTTTGAAATTAGGCAAGTGTTTTGTTTTGCAAGTTGATTCAAGTAACTAAGAGGTTATCTACTCCTAAATTTCTCAAAAGATTATTGCTATACTTTAACCCTTTTAACAAGTTCGCACCACCATTGTATTTGGTGGGCAACCTTGTGTTAGGATGTGAAAGGGACAGGCGCGGGTCATCGTTTAGACCATAATTGTAACGACGTTAAATGTCTTTGGGCAATTTCTCTAAGGGACTTGATCATTTGTTTTGTTTGTTTTGAAAAGTTTTATCGAGGGACTATGATCATTCAAACTGTTTGCTTTGCCCAAAGATGTTCAACATACAATATGACCCATTTATTTGAAGGCAACAAGTGGAATACCCTAGGGGGTGCAAGTGTGATTTGTGTGTCCATTTTCATGCTTGTTTATCTTGTATTAGGTCAAACTATTTTTTATCGTTTTTTCGCATTCAAACCCTAATTCTAGCATGTCATTATTTAGAAAACAATAAAGTGCGAAATTAAAATTACTAAACTATTACACAACCAAATATGGGAAGGGGGGTACAAATGTTCAAATGGGGATATTGACAAGAATTTAAATCTAAATTATTACAACAATTGGATATTTGCATGGTAAATAAATTGCATAATTTAAATGTAAACAAAATAAATATGTGAAATGTAAAAAAGAAAGTTTTTTTTATGTGCATGAGAAAATATTTATGTAAAAGGAAAAAGAAAATAATAATGTATCTATTTTTAGTATTTTGAAACTTAGGGTAAGAAACCCTAATTTTTATATAAAAAAGTATTATTATCTAATTAAATTCTACTATTTGTTTATTATGTACAAAATAAAATAAAATGAAGTATTTGTGAAAAAAAGTATTTTTGTATCAAATATTAATAAAAATGAAGAAAATCAAGTATTTTATATTTTTATCTTAAATATATTAATAAACATGTATATATACATATATTAAACCCTAAATGAGTATTATACAAAATAAATATTTATTTAATATTTTAATAAAAATAAATAAAAGTAGTTTTTGTGTGAAATATTTTCAGAGAGTAAAAATAAAAATAAAAATGTATCTACATTATTTTCTATTTATTTTAATAATAGTATATATATATATATATATATTTGTATATAAATAAAAGAAATAAACAAACAAATATGCCATAAATACAAAAATGATGAAAAAAATATTTTAAAAATTTTAATGGCATGAGAAAAAATAAACAAGGTCAACCCAAAAAGAAAAAGTCAAAAATGTTGAAAAATAAACAAATGGGCTCAGGGGGGTGTAAACCAAAAAATGGGGTGTGAAAAGCAACACAAATCCAAGCCCAGCCCACTGCACTCCTTCTTCAACCTCCAGCACAGGTTATTTGAAAAACGCGCGCCAATGTTCAGTCCCTTCTAACTCTTGATTCCTGGCTTTTTAGCAAAAACTCATAACACAAGAAATGTTCAGCATGAAGAGACGGTTCTAACCATATAAAGAACATGACCTATCTCTCCAAGATGAGGGAGAATTTCTCTCCCCCTCTTTTCTGACCTAATTTTTCTACCATTTTCAGAGCTCAAATTCTCTCTACTCAGGCAAAAGAAATGAGAAGTAAAGCTATGTACATGTTCAGGGCTATGAGTAGGACCTTGCTTCTTCACAAACTTAAGACTAAATATGCCTAACAAGAGAGATACGAATTCAAACTTTTACCTGTGCAGTTGAACTTCTATGTGGAGAATGAGAGACTTTCAGTGCAATGTAATGATTGGAAAAGCTTCCTTGAGGTCCAGGGATGCTTTTTCAATGCTCACTTTGTCTTGAACCTTCTTGTATCAAGCTATAGAACTTCACCTGCAAGTTAAAGATGTGAAAATGGTGGAAGTGGTTAGAGCAACTACAGATCGTGCCTTAGCTTATGGATAGCTTGCATATGTTGTAAGGAAGGTAGAGGAACAGGTTTGGACAGAAATGTTTGAAGGGAATGAGAGATTGCACTCAAACTGCAGGGGCACCCCTGTTTGTGCAGTTTGAGGATGATTCTGAGATGGAGAGGGTTTGAAAGGCAAATGGCTCCAGCAAAAGCTTCAATGAGGTCTATGGAATGTGTTTGATATCTTTTGTGCTGTGTTCTTTGACTGATATGAGAGATAGCATAAGTTATGGATGTTACTTCTATGTGAAGCAAGCAAATGTCAACTTGGTTTCTAGGCCAGTACAATGCCTCAATCTATGCTGCACCTTTGAGTCTTGATCAGTGGGATATGCCTATGCTTTTTTGCTTCAAAGATCTGCATTGTACCTCATAGATTTGCAAAGTTGCCATAAAGTATCACTTTACAAGAATGGATAACATGCTTTTTCTAGTTTAGGCTTGATTTTGTGTGTATTATCCAAATGAGCAAAATAATGTTAGAACACAAAGGATATGCATTGAATTATTGAGTGAGAATGGGATTAGAGGCCTGCAATGTAGCTTAAGCATGCTGAATTCAAATTTGCCAAGTTTATGAACATGCTTTGATGAAGAACAAAAGTGAATTTTTGCCAACTTGTGAAATTCGAATCTCTCAAGTTATGAGGTTGTTTGATGAGTTCTTGGACATTTTGGAAAGCTTGTAATGTGTACTACAATCCATCTTTGAAATGCAATTTGAAATTCCAAGTGGAAGGGTATGAAAAGTGGCCTTGAAGTAGGGTAGAAAACCTTGTCAAAATAGGTCAAATTTCACTAAGTTAAAAGATGGTTTAGTGCCCTTATTCAAAAAATCATAACTTGAGATACAAGCTTCAAATGAGAAAACTTTGTGAATCAAAGTTGTAGATTTTGCAACAAGCTACAACTTTCATGTTTTGACTTTTGTTTGAATCCAAATGGATCATGGTGAAAAGATGGGGCAAAGTTGGGAAAAAATTAGGGTTTTCCATAACTTAGAAAAATTCTAAGTTATAAAAAATTCCATTTTCAAACCCTAATTTGCATTTTGTGATTTCTTGGTGAACAAGTTTCATGATTTGGCATGTTTTGATGAAAAATGAATCTTGACTCTTGATTTTGACCAAAAAGTCAAAGTTTGACTTTTCAGTATACAGTCAAAATTGATCAATTGACTGGGAAATTCAACTGTCAATCTTGTGTACTTGGGATCTTTTGAGCTTGATGAACATGTCAAGATAATTCCATGGGGTCCTTGAGTCCATATGTGAGCTTGGTTTGCCATTGGCTAGGTCAAACAGTCAAAAATTGCCTTTGTGCAGTCAAAACCCTAAAAATGACCATTTTGCCCTTTTGGTGATCTGATCAAATTTCTTGGGGAATTGTGATTCAAACTTGATCAAATGGTCCATGTGAGTTCATAATGTTGATGTGGATCAAATTTCATGAGGTTTGACTGTCAATTGGCCACAGTTGACTTTTTCCCCAATACAGCTGATTTCTAGGTCAACTGTCCAATTGACTGGGCAAAACTTGGAATCAAGACTTGAAACTTGATGTGGATAAACTTGGAAGTCCAATATGAAGCATGAAAGTCATCTTAGGCATTTTTAGGTCAAAACATCTTTAGGCAAACACAAACCCTAATTTGAGTCCACAGTGCAAGGAGAAGTCTTGAGCAGAGGAAACCCTAATTGGACCTTGATCTTTAAAGGTCTTGTGATGAGAAAATGATGAGGAAATGGGAGGGCAAATTTTGGGGTACAACAGTTGCCCCTGTTCAATCTTCTTGGACCTGAAGAGTTAGATTGGCAAGTTTGCCTTTCGCGACTCGAGGGTAAAAGGAGATTGGACACTAGAGTGCCCGGAAATTTGCACTCGCATGCTGGAGTCTCAATAATGTGGTGTCGGGAATGGGCTTATAGATGCCATTTAGAGAGATGGTGGACAGGGAGATGGGCTTTGTAGATGCCATCTGGAAAAGTGACAGAACTTTGTCGGGAATGGGCTTATAGATGCCACTTGGAAGTGTTGATCGCATAAGAGATTCCTTAGCGAGAACTTGTGTGTTTAAGAAAGACAGATGTTTTCCTGGCTTGTTACAGGTGTTTGATCTTCAGTCTCCTTATGCAGATATGCCCTGGCTGGATACAGGTATCGAATCTACGATCGGTTGCTCACAGATGTGCCCTGGCTGGATACAGGAATCGAATCTGGAAATAGTCATCAATAGATATGCCCTGGCTGGATACAGGAGTCGAATCTTTGAACTCTGCAGACGTGCCCTGGCTAGATACAGGAATCGAGTCTGGAAATATGGTCAGCAGATATGCCCTGGCTGGATACAGGAATCGAATCTGGAAATGTTGTAGTTGATAGATGTGCCCTGGCTGGATACAGGAGTCGAATCTTTGAACTCTGCAGACGTGCCCTGGCTGGATACAGGAATCGAGTCTGGAAACTGATCACTCTCAGATGTGCCCTGGCTAGATACAGGTATCGAATCTGGAATTGTGACAGTTGAAAGTAGTCGTTTTTGAGGTTGTCTTTTTCCTGAAAAGGCAAAGACGTAAGCTGTATGCAATGTCATGATGTATGATATGCATGATGTCATGATGTTCGACATTTGATGTTGCATGTGTTTCATCATGTAGGTAAGCAAGATGTATGAAAATGTGAAATGTTTATGAGTGTAATTTCATCTTAGGAAAATAAATCCTTGACGAATGACCGGGAAGCTGTTCTGCGGAAGAGATGCTTGACCGAAGCTCTGATGAGAGGCCTGCTGAGGACTTTAACAATGGATTCCGCTGAGGATAATGATGATAAACTCCGCTGGGGAAAACCAAAGATAGACTTCGCTGGGGATTGAAGGAACTTTTGCCGGGAACGGTCTTCCGTGGCTTTTAGCTGAGGATAACCCAGTTATAAGTCCTTGTGAGGAAATAACTCTAAATAAAACTTGGGCGAGACGTTCGTACTTCGCCGGGGATAAGCTCGCAGAATCTACTGGGGATGAGCTTTTAAGACCTGCCGGGGGATGTTGTGCCTTTTTCAGGATCGACGGGGAATCGACTCCTGCTTGGGGAAAGTGCTGCTGAATTTTGCTTTACTCTGCGGGGAGTTAAGATGGTTTGGCCACATTCTTCAGTTGAACCTGCCTTGGTGCTTTGGTGGACAAAACAACTAGACCGCATTAGATAACTCCACATTGCCCCTGTCCTTGATGTCACTTGTAATTAATCTTTTTTTTTTTCATATGCAAACATTCATGAATCAGCAATTTAATGTCAAATGCATATATCAAAAATGAACATTGGACGTTCTTCGCAAAACAAAACAAAAAAAGAAAAACAACGGCAATTTGTATGGACAAGTGAATTTTCATTGATTTAAACTTTGCCTATGAATAGGCGTTTTTGTACAAGAGGCTGACATCCTAGTAAGAGGATATCGCCAAATAGCATAGAGTTTACAATTTGAAAAAGGAAACAAAACAGCTATGTGAACAATCCCACTGGGTTCCAACTCTGCTATCGCCTTTATGTCTTCGAACATCTCATCGCTTTGCTGCCTAATTTGAAGATGAAGCTGATTGGTCAATGCCGAAATCTGGAGCCAGATAGTTGATGCCGAATTCCGGATGCGAAGTGACCCAATGAGACATAGTGTTACGCTTTTATCCCTAACTTTTGCCTGGACCGCCCGTTCGGGTTTTCAGTCCACCGGGATACCCATTTTTGCCCAAGCCGCCCTTTCAGGTTTTCGACTTGCCGGGTGTACATTTTTTTATTCATTTCATCCCTTATTTTTGCCCGAACCCTTTTGGTTCGCCGGGAAGCCCTTATTTTTGCCTAGGTATGTCAACCTAGCGGGTCCTTTATTTATGCGTAGTATTTTTTCACTATGTCTGCATTGGCGGGGTGAGGGAGGTCGTCACCATCCATGGTGGTTAGGATCATGGCTCCTCCTGAGAACACACGCTTAACCACAAATGGCCCTTCGTAAGTAGGGGTCCATTTGCCCCGGGGATCACTTTGAGGAAGGATGATGCGTTTGATTACCAGGTCCCCGACTTGATACTCTTGCGGTCTGACTTTCTTGTTAAATGCCCTGATCATCCGTTTTTGATACGTTTGACCATGACAGATAGCAGTGAGCCTTTTTTCGTCAATTAGATTTAGTTGATCAAGTCGAGTTTGGATCCAATCATCTTCATTCAAGTCTGCATCCTTCATTATTCGGAGAGAGGGTATCTGGATTTCAATCGGCAAGACTGCCTCCATGCCATAGACTAGGGAGAAGGGAGTTGCCCCGGTTGACGTCCTTGCTGAGGTGCGGTACCCATGAAGAGCGAACGGTAACATCTCGTGCCAATCTTTATAGGTCACTGTCATCTTCTGCACAATTTTCTTGATATTTTTATTGGCTGCCTCTACAGCCCCATTCATCTTCGGCCGATAGGGGGAAGAATTGTGGTGCTGTATCTTGAATTGTTCACAGAGTTCAGTGATCATTTTGTTATTGAGATTGGTACCGTTGTCCGTAATGATTCTTTCCGGGACACCGTACCGACATATCAGATTATGCCGGATGAAACGTGCCACGACGCTCTTGGTTACCGTGGCATATGAAGCTGCCTCAACCCATTTCGTGAAGTAATCGATTGCCACCAAGATGAAACGGTGCCCATTGGATGCCGTCGGTCGGATCTCACCGATCATATCGATGCCCCACATTGCGAAAGGCCAAGGTGCCGTCAGGACATTCAAAGGAACCGGAGGGATATGCACCTTGTCAGCATAGATTTGGCATTTATGACAAGTTCGGGAGTGTTGGTAACAATCGGCTTCCATCGTGGACCAGAAATATCCTGCCCGAAGGATTTTCTTAGCCATGGTGTGTCCACTGGAATGGGTCCCAAATGTACCTTCATGTAGTTCCATCATAATTTTCTCTGCTTCAGCCTTATCCACACAACGTAACAGAGTTGAATCATGATTCCGTTTGTAGAGAATGCCGTTGCTGAGGAAGAATTTTGCAGCAAATCTCCTCATGAACTTCTTATCATTGACAGATGCACCTTCCGGGTATTCCTGGGCTTCCAAGTACCTCTTCACCTCGTGATACCAGGGTTTTTCAGTCACCTTCTCAGCTTCGAGCTCGCAGCAGTATGCCGGTTCATCCAACTTCCAGATTAGGATTTGGGGAGCCTCATTGTCCCATTTAACTTTAAACATTGAAGACATCGTGGCTAGTGCGTCCGCTAGCTGATTTTCCTCTCTGGGGAAATGTTCAAAAGTTATCTCTTCAAAGTGGGGGAGCAGGGTCGATACATACTCCTTGTAAGGAATGAGATTCGGGTGTTTCGTATCCCACTCGCCTTTGATCTGATTGATCACGAGAGCGGAATCTCCGAAGACACTTAGAAACTTGATCCTCAAATCGATCGCAGCTTGTAAACCCATGATACATGCCTCATATTCTGCCATGTTGTTGGTGCAGCTGAAACATAATCGGGCGGTGAGTGGAGTATGGGTCCCCTTGGGGGATATGATTACAGCGCCGACGCCGTTACCCAAAGCATTGGAGGCTCCATCAAAATGCATAGACCATCGGGATCCTTCCTCAGGTCCTTCATCCGGTCCAGGTACTTCACAGTCAGTTACCACCATGATGTCTTCGTCCGGAAAATCAAAGTTCAATGATTGATAATCGTCCACAGGTTGGTGTGCCAAATGATCAGCCAGTACACTCCCCTTAATTGCTTTCTGAGTTGTATACTGGATGTCATATTCTGTTAAGATCATTTGCCATCTCGCTATCCTCCCAGACAGAGCGGGCTTTTCAAATATGTACTTGATGGGATCCATCTTTGAAATCAATAAAGTAGTGTGAGTCAGCATATACTGTCTCAGCCGGCGAGCAGCCCATACAAGAGCGCAGCAAGTTTTCTCAAGCAGTGAGTAACGAGACTCACAGTCGGTAAACTTTTTGCTCAAGTAATAAATAGCGTGCTCTTTTCGGCCAGACTCGTCATGCTGCCCCAGCACACACCCCATTGAATTATCAAGCACTGTCAAGTATAGTATCAGAGGTCTTCCTTCCACTGGTGGCATAAGAATGGGTGGCTCTTGGAGGTATTCCTTTATTCTTTCAAAGGCGGCCTGACATTCATCATTCCAGCGTACCACCTGATCTTTCTTCAGTAATTTGAAGATTGGCTCACAAGTAGCAGTCAGATGTGAGATGAATCGGGCAATGTAATTCAATCGTCCCAGGAAACCTCTGACTTCTTTCTCTGTTTTTGGGGTCGGCATCTCTTGAATAGCTTTAACCTTGGCAGGGTCCACCTGGATACCTTTATCACTTACAATGAAACCTAGCAATTTTCCGGACCTCACCCCGAAGGTGCATTTGTTGGGATTCAATCTCAGCTTGTACAACTTGAGTCGGTCAAACAACTTCCTCAGGTGATCAAGGTGCTCCTCCTCAGTTTGAGACCTTGCGATCATGTCATCAACGTATACTTCAATCTCATGATGGATCATATCATGAAATAAAGCAACCATGGCACGCTGATAGGTTGCCCCAGCATTTTTCAATCCGAATGGCATGACCTTATAACAGAAGGTCCCCCACTGAGTTACAAATGTAGTCTTCTCCATATCTTCAGGAGCCATCTTGATCTGATTATACCCTGAGAAGCCATCCATGAAGGAGAACACCTTGTGTTGAGCTGTATTGTCAACAAGGACATCAATGTGAGGTAGGGGGAAGTCATCCTTGGGGCTGGCCCTGTTCAGATCCCTGTAGTCGACACACATTCTGACCTTACCGTCCTTCTTCGGCACTGGCACAACGTTGGCAACCCACTGAGGGTAAGAAGTTACTGCAAGGAAACCTGCATCAAACTGTTTCATCACCTCAGCTTTAATCTTCTCAGACATCTCTGGACGCATTCGTCGAACTTTTTGCTTTACTGGAGGGCAATCTTCCTTGGTTGGCAAATGGTGAACTACAATGTCGGCATCCAAACCAGGCATATCTTCATAAGACCAGGCAAAGATCTCCATGTAGTCTTGCAGCATCTGGATCAATCGTTGCTTCACGCTGAGCTCTAGATTGGCACCAATTTTGACCTCTTTCCTTTCTGTCTCAGTACCCAAGTTAATTGTCTCCACAGGCTCTTCATGTGGTTGAATAGCCCTTTCTTCCTGTAGTAGCAGTCTTGCGAGTTCACCAGGCACTTCGCAATCATCTTCACCTTCGTCTTCGGCTAAGTTGATCGGATTTTCGAAGTCATAACTGGCGGTAGCAGAGCTGTTGCCAGTGAGATCCAGAGTGGATTGAAACCTGTATAAGTGAGTGTGTGTGAATATAGCTGTTTTGCAATATATATAACACAGAAAGAAAAGGAGCACAAGATTTGAAATGCAACAAACGTCCAATGTTTTGATTGATGATATATGAAAATGTCATACAAAAAGCCCTCACAAATGGAGCTACGATGCCCCGGGCAGGACACCGAGCCAACAGAGTTTTAACATATTGTTTGTTACAAATTTGGAAATCAAAAGAAATCAATTACTGCGTGACAAATGTGATAGGGGTAAAATCCTTTGCTGTCCAGTTGCTTGGTCCGTCGCTAGCAGTCGGGTAGATCCAATTATCAAACTCAGCTTCCTCCACATCCTCCTCGATAGCGTTCACTCTTGAGCTGGAAATAAACACCGGAGCCTTTCCAATCTTCTCTTTGCGCATTGCCTTCTGAGCCTCTGTAGTAAAGCCTAGCCCAAACTTGTCGTTCTTCTGAGTGAAGTCAGGAAGCTGACCCCAGTGTGCACCATCGCCTTTCTGAACCACAGCCCGGGCATCCCTTAGGGAAACCATCTTCAAGGAATCATTCTCTTCGGCCATTGTCTCCGCAGCTGCTGAAATTGGATGTACCTCTTCGAAATGTTGGAAGGGAGTTTCAATAAATTCTCCGTCCATCTCGATGTACCTGAAGGAATTCAAATGGCTCACCATATACTCCTCTTCTCCCTGCACAGTGACAATTTTCCCCCTGACGGGATACTTCAGCTTTTGGTGTAAGGTGGAGGTCACTGCCCCAGCTTTGTGGATCCAAGGTCTACCCAACAGACAGGAGTACGATGGACGTATATCCATCACGTAAAAGGTAGAGTCGAACACTTGAGAGCCCACACGAATAGGGATGTTAACCTCTCCATGAACCATCCTCTTGGAACCGTCAAAAGCTCTGACGATGATATTGCTGGGTTTCAACTCCAGGCCCTCATAATCCAGACGATCCAAAGCCTTTTTCGGAAGAACATTCAAGGAAGAACCAGTGTCCACCAATACATGTGCCAGAGTAGTGCCCCTGCATTCAATAGAGACATGCAGGGCATCATTATGGTTTCTCCCTTTTGCGGTTAGGTCAGCATCTGAAAAGCCCAAGCCGTTGTCCGCCGTCAAATTTGCTATGCAGTCAGTGAACTGAACTGCAGACGTCTCCTGCGGCACATGGGCCGTCTTGAGAAATGAGATCAAGGCTTTTGCATGGGCCTCGGAACATAGTAATAAGGAAAGCAGGGAGATCTTGGAGGGTGTATGCCCTAACTGTTCGACAACATTAAAATCACTTTTCTTTATTATTTTCAGAATCTCCTCCATTTCTTGTCGGGAGGCCTCAGCATTCACGGGTATTGGTGCCTCCATCCGGGCAGGCTCTTCTTCAATCCTTTTGCCCCGAGCATTTGATGACTCGGCAGCAGGGGACACAATTTGATCAGCAACAGGACTTGGTAAACTTGCAGGTTTTATGAGGAGGGGTTTTCGAATGGCGGGTGGCGCAATGTCAGGCGAGAAGAGCCTGCCACTGCGGGTGACTTTAGCTGGACCGGTGATATCGCAAATACTGGCACTAGCATCAAATTCTTGCTTGATTCCATTTACATATACGTCTGCCCCATAATGCCAGGGGACAGCCTTATCAGATACGTAGGAGAGGGGTCCTGGAACAGTAATGATCACAGGCGCAACTGTCAAGATTTGAATAGGCTTCTTTGGGGGAGCCTTGGTTGGATTTTTGAAGATGGTAATCACGGAAACTTCTTTCATTGGAACCAAATGAACAGCAGTCTTTTTGAATAGAATCTCCTTGCTATCCATTAGGCCTTGGATGCCTAACCTTAGCAAAGGACAATCAGATAGGGAAATAGCACAGAATGGGCAACCTTCGCCGCAACCCGGAAATAAACCGGCCCGCAGTAGGTTCTTCTTAACAGTCTTCAAAGGGGTAACAACTTCATCTATCGAAACAGCATACACTTCTTCCTCAATGGCACTTACCCTATGCTGGGGCATAGGAGCCGTTACAACATTCGGTCTTTCCGGCGCTTCAAACTGAATTTCTTTCGCGTCAATTAGATCTTGCACTTTGTTTCTCAAGGCCCAACAATCATCAGTAGTGTGCCCGGGACTATCAGAATGATAAGCACACCGGGCATTCGGGTTGTATTTAGGGGACGCAGTGTTGACGACCTTAGGAGCTTCTTTGAGGGTCACCAGGTTGGTGGATAACAGTTGGGGTAAAATTTGAGATAATGTCATACTCAATCGGGTATACTGCCTCTTGGGCCTTTCACTTCTTTGCTGATTGTACTGCTGAGGAGCAGCAACAGGTTTAGAGATGACCAAAGCATTAACGGCTTGGCGACCTTCGGGCTTGACTTGTCTTCTAGGGCCATAGACGGCACTTGCTTCTTTCTTAAACGGCCTCTTCTCAGCACTTGTAGAGGCAGCCTTCTGTATCTTGCCTGACCTGATGCCAGCTTCAATTCTCTCTCCCGTTAATATCAAATCTGTGAACCCAGCGGAGGAGTTACCAACCAAATGATTAAAAAACGGACCAGACAACGTTCCCAGAAACATATCCACCAGCTCTCGATCAGTTAATGGAGGCTGCACCCTGCCAGCCAAATCTCTCCATTTTTGAGCGTACTCTTTGAATCCTTCACCCGTCCCTAGAGACATACCCTGAAGTTGGGTACGCGTAGGAGCGAGATCAGAATTATATTGGTATTGTCTGTAGAAAGCAGTCGCCAAATCCTCCCAGTGCCGGATGCTAGCTCCGTCTAATTGGTAGAACCATTCAAGCTGAGACCCCGAGAGGCTGTCTTGGAAGAAGTGAATCCAGAGGTTTTTATCCGCCGTGTAAGGTTGGATTTTCCTTACATACGACCTCAGATGCAGCTTTGGGCAGGAGACCCCATCATACTTGGCGAAGGCAGGCGCCTTAAACTTGTGTGGAATTACTACTCCGGAAGATAATCCCAAATCCCCGAAATCCAGTCCCGGCACGTTCTGAATTTCCATAGCGCTCAAGCGGTCCTCCAATTGTTTGTATCTGTCGGCAGCAGGTGGGTATTGTTCCTCGTTATAATCCGTCTCGTTGTCGGAGACTGCGGGACTAGGTGCTTCTCCCCCTTGGGGACTGTTTTTCTCTGCAGAAGAAGTGGTCGGATCAGCTTCATTGTGGAGTGTGTTCCCAAATCTGCGTCCGGTATTGAACATCGCCGTTCTCTTTTTCTTCTTCTTCTTTAGAAGTAGAGTCTTCAACTCTTGCTGACCCTGGGCTAGGCTTAGGACCATTTCTTGAAACTGTGCACTTTGGGCCTGGAGGGCCTTGATTGCTTGCTCACTGGATGACTCCGAATTCATGATGACTGTGCACACAAACAGCGAAGAAAATTAAGCAACCTGTGAATTAGGGTACCTGCTATGCATATGGTGCAATGGAATGCGTATGTATGCAATGCATTCAAGGATTCAGAACATTCAAACTTTGTTGTAGACAAAAAGGAACGCACATCATATTAATAAGGAGAAATTCGTTAGTACATAAATGCCTCATGGGCCAAATATTACAAAATAAACTCCTTAAGGTAAAAAGACATTGCGCATCCTTTTTGGCGCGATGTAAGTGTTGAGATTCCTTTCCTCGTGCAGCAGGCGGGTGAGTTCCAGGACCTTCTTTTCGCTAGCATGTAGACTGGTCTCAAGAGAATTCCGCTCTTCCTTAAGTTGGATCCAGCTCTTCTGCATCTCTTCCCAGGAGGTGGGCATGTCGGGATGTTGAATGGTGTAGGATGCTTCTCCTTCCAAGACTGGCTCTTTGATTACAGGTAGCATGTGAGGGTAAGGCATTACTAACTTCTGAGAGCGGGCTCGTACCCACTTGAGGTAAGGCTCCAACGGGATGGAGTTCCGGTGCCCCAGTGTTTTACTGTCTATCCTACTTGGCATCCTCCAAGCTCTGATAAATCTCTGACGAAGCCCTTGAGTATCGTTGTCGAAGTCGAAGACTATGTCAGGAATTAACATGTCATGAGGGCCATCCTTCCGAGCATAACCAAACTGTCTCCAAGCCAGGCATGGGTTGTAGGTTATACCTCCTTTGATTCCAAATAAAGGAACATTAGGGTATTCCCCACAACGATCAATGATAGTGACGTCTTCCCGGGACCTAGGACACCAATGTATATCTGCATGCGTGAGAGTCATTAACCGTTGTGACCATCTCAAACCCTGCTCGTTCTTCAAAACTGTTTGTGGAAGATGCGAAATAAACCACCTTCCCAAGAGAGGAGTGCAACACAAAAGGACACCCCTTCTTCTCATGGTTCGAGTGTAACATGAGTGAAGGATGTCCCCCAACAGTGTAGGTATAGGATTCCTGGTCATAAAGATCTGGACAGCACTGATATCGATAAGCTGATCTGGGTTAGGGAACAATACCAAACCATAGACAAGGAGGGCTACAACTTCTTCAAAAGCTCGTAGGTCAAGAGAGTTCCAACATTCTTGGGCCTTATCAAACAGAAACCTAGCTAAGAACCCTTTGATACCACTTCTCGCTTCCCAATGTCCTTTGAGGTCGGATGTCTGTAGGTGCAAGGTTTTAGCAATCTCTTCAAGTCTAGGTTCCTTTTCTGTACCGTTGAAGGGTAGCTGATCAAGGATAGGAATCTTCAGGAGCCGGGAGAACTCCTCCAATGTAGGTACCAACTGATAGTCCAAGAAGGTGAAACAGTGATGCAGAGGGTCAAAGAATTGGAACAAGACCTTAATCAAGTCCTCCTCAATGTTGGTGTTAACCAAGTTGATGAGTTTTCCATGTCTCTCACTGAATGAAGAACTCTCGGGAATTCTGGACAGAAGCTCCTTAAGCTGAGGAGGGATCTTCACAAGGCTAATCGGAATTGTCTTTCTGCGAACAGTTTCCATGTCCTGTAAAACAAGAACAAAGATGAAGATTCGAAACCCTTGAAACGGTTAGTCAATGCTCATGATGTTTGTATGATGTAATGATGCACTATAAACATTCACAAAAGCAAACATGGTAAGGCACACAAGTCACACAAACCCTTAGAGTTTAGGCCTGCATGAAGTTTGGGTGTTACCCTCTTGAAGTTTTGTGGGCTCAACCTGTCTTATCAAAAGTAACCGGGTTCTAAAGATCCCAATATCACTGGATTGCTTTCATTGTTCATCGTTTCGATTTAGCCACTGAACTGGCGACCGAAATATTCCAGGAAAGCAACCCTCAATTGAGTGTAGTATCGAGTATCAACCAACCTCGGACTGCACCAAAGTCAGTTATCTCACTACCCTAAAAAAGGCCAAGATGGTTCAATTAAGGTTCCTAAGGTCTGTTGATGCTTCATGACACCACATGGAGGCCCCGTACTCTCCTTGACTGAACTCAAGGGTTACCGGTACACACCAAAGTGCCACATCAACGTAGCAGACTGCTTCAACCATGTCGGTATACCCCGCACAGTTCCCTCACAGCCTTGTTGCTACCTAAAAAGGTTTCCCCCAGATCCGGGTTAGGATCTATAAAACTCCGATACAAAGCCCACAATATGTAAAAGCAAACAAAGCAAGCAATTGAAAACAAAGGTGATCTAAACCCTAAGGTTACTCCACTTTAGAACATTTCCCCAGCAGAGTCGCCAGTTCTGTGATACGGTGGGAGAACTGACTTGAGGTTTGCGTTTGTATTCGCAAATGTTGCGGTTAGCAAGAGTCGCCACCGACTTTTTATTTTATCCTAAGGAAAGGTTAAAAAGCACAGCAAAAACCTTTTGAGATGTTTTCTTGGGTTCGGGGAGTAGATTATAGAAAGGGAAGGTATTAGCACCCTTTCTATCCATGGTTATCCATGGGCTCTTAGTTACTTGCTTAGATCACTTGTCTTTTGTTTTCAATTGTTTTAAATGGTGCTTGAATGTGTGGGTTTTTGAAAATGTTTTGAAAAGAGGCCAATGTGGTGGCAACCTTTGCAATGATCCATGTGGGGATGTATACAAAGATGTGTGTCTTTTGAAAAGGTTTTCATTTGTTTTTGAAAGTTGTTTTGAAAGTGTAGTGTTGTGTGGTTTTGAAATTAGGCAAGTGTTTTGTTTTGCAAGTTGATTCAAGTAACTAAGAGGTTATCTACTCCTAAATTTCTCAAAAGATTATTGCTATACTTTAACCCTTTTAACAAGTTCGCACCACCATTGTATTTGGTGGGCAACCTTGTGTTAGGATGTGAAAGGGACAGGCGCGGGTCATCGTTTAGACCATAATTGTAACGACGTTAAATGTCTTTGGGCAATTTCTCTAAGGGACTTGATCATTTGTTTTGTTTGTTTTGAAAAGTTTTATCGAGGGACTATGATCATTCAAACTGTTTGCTTTGCCCAAAGATGTTCAACATACAATATGACCCATTTATTTGAAGGCAACAAGTGGAATACCCTAGGGGGTGCAAGTGTGATTTGTGTGTCCATTTTCATGCTTGTTTATCTTGTATTAGGTCAAACTATTTTTTATCGTTTTTTCGCATTCAAACCCTAATTCTAGCATGTCATTATTTAGAAAACAATAAAGTGCGAAATTAAAATTACTAAACTATTACACAACCAAATATGGGAAGGGGGGTACAAATGTTCAAATGGGGATATTGACAAGAATTTAAATCTAAATTATTACAACAATTGGATATTTGCATGGTAAATAAATTGCATAATTTAAATGTAAACAAAATAAATATGTGAAATGTAAAAAAGAAAGTTTTTTTTATGTGCATGAGAAAATATTTATGTAAAAGGAAAAAGAAAATAATAATGTATCTATTTTTAGTATTTTGAAACTTAGGGTAAGAAACCCTAATTTTTATATAAAAAAGTATTATTATCTAATTAAATTCTACTATTTGTTTATTATGTACAAAATAAAATAAAATGAAGTATTTGTGAAAAAAAGTATTTTTGTATCAAATATTAATAAAAATGAAGAAAATCAAGTATTTTATATTTTTATCTTAAATATATTAATAAACATGTATATATACATATATTAAACCCTAAATGAGTATTATACAAAATAAATATTTATTTAATATTTTAATAAAAATAAATAAAAGTAGTTTTTGTGTGAAATATTTTCAGAGAGTAAAAATAAAAATAAAAATGTATCTACATTATTTTCTATTTATTTTAATAATAGTATATATATATATATATATTTGTATATAAATAAAAGAAATAAACAAACAAATATGCCATAAATACAAAAATGATGAAAAAAATATTTTAAAAATTTTAATGGCATGAGAAAAAATAAACAAGGTCAACCCAAAAAGAAAAAGTCAAAAATGTTGAAAAATAAACAAATGGGCTCAGGGGGGTGTAAACCAAAAAATGGGGTGTGAAAAGCAACACAAATCCAAGCCCAGCCCACTGCACTCCTTCTTCAACCTCCAGCACAGGTTATTTGAAAAACGCGCGCCAATGTTCAGTCCCTTCTAACTCTTGATTCCTGGCTTTTTAGCAAAAACTCATAACACAAGAAATGTTCAGCATGAAGAGACGGTTCTAACCATATAAAGAACATGACCTATCTCTCCAAGATGAGGGAGAATTTCTCTCCCCCTCTTTTCTGACCTAATTTTTCTACCATTTTCAGAGCTCAAATTCTCTCTACTCAGGCAAAAGAAATGAGAAGTAAAGCTATGTACATGTTCAGGGCTATGAGTAGGACCTTGCTTCTTCACAAACTTAAGACTAAATATGCCTAACAAGAGAGATACGAATTCAAACTTTTACCTGTGCAGTTGAACTTCTATGTGGAGAATGAGAGACTTTCAGTGCAATGTAATGATTGGAAAAGCTTCCTTGAGGTCCAGGGATGCTTTTTCAATGCTCACTTTGTCTTGAACCTTCTTGTATCAAGCTATAGAACTTCACCTGCAAGTTAAAGATGTGAAAATGGTGGAAGTGGTTAGAGCAACTACAGATCGTGCCTTAGCTTATGGATAGCTTGCATATGTTGTAAGGAAGGTAGAGGAACAGGTTTGGACAGAAATGTTTGAAGGGAATGAGAGATTGCACTCAAACTGCAGGGGCACCCCTGTTTGTGCAGTTTGAGGATGATTCTGAGATGGAGAGGGTTTGAAAGGCAAATGGCTCCAGCAAAAGCTTCAATGAGGTCTATGGAATGTGTTTGATATCTTTTGTGCTGTGTTCTTTGACTGATATGAGAGATAGCATAAGTTATGGATGTTACTTCTATGTGAAGCAAGCAAATGTCAACTTGGTTTCTAGGCCAGTACAATGCCTCAATCTATGCTGCACCTTTGAGTCTTGATCAGTGGGATATGCCTATGCTTTTTTGCTTCAAAGATCTGCATTGTACCTCATAGATTTGCAAAGTTGCCATAAAGTATCACTTTACAAGAATGGATAACATGCTTTTTCTAGTTTAGGCTTGATTTTGTGTGTATTATCCAAATGAGCAAAATAATGTTAGAACACAAAGGATATGCATTGAATTATTGAGTGAGAATGGGATTAGAGGCCTGCAATGTAGCTTAAGCATGCTGAATTCAAATTTGCCAAGTTTATGAACATGCTTTGATGAAGAACAAAAGTGAATTTTTGCCAACTTGTGAAATTCGAATCTCTCAAGTTATGAGGTTGTTTGATGAGTTCTTGGACATTTTGGAAAGCTTGTAATGTGTACTACAATCCATCTTTGAAATGCAATTTGAAATTCCAAGTGGAAGGGTATGAAAAGTGGCCTTGAAGTAGGGTAGAAAACCTTGTCAAAATAGGTCAAATTTCACTAAGTTAAAAGATGGTTTAGTGCCCTTATTCAAAAAATCATAACTTGAGATACAAGCTTCAAATGAGAAAACTTTGTGAATCAAAGTTGTAGATTTTGCAACAAGCTACAACTTTCATGTTTTGACTTTTGTTTGAATCCAAATGGATCATGGTGAAAAGATGGGGCAAAGTTGGGAAAAAATTAGGGTTTTCCATAACTTAGAAAAATTCTAAGTTATAAAAAATTCCATTTTCAAACCCTAATTTGCATTTTGTGATTTCTTGGTGAACAAGTTTCATGATTTGGCATGTTTTGATGAAAAATGAATCTTGACTCTTGATTTTGACCAAAAAGTCAAAGTTTGACTTTTCAGTATACAGTCAAAATTGATCAATTGACTGGGAAATTCAACTGTCAATCTTGTGTACTTGGGATCTTTTGAGCTTGATGAACATGTCAAGATAATTCCATGGGGTCCTTGAGTCCATATGTGAGCTTGGTTTGCCATTGGCTAGGTCAAACAGTCAAAAATTGCCTTTGTGCAGTCAAAACCCTAAAAATGACCATTTTGCCCTTTTGGTGATCTGATCAAATTTCTTGGGGAATTGTGATTCAAACTTGATCAAATGGTCCATGTGAGTTCATAATGTTGATGTGGATCAAATTTCATGAGGTTTGACTGTCAATTGGCCACAGTTGACTTTTTCCCCAATACAGCTGATTTCTAGGTCAACTGTCCAATTGACTGGGCAAAACTTGGAATCAAGACTTGAAACTTGATGTGGATAAACTTGGAAGTCCAATATGAAGCATGAAAGTCATCTTAGGCATTTTTAGGTCAAAACATCTTTAGGCAAACACAAACCCTAATTTGAGTCCACAGTGCAAGGAGAAGTCTTGAGCAGAGGAAACCCTAATTGGACCTTGATCTTTAAAGGTCTTGTGATGAGAAAATGATGAGGAAATGGGAGGGCAAATTTTGGGGTACAACAGTAACCACATAAACTTCTTCTACCGGAACCAACTGAACAGCAGACTTCTTAAACAGGATCTCCTTGCTATCCATTAGGCTTTGGATGCCTAATTTCAGCAAGGGACAACCAGATAGGGAAACAGCACAGAATAGGCAACCCTCACTGCAACCCGGAAATAAATCGGCCAGCAGTAGGTTCTTCTTGACAGTCTTCAGAGGGGTGGCTAGATCATCCATAGAGACAGCGTACACTTCTTCATCAACAACATTTACCCCATGCTGAGGCATAGGCGCAGTAACCACATTCAGCCTCTCGGGCACTTCGAATTGTATCTCTTTTGCGTCAATAAGGTCTTGCACCTTATTCCTTAATGCCCAACAGTCATCAGTAGAATGCCCCGGGCTATCAGAATGGTACGCACAGCGGGCATTCGGGTTGTACTTGGGGGAGGCAGTGTTTACACCTTTGGGTGCCTCTCTAACAGTCACTAGGTTGGTGGACAGCAACTGTGGCAAGATCTGCGATAAAGTCATGCTCAAACGGGTAAACTCTCTCCGGGGTCTTTCAGCCCTTTGAGGATTGGTTGGCCGAGGAGCGGCAGCAGGCTTAGCAATCATTACCGCACTGACAGATTGGCGGCGCTCAGATCTCTCTGGTCTCTTGGAACCATATACAGCACTAGCCTCCTTTTTGAAGGGTTTCTTTTCAGAACTAGACGATGTACCCTTCGGAATCTTTCCAGACTTCAACCCCGCCTCAATTCTCTCTCCAGTCAGAATCAGATCAGTGAACCCTGCAGATGAATTCCCGATAAGATGGTTGAAAAATAGCCCAGATAGGGTCCCCAAGAACATGTCTACAAATTCCCGATCAGTCAACGGAGGCTGCACCCTGCCAGCCAGATCCCTCCACTTCTGGGCGTACTCTTTAAAACCTTCACTTGAACCTAACGACATACCCTGGAGTTGGGTACGTGTAGGGGCAAGGTCGGCATTATATTGATACTGCTTATAGAAAGCAGTAGCCAACTCCTCCCAGTTACGAACCTTGGTCCCATCGAGCTGATAGAACCATTCGAGATGAGTCCCTGAAAGACTCTCCTGGAAGAAGTGGATCCACAAATTCTTATCTGCTGAGTACGGTTGAATCTTCCGAACATAGGACCTGAGATGCAGCTTGGGACAAGACGCCCCGTCGTACTTAGTGAAAGATGGTGCTTTGAACTTATGAGGAATAATCACACCAGTAGACAAACCCAGATCTCCGAAATCTAGCCCAGGCACCTGTTGTATCTCCATAGCATTCAACCTATCTTCCAGTTGCTTGTAACGGTCTTCTGCCGGAGGATATTGCTCTTCATCAAAATCAGTCTCGTTGTCGGAGACTACCGGACTAGGATCTTTTTCTGCTTGAGGAGTACTCTTGCCAATGGAAGAACCAGCCTCTTCATTCTGCAAAGTGTTGCCAAACCTTCGGCCCGAGCTAAACAGAACAGTTCTTCTCTTCTTCTTCTTTTCCGTCTTCAGGAGCAGAGCTTTCAGTTCTTCTTGGCCTTGAGCCAAACCCTTGATTAATTCCTGAAATTGCGCATTCTGCGCCTGAAGAGCTTTGATGGATGTCTCAGTTGATGATGAGTCAGGATTCATGATGCTGAAATAAACAGCGAAGAACGGTAAGCAACCTGAAAAGAAGAAAACCTGTTATGCACATGATGAATGAGATGCGTATGAATTATGTTTTCAAAGACAATCGGGAACCAACTTTGTAAACAAAAAGGAACACACTTCATTAGATTTAACTTTGCAACTGAAATTATTCAACAGATTGCCCTTAGGCGTTACATGAAAGGAAAATACTGAAAAAGGGAAATAAAACTGCAAAAGAACATCCGGAGCTCCTTATTGATCCCATGGTCTCCTCTTCTCAGTACGGATGTAGGCATTCAGAGCTCTCTCATTCTCCAACTGCTTTGTCAGCTTCTGGATCTTTAATTCCTGCTCGTTGAACTTTTCCCGATAAGAATCCCGCTCTTCTCGCAGTTGCGACCAAGATCTCTTCAATGTCTCATAATCAGTAGGTGTCTGAGGAGGAAGGACAGTTGGAGGAACACCATCCTTGTCAGGACACTCAAGAATGACGGGTCTGACGGCTTCGTATGGCATACCTAACTTCTGAGCACGGATGCGAACCCATTTGTAGTAGGCTTCCATAGGTAAAGAAGTCTTTGGCCCTAACTCTTGTGGGTCAGCTTTATGAACTTTGTCCCAAGCCTTGATGAACCTACGACGCAGCTCGTCACTATCCACCTGAAACTCAAAACTGATGTGAGGCACCGACATCTCATGGGGGCCTGCTCTTCTTGCTCTTCCAAACTGACGGAGCGCTAGACACGGATTGTAAGAGATCCCTCCTTGGGTACCAATCAGAGGAACATTAGGGTATTCCCTGCATCGATCAATGACAGCTATCTCATCCAAACCTCTGCAAGTCCAAATGATGTCTTTGTCGGTGAGAGACATTAACCTGTAAGCCCAACCTCTTCCTTCTTGGTTCTTCAGTACGAACTTAGGGAGGTGCAAAATAAACCACCTCACCAACAAAGGGATACAACACCATAGGGTTCCTCGTCTTCGGGTAGTACGAGCATGAAGTTGTTGCAAGATGTCGCCCAAGAGAGTGGGCACAGGATTCTGAGACATAAAGATCCTTATGGCAGTGACATTGATGAAGTTGTCAGGATTAGGAAACAGGACTAACCCATAGATTAGGAGAGCCAAGATGTCTTCATATGCCCTAAAGTCCAGGTCATTCCAGAAACTGTTAGCTTTACCAATCAGAAACTTGGCCAAGAAACCCTTAACTCCGCTTCTAGTCACCCAGTTGTCTGTTACCTCTTGATGTGTCAGGGGAAGAGCTGCAGCAACATCCTCAAGCCTGATGGTCTTTTCCCAACCAGTAAAGGGAATCTGATCCAAGATAGGGATACCAAGCAAATCAGAGAACTCTTCCAGGGTAGGGACCAGCTGGAAGTCTTGAAAGGTGAAGCACTGGTACAGAGGGTCATAAAACTGGGTCAGAACGCTCATCAACTGTTGATCCCGCTTTGCAGTGACTAAACTGAGAAGAGAACCATGCCTCTGAATGAAGGAAGTGGTATTTGGAATTCTGTTAACCAACTCATCAAGCAACTCAGGTGAACGAACAAAGTTGAACCGGATAGTATTCCTTCGCACAGGCATCATGATGTCCTACAAAACAGAGCAAAGGTGAAACCCTCTTGTCTTTGAAATGGTCAGTCCTTATGCAGGATGCATGCAATGCTCATGATGTTATGATGTTATGATAAAGCACACCACAAATAGATACAAAGGCAAACATGGTAAGGCACACAAGTCACACAAGGCAAGCCCTTAAAGTTTAGGCCAGCATGAGGTCTAGGTACTACCCTCTTTCAGTTTGTTGGTTCATACCTGTCCTATCAAAGTAACCGGGTTCTTAGAGGATCCCAATATCATTGACTACCCTCAATCGGTCATAACTCCAGCATCGCAATCTTTTCTTGCGGCCAGAACCATCACGAGAGTTTAGCCTCAATGGGCGTAGCATGCTGCTACTTTTCTAATGGCCAAGTTGTGTCATTTAAGGTTCTAAGGTTGTTGGTGCTTAATGACTCCTTAGAAGACCTATATTCTCCTCGTTGCGACACAAGGGATATCGGTACAGACCAAGGTGCCACACCAACGTAGCCACTGTTTCACCCGTGTCGGTCTACGCCGGACAGGTCCCTCACAGCTTATGCTACCTAAACAGGGTATCCCCAGATCCGGGTTAGGATCTATGTAACTCCCATGCAACCCACAAATTTAAAGCAGACAAGTCAATACAATTGAAAACACAGTTATGAACTAGCCCTAAGGTACACCTCACTTTAAGTTTAAGTCCTCAGCAGAGTCGCCAGTTCTGTGATCGGTGGATCTGGAACTGACTGTTTAAAGCTGGTTCACGAAATGTCGCGGTAAGCAAGAGTCGCCACCGTCTTTTATTTTCTCCAAATGGAAAGGACAAAAGCACAGAAAAATTCCTTTAAAGAGATTGCTCTCGGTTCGGGAGGTAGGTTATAGAAAGGGAAGGTGTTAGCACCCTTTCTATCCATGGTTATCCATGGGCTCTTAGATACTTGCTCATTGTGTTTTCAAAAATGGTTTGTTTGCTTTTCAACTGTGGGTTTTAAAAAAGTTTCTTTGAAAATTCCAGTTCGACTCTTGTATCGGTCCTCAAGAGTGTTTGAAAAATTTGCTTTCGAAAGCTTTTTGAAAATGTGTTGGTGTGAAAAGTAGTTTTGATTTGTTTTGAAGTTTAGAGCAAGTATCTAGAGTCGTCTACCTACCCTAAGGAATTCGTCTGTGTAAATGTCCTTTAAAGTAGTGCCATCCCATCATTGAGAGGTAGGTAGCACCACCGTTGGAGGTGTTCAGGTCAATTCGAGGTTCGGGACATGGTGATCACCAGAGCAATGGGAAGACACCTTAGAAGCTACCCTCATGCCAGGTTCCCGGATCATGAGGACTTACTAAGACATCCTCTACTCGACGATCACCTTTCGAGGCAAGGCAACAGTGAGGCGTACCCTAGGGGTGGTGTGTGCGATTTGTGTGTCGTTTTCAGTTATTTTGTCTTTTGTCATATCATGGGTGATCTACGCTTTTGTTTTTATTTTTGTCCATTCATTCTTTCATGCCTTGATTAACAGTTAAAAAAATTGCGAGAAAAGTAAAGTTCTAAGCTATTACAAAAGGCGCGGGTCCACATCACCAAAATTTCTTGAACCCGATTTGACAGAAAAAATAAAGAAATAAAATAAAGTAAAGAATTAAAAGTGCGAGAAATTAATTTACAAGGCCTTGGGAGAGATACATAAATATTAAACGAAAAAGAAATAAACACGCGAATTAAATAAGAATTAAAACGAGGGCGTTGGACCCTTTTTGCAAAATTAAATTAAATGATGGAATTAATTAATTAAAAAAAGAAAAGAAATTGTTTTTGGTATTTTTTTGGTTTTAATGAAAAAAGAATTAATTAAAATAACATGCTAACCCTAATTCTACAATTTTTATTTTATTATGAAAACATGTTAAAGTTTTAACCTAAAATTAACCCTAATTAATTTACATGCAATTTAATTACAAAAATAAATATTTAATATTTAATTATTATGAAAGAAAATAAAAAGGGATAAAAAATTAATTAAACCCTAATTCTACCAATTTTAGATTTTTATTATGAAAATATTACAATTAAACCTAATTTAAGAACTAAAATTAATTAATGTAAGTTATTTGCAAAAATACTAAAACAAAATATTTATTATTTTTTTCATCTTTTCTGATTTTTTTATTGTTTTGTGTTTTTATGAAAAATAATTAAATTAACAGAATTAATTAAGAATAATAATTGAAAGTAAAAAAAGAATGAAAAAAGAAAAATATTGCAAACCTCAGGGGGGTGTTGTCCCCAATTGTGAGGTGAAGCCCAACAATTTGAGCCCAATTATTCATAGCCTGGTTGACTTTTCCACTCACGTACCCAAGCGTTGACTAGAGTGCATCATGTTCCCCAGATCCTGGCCTTTGATTGAATACCCTGGGACGCGTGGCTAGCTTGATTTTGAGGGTGTATCGTTGACCACAACATTGAAACTGCATATGAATATTAAATGAAAAACAATATGAAAGGGGGTGGGGACCTGGGGCTCGAACCCAGGTCCTGAACGTTACCAGCGCTTATGCCTGCCAGTGGAGCTACTTTGTTTCTTTGTAAATTAAATAACCAACAATCAATATAAAATAAAACAACACGCTAGTGGATTTTTAGCGCGCGATTTTGAATGGACCAACCAGAACCGGCCACTTCATCGTCTTCCCCATAGTTTTGTTCTTCCTGAAAAAATAGAGAACGGTTAACGGGGGTTTTGAACCCCCCCAAAATAAACCACATTCCATAATAGCGATTAAGCCCCCTTGGTATATAAATTAAGCGCGAGAATGCTATTCTTTTCGTCCAAACGCGCTGAACATGGTCATGGCATTGAGGTCTCCTAATTTTACAGTATCAAGAAACCCCTAATTTGGATTTCAAGAAAACCTAGCCTGCATCAATGGTAGAATCATGTATATCGCATAAAAACGCAATTAATTTATATGGTTAGCTTCAGAATCTTATAATGAACACAAATCAAGCATCAAAAATTATGAAAAGTGTATGAATTAAGACGCACGAATGAGAAATTTTTTCTGTACAGGTGAGATCGTTCTCACGTTTCTGGGCACGAAAGCTTGTAGTTTTTGATCCAAATCCCTTCTTTGAAGCCTCAGCAAGCTAATGGAATTGATCTTTGGCCTTGAATCGTCCTGGAAATTGGTTTTCAGATTTCACTTTTTTCACAAAAAACTCAAGTTTTGTTTTCTATGTATGGCACAGCTTGCAGTCAGTGAGCACCAGGGTTTTGATCCAGCTTATGTATGGAGTGAATTAGGTCAAAGAAAACAATCAAAATCCTTGGCATTCATGTCTTGCAAGATTTGATTTCCAAAAATCTTTTTCAATATTTTTTCATGCTATTTTGTACAAATCATGGCCAATTCTCTTCAATTCTTTCCAAATCTAGCTATGCACGAAACATTGAGTATATAATATGCATAAAAAGATTTAAAACCTAGGTTTAGTATTTTTCATGTATTTATTTTAATTTAAATGAATTATTAATAATAAAAATCCAAATAAATAAATAAAAAATGATAAAAACTTCCCTTTGGGCCAAATGGTCGTGCACATGTCTTGGATGATGAATTGTGGAAGAAAAAGAGGCCCATTAGCAATTTTAGGTCATTTGAAGCAATGTTGACTTTTCAAAATATCCAAAAATTCCCCAACTTCCACAAGGCATAACTTGCTCAATTTTTAAGCTTTGCTCATGTTCTTGGACATTTTGGAAAGGTATTTGAGTCCTCTAACCAATGCCTTTGGTCCCATTCCATTTTGATTTACCAATCTCAAGTTATGGCCTTTGACTTAAAGTCCCTTTTTGTTGACTTTTGAAAATGACCTATAATGTTGAAATTGATAACTTTTTGTGAGAGCATTTCTTGGACTTGAAGTATGAGGATGAGTTGTAGGAAATGTCTTTCTCTTCAAAATGAGCTTTGGATGGAATTTTTCTGATAATCCATGTGAAAGTTATGCCCTGGTCAATTTACAGTTGACTTTTTCAACTGTCCAAATAAGGAAACTTTTGCATCTTGATGATTTTTGAGCCAAGCTTTGAGAATCATGATCAAGCATTGATCAAATGATGTTTGTGGCTTCAAAATGAGATGTTGACCAAAAATTTGGACTTTTGACTGTCAAATGACCATTTTGCCCCTGCAGTTGACTGTAGTGCAATTAGGGTTTTTGGCTGTGCAATTTTGTGCTGGAAGTCTTGAAACTTGATATGAGGATACTTGACCATATTTGTAGGCATGTGAGACTTGATTGGACCCTTGGAAACTTCATTTTCTTGATCAGAACCAAAAACCCTAATTTTGACTGTTTAGGAGACCCTTGACTGTGTAACCCTTGGGGAATTTTGAAGCTTGACTTGGCAATTTCTTGAAGAATATGGGAGGGCAAATTTTGGGGTACAACAGGTGCGTATTGGGGAAGCATGACGAGTCTGGCTGAAAAGAGCATGCCATTTATTACCTTAGCAAAAAGGTTACCGACTGTGAAACCAGATATTCACTGCTCGAGAAAACATGTTGCGCTTTGGTATGGGATGCTCGCCGGCTAAGACAGTATATGTTGACTCATACCACTTTGCTGATATCTAAGATGGATCCGTTAAAATACATCTTCGAAAAGCCTGCTTTGTCTGGAAGGATAGCTAGATGGCAGATGATCCTTACAGAGTATGACATACAGTACACGACCCAAAAAGCTATAAAGGGCAGTGTGCTAGCTGATCATCTTGCACATCAAGTTGTAGAAGATTATCAATCCATGAAGTTTGACTTCCCTGACGAGGACATCATGATATTGGACAATGTTGAAGATTTCAGACCATATGAAGGACCTGAACAAGGATCCCGATGGACTCTGTAC
Source organism: Vicia faba (assembly GCA_948472305.1). Lineage (NCBI taxonomy): Eukaryota > Viridiplantae > Streptophyta > Magnoliopsida > Fabales > Fabaceae > Vicia > Vicia faba. The sequence continues at coordinate 826,841,302 of OX451736.1, forward strand.
TTTGATGGGGCATCCAATGCACTTGGTAACGGTATCGGTGTGGTAATAATATCTCCAGAAGGTTGCCATACTCCTTTTACCACCAGACTTTGCTTCAACTGTACGAACAACATGGCAGAGTATAAAGCTTGCATCTTTGGACTCAAGGCTGCCATAGACTTGGGAATCAAATCTTTAGTTGTATTTGGGGACTCATCTTTGGTCATCAGTCAAATCAAAGGAGAGTGGGACACTAAGCATCCAAACCTCATCCCTTACAAAGAACATGTCTTGACATTGCTACCGCATTTTCAGCAGATTACCTTCGAGCACTTCCCGCGAGAAGAAAATCAGCTAGCGGATGCTCTAGCTACAATGTCATCCATGTTTAAACTTAATTGGGATAACGAGGCTCCCCAGATCACCATTGAACGGACGGACGAACCAGCGCACTGTCACGAGATTAATACCAAAGAAGTAGTGGACCAGCCTTGGTTTCATGAAGTCAAAAGGTATCTCGAGGCTCAAGAATACCCTGAAGGAGCTTCAGTCAATGACAAAAAGTTCTTAAGAAGATTCTCAGCTAAGTTCTTCCTGAGTAAAGGTATCCTGTTCAAGCGCAATCATGATTCTATTCTGCTCCGTTGTGTGGATAAGATTGAAGCTGAAAGGATTATGGCTGAATTGCATGAAGGTACCTTTGGCACTCACTCTAGCGGACATACGATGACAAAGAAGATTCTACGGGAAGGCTACTATTGGTCTACCATGGAAGCAGACTGCTATCAACACTCCCGGACTTGTCATAAATGTCAAATCTATGCAGACAAGGTGCACGTGCCTCATGTTCCTCTAAATGTCTTAACAGCCCATTGGCCCTTCGCTATGTGGGGAATCAACATGATTGGGGAAATCAAGCCTACAACCTCCAATGTACACCGCTTCATTCTGGTGGCCATTGATTACTTCACAAAGTGGGTCGAAGCAGCTTCTTTCGCATCCGTTACTAAGAATGTTGTTGCCCGCTTCATCAAGCAGAACCTTATATGTCGGTACGGTATCCCCGAAAGGATCATCACTGACAACGGTACAAACCTTAACAACACTATGATCACCGCCTTGTGCAAGTAGTTTAAAATTCAACATCACAATTCATCCCCCTATCGGCCAAAGATGAATGGTGCAGTTGAAGCTGCGAACAAAAATATCAAAAAGATCATACAAAAAATGACAGTCACCAACAAGGACTGGCATGAGATGCTACCGTTTGCCCTCCACGGGTACCGTACCACGGCTCGCACTTCAACTGGGGCAACACCATATTCTTTAGTTTATGGCATGGAAGCTGTTTTACCTATTGAGGTTCAAATCCCCTCTTTAAGAATCATGAAGGATGCAGGTTTGAGTGAAGACGATTGGATTCAAACCCGACTTGATCAGTTAAACTTAATTGACGAGAAGAGACTTACTGCTGTTTTCCATGGTCAGACGTATCAAAAGCGGATGATCAAGGCTTTCAACAAGAAAGTCGGACGCCAAGTGTATCAAGTTGGAGATCTTGTGATCAAGCGCATCATCTTGCCACAAAGTGATCACAGGGGCAAATGGACTCCTACCTATGAAGTACCATTTGTAATCAAGAACATCTTTTCTGGTGGGGCAATGATCTTAACCACCATGGACGGCGACGACCTGCCACACCCTGCGAACACAGACATAGTCAAAAGATACTACGCATAAGAGACCCGCTAGGTTGGCACACCTATGCAAAACAAGGGCATCCCGGCGAACCAAAAGGTTCAGGAAAAAATTAGGGATAAAACAAAAAAATCTATACACCCGGCAAGTTGAAAACCTGAAAAGGCGACTTGGGCAAAAAAGGGTTTCCCGGTTGACTGAAAACCCGAAAGGGCGGTCCAAGCAAAAGTTAGGGAATTAAAGCGTATGACTATGTCTCGTCGGATCACTTTAAGGACAATCTCTTCACGGACAAACTCGGAGCTTCTGATCAATTCAATCATCTTCGGACGAAGCAACAGACGGACAAGATATTCGGAGATACGGAGGCTATATCATAATGAGAACCCCATGGGATTATTACACATAGCTATCTTTCTGTGTAAATTTTTTCTTATTTATGACACCATCCTCTTACTAGGATGTATGTCTCCTTTGTACAAAATACTTATTCAAAGTAAATACAAAGATATCTCTTTCAAAATACAGAAAACTATTTGCCTTTTTCTTTACACTTGTGTTTTATTTGCAAAAACGTCCAATGATTCATTAATGAACATATGCATTTGAACATAATTACTATTTACAAATAAACATGATGAAAAAGAACAATTATTGACAAGTTGAAAGATTAGGAAAACGTCTTTAGGCTATTCCATGAGCAATCCTTGCAACACTTCATACAAATCCCCAGCGGAGCCAAAACTTTGAACTACAGATCCCCAGCGGAGCTAAGACTACCAATTATCAATCCCCAGTGGAAATCATCCAGTTTCTACAGGTTCCCCCAACAAGTTGTCTTGAAGCCTGAAAATCAACCAGATAACAGTTAACTTTTGTTTCTCCCCGACCTAGGGTAACTCCCCGGTAGAGTGGCAGACGACCGAAACTCCTAAACTTTCTCCAAACAGGAATAATTTTTTCCCCACAGAGTTTTTATTGCTTCTCGACAGAACAAAGACTCCCGTCAATAATCCCCAGTAGAAGTCATTAAAATTCTCTGGATTCTCCAAGCAGATTCCTCAAGAAGTATATGGCATTACTCTCACAATGGAATCCTCAGCAGTCAAGGATTTATTTCCCCCGGCAACAGTCAAGGATTTATTTTTCTCAGCAATATAGGAAATCAGCTTACATGCGCATACATTACATCCATATATCATAAACATTGATAAAGTACATATATTGCATCATACATTTCATGCAACATATCGTTGGGCTTCAGCTAACATTTTACCCTATTCAGGATAAGATTAACAAGCTACCATTAACAAATGTTCAAAGATTCTAGATACAGTACAGATACGCTCCAGACGAGGATGCCATTCTGATGCTCATTCAGATCTCAACTTCTAGATACAGTATAGATACACTCCAGACACGGAAGTCATTCTGTTACTCATTCAGACTTAATTTCAAGATACAATGCAGATACACTCCAGACACAGAAGTCATTATGTTACTCATTCAGATTTCAATTTCAAGATACAGTACAGATACACTCTAGACACGGAAGTCATTCTGTTACTCATTCGGATTTCAATTTCATGATACAGTACAGATACACTCCAGACACGGAAGTCATTTTGTCACTCATTCAGACTTAATTTCAAGATATAGTCCAGATATGCTCCAGACACGGAAGCCATTTTGTCACTTATTCAGGTTCATCCTACAGATACAGCTCAGATACGTTCCAAATACGGACACCATTTTGATGCTTATTCTTTCGATTTACAACCAAACATTCTTGGATGGCATCTACAAGCCCATCTCCAAAAAAATTCTAACACCACTCCAAATGGAATCTTTAAGCCCATTCCCTCAGCTACACTTTTGTCGAGTGCAAATTTATGGGCACTCTAGTGTCCAATCATCTTTTACCTTCGAGTCACAAACGGCAAAATTCGCCAATCTAACTCTTCAGGTTCAAGAATATTGAACAGGGGCAGCTGTTGTACCCCAAAATTTGCCCTCCCAATTTTTCATAGAAAACACAACCCTAGGGTTTCTCAGATATTCAAGTTGGCTCAGGAATCGATCAGACAGATTTTCTTCTGTGGCAGTAAACCAGCAATTAGGGTTTTTCTTGCAATTCTCAAAAGAAATGAATTCTCAAAGATCCAATTGGCTTTCACAGGTCTTCATGCTTTCTCAAGTTTACTAAAAAGACAGTGTTTGTTCTCAGAGCATGGTTTGTTTGGGACAAGAGATTAAGACTGTCATGTGGGACACTCATGTTTGTTTGATCCAGGTTAACCAGATGTTTCGCGTCTCTTAAAACCATTGCTTGGTTAGGAAATGGAATATACAGTGTGTGTTTGTTTGGAATGCAGTTGCAAGATTACAGTATTATTGGAATTTAAGTTATCAGATTGGAGCATTTTGTTTCAATTATCTTGATTGGGAATCTTTAAGAATCAGTTAGGATGCGAAGAGAAAATTACAAGTTATTGACAGTAAAGGGTTTCAATTCACACTTGATTATTTCATAAGACTTTCTCTAATTTTTCAAACATTGTTACAAAATAATTTGTTCTTTTAAATACTCTATGTTTTACAACTTATTGTATTTAAAAGATAAATTAGTACAATTGTTGGATACAATACAAGAATGTTTTTCTAAATTACAAGGAAATTCAAATGCTTGATTGGCCTAGGAGAATTAATTTATGCCTAAGTTTGACTGAAGTTCCTTTGCTTCCATGCTTGCCATAGAGTTTCTTGCTTCCCTTGCTTTATCACATCCAATTGTGCTCACATGAAAACAAAAGAAAGAAGATGTGGTTAGTACAAGTTATTTGGGCATGAACAAAATTTTCCAAAAAATGTTATTCATCATTAAAGTTTGCAAAGTGGAATCAGAATGCCATTTTTTTCATCACAATTTTATTTTTTCTATTTTGCAAATCACAAGAAGGTTATCCTTCTTGGTTCACAAAAAGAAGAAACAAAAATACCACAAAGTTGTCCAAACAAAAGAAATGCAAGCAAGCTGTCCAAACAAGAAATGCAAGCAAGTTGTCCAAACAAACAAAAAATGCGCAAACTGAAGCAAACAGCAGCCTCAAAAGCCAAACAAACAGGATGCCCAAACAGCATCCAAACAAACAGAATGCCCAAACAGCAGTGCAAATTGGACAAAACAGCATCAACAAAAGCAGGCAGCAAAGCAGAAAATTGGAAAAAGGGGCAAAAAGAAATTTGCTTTCCTAGTGTCATTGAGAGAGAAGAGAGGAAAGAAGTCACCTAGGTTATTGGGATGCACATCCCTGCTGCCTTGACTGTCACAAGTTACATAGAAGTTGCTAGAAAACAAAACTGCCATCAAAAAGCCAAAAGAACAATATAGTAAAATATTCAAATTTGATGGTTTTTTCCACCATTTTGAATAAGAGATAACAAAAAGAGAGTCAATATAACAGTAGACACAACTCTCAAGCAAGGGATAGAAAAAATTTTGAAACTCAAAAAACTTGAACACAAGCATCCAAACTGTCAAAACCTAAAAAACCTCAAACCTTCAAAAAAGTGTCAAACCAAAATCTCAAGTCTCAAACTGCCATCAACCAAACCTGGTCTCAAACCAACAGCCAGAACCATCATCAAGCCAAACTGTCAAAACCAACAGCAACATACAAACCAAAACCTCAAAAACCCAAACCTGATAAACACCCAAAAACCTTAAACCTGCAACCTGTTAACAAACAATCACAAAATATCCCAAACCATCCTCAAACCTTAAACCTGTAACAAACTGTAAAACCATCTCAAAATCTCAAATCCTGCAAACCTGAGACAAGTTTCAAACAGAACAAAAAACCAAAAGACAGTAGCCCAACATAAAAAACATAACCAAAAAAAACCAGAGAAACATCACCAAGCCTCAAACTGGAACACAAGTATCAAAACTGCCAAAAGTCAAAAATCTCCAACTCATCAAACCTGTAACAGAATCACCATCAACAAAACCTGTCAAAATCCATAACCAAAAACATAACCAAAGACTTGCAACAAACTCCAACAATAAAAAACACAGTAACCATCACGAAAGTCTCAGCAACCATCATCAAACTAAAACCATCATCAAAAATCAATAAATACCAGTAACCATCAAAACCCTGAAAGAACAGAAAAAACATCAAAGCCTCATCAAACAACATACAACATCCTCATCGTTCAACAAAGGAAATAGAAGAAAGTTACCAAAAAAAGAGCACGCTTGCATCCTCATCTCTCCCCCCCCCCCCCCCCCCGTCTCCGGCCACCATGGAACACAAACCTTTAAATCTCGTCCTTCCCTTTTCTATTTCACAGAAAGAATCTCCGACAGGTACGATTTTCTCTCCTTTATCATTTTTCAAAAACGCATCTTTCTGCATCTAAGAGGGTAAAGCTCAATTAACAGCAAAACATGATAAGACAATGAAGATAAACGAAATTTGTAAGCTTTAATAAAAACAGAACCGTACCTTTTTTTCAAGAAAAATGTTAGAACTGGATTAGGGAGGCAAGAATGAGTGCGTTCCGACAACTGAGAGATGGAGGGGGAGATCAGATGAACTGATTTCGTCGCTTTTAGGGCAATCCAAACTTAGGGTTTTCAGAAAATCGCGAATCATGGTGAGATAAACATAGTGAGACATTTTGCTCGCGAAACAGAGATGAAGAGATGAACAAAAATATAGGGATGGATGAAGAAGATGAGAGCAGCGCCGCTATGAATAAAGGGTCCTAAGGAACCCTAACTTCGTTTACTTCCCCTAATCAAACAATTATGCCACTTAAGAAAGCTTGGGCTTTGTTCAATATCCTTAAGCCCATTCGTATTCTACTGGTCTCACCCCCCCCCCCCTTTTGGGCATGTTGTGTTTACATTTCCCCTAAGCCCATTCGTGTTTGCTGGCCATACACCCCCCTATGCCTGTTTATAGTTTCAGGAAATAACAACTATGTTCTCTTTGGGCCTCACCCCAAGTCACTATAAGCCCATTATTTTTGTTTTTAATTTGTTTTTTCTTCTTATATTTATTTTTGCAAAATGCGAAATAAAACTTAAAACATTTTCATTATTTTGATTTAAGTTTTTGTGATTAATTTTTATCATTTTCTTTTTATATATATATAAATATGTTTTGATTAACTTTTACATTTAATAAAACATCAAAAAAATTAACTTAGTTTGTTTTATTTCTTTAAATTTACTTACTTAATTAATAAAATACAAAAAAATAATAAAGATTTTAATTTAATCAATTTTTTAGAATAGGTTTTATTTTCCTCTTTTCATGTAAATATTTAGCATTTCATATTTTGCTAATATTATTTTCATAAATTGTCATAGATTTAATTAAATCGCACAAAATTCGATTTGGTTGTATTGTTTGATATTTGGACTTTACTATCTCATTTGATTCATACCCATTTGTAACAATTGTACCCCCATTCCCGAAGACTTTGTAATAGCGTAGAATTTCAATTCCCGCATTTTACTGTTTTCCATATACTGTATAGTAACTAGGCATGTATGATAAGATTCAAAAATCAATCGCTAGATGACCTAATCAAAGAATAAAATAACTTGAAACCAACACACTTTCTCACACACGCACCTCTAGGGTAACCTCGCTCGTTACCTCGGAAATACAATCATGCCCCTCGAATATGAGACGATCTAGCAATGACCCTTAAATAAAAAAGATCGTAGCCCCTCGATGACCCTCGATGTTGCCTTCGATTAAAACGATCTCGCCCCTTATGAAAATTGCTAAAGCGTCTCACAAGTTGCCTTCAATGATTGTAAAATTGACCCGTACTTGTCCCTTCACATCCAATGGTGGGGCATCTTACCAAATCAACGGTAAGATAGCACCATTAAAAGGAGGAAGAAAAACACAATTTAAGACCTTTCGAGTAGATAGATTCGCTCTTAGTTACTCGCTTACTCACGACAAAAACTCTTTACACCTACACTCTCATTGCAAAAACATTTTCAAAAGGATAAAACATTTTGTATACGTTCTTATAGAGACGAGAACCATTGCAAAACCTCTTTTCAAAACACTTTTCGAAACACGATTCACAAACACATCTTTGAACCACTTTTCGAAATAAAACTTTGTATACGTTCTTATAGAGACGAGAACCATTACAAAGAGATTTTTCAAAATACTTTCAAAGCCCACAAGCACACAATCAAAAGCAAGTGATCTAAACGAGTAACTAAGAGCCCATGGAAAACCATGGATGAAAAGGGTGCTAATACCTTCCCTTTTCATAATCTACCCCCGAACCCGAGAAATAATCTCGAAAGGTCTTTCCTGTGCTTTTTTACCTTTCCTTTTGGGATAAAAGAAAAGTCGATGGTGACTCTTGCTAACCGCACAAGTGTGATTGAAACGCAAAACATCTAGTCAGTTCTCCTACCGTATCACAGAACTGGCGACTCTGCTGGGGACTATTATAAAAGTGGGGTTACCTTAGGGTTTTAGATCACCTTTACATGCTTATCTTGTTTGCCTTGTTTGCTTTACATTTGGTTCTATTGTTTGGATTTGAATCCTCTACCCGGATTTGGGAAACATAATAGGTAAGTAGCAATATGTTGTGGAAACTGTGTGGGGTATACCTACACGGTCTAAGAAATAGCTATGTTAGTGTGACATATTTGTGGGTACCGGTAGCCTTTGAGTCAATCAAAGAGAATACGGGGCCGCTGAGTGATGTCATGAAGCACTAACGAACTTTTAGAACCTTTACTTGACCAACTTGGACTTTTAGGATGTAGTGAGATGACCGGCTTTGGTGCAGTCCGAAGTTGGTAGATACTTGATACTACACTCATTGAGGGTTGGTTCCTTGGAATATTTCGGTCGCCAGTAAAGAGGCTGAATTTAAACAATGAACAAGGAAACAATCCGGTGATATTGAGCTCCTTAGAACCCGGTTACTATTTTCTAGGACAGGTTGAGCCAACTAAACTTCAAGAGGGTACTTACCTATGAAACCCCATGCAAGCCTAAACTAGGAACTTGTGTGATTTGCTTGTACATATACACTTGTGCATAACATCATGAACATCATGAAGCATCATTTGCTCCACTAACCATTTCAAGGATTTTTGGAAGTTCATCTTTGTTCTTGTTTTGTAGGCTATGGATTCACTTCGCAGGAAAACTATCCAGGTCAACCTTGTAAGAATTCCTCCACAACTCAAGGAGCTAACTTCAAGGACTCCTGAGAATTCTCTATTCACCGAGAGACATGGTCGTCTACTCAACTTAGTCACTTCCAACATAGAGGAAGACATGATAAAAGTTCTTTTCCAGTTCTTTGACCCTTTGCATCACTGCTTCACATTTCCTGACTACCAACTTGTGCCTACTTTGGAGGATTTTTCTCAACTTTTGAGGATTCCTATTCTCAATCAACTACCCTTCAACGGTACGGAAAGAGATCCAAAGCCAGAAGAGATTTCTCAAGCCCTACACTTGCACTCATCTGATGTCACAACCCATTGGGAGACTAGAAGTGGTGTCAAAGGTTTCTTGGCAAAATTCTTTTTTGAGAAGGCCCAAAGTGTTGGAATTCCTTGGACTTACAAGCTTTTGAGGAGATTGTAGCTCTTCTCATCTATGGGATGGTCTTGTTCCCTAATCCTGATCAACTCATAGATGTGAGTGCTGTCAAGATTTTCATGTCTCGCAATCCGGTGCCTACATTGCTTGGAGACATCTTGCACTCTTTTCACACTCAAACAATGAGGAAAAGAGGTGTTTTCATGTGTTTCACTCCTCTACTGGCAAGATGGTTTATTTCTCATCTTCCCCAGTCAGTCTTGAAGAATGAGCAAGGTTTGAGGTGGTCACAATGATTGATGACTCTTACACATTCAGATGTTCATTGGTGTTCTCGATCCAAGGAGAATGTTATCATTGTCGACCGTTATGGGGAATTCCCTAATGTCCCTCTACTTGGCATTAGGGGAGGCATCACCTACAACCCATGCTTGGCTCTGAGCCGGTGTGGCTATCATGGGCAGAAGGTTTGAAGGACAAGCCAGAAGGGCCTTGGAATTTCCATCAACCTCTGAGGAAGGGGAAGGAAAAGGTAAAGAGATTGTAGTGCCTTCAGACTCTGAAGCTGAAGAAGAGGAGGAAGAGGATTACTATGAACAACAATACCCTCCGGCCGATAAAAAATTCAAAAACTTGGAAGAGCGTCTAGCTTCTATGGAAGTGCAGAGGGTACCGGGGCTGGACTTTGAAGAGTTAGGGTTGGTATATGGAATTGTAATCCCGCTGAAGTTTAAAGTGCCACTATTTTCCAAGTACGATGGGGTGTCTTGTCCCAAGATGCACCTACGATCTTATGTCAAGAAAATTCAACCGCATTCTGTTGACAAAGATTTGTGGGTCCACTTTTTCCAGGACAGTTTATCAGGAACGCAACTTGATTGGTTCTGCCAGTTGGAGAGGTCTGATGTGCATAATTGGGAAGACTTGGCAGCCGCCTTCTATAAATAGTATCAATACAATGCCGACTTGGTACCAACCCGTACTCAACTCCAGAGTATGGCAATGGTATCCAATGAGGGATTCAAAGACTACGCCCAAAAGTGGAGGGATTTAGCCGGAAGGGTGCAACCACCTTTATCTGAAAGGGAGCTAGTGGACATGTTTCTGGGAACTCTGTCAGGACCATTCTTTAATCATCTGATTGGAAGCTCCTCTGCAGGGTTCACTGAGTTGATTTTAACTGGTGAGAGGATAGAAGCCGGCATAAGAAGCAGGAAAATTCAGAAAGACGCGTCTACCTCTGCTGCTGTAAAAAAAGCCCTTCACAGGAAAGAAGGAAGTGTCGGCTGTCTATCAGGGAAGAAGCGAGCGCCGATCAATGGTGGAAGCTGTTATGATTCAAAAGTTTGCATCAGACTAACCAAGAAACAATCAGCCGAGGAACGACCAGCCTAGAAACAATCAACAAAGGGTGGAAAGGCCAGTAAGGCAATTCACCAAGATAAACATGACTCCTGCTCAAGTCCTACCACATCTCGTGAAGTTGAATTTGGATATGCTGAAAGAGGCCCCTAAAAATCCCAATACTGCTTCTCCGCACTACTATTCGAACGCCAGGTGCACTTATCATTCAGAGAGTCCAGGGCATGACACCAACAATTGTTGGGCTCTGAAGAACAAGATTCAAGATCTGATAGACGCAAAGGAGGTTGAATTTGAAGCTCCTGAGAAACTGAATGTTATCTCCGATCCGATGCCTAGGCATGGACACAATGCTAGTGTTGTTGAGGAAGACTTATTTGTTGACACCATGGATGATTTACTGACTCCTATCCTAACCATCAAGTTGAATTTGTTGAAATATGGGGTGTTCCCAGGTTGTGACCAAGATTGCCATACTTTCCTGTCCTCATCATTTGACTGCCCTCTGTTAAAGAAAGGTATCCAACAGCTGATTGATAATCAGGAAATTTTGTTTGAGAAAGCTCATATTTCACCCATTCCAGTTCCAGAAGTTTCAATAATAACCATATACGTCAATCCTTCTAGGGTTCCTAAAAAACCCGTTAGGATTACATTCGCTCCTATGACTACTCCGTTGAAGATAACAATGCCTGGGCCAACCCCATACAAATCAGATAAGACGGTACCATGGAACTATGGTGGAGAAATCTACTACCATGGTGTCAAACAGATTGAACAGACTGCCGAAGACGAGAGCTCTGAAGAAGACAATCCCGACATCAGTAACATTGCTGGAACAAGCAAAATTACTCGTAGTGGAAGAATTTTCTCTCCAGAGATTGCGCCACCAAAGGCAGTCTCTGGACCCGTTGTCGTTCCGAAGATTACAGATGTGCCAGTGATTACACCTGCAAGTGTACCCGCCAACAATGACAATGCAATTCCTATCCCTACTTCCGCTGCTAAGAATAAAGGAAAGAATGTTCAAGAGGAGCCTGTCTTGACGAAGGCTCAGGCACTAGCTATTTCTGTGACATCCAAGAAGGAGATAGAAAAAATCCTGAGGATCATTAAGAAAAGTGATTATGATGTGGTAGAACAACTGGGGCAGACACCCTCCAAAATCTCTATGTTAGCCCTGCTGTTGTGCTCTGAGGCACATGCTAAAGCTTTGGTCAAGTTTCTGAAGACAGCGCACATGCCACAAGAGACTTCGGCGGATCAATTCCAAGAGTGTGTGTCCAGTCTGACAGGTGATAATGGCCTGGGTTTCTACGATGCCGACTTGACCTCCAAAGGGAGAAAACATAACGATGCACTACATGTCTCAGTGGAACATAGGGGAACCACCCTAGCCCATGTCTTGGTTGATACTGGATCATCTCTAAACGTCTTGCCAAAGAAAGCCTTGGATAGGTTGGATTGTGAAGGCCTAACTCTAAAACCCAGCAATATCATTGTGAGAGCTTTCGACGGCTCTAAAAGGATGGTCCAAAGGGAGGTGGACATCCCGATCAAGGTGGGCACCCAGACGTTCAATTCAACATTCTACGTGATGGACATTCGTCCTCCTTATTCTCGCATGTTGAGAAGACCTTGGATCCACCATGCTGGAGCTGTCACTTCTACTCTACATCAAATGCTCAAGTACCCTGTCCAGGGGAAAATCATAATTGTTCGTGGCGAAGAGGAATACATGATCAGTCATCTGAATTCTTTCCGTTATGTAGAATTGGATGGCGAATTCATCGAAACTCCTTTCCAGCATTTTGAAGAGGTAGCTCAGGAGATAGCAACGACCAAAGCGGTGTCCTTAACTCCAGTGATCATAAGACCTGTACCTCGGATGTCTTCTCTAAAAGATGCAAAGGCAGTAGTGGAAGAAGGCGGATCCACTATCTGGGGGCAGCTTCCCGACTTCCCTTTCAAATCAGACAAGTTTAGCTTGGGATTTACTTCGACTGGCCAGAAAGTCGTGCGCCGCACCCGTGCCGGAGGGCCACCTGTGAAGATCAGCCATCAAGGGGTTAATGCACTAGAGGACAATGAAGAAGAGGGCAGATTGGAAGACTGGATATTTCCAACTGTTGACGGAGGACTGTGCAACTGGGAAGCAAAGGACTTTATTCCGATTACTTTCATACCGCAGTAATTTATCTTTTCCATTTCTGTCAGATCTGTAATAATTCACAAACAATTCGTACTTTTTCAACCTTGTGTCTTACCCGAGGCACAATGGTCCATTTGTAAGGGTTCTTATTTCATTTTCATATGTCATTTCAATGAATCATGGACGTTTTTCATATATAAACCTTTTGTGCTCATTGTATTTCTTTTTCATTTTGTTGTTTTAAGATGGCTATACCCTTACACACACCCACACTCACAAATGCAGGTACCCTTCCATTCCGAAACCCATGGGTAACGATACTACTATAGCCTTCAGTGACTCTGAAGATCTGATCTACCAAGTCGAATACGAATGTGAGGAAGATTGTGAGGTGCCAGGGGAATTGGCTAGACTTCTATAACAAGAGGAAAGGGCTATTCTACCTCATGAGGAGTTGTTGGATACAATCAACTTGGGTACTGAGGAAGACAGAAAGGAAATCAGAGTGGGTGCCAATTTAGAGCCGAGTGTCAAGGAGCGCTTGATTCAGCTATTGCATGACAATGTTGAGATCTTCTCCTGGTCATACGAAGATATGCTGGGACTCGATACAGACATCGTGGTACACCGTATACCCACTAGAGAAGATTGTCCACCAGTGAAGCAGAAAGTCCTCTGCATGAGGCCCGACATGTTAGAGAAGATCAAAGCAGAAGTTATGAAGCAGTTCAATGCTGGATTTCTGGATGTTACTTCCTATCCTCAATGGGTTACTAACATTGTGTATGTGCCTAAAAAAGACGGCAAAGTTCGGATGTGCGTGGATTACAGAGATTTAAACAGGGCCAGCCCTAAAGATGATTTTCCACTTCCACACATCGACATCCTAGTTGATAATACAGCTCAGCACAAGGTATTTTATTTAATGGACGGATTCTCAGGTTACAACCAGATCAAAATGGCACTTGAGGACATAGATAAAACTACTTTTGTCACACAATAGGGTACGTTCTGCTACAAAGTGATGCCATTCGGACTGAAGAATGTCGGGGTAACCTATCAACGCGCCATGGTAGCTTTGTTTCATGACATGATACATCATGAGATAGAGGTCTACGTAGACGACATGATAGCCTGATCGCAAACTGAGGAAGAACACCTTGATCACTTGCAAAAGTTGTTTGTCAGGTTGAAGGAATACAAGCTAAGGCTAAACCCTAACAAGTGCACATTCGGAGTCAGGTCCGGTAAACTCTTGGGTTTCATTTCCAGCAACAAAGGCATCGAGGTCGATCCTGCCAAAGTCAAAGCTATACAAGAAATTCCTGTTCCTCGTACTGAGAAGGAAGTCAGAGGTTTCTTGGGACGCCTAAACTACATTGCTAGGTTCATTTCTCACCTAACATATACTTGTGAACCAATCTTCAAGCTGTTGAAGAAAGATCAAGTAGTTAGATGGAATGATGACTGTCAGATTGCTTTCGATAAAATCAAGGAGTATTTATAAGAGCCTCTTGTCTTGATGTCGCCAGTCGAAGGAAGACAACTAATCATGTATCTGACCGTTTTGGATAACTCAATGGGGTGTGTATTGGGGCAGCATGACGAGTTTGGCCGAAAATAGCATGTCATTTATTACCTTATAAAAAGTTTTCCGACTGTGAAACCAGATATTCACGGCTCGATAAAACTTGTTGCGCTTTGGTATGGGCTGCTCGCCGGCTAAGACAGTATATGTTAACTCATACCACTTTACTGATATCTAAGATGGATCCGATAAAATACATATTCGAAAAGCCTGCTTTGTTTGGAAGGATAGCTAGATGGCAGATGATCCTTACAAAGTATGACATACAGTACACGACCCAAAAAGCTATAAAGGGCAGTGTGCTAGCTGATCATCTTGCACATCAAGCTGTAGAAGATTATCAATCCTTGAAGTTTGACTTCCCTGACGAGGACATCATGACATTGGACAGTGTTGAAGATTTCAGACCATATGACGGACCTGAACAAGGATCCCGATGGACCCTGTACTTTGATGGGGCATCCAATGCACTTGGTAACGGTATCGGCGCAGTACTCATATCTCTAGAAGGTTGCCATACTCCTTTTATCACCAGACTTTGCTTCAACTATACGAATAACATGGTAGAGTATGAAGCTTGCATCTTTGGAATCAAGGCTGCCATAGACTTGGGAATCAAATCTTTATTTATATTTGGGGACTCAGCTTTGGTCATCAGTCAAATCAAAGGAGAGTGGGACACTAAGCATCCAAACCTCATCCCTTACAAAGAACATGTCTTGACATTGCTACCGCATTTCGAGAAGATTACCTTCGAGCACTTCCCGCGAGAAGAAAATCAGCTAGCGGATGCTCTAGCTACAATGTCATCCATGTTTAAACTTAATTGGGATAACGAGGCTCCCCAGATCACCATTGAACGGACGGACGAACCAGCGCATTGTCACGAGATTAATACCAAAGAAGTAGTGGACCAGCCTTGGTTTCATGAAGTCAAAAGGTATCTCGAGGCTCAAGAATACCCTGAAGGAGCTTCAGTCAATGACAAAAGGTTCTTAAGAAGATTCTCAGCTAAGTTATTCCTGAGTAATGGTATCCTGTACAAGCGCAATCATGATTCTATTCTGATCCGTTGTGTGGATAAGATTGAAGCTGAAAGGATTATAGTTGAATTGCATGAAGGTATCTTTGGCACTCACTCTAGCAGACATACGATGGCAAAGAATATTCTACGGGCAGGCTATTATTGGTCTACTATGGAAGCAGACTGCTATCAACACTCCCGGACTTGTCATAAATGTCAAATCTATGCAGACAAGGTGCACGTGCCTCCTGTTCCTCTAAATGTCTTAACAGCTCCTTGGCCCTTCGCTATGTGGGGAATCGACATGATTGGGGAAATCAAGCCTACAACCTCCAATGGACACCGCTTCATTCTGGTGGCCATTGATTACTTCACAAAGTGGGTCGAAGCAGCTTCTTTCGCATCCGTTACTAAGAATGTTGTTTCCCGCTTCATCAAGCAGAACCTTATTTGTCGGTACGGTATCCCTGGAAGGACCATCACTGACAACGGTACAAACCTTAACAACACTATGATCACCGCCTTGTGCGAGCAGTTCAAAATTCAACATCACAAGTCATCCCCCTATCGGCCAAAGATGAATGGTGCAGTTGAAGTTGCAAACAAAAATATCAAAAAGATCGTACAGAAAATGACAGTCACCTACAAGGACTGGCATGAGATGCTACCGTTTTCTCTCCACGGGTACCGTACCACGGCTTGCACTTCAACTAGGGAAACACCCTATTCTTTAGTTTATGGCATGGAAGTTGTTTTACCTATTGAGGTTCAAATCCCCTCTTTAAGAATCATGAAGGATGCAGGTTTGAGTGAAGACGATTGGATTCAAACCCGACTTGATCAGTTAAACTTAATTGACGAGAAGAGACTTACTGCTGTTTTCCATGGTCAAACGTATCAAAAGCGGATGATCAAGGCTTTCAACAAGAAAGTCAGACGCCAAGTGTATCAAGTTGGAGATCTTGTGATCAAGCGCATCATCTTGCCACAAAGTGATCCCAGGGGCAAATAGACTCCTACCTATGAAGGACCATTTGTAATCAAGAACATCTTTTCTGGTGGGGCAATGATCTTAACCACCATGGACGGCGACGACCTTCCATACCCTGCGAACACAGACATAGTCAAAAGATACTACGCATAAGAGACCCGCTAGGTTGACAAACCTAGGCAAAACAAGGGCATCCCGGCGAACCAAAAGGTTCGGGCAAAAATTAGGGATAAAATAAAAAAAATCTGTACACCCGGCAAGTTGAAAACCTGAAAAGGCGACTTGGGCAAAAAAGGGTTTCCCGGTGGACTGAAAACCCGAAAGGGCGGTCCAGGAAAAAGTTAGGGAATTAAAGCGTATGACTATGTCTCGTCGGATCACTTTAAGGACAATCTCTTCACTGACAAACTCAGAGCTTCTGATCAATTCAATCATCTTCGGACGAAGCAACAGACGGACAAGATATTCGGAGATACGGAGGCTATATCAGAATGAGAACCCCATGGGATTATTACACATAGCTATCTTTATGTGTAAATTTTTTCTTATTTATGACACCATCCTCTTACTAGGATGTATGTCTCCTTTGTACAAAATACTTATTCAAAGTAAATACAAAGATATCTCTTTCAAAATACATAAAACTATTTGCCTTTTTCTTTACACTTGTGTTTTATTTGCAAAAACGTCCAATGATTCATTAATGAACATATGCATTTGAACATAACTTTTTATCCACATCAACATTATAAACTCATATGTATCATTTTATCAAGTTTGGACCATAATTCCTCAAGAAATTTGATCAAATCATCAAAAGGGCAAAATGGTCAAAATTAGGGTTTTGACTGAGAAGGGGCAATTTCTGATTTTTGACCTAACAAATGGTTAATTGGTTTGAATCATGATTTCAAGAGTTCAATTGCATCATTTTGACCTAATGACATGACCTAAAACATTGCTCAAGATCAATTGGATTGATAGTGAATTTTCAGTCAACTGATCAAAAAGTCAATTGTACACTGAAAAGTCAAACTTTGACTTTTTTGGTCAAAATTCAATGTCAAAGATCACAATTCATCAAAACATGTCAAAATATGAAACTTATTAATCAAGAAATCAAAAAGTCTAGATTTCATTTTGAAAAGTCAAAGTTTTCTAACTTAGAATTTTTTTCTAAGTGTTTAAGCTTCATGTTTTTTTCCATAACTTTAAGCCAATTTTTCACCATGATGCAAGAGGATTCAAAAGAAACTTCCAACATGAAAGTTATAGATATCCATGAAATATACAACTTTTCTTCACACAACTCCTTCTAAAAGTGCTTGTATATCAAGTTATAATTTTAAGAATACATGGCATGAAACAAAAATACTTAGTGAAATTTTGCCCTAATTTGGTTAAGATTTTGACCCAACTTCATGGCACTTTTTCATATAGTACCAAGGGGAATTTTCAAAAGTGATTCAAATATGGGTTATATAGAACATTACAAGATTTCCAAAATGTCCAAGAACTCTTTGAGATCATTCTTGAGCAGGGAGAATCAAAGAGATGAAGTTAGGGTTTTATCACTTGAATTACAAGTCATTTTTTAATGAACACATGAACAAATCCATGCTAGGCTGCATAATCTTTGCTTTGCAGGTCTCAAACTTGTTTTTCACTCCATAATTAAATGTTTACATAGTTGTTAGGGTTTTGATCTAAGCAATTGAGCTATTATCCAAGTTACATTTCCATTAATGGCACAAAGTTAACATTGCCATTCTTGTAAAGCAAGCTTTTTGCATAAAGTCCATTCTTGAGCCTCTAACTCGTTCCCTCTGATCACACTCCATCTACAAAGTCAGAAGCAATCTTGTTTAAAGCATAACCACTCTATGAACCAAGTACAAGGCATGGAAACTTATTTTGTCAAAAAATCGCATGTTGAACTTAAACATACAAATTTGAATTCTGATCAACTAGAGCACTCCAAACTTGTTGCTTATAAATAGAGTCACTATTTGTGAGCTAAGGGACGAGTTTTAGAACCCTGACACTCCTAAATTCCCTCTAGCCAGAAATTGCACAAAAAACTTCATTGATACACAGTTTTGACCTTAAACTTGTATCTCTCATTTCCCTCGTGCGTTTTCCCTCAAATTCATTCCTAAAGCTTCCTTACATCAAATACAACTCATCCCCATCCTTATTCCAGAACTGTAACACCATTTACCATAACCTCCATAACCAAAAAAGAGTCTGCAACTTGACTCCTCCAGGCCATTTCAGCTACTCTCAATTCAAGCAAGCCATTGCATTAGCTTCCTAAGGACTTGAGGAAGCTAGCCTGATCATCCCCACTGCCTGAAACAAGCTCAAATCCATTTCATGATTTCCAGTTTTTAGGTATTTTTCTTGAACTTCTATCTTCATATCTAGGCATTATTAGGCTTGCATTTGCGAAGATAAAATATAGACATCATTGCCCTGAAACTATACATGTCCATAGATTTCATTTATATTGATTGAGCTTAGAGAATTTTAGGTTTGAATCTCTGAAAAAAGTTAGGTCAAAATTTGGTACTTTTTGAAATTCTCATTCATCTTTGATTTATAGCTTATGATATTTATATGGTTGGATTCGTATGGAAAAATAGAGCAACTTTCATGTTTTCATCTTTCATTTTTGTTGATAAATGAGCAAGTTACAGGATCCATGGTTGGAGGTTGAAGATGAAGTCATTTTCAGGACTTGACTTGTGTCATGTATTATTTGTTTTACTTATGTTAACGGATGTATAGCCACCCCAGTGGTAAAGCGCGCGCCTGTTAACCTTTGGGACCTGGGTTCGAGCCCCAGTGGTACCCTTTTAGTTTGTTTTTCACATTTTTACACATTCTGACTTTGTCTTTTTTTGGCAGCGCTGGGCCTAACATCTTTGGGCCTGGCTTTTTTTGTTATTTCTGACCCCTTGTTTCACTTACACACCCTGGCCCATTTTTATTTCTTTGTTTTCTTATTTTTATTTATTTATTTTCTTAAATATTTTATCTAATATTAAAAAAATCATAAAAAATATAAAAATATTAGATTTATATTTGGACATAGTTTATTTATTTTTTCCCATACAAATATTATTTTATTTTATCATACTTTATTTATTTCACTAAATAATTTTGTAAATTTAATTAAAGACTATGGTTTTAGTTTATTTCTCTCATAATAAAAAAAATGTTCTTTTAAATATAAAAAGACCAAAAATATTTTATAATACTATAAATTATTTTCAAGACAAAAATACAAAAAAAAAATCTTAAACTTAATTTCTTTTTAATCAATTAATAGATTTAGGGTTTTATTTAAAATATTTTATTAGTAAATTTAGGTTTTACTTTTAATTAATTATTTTCTTTTAATTAATTAGGTTAAAACAAATTCCCTTTTCCTAAAAAATCCAAACAAAAATATCCATTTTCTTCACATTTGCATTCTTGTATATTTATTCATTATGTACATTATTTATTTCAATTCTTGTACCAATTCAATATGGTTGTAATAGATTAATTAGGTTTATTTTCTTGCAATCCCCATTTATAATTTGTACACCCCCTCCCACAAGTATTGTAAATTTTAAATTCTGCAATTTATCGCTTTATATACAATTGCTAGTTGTTGTACCCCAAAATTTGCCCTCCCATATTCCTCAAGATAGGTCAAGAATCATCTCCAAATGGTTCAAAATGGCTCAAGGGTTGTACAGTCAGACCACCTCCTAAGACAGCTGAAATTAGGGTTTTGGTTCTTTCAAAGAATTTGGGGTTCTCAACGGTTCAATCAAGTCTCATAGGCCTATATACATTCTCCAGCATCTACATGCCAAGTTGCAAGACTCACAGTGCCAATTTACACAGTCAAAAGCTCCATTTGATCTACAGTCAACTGCAAGGGCAAAATGGTCATTTTGCAGTCAAAAGTCAGAATTCTTGGTCAACATCTTATTTTGAGTTCACAATCATCATTTGATCAAGTCTTGATCATGGTTTCACAAGAATAGCTCAAAAAATCATCAAGGTGCAAAAAGTTACTATTCTTGGACAGCAGAAAAGTCAATTGTACTTTGACAATGGCATAACTCTTTCATGGTTTGTCAGAAAAATCCCATCCAAAGCTCATTTTGAAGAGGATTCAATTTTCTACAATCCATCTTCACACTCCAAGTTCAAGAAATGCTATCACAAGAAGTTATCAATTTTTACATTATAGGTCAATCTCAAAAGTCAACAAAAGTACACTTTGAGTCAAAAGCCATAACTTGAGATTGGTAATTCCAAATGACATGGGACCAAAGGCATTGGTTAGAGGACTTCAAGGGATTTCCAAAATGTCCAAGAACATGGTCATATGATCAAATTTGAGCAAGTTGTGCATTGGAGAAGTTGG
This sequence comes from Vicia faba, assembly GCA_948472305.1. Classification (NCBI taxonomy): domain Eukaryota; kingdom Viridiplantae; phylum Streptophyta; class Magnoliopsida; order Fabales; family Fabaceae; genus Vicia; species Vicia faba. Next base: position 826,862,141 of record OX451736.1, read on the forward strand.
GAAGTTTTCATGAATTTGCAAAAGTCAACTTTGCTCAAAATACCTTCTTTTTGCTAATGGGCCTCAAATCTCTTTTTGAAACTTCACCCATGACCTATGCACGACCCACCAAGTTAAATTGGAGTTATTTTCTTAAATTTATTAATTAAATGGATTTTTAATACATATTAATTCATTTAATTAATTTAAATTGTAAGAAAATAGAAGATTTGTTTTTTAAATCAATTTGTGAAACAAATATGATCAAGATATGCTGACCAATTCGTGCACAATCAAAAAGATACAAAAAATCCAATTTTGGCAACATTGTTCAATCATGGAAAATCAAGAATATTTGATTTTCAATCAAGGATTTAATCTTCAATGCACATGGATTGGATCCAAAACTTTGACCTAATTTGTTTCTCCTATATGTATGCAAGTAAACCATGACCTAGTACACGACTGAAAGCTGCAAAAACGACCCTGTCAAATTCAAGAATTTTCAAGAAAACTAAAAACCTGTTCTTGCATTTTAGGCCAATTCAAGGCGTTTTGTTCATCCAAATACATTGCAGGAGGTCCCAGGAGTGTTTTTCAATCAAATTCAGGCACTAAAGCTCAAGGAATCGCTGCATACAGTCCCACGGTTTGCACTTCTTATTCAGAATTATATCTCCTAATTCATGCGCATTTAACATGTGTTTGTGATTGTTTTGCATTGCTAGAGATCATACAAAGCTAATGGAATGATTTAATTGAACCATAGTGCCCGGAATCGAAAGATACCATGACTGAATTTCTAGGGTTCTTGAGCTTTTAAATGGGGCTTTTCAATCCAGGAAAAATTGGGACTAATAGGATACATGGTTGAAATCGTGAGGCCAAGACGATTCCAACCCAAACCTCGCAAAACATTTATGATTGTTGTGTGCCTAATCGCTATTTTTCCTTGCAGGAAGTAGTGGGGGTTAAAAACCCCCGCTATCTGATTCTAATTATAGAGGAAAAAGGTTGAAGACGATGATGTGTTATCATCTAGTTGGTCCATTTGAAAAGCGCGCGTTTTACTTTTTATTTACAGCATATTATTTTGTTTGCATATATAATAATCACTTATTATTCCAATAATAAAAAGATGCATGTGGTGTAGTGGCAGGGACGCTGGCCAATGAGCCTTGGGACCTGGGTTCGAATCCCAAGTCCCCCAAAACATTTATTCCATTTTTCTTCCTATGTTCACATGCAGATTTCACAAGGTGGTCCACCATACACCTCCAATTCCCAAGCGCCAGATGTCTTCAAACCCAGATCCAGTGGCCAAAATTGAAGGACCACCATACTCCCTGGTCAGCGCATGCGTAGCAAGTCTAGAAAAGTCAAACAGGCTAGATGTAAATGGGCTTCAGAATTGCAACATACACCACAAAAATTGGCCCAACACCCCCCTTCAAGTTTACTTCTTTTCTTTTCTTTTTTATTTCTTTCATTTAATTATTTTTTATAATTATTATTTTCACTAACAAATTAATATTTATTTTCATAATAAAATTCAGAAAACATAAAAATATAATATTTTTATTTATTAAATTTAATTAGTTATTTATGTAAATAAATAAATAATTAATTAATTTAGTTTTAATTAGGTTAATTTTAACCTTTTTTTGCAATGATTTAAAATCAATGTAGAATTAGGGTTCTTGACAATATTAATTATCTTTATTTTTATTTTCTTAAAATATTCAAAAAAAACAAAATTTATTTCTTTTTTTTAATTAGTTAATTACTCTAGGTTTAATTTAATTAAATGCATGAAAATAACAAAAAAATCTTTTTCTTTCCTAAAAAGAGTCAAAACCCTAAAAACTCTCAGATTCAATTTTTCTCTTACGCGTATGATTACTTTTTGATTCATATTTTTTATCATATAATTGTATTTGCTCCGAGGATGTAATAGCTTTAGCTTAGGATTATTTTATCGCTTTTATTTAATTTCCCGCAATTTACTTTTCAAGGGTTTGTTTTTGGCGATGTAAATACCTGACGCCTTGTAATAGCTTAGTTTTCTTTTCCGCAACTATTAACTGTTAGATGTATGCTAACTAGGCTATGCATGACAAGATCTCTCTTAAATTAAAATCAATCGTAGCTCACCATAACATGTACAAAGATAACAAAACTGAAACCTGACACACTCGCACATGCCACTCTTAGGGTACGCCTCACTTGGTTGCCTCGACGTGGTCATTGAGTATAGGGTGTTTTAGAGGTCGCCCTCCTGTCTAAAGATCAAAGTTGCCTCGATAAAAAATGATCTAAGACATTAGGGTTACCGCTAAGGCGTCCTACCATTGCTTTAGTGACCACATGTCCCTAAAATCGAATTGACCCGAAAACTCCAACGACGATGCTACCTACTCCTCAATAGTGGGATAGTACTGTCTAAAGGACATTTACACAGCTTAATTTCTTTTGAGTAGGTAGAGGTTCTCAGGTACTTGCTCTTTCAAAACAAAAATACTTTTCGCACCTACACTTTTCTGACAAAAGTTTTCAAACAACACTTCATACACTCTTGAGGACAGATACAAGAGTTAAATCGAAGTTTTCAAACAAAATTTTTTGGCAAAACCCACAAACACATGAAAAGTAAAACATTTTTGAAAACATAGTGAGCGAGTACCTAAGAGCCCGTGGATAATCACGGATAGAAAGGGTGCTAACACCTTCCCTTTCTATAATCTACCTCCCGAACCCGAGAAACATCTCGAAAAGGAATTTTGCTGTGCTTTTGTCCTTTCCTTGATGGAGAAAATAAAAGACGGTGGCGACTCTTGCTTACCGCGACATTTTGCGAAACGCAAACGCGAACCAGCATTCCAAAACAGTCAGTTCTATTTCCACCGATCACACTAGTAATTAGGTTTTGTATGGAAAGACTAAAACCAATCAAATAGAAACCCCTAATCAAATACAAAATCAAGCATGAAAAACAATACATTTGCACACAAGCACCCCATAGGGTAAATCCATTTGGTTGCCTTTATAAAATGGCCATATTACGCATGTAAGGTATCTTATCAAAAACAAAACAAAATACAAGATCATAGTCCCTCGATGACGCTATCCATGTTGCCTTTCAAATGATCTTAGTCCCTAAAAGAGAATGCTAAGATACCTTGCAACATTGCTAATCATGGTTATACGATGACCCACGCCCGTCCCGTTTACATCCAAAGATAGGGTTACTTACGAATTCAATGGTAAGATAACAATGTCAAAGGAAAAGAAAATGAACAAGAAAGACTTTTGAGTAGGTAGAGTGCTCCTAATTACTTGCTCAACTTGAAAACATCCTTGCTGTTTTAAAAAACAAACACCTACACTTTCAAAACCTCTTACAAACCTGAAAACATTTTCAAAAGATCAAACATCTTTGTATACATTCTTACGAACGAGAATCATTACAAATATTTCCTAAACAATGGCCTCTTTACAAAATACTTTGAAAAAACCACACAAAGCATAATTTCAAACAAAAGCAAGTGATCTAGCAAGTAATTAAGAGTCCATGGAAAACCATGGATGAAAAGGGTACTAATATCTTCCCTTTTCATAATCTACCCCCTGAACTCAAGAAATAATCTCAAAGGTCTTTCCTGTGCTTTTTCACCTTTCCTTTTGGATAAAAGAAAAGTCGGTGGCGACTCTTGCTAACCGTAACATTTGCAATCAAATGCAAAACAACCAAGTCAGTTCTCCCACCGTATCACAGTGCTAATATCTTCATTTTTCATAATCTACCCCCCGAACTCAAGAAAACATCTCAAAGGTATTTCCTGTGCTTTTTCACCTTTCCTTTTGGATAAAAGAAAAGTCGGTGGAGACTCTTGCTAACCGTAACATTTGCGATAAAACACAAAACAACCAAGTCAGTTCTTCCACCGTATTACAGAACTGGTAACTCTGCTGGGGAATATTTTAAAAGTGGGGTTACCTTAGGGCTAGATCACATTTACTTGCTTTCTTTGTTTGACTTGTGTGCTTTACATTATGGTTATTTGTTTGGGTTTGAATCCTCTACTCGGATTTAGAATACCTTATAGGTAAATAGAAATACATTGTGGAAACTGTGCGGGGTACACCGACACGGTCTAAGCAATAGCTACATTAGTGTGACATATTTATGGGTACCGGTAACCCTTGAGTAGTCAAGGAGAATACGGGGTCGCTGAGTAATGTCATGAAGCACTAATGAACTTTTAGAACCTTTACTTGACCAACTTGACCTTTAGGACATAGTGGGATGACCGGCTTTGGTGCAGTCCGAAGTTGGTAGATACTCGATATTGCACTCATTGAGGTTTGGTTTTTTGGGATATTTCGGTCGCCATTAAAGAGGCTTGCGCTGAAACAATGCCCAAGGAAACAAACCAGTGATATTGAGCTCCTTTAGAACCCCGTTACTATTACTAGGACAGGTTTGAGCCAACTAAACTTTAAGAGGGTACTTACCTATGAGACTCCATGCAAGCCTAAACCTAAGGACTTATTTGTTTTGTTTGTATATGTTTACTTATACATAACATCATAAACATCATAACATCATACTCATACTCACTAACCATTTCAAGGATTTTTTGGATTTATCTTTGTTCTGTTTTGTAGGACATGGATTCTATTTGCAGGAAAACCATTCAAGTCAATCTCGTAAGGATCCCTCCCCAACTCAAAGGGTTAGCATCAAGGACTCCTGAAAATTCTCCATTTACCGAAAGACATGGTTTCCTATTAAACTTGGTTACCTCCAACGCTGATGAGGACATAATGAAGGTGCTCTTCCAATTCTTTGATCCTCTACACCATTGCTTTACATTTCCCGCTTATCAACTTGTGCCGACTTTGGAAGAATTCTCCCCTCTTAAGGATTCTCATTCTCAATCAACTACCTTTCAACGGTACGGAAAGAGATCCAAAGTCGGAAGAGATTACTCAAGCTCTACACTTGCAACCATCTGATATCACAACTAATTAGGAAACAAGGAGTGGTGTCAAAGGTTTCCTAGCAAAGTTCTTGTTTGAGAAAGCCTAAAACTGTTGGAACTCTTTGGATTTGCAAGCCTTTGTGGAAATTGTGGCTCTCCTTATCTATGGGATGTTTTTGTTTCCAAATCCTGACCAACTCATAGATGTGAACACCGTCAAAATCTTCATGTCTCGTAACCCGGTGCCTACTTTGCTAGGGGACATCCTACATTCCTTTCATACTCGCACTATGAGGGAAAGAGGTATGCTTATGTATTGTACTCCTCTCTTGGCAAGATGGTTTATTTTGCATCTTACCCAAACTGTATTGAAGAACGAGCAAGGTTCAAGGTGGTCACATAGGTTGATGACGCTCATACATTCAGATATCCGTTGGTGTTCCCGCTCTTTGGAGAATGTTACTATCATCGACCATTGTGGAGAATTCCCTAATGTCCCTTTTCTTGGCATTAGAGGAGGTATCACTTACAACCCCTGCTTAGCCCTACGACAGTTTGATTACGCCCGGAGGGATGGTCCCCATGAGATGCTTATCCAAGGATTGTTATTTGACTACGAGAATGACAATCAAGGTTACCGTCAGAGGTTTATTCGAGCATGGAGGATGGTGAACAAGGTGGATAGAAAGACACTAGGACACAAGAATTCCATTCCCCTTGAGCCTTAACTTAAATGGGTATGAGCTCGTGCTCAGAAACTTGTGATTCCTTATCCCTCCATCTTACCAGTCATCTTGGAGCATGTGGTCGAAGGAGATGTTCCCTACACTATCCTCCATCCCGACATGCCTACCTCTCTTGAAGACTTACAAAAGGTTTAGATCCAGCTGAAGGAAGAACGAGATACTTTCAAGGCTCAATTCTATGCTAGTGAAAAGAGGGTCTTGGAGCTTACGAAGTAGCTACAAGAAGAGCAAAGTGTGAACGCTTATCTTAGAAAGTTATTTTGTAAGCCCAAGAGGCATGATGTAATCTTTCTTGTTTTGTCTAATGAGGATTAGCTTTTGTTCATTCTTTTGTCTCTATAAATTTAAATTTCATTAATCCTTGAAATCATTTGCATATACATATTCCATGCATCATAACATGATAGGTTTTCGCATAACAGGTTTCCTTATCTTTCTGTTGTTTATTTCAGCAAGATGGATCTAGAGAAAACTGTGAAGGATCTCCAAACCCAGAATTCTCAGTTTCAGGAGAATCTACTAGCCCTAGCCAAGGGGCAGCAAGATACGATGGCTTTGCTGGCCGTTAAGGAGAAGCCAAAGAAGAAAGCTCTACTCAACATGGGTAGAAGGTTCAAGGAGACAGTCTGTTAAATCCCAGTAGGAGGAGATTCATCTAAGAGGATGAGAACCAAATTTGTGAGGTCAAGAGTACTCAGGCTGACTGTATCAATGATCAAGTATCCGATGATGATTATTTCAACGAGCAGTATCCACCTGCTGATATCAAATACAAGCAGTTAGAAGACAGATTGAAAGCTATTGAAATCCAAGTCGACCCCGGTTTAGATTTTGATGATTTAGGTTTGATCTCTGGGGTAGTCATTCCCCACAAATTCAAAATACCAATCTTTGCAAAGTACGATGGGGTTTCCTGTCCAAAACTCCATTTAAAATCTTATGTGCACAAGATACAGTCGCACACTGCTGATAAGAAGCTCTGGGTTCACTTTTCTAAGAGAGCTTGGCTGGAACGCAACTTGAATGGTTTTATTAGTTAAATGGTTCTCGTATCAATACTTTGGAGGATTTAGCTACTGCCTTCTGCTATCAGTATCAGTACAACACCGACTTGGTGCCAACAAGGGTTCAGTTGTAAGATATGACCATGGGAAAGAATGAAGGATTTAAGGAATGTGCACAAAAGTGGAGAGACCTTTCTAGTAGGGGCCAACCTCCCTTTACTGATAAGGAGCATATCGACATGTTCATGGGTACTTTATCTGGTCCATTCTTTAATCTGTTGGTGGGTTGTTTTTCTTCTGGTTTCACCGAATCGGCGAAAGAGTTGAAAGTGGCATCAAAAGTGGGAAGATCTCTGTGGCATCTACCTCCACTCCAAATCCTATCAAGAAACCTTTTGCTGCAAAGAAGGAAGTCAATGATGTGTACGGGGAAAGGGCCCATACCAAGAAGAATGATCATTCGTCTGTCAATGTTATCCGAATTTCCAATCCAACTCCTACTCCAAGACCATCTACAAATCATCAACATTTTGAAACTCCAAGAAGACAATTTATGAGGTTAGGCATGTCACTGTCTCAAGCCCTTCAACATTTTCTCAAGGCTAATTTAGTGACATTGCGCGATCCTCCCGCCAACCCTGACACCTCGTCACCAAAGTATAATCCGAACGCTAAATGTGCTTACCATTTAAGCAGCCCCGGGTACGAGACTGACCAGTGCTGAGCCTTGAAGAACAAAATCCAGGATTTGATTGATAATAAAGCTATTGAATTTGATCCTCCTCCAACGCTGAATGTAATCACTGCTCCAATGCTGAAGCATGACAAAGGTGTTAATGCTATTGAAGATACAATTTTTGTTGCCTCTATTGAAGAATTGACTACTCCGCTGAATATAATCAAAAACAATTTGTTAAAAGCCGGGATTTTCCATGGCTGCGTAAAGGACTATGTGTGTTGCACAAGACAACTCAATGGATGTGAAGGGCTGAAGAAAGGCATACAACGCCTGATGGATAGCCACGAAATTCTATTCGAGAAGACCCCACTTGCCAAAAGTTTGACTAACAAATGTGAAGATCTCTCCATTATTACCATCTCAAACAAGCCTTTTAGGATCACCTCCAAAGGTCCTATTAGGATTTCAAATGAACCCATTATTGCTCCCTTAATAATTACCAGTCCCAGACCGATTCCTTACTATTCAAATAAGGCAGTACCATGGAATTATGGTGCTGAGGTGTTCTATCATGGGATTAAATAAGACGCGTGGATCAAAGAAGAAAAAGATGACAATGTTGGTAACATAGCTGGTTCAAGCAAAGTAACCAGAACTGGGAGAATATTTTCACCCAACATCTCACCACCAGTGGTTACAAAGACGCCCATCCACATTACTGCTGCCAAGCCAAGTACTGATACAAGAGGGAAGGAGAAGGTTGTTGAGCCTGATGTAATTGAAGTACCCTCCAAGGACGTAGCTGATGAAGAACCCTCCGCTCGCGATATGGACGAGATTTTGAAGATCATAAAAAGAAGCGACTTCAAGATTGTAGAACAGTTGGGCAAACCCCTTCTAAGATTTCATTGTTGTCATTTTCTCTTTGCTCTGATGCCCATGCTCGAACATTAATCAAGTTCCTGAAAAAGGCTCATGTCCCCCACGAGACAACAACAGACCAATTTGAGAATTACGTGGCTAGCCTGACAGCTGATAATGGCTTGGGATTTTCAGATGCTGACCTAACACCTCTCGGGAAGAATCACAATATAGCTTTACATGTTTCTATCGAGTGCAAAGGGACTACCTTAGCACATGTGCTATTCGATACATGTTCTTCTCTAAATGTATTACCAAAGGGGTGTTAGACCATCTAGATTATGAAGGTTTAGTCTTAAAGCCAAGTGATATCATTGTAAGGGCATTTGACGGATCAAATAGGACTGTTCATGGGGAGGTAGATCTTCCAATCAAAGTGGGCTCCCAAATCTTCAACTTCACCTTCTATATTATGGATATTCGTCCTGCCTATTCTTGTCAGTTAGGTCGCCCATGGATCCATAAAGCTGGGGTAGTAACCTCAACCCTCCACCAGAAACTCAAATATTCAATCAAGGGCAGAATAGTCACTGTCTGTGGAGAAGAAGAGTTTATGGTAAGCCACCTTAACTGTTTCAAGTACGTAGAGATGGATGGAGAATTCATTGATACCCCGTGTCAAGCCTTTGAGGTTGTACCACCGATGATTGCTACTACCAAATGTTCTTCTGATGAGTCTAAAGCTGTTAAGGCCACGCCAAAGATGGTTTCGGTCAAAGACGCCCGTGTAGCAATTGAAGAAGGAAACTGTGATACTTGGGGGTAACTCCTCGATATCCCATTTAAATCGGACAAGTTTGGTTTGGGCTTCATCGTCAAAGCTCAGAAGGAAGTGAGGCGTGCTCGTGCTTGAAAGCCACCTCTCCGCATTGGAAGCCATGAAGTCAACACCGTGGGTGATTCTGAAGAAGGAGTTGCATATGAAGAGTGGGTGTATCCAACTACAACGAAGCTGAAGAATTGGCATACAAAGGACTTTTTGCCCATCTCCTTCATTGAGGAGTAATCTACTTGTTATTGCTTTTCTTTTTAATTCAAGGACATGTTGTCTGTAATATTTTAACAATGACTTTTCAACCATTTGCCTGGCCCGGGGCACTTTGGTCCATTTGTCAAGGGTTTTATTTATGTTCATCTAATCATATGATCATTCAGTACATTGGACTCTTGTGCATTCAAATATTTGTGTTCATTGTCTTTCCTTTCTTGCAAATACATTTTTCAAAAAAAATAGCCATGTATCTTACATGCACACACACACACTCTTGCAGGTCCATATCCACTCCGGATCCTATTGCCAATGACTATACTATTGTCGACTATGACTTTGAATATCCTATCAACCAAGCAGAAGACAAAGACGGGGAAGATTATGACATACTGAGAGAGCTAGCCAGACTTCAATTACAAGAGGAAAAAGCTATTCAACCGAACAAAGAGTCAGTTGAAGTTATCAACCTGGGTACTGAGTCAGATAAGAAGAAAATTAGGATCGGCGCTAATTTGGAAAGCAGTATCAAGAGTAGATTGGTTCAGATGTTGCATGATTATGTGGAAGTATTTGCTTTGTCTTATGAAGATATGCCTGGGTTGGATACCGACATCGTAGTTCATCGTCTGCCGATAAGAGAGAATTGCCCTTCTGTTAAACAAAAGGTTTATCGCATGAGGCCTGATATGTCTGAAAAGATCAAAGCTGAAGTGATGAAACAATTTGATGCAGGGTTCCTAGTTGTGACATCCTATCCTCAATGGGTTGCCAATGTGGTACAGGTGCCGAAAAAGGACGGAAAAGTTTGCATGTGCGTAGAATATAGGGATCTGATTAGGGCAAGCCCCAAGGATAACTTCCCTCTACCACACATTGACGTCTTAGTTGATAATACTGCTCAGCATAAAGTCTTCTCTTTCATGGATGGCTTCTCAGGCTATAATCAAATAAGGATGGCTCCCGAAGACATGGAGAAGACTACTTTCGTTATGCAATGGGGCACCTTTTGCTACAAGGTCATGCCGTTCGGATTAAAGAATGCAGGGACAACATATCAAAGGGCTATGGTGGCTTTATTTCACGACATGATTCATCATGAGATAGAGGTATATGTGGATGATATGATTTCCATATCACAAACCGAAGAATAACATCTCGATCATCTGTACAAATTATTCGAGAGGCTGAAGAAGTACAAGTTGAGGTTAAACCCTAACAAGTGCACGTTTGGAGTATGATCTGGAAAGCTTCTAGGTTTTATTGTCAGCCATAAAGGCATTGAAGTTGATCCTGCTAAGGTAAAGGCCATCCAAGAAATGCCAATCCCTCATTCTGAAAAAAGAAGTCAGAGGATTCCTGGTTCGTCTCAATTACATTGCTCACTTCATATCACACTTGACTGCTACTAGTGAGCCAATCTTCAAACTCTTGAAGAAAGATCAGATAGTCAGATGGAATGATGAGTGCGAGATTGTCTTTGACAAAATCAAAGAATACCTACAAGAACCTCTTATTCTCATGCCTCCAGTTGAAGGAAGACCCTTGATCATGTACTTGACAGTATTAGGGAACTCTATGGGGTGTGTTTTGGGCCAACATGAGGAGTCTGGTCGAAAAGAGCATGATATTTATTACCTCAGGAAAAAGTTTACCGACTGTGAAACCAAATATTCACTGCTCGAGAAAACTTGTTGCACTCTGGCATGGGCTGCTCGCCGACTAAGACAGTATATGTTGACTCATACCACTCTGTTGATTTCTAAGATGGACCCAATCAAGTACATCTTCGAGAAACCTGCCCTTTCCGGACGGATAGCCAGATGGCAAATGATCTTGACTTAGTACGACATTCAATACACGACTTAAAAGGCCATCAAAGGAAGTGTACTAGCAGATCATTTGACCCTTCAAGCTGTGGATGTTTATCAGTCAATGAACTTCAACTTCCCTGATGAGAACATCATGCTGGTAACCGACTGTGCGAAACCTGGACCGTATGACGGACCTAAACAAGGATCCCGATGGACTATGGTCTTCGATGGGGCTTCCAATGCCTTAGTATGATCGGTGGATCTGGAACTGACTGTTTAACGCTGGTTCGCGAAATGTCGCGGTAAGCAAGAGTCGCCATCGTCTTTTATTTTCTCCAACATGGACAGGACAAAAGCACAGCAAAATTCCTTATGAGATAGTTTCTCGGTTCGGGAGGTAGATTTATAGAAAGGGAAGGTGTTAGCACCCTTTCTATCCATGGTTATCCATGGGCTCTTAGATACTTGATCATTTGTGTTTTCAAAAGTGTTTGCTTTTCAAAGTGTGAGTGGGTTTGAAAAAGTTTCGTTTTAAAGATTTCAGATCGACTCTTGTATCAGTCCTCAAGAGTGTTTGAGAAATTGTTTTGAAAGCTTTTTGAAAGTGTCGGTGTGAAAAGAGTTTTGATTTGTTTTTTAGAGCAAGTATCTATGAGTCATCCACCTACCCTAAGGAATTAGGCTGTGTAAATGTCCTTAAGGTAGTGCCATCCCACCATTGAGAGGTAGGTAGCACCACCGTTGGAGGTGTTCGGGTCAATTCGAGTTTAGGGACAGTGTGGTCACCAGAGCAACAGTAAGACACCTTAGAAGCTACCCCTATGCCATAGATCATGCACATAAGGACTTACTAAAACGTCCTATACTCGACGACCACGTTTCGAGGGCAAGGCAACAGTGAGGCGTACCCTAAGAGTGGTGTGTGAATTTGTGTGTTATTTTCATGTTAATATTTGTCTTTGATCATGCATTTGGTGAGCTACGCATTGTTTTTAATTTAGGCCATTCATTCTTTCATGCAATTATAATTAAAAAGTGCGGAAATTAAAGTGCGGAAAGTAAAATCCTACGCTATTACAAGGCGCGGGTCTATACATCGCCAAATTAACAAAGACCCGTTTTTTAATAAAAATGCGGAAAGTAAATAAATTTCCTAATTACTATTACAAGGCTTGAACAGTTACATAATATTCACAATGAAATAAAATAAATGCGCGAAAGAATAGAACGTGCGAGGGCGTTGGACCCTTTGAAGAAATTAAATGAAATTAAAAGTTAATTAATTATTTAATAAAAAAAGAAATATTTTTTTTATGTTTTTTGGTATTTAGTGAGAATAGAGAAAATTAATTAAAAATTAGAAGTTAAGTGAAGCCCTAGTTCTAAGTTGTTTTTAATTATTTATGAAAAATATTCAAGTTTAACCTAATTTACACTAATTAATTAATTAATTCCATGAGTATTTACAAAATAAATTAGTAATTAATAATAATGATAATAAGAAAAAATTATTTATTAAAAAAAAGATAAAAATGCTAAAAAACCTAATTTCTACATATTTTAGTTATTAAGAAAAACATTAAAATTTGAAACCTAAATTAATCTAAATTAATTATTAAAGTTTATTTACAAAATAAATAATGAATTAGATATTAATTAAACATATTTTTGATTTTGATTTTTTATGGTTTTATTATAAAAATTATTTTTGTGAATTAAATAGAACAAAAACAATTAAAATAAAAAGAAGAAAAGAAAAGGAAATTAGAAAATATGATGCAAACCATGGGGGTGTCTGGCCCCTTTGGAGGTGTATTGGAAGCAGTTTGGCCCGACAGATTCCAAGCCCTTTTGACTTTCCAGGATCACATGCTTGTGGTTGACTGAACGTGTATGGTAGTCTCCACATTTTGGCCATTAGATTGAAGCTCATGGACACTTGGCAGGCACCAACATATGCGCATATGGTGGACCACTGGGGAGAAATTGCATCTGAACACTTTACAACAAAAATTATTGAGAATATGGGGGACCTGGGAATCGAACCCAGGTCCCAATGCCTGTAGAACAGCACACCAACCAACTGAGCCATTTAGTCTCTTTGTCAATTAAATGGAGCATTAATAACATATATGAAAAAACAATATTACGCTGAACCAAAACAAAAACGCGCTAACATTCAAACTGTCCAATCACGTTCAACCACCTCAGCGTCTTCTTCCTTTTGTCCTTGTAATATAATTAAATAGCGGGGGTTTTAAACCCCCACTAACTGCAATTCAGAAAAAATAGCGATTAGCATATGGTTTATCATAAATTGAGCGCGAGGTGTGGATTAGTCTCGTTTGGAGGTCACGATTTCGATGGTACCAGTTTAAAGGGCTAATTTTTCCATATTAAGGAACCCCTAATTCAAAGCTCCTGAAACCCTAAAATGCATTAATGGTGGATCACGATACAGGCATTGTTAGTTCAATCAAAGGGCACCATTAGCTTCAGCACATTCATATTAGTATAAATCAATAGTTAAAAATCACGAATGATGAATGGAAACTGAAACACGATTATGGAAAATTTCAAGAAAAGTAAGACTTTGTTCTACCAACTCTTGAGGTCTGAAGATTAGCTCTTGATTGTAACACGTTCCTGGATGTCTTGGCAAGGTTTTGGAACACTTTTCAAGCCTTGAATTGTACTCTAGGTATGAAAACAGTTTCAAGGTTTTTAGGCCAAAATTGCAAGTTTGTTATTGGTTTTCTGCGCAGCCTCTTTGTCTATTAGCATTAGGTTTAGTCTTGCATATGTAGGTGGATAGAATTAGGTTAAAAAACCAGCCCAAAATCCATTGATTTAATGTTTTGAATATTTGATTTTCCATATCCTTTTTTCAATCTTTTCTATGCCAATCATTGCCAATCATGTAGAATCTTTCCTTTTTGAATGATGCACGAAATATTTGGTTCATAATGGAAGAATTTGCTGCACAAAAAGATTTAAAAAACCTTGTTTAGTATTTTTCTCATAATTAAATTTAATTAAATGAATTAATAAGATTAAAAATTCAATTAATTAATTAAAAATAAGAAAATAATTCCCTTTTAGCTTAATGGGTCGTGCATAGCCTTTGGGTAATGATTCATGGAATAAATTGAGGCCCATTAGCAATTTTGAAGCCTTTTGTGCAAAGTTGACTTTTCAAAATTCCCAAAAATTTCCCAACTTCCACAAGGCATATCTTGCTCAATTTTTAAGCTTTGATCATGTTCTTGGACATTTTGGAAAGGTATTGAAGTCCTCTAACCAATGTCTTTTTTCCCATGTCATTTTGATTTACCAATCTCAAGTTATGGTCTTTGACTTGAAGTGCCTTTTTGTTGACTTTTGAAAATGACCTATAATGTTGAGATTGATAAATTTTTGTGAGAGCATTTCTTGGACTTGAAGTGTGAAGATGAGTTGTAGGAAATGTCATTCTCTTCAAAATGAGATTTGGATGGAATTTTTCTGATAAACCATGAAGAAGTTATGCCCTGGTCAATTTGCAGTTGACTTTTTCAGCTGTCCTAAAATAGAAACTTTTGCATCTTGAGACTTTTTGAGCCATGCTTTGAGAATCATGATCAAGAATTGATCAAATGATGTTTGTGGCTTCAAAATAAGATGTTGACCAAAAATTTTGACTTTTGACTGTCAAATGACCATTTTGCCCCTACAGTTGACTGTGAAGCATTTAGGGTTTTTGACTGTGCAATCTGGTGCTGTGAGTCCTGAAACTTGGCATGTGGATGCTTGACAATGTTTATAGGCATGTAGGACTTGATTGGACCCTTGAAAATTTCAAATTCTTTGCCAGAACCAAAACCCTAATTTTGACTGTGTTAGGAGGCAATTGGACTGTGCAACCCTTGAGAGATTTTGAACCTTGATCTTGGCAAATCTTGAAGAATATGGGAGGGCAAATTTTGGGGTACAACAGTTGCCCCTGTTCAATCTTCTTAGACCTGAGGATGTAGATTGGTTGGCGTGCCTTTCGTAATCCGAGGGTAGAAGATGATTGAACACTAGAGTGCCCAGAAATTTGCACTCACATAGTAGAGTGTCAGCATCATGATGCAGGGAATGGGCTTATAGATGCCATTTGGAGACTGATGGATAGGTGGATGGGCTTATAGATGCCATCTGGGTGTTGATCGCGTAAGAGTTTCCTTAGCGAGAACTTGCGTACCTGAAAAAGAAAGATAATTACCTGGCCTGTTACAGGAGTTGATCTTTAAACTCTTTATGTAGATGTGCCCTGGCTAGTTACAGGAATCGAATCTTTAAACTCTTCATATGTGTCCTGGCGAGATACAGGAATCGAGTCCGGAGAATATAGTCATCAACAGATACACCCTGGCAAGATACAGGAATCGGATCTTCGAACTCTTCAGACGTGCCCTGGAAAGATACAGGAATCGAGTCTGGTAATGTTGGTCATCAACAGATACACCCTGGCGAGATACAGGAATCGGATCTTCGAACCCTTCAGACGTGCCCTGGCGAGATACAGGAATCGAGTCTGGTAATGTTGGTCGTCAACAGATACACCCTGGCGAGATACATGAATCAGATCTTCGAACCCTTCAGACGTGCCCTAGCGAGATACAGGAATCGAGTCTGGTAATGTTGGTCGTCAACAGATACACCCTGGCGAGATACAGGAATCAGATCTTCGAACCCTTCAGGCGTGCCCTGGCGAGATACAGGAATTGAGTCTGGTATTGTTGGTCGTCAACAGATACACCCTGGCGAGATACAGGAATCGGATCTTTGAACCCTTCAGACGTGCCCTGGCGAGATACAGGAATCGAGTCTGGTAATGTTGGTCGTCAACAGATACACCCTGGCGAGATACAGGAATCGGATCTTCGAACCCTTCAGACGTGCCCTGGCGAGATACAGGAATCGAGTCTGGAATTAGTCGTCAACAGATACACCCTGGCGAGATACATGAATCGGATCTGGAATCACGACTATTGCTAGCAATTATCTTTGTATTAACTTTTGTCCTGAAAAGACAAAACGTTAGTTGTGCGTAATGTCATGATGTATGACATGCGAGATGTTCTCAGAATGAATGAGATTGTATGTTCATGATGCGTATATGCATGTATCATAATGTATGACAATGTGATGTTTATGAATGTATTTTCGTCTAGGAAAATAAATCCTTGACGAATGCCGGGAGCTGAATCCTGAGCTGATGTTGAAGAGAGTTCTTCGTTTTCGCTGGGGATGGTAGTTGCAAGAATACCGGTAGCAGAAGATGACTCCGTTGGGGAATAAACTTGGCGAATAGAATACTCTGCGGGGAATGCTCTGTGGGGAAAGAGAGGTACTTCGCTGAGGTTGATGATAACTCCACTGGGGATACCATTGATATGTTATGATGGAAGTTTTGATGAGCTCTGCTGGGGATAGGAAGACTTCGCCGAGGACGATCTTTCCCTGGATGTTGGCTGAGGATAAACCAGTTATATCCTGGTGGGGAGATAACCTTTGGATAAAAAACCGGGAGACGCGTTCGTGCTCCGCGGGGGATAAGCTTCCAGAATCTGCTGGGGATAAGCTTCCTGCTGGGGAGATTGATTCCACTTTCCTGGGGAAATCTTCAGACTGGACTCTCCTGGGGAAATTTTTTCAGATTGCACTAGGGAATGGCTCCACTGAATGTCTGGTATACCGCCGGGGAACAATCTTAGATCAAGACTGCCGGGGATGCTTGTTAAGAATGTTCGTATATTGCGCTGGGGAATGTTGAGATCTGCTGGAGGATACCCAACTTCCTTAAGGCTGACAGGATAACTCTGCTTGGGGAGAGTGTATTGACTTGCTGGCTCACTCTCTGGGGATTTAAAATATCTTGGTTACGTTCTTCAGCTGAACTTCCCTTGGTACCTTGGTGGACAGAGCAATTAGATCGCTTAGACGACTCATTATTGCCCCTGTTTCTAATGTTACCTGTAATTAATCCTTTGCTTCGTATGCAAATATTTATGAGTTAGCAATTAGTGTCAAATGCATATATCACAAATTGAACCTTGGACATTCTTCGCAAAACAAAACAGAAAAAGGAAAAACAATTGGCAGTTGGTCTGAAAAGTGAATTTGTATTGATTTTTGAATTTGCCTGTAAATAGGCATTTTATGTACAAGAGGTTGACGTCCTAGTAAGAGAACGCCGCCGAACAAAAGAATTTATACAATTTATGAAAATGGAAAACAAAACAGCTATGTGAAAAGAATAATCCCACTGGGTTCCGACTCTGCTATCGCCTTTATATCTTCGAGCGTCTCATCACTTTGTGCTCAGTTGACGATGAAGCTGATTGATCGATGATGTTTGAACGTGATAGTTGATACCGGATTCTGGATGCAAGGTGACCCAATGAGACATAGTATTACGCTTTAATCCCTAACTTTTGCCTGGACCGCCCTTTCGGGTTTTCAGTCCACCGGGATACCCATTTTTGCCCAAGCCGCCTTTTCAGGTTTTCGACTTGCCGGGTGTACAGATTTTTTCATTTCATCCCTCATTTTTCCCGAACCCTTTTGGTTCGCCGGGAAGCCCTAATTTTTGCCTAGGTATGTCAACCTAGCGGGTCTTTTATCATGCGTAGTATCTTTTTACTATGTCTGCATTGGCGGGGTGAGGAAGGTCGTCACCATCCATGGTGGTCAGAATCATGGCTCCTCCTGAGAACACATGTTTAACCAGAAATGGCCCTTCGTACGTAGGGGTTCATTTGCCCCTGGGATCACTCTGAGGAAGGATGATGCGTTTGATTACCAGATCCCCAACTTGATACTCTTGTGGTCTGACTTTCTTGTTAAATGCCCTAATCATCCGTTTTTGGTACGTTTGACCATGGCAAATAGCAGTGAGTCTCTTTTCGTCAATTAGATTTAGCTGATCAAGTCGGGTCTGGATCCAGTCATCTTCATTCAGATCTACATCCTTCATTATCCGGAGAGAAGGTATCTGAACTTCAATCGGCAAGACTGCCTCCATGCCGTAGACCAAGGAGAAGGGTGTTTCCCCGGTTGAAGTCCTCGCTGAGGTGCGGTACCCATGGAGAGCAAACGGTAACATCTCGTGCCAATCTTTGTAAGTCACTGTCATCTTCTGCACAATCTTCTTGATATTCTTATTCGCTGCTTCTACAGCCCCATTCATCTTCGGTCGGTAAGGAGAAGAGTTGTGGTGATGTATCTTGAATTGCTCGCAGAGCTCAATGATCATCTTGTTATTAAGATTGGTACCGTTGTCCGTAATGATCCTTTCTGGGACGCCGTATCGACATATCAAGTTATGCCGAATGAATCGTGCCATAACATTCTTGGTTACTGTAGCGTAGGAAGCTGCTTCAACCCACTTTGTAAAGTAATCGATTGCTACAAGGATGAAGCGATGCCCATTGGATGCCGTAGGTTTAATCTCGTCGATCATATCAATGCCCCACATTGCAAAAGGCCAAGGTGCAGTCAAGACATTCAGAGGTACTGGAGGGACGTGCACCTTATCAGCATAGATTTGGCATTTATGACATGTCCGAGAATGTTGGTAACAGTCGGCTTCCATTGTGGACCAGAAATATCCCGCCCGAAGGATTTTCTTTGTCATGGTATGTCCACTGGAATGCGTTCCGAAGGTACCTTCATGCAGTTCTGCCATGATTCTTTCTGCTTCAGCTTTATCCACACAACGCAGTAAGGTCGAATCATGGTTTCGCTTGTACAGGATGCCGTTGCTGAGGAAGAACTTTGCTGCGAACCTTCTCAGAAACTTTTTATCGTTGACAGATGCACCTTCAGGGTATTCCTGAGCTCCCAAGTATCTCTTCACCTCATGGTACCAGGGTTTTTCAGTTACTACCTCAGCCTCAAGGTCACAACAGTATGCAGGTTTGTCCAGTTTCCAGATGATGATCCGGGGAGCCTCATTGTCCCACTTGACTTTGAACATGGAAGACATCGTATCTAACGCGTCCGCCAACTGATTCTCCTCTCTTGGGAAATGTTCAACAGTTATCTCTGTGAAATGGGGGATCAATGTCAACACACATTCTCTGTAAGGAATAAGGTTTGGGTGTTTCGTATCCCACTCGCCTTTGATCTGATTGATCACGAGAGCGGAATCTCCGAAGACACTCAGAAACTTGATCCTTAAGTCGATCGCAGCTTGAAGACCCATGATGCTTGCCTCATACTCCGTCATGTTATTGGTGCAGTTGAAACATAGCCGGGCAGTAAGTGGAGTATGAGTGCCCTTAGGGGATATGATCACAGCGCCGATACCGTTACCCAAAGCGTTGGAGGCTCCGTCAAAGTGCATAGACCATCGGGATCCTTCCTCAGGCCCTTCATCCGGTCTAGGTACTTCACAGTCAGTCACAATCATGATGCTCTCGTCTGGAAACTCGAAGTTCATTGATTGGTAGTCGTCTACTGCCTGATGTGCCAAGTGGTTTGCCAATACACTTCCCTTGATAGCTTTCTGAGTCGTATACTGGATGTCATATTCTGTCAAGATCATTTTCCATCTTGCTATTCTCCCAGACAGAGCAGGCTTTTCGAATATGTACTTTATTGGATCCATCTTTGAGATCAACAAGGTAGTGTGAGTCAGCATATACTGTCTCAGCCGGCGAGCAGCCCATACCAAAGCGCAGCAAGTTTTCTCGAGCAGTGAGTATCGGGTCTCACAGTCGGTAAACTTTTTGCTAAGGTAATAAATGGCGTGCTCTTTTCGGCCAGACTCGTCATGCTTCCCTAGCACACACCCCATTGAGTTGTTAAGTACTGTCAGGTATAGTATCAGAGGTCTCCCTTCAACCGGTGGCATAAGAATGGGTGGTTCTTGGAGATACTCTTTGATTCTGTCAAAAGCGGCTTGACATTCATCATTCCAACGTACTACCTGATCTTTCTTCAGCAGCTTGAAGATTGGCTCACAGGTAGCGGTTAGGTGCGAGATGAATCGAGCGATGTAATTCAGACGTCCTAGAAAGCCTCTGACCTCTTTCTCTGTCTTGGGAACGGGCATCTCTTGAATGGCTTTAACCTTGGCAGGGTCCACTTGAATACCCTTGTCGCTCACGACGAAGCCTAGCAACTTTCCAGATCTTACCCCAAATGTGCACTTATTAGGGTTCAACCTCAGCTTGTATAACTTCAAACGGTCAAACAGCTTCTGCAAATGGTCAAGGTGTTCCTCCTCAGTTTGGGACCTTGCAATCATATCGTCAACATACACTTCAATCTCATGATGGATCATGTCATGAAATAGAGCAACCATGGCATGTTGGTAGGTTGCCCCAGCATTTTTCAACCCGAATGGCATGACCTTGTAGCAGAAGGTGCCCCACTGAGTAACAAAGGTAGTCTTCTCCATGTCTTCAGGAGCCATCTTGATCTGATTATAACCTGAAAAACCATCCATGAAAGAGAACACTTTGTGTTGAGCAGTATTGTCAACCAGAACATCAATGTGGGGCAGAGGGAAATCATCCTTGGGGCTGGCCCTGTTCAGATCCCTGTAGTCAACACACATTCTGACCTTACCGTCTTTCTTCAGCACCGGCACCACGTTGGCAACCCACTGAGGGTAAGAAGTCACTGCAAGAAACCCGACATCGAATTGCTTCATAACCTCAGCTTTGATCTTCTCAGACATCTCTGGACGCATACGGCGGACCTTTTGCTTAACCGGAGGGCAGTCTTCCTTGGTAGGCAAATGATGGACCACAATGTCAGTATCCAACCCAGGAATGTCTTCGTAGGACCAGGAAAAGATCTCCACATAATCATGCAACATCTGAATCAACCGTTGTTTTACGCTGAGCTCCAGATTAGCACCAATCTTGACTTCCTTTCTATCTGTCTCAGTACCCAGATTTATCGTTTCCACTGGCTCTTCATGTGGTTGAATTTCCCTTTCTTCCTGGAGTAACAGTCTTGCAAGCTCACCAGGCACTTCACAATCATCTTCACCTTCGTCTTCGGCTAAGTTGATCGGATTTTCGAAGTCATAACTGGCAGTAGCAGAGTCGTTACCAGTGAGATCCAGAGTGGATTGAAACCTGTATAGGTGAGTGTGTGTAAATATAGTTGTTTTGCAATATATAAAGAAAGAAAGAAGGAAAGGGAGCACAAGATTTGAAATGCGAAAAAACGTCCAAGGTCTTTATTCATGATATATGGAGATGACAAGTAATAAGCCCTCACAAATGAAGCCACAATGCCCCGGGTAAGACACCGGGCCATAAAGTTTCAATTCATTGTTTATTACAAATAACAAAAACAAAGGAATTCATTACTGCGTAACAAAAGTAACAGGTATATGATCTTTTGCGGTCCAATTGGTCAATCCACCGTCAGTCGTCGGGTAGATCCAGCTATCGAACTCTGATTCTTCCACTTTGTCTTCATCCCCAATAGCATTCACTCCTGGGTTGGTGATGAGCACAAGAGGTCTTTCAATCCTAGCTTTGCACACAGCCCTCTGAGCCTCTGCAGTAAAACCCAGCCCAAACTTGTCAGTTTTAGGAGTAAAATCAGGGAGCCTGCCCCAGTTAGCACATTCACCTTTCTCAATCACAGCCCAGGCGTCCTTTAAGGAGGCCATCTTCAAAGGAGAACCCTCTTCAATTACTGCTTCTGCTGCTGCCAATGTTGGAGGTACCTCTTCAAAATGTTGAAAGGGGGTTTCAATAAACTCCCCGTCCATCTCAATATACCGGAAGGAATTCAGATGACTAACCATGTATTCTTCCTCCCCCTGCACAGTAACAATCTTCCCTCTGATAGGGTACTTGAGCTTCTGGTGTAGAGTGGAAGTCACTGCCCCAGCTTTGTGAATCCAAGGTCGACCCAGTAAACAGGAATAAGATGGACGAATATCCATCACATAGAAAGTTGAGTCGAATACTTGAGAACCCACACGAATAGGAATGTCTACCTCACCATGAACCATCCTCTTCGACCCGTCAAAGGCTCGGACAATGATGTTGCTAGGTTTCAACTCCAGGCCCTCACAATCCAACCTGTCTAAGGCCTTCTTGGGCAACACATTCAGGGAAGAACTGGTGTCCACCAACACGTGAGCAAGAGTAGTGCCCCTGCATTCTATAGAGACATGCAGGGCATCATTGTGGTTCTTTCCCTTAGCGGTAAGATCAGCATCCGAGAAACCCAAGCCATTGTCAGCTGTCAAATTGGCTACACAGTCAGTGAGTTGATCCACAGATGTCTCCTGTGGCACATGGGCCGTCTTCAGAAATGAAATCAGGTCCTCTGAGCATAGCAGTAATGATAGCATGGAGATCTTGGAGGGGGTATGCCCCAGCTGTTCAACGACATTGAAGTCGCTCTTCTTGATTATCTTAAGAATTTCCTCCATCTCTTGCTGGGAGGCTTCAACATTCAGTCTTCGGTGCCTCCATTCGGGCAGGCTCATCATCAATCCCTTTGCCCCGAGTATTAGATGACTCGGCAGCAGGGGAAGCAACTTGATCAGAAGTGGAAACAGGCGCACTTGTAAGCGTTATTATAAGAGGTCTTCGGATAACTGGTGGCGCAATGTCAGGCGAGAAGAGCCTGTCACTGCGAGTAACTTTAGCTGGACCAGTGATGTTACTGATTCTTGTACCGGTGTTGAACTCCTGCTTCACTCCAAGTACATACACATCTGCCCCATAATGCCATGGGACAGCCTTGTCAGATTCATAGGGAAGGGGCCCCGGAACAGTAATGATAATGGGTGCAACAGACATGATCTTGACTGGCTTCCTCGGGGGAGCCTTGGTTGGATTGTTGAAAATTGTAACGACAGATACTTCTTCAGAGGGAACAAAAGGAACAGCGGTCTTCTTGAACAAAATCTCCTTGCTATCCATTAGGCTTTGGATACCTGATTTCAGCAGCGGACAACCAGTAGGGGAAACAGCACACAAAAGGCAACCCTTGCCACAACCCGGAAATAAACCGGCCAGCAGTAGGTTCCTCTTAACAGTCAATAGAGGGGTAGCAACATCATTCACAGAAACGGCATACAAGTCTTCATCAATGGCATTTACTCCATGCTGGGGCATAGGAGCAGTCACAATGTTGGGCCTTTCAAGCGCCTCAAATTGTATTTCCTTCGCATCAATAAGGTCTTGAACCTTATTTCTCAGGGCCCAACAATCATCAGTGGAATGCCCTGGGCTATCGGAGTGATAAGCACATCGGGCATTTGGATTATACTTAGGAGATGCAGTATTCACAACCTTTGGAGCCTCTCTGACGGTCACCAAGTTGGTCGATAGCAATTACGACAAGATTTGTGACAAGGTCATACTCAGCCGAGTGAATTCTCTTCTGGGTCTCTCACCCCTTGGTTGGTTAGGTTGCCGAGGAGCGGCAGCAGGCTTAGCAATTACCACCGCGTTGACAGCTTGGCAGCGCTCTGGTTTATCCTACCTCCTAGGCCCATACACAGCACTGGCCTCCTTCTTAAAAGGTTTCTTCTCAGCACTTGAGGACGCCCCTTTCTGAATCTTACCTGATTTCATACCAGCCTCTATCCTTTCCCCAGTCAGAATGAGGTCTGTGAACCCTGCAGATGAATTGCCAATAAGATGATTGAAAAACGGCCCAGATAGGGTCCCCAAAAACATATCTACCAATTCACGGTCGGTTAATGGTGGCTGCACCCTGCCAGCCAGGTCCCTCCACTTATGCGCATACTCTTTAAAACCTTCTCCCGATCCTAGCAACATACCCTGGAGTTGGGTACGTGTAGGAGCGAGGTCGGCATTATATTGATACTGCTTGTAAAAAGAAGTAGCCAACTCCTCCCAGTTACGAACCTTGGCTCCATCCAGCTGATAGAACCATTCGAGATGAGTCCCTGAAAGACTCTCCTGGAAGAAGTGGATCCACAAGTTCTTGTCCACGGTATATGGCTGAATCTTCCGCACATAAGATCTGAGATGTAGCTTAGGGCAGGACGCCCCGTCATACTTTGCGAAAGATGGTGCTTTGAACTTGTGTGGGATGACCACACCAGAAGATAGATCCAAGTCTCCGAAATCCAACCCAGGCACTTGTTGAATTTCCATGGCATTCAGACGGTCTTCCAACTGCTTGTATCTGTCTTCAGCTGGAGGATACTGTTCCTCATTAAAATCAGTCTCATTGTCAGAGACCACCGGACTAGGAGCCCTTCCCCCCTGGGGACTGCCTTTGCCTACAGAAGAACCAGCTTGATCAACCTCATTCTGCAGTGTGTTACCAAACCTCCGGCCCGTGTTGAATAGAACAGTTCTCTTCTTCTTCTTCTTGACCAGCAGAGCCTTCAGTTCCTCCTGACCTTGGGCCAAACTCATAATCAGCTCTTGGAATTGGGCGTTCTGAGCCTGAAGGGCCTTGATGGACTGCTCGATAGATGATTCAGGGTTCATGATGCTGAAATAAACAGCGAAGAACATTAAGCAACCTGAAAAGAAAAGTTCTTGTGATGCATATGATGAATGGAATGCGTATGATTTATGTTTTCAAAGACAATCGGGAATCAACTTTGTAAACAAAAAGGAACACACTTCATTAGATTCAACTTTGAAATTTAAATTGTTCAACAGGTTTCCCTTAGGCGTTACATAAAATGGAAATACTGAAAAGGGAAAGAAAAGCTATAAAAGAAAATTCAAAGCTCGTCAGTGATCCCATGGTCTCCTCTTCTCAGTACGGATGTAGTCATTCAGAGCTCGCTCACTCTCCAATTTCTTTGTCAGCTTCTGGATCTTCAATTCCTGCTCGTTGAACTTTTCCCGATAAGAATCTCGTTCTTCTCGCAGTTGCACCTAAGACCTCTTTAGTGTCTCAACATCAGTAGGTATCTGCGGAGGGAGAACAGTTGGAGGAGCCCCATCTTTATCAGGATACTCAAGAATGATGGGTCTGACAGCTTCGTATGGCATACCTAACTTCTGAGCACGGATGCGGACCCATTTGTAGTAGGCTTCCATAGGTAGAGAAGTCTTTGGTCCCAACTCTTGTGGGTCAGCTTTGTGAATTCTGTCCCAAGCCTTGATGAACCTACGTCGCAGCTCGTCACTATCTACCCGAAACTCAAAACTGATGTGAGGCACCAACATCTCATGAGGCCCTGCTCCTCTGGCTCTTCCAAACTGACGGAGGGCTAGACATGGATTATAAGAGATTCCTCCTTGGGTACCAATCAAAGGAACATTAGGATATTCTCCGCAACGATCAATAACAGCTACCTCATCCAATCCTCTGAGAGTCCAAATGATGTCCTTATCAGTGAGAGACATTAACCTATGAGCCCAACCTCTTCCTTCTTTGTTCTTCAGCACGAACTTAGGGAGGTGCGAAATAAACCACCTCACTAACAAAGGAATACAACACCACAGAGTTCCTCGTCTTCGGGCAGTACGAGCATAAAGTTGTTGCAGGATATCACCCAAGAGAGTGGGCACAGGGTTCCGAGACATGAAGATCCTTATGGCAGTGACGTTAATAAAGTTATCAGGATTAGGAAACAAGACTAGACCATAGATTAAGAGAGCCAGAATGTCTTCATATGCCCTAAAGTCCAAGTCATTCCAGAAACTGTTAGCCTTACCAATCAGAAACTTGGCCAAGAAACCTTTAACTTTGCTTCTAGTCACCCAGTTGTCCATTACCTCCTTGTGGGTCAAGGGCAGAGCTGCAACAATCTCCTCAAGCCTAAGAGCCTTTTCCCAACCAGTGTAGGGAGTCTGATCCAAGATAGGGATACCAAGCAAATCAGAGAACTCTTCCAGGGTAGGGACCAGCTGGAAGTCTTGAAAGGTGAAGCACTGGTACAGAGGGTCATAAAACTGGGTCAGGACACTCATCAGCTGTTGGTCTCACTTTGCCGTGACTAAACTAAGAAGAGAACCATGCCTCTGGATGAAGGAAGTAGTATTTGGAATTCTGCTAACCAACTCTTCAAGTAACTCAGGTGGGTGAACAAAGTTGAACCGGATAGTGTTCCTTCGCATAGGCATCATGATGTCCTACAAAACAGAGCAAAGGTGAAACCCTCTTGTCTTTGAAATGGTCAGTCCTTATGCAGGATGCATGCAATGTTTATGATGGCATGATGTTATGATAAAGCACACCACAAATATTCACAAAGGCAAACATGATAAGGCACACAAGTCACACAAGACAAGCCCTTAGAGTTTAGGCCAGCATGGGGTCTAGGTATTACCCTCTTTCAGTTTGTTGGTTAAAACATGTCCTATCAGAAGTAACCGGGTTCTAGAGGATCCCAATATTACTGACTACCCTCAATCGGTCATAACTCCAGCATCGCAATCTTTTCTTGCAGCCAGAACCATCACGAGAGTTTAGCCTCAATGGGCGTAGCATACTACTACTGTTCTATTGGCCAAGTTGGGTCATTTAAGGTTCTAAGGTCGGTTGGTGCTTAATGACTCCTCAGAAGACCCATATTCTCCTCGTTGCGACACAAGGGATATCGGTACAGACCAAGGTGCCACACCAACGTAGCCACTGCTTCACCCATGTCGGTCTATGCCGGACAGGTCCCTCACAGCTTATGCTACCTAACAGGGTATCCCCAGATCCGGGTTATGATCTATGTAACTCCGATGCAACCCACAATAATAAAGCAAATAAAACATTCAATTGAAAACACAAGTGATCTTAGTCCTAAGGTACACCTCACTTTTAAAGATATGTCCCCAGCAGAGTCGCCGGTTCTGTGATCGGTGGATCTGGAACTGACTGTTTAACGCTGGTTCGCGAAATATCGCGGTAAGCAAGAGTCGCCACCGTCTTTTATTTTCTCCAACATGGACAGGACAAAAGCACAGCAAAATTCCTTATGAGATAGTTTCTCGGTTCGGGAGGTAGATTTATAGAAAGGGAAGGTGTTAGCACCCTTTCTATCCATGGTTATCCATGGGCTCTTAGATACTTGCTCATTTGTGTTTTCAAAAGTGTTTGCTTTTCAAAGTGTGAGTGGGTTTGAAAAAGTTTCGTTTTAAAGATTTCAGATCGACTCTTGTATCAGTCCTCAAGAGTGTTTGAGAAATTGTTTTGAAAGCTTTTTGAAAGTGTCGGTGTGAAAAGAGTTTTGATTTGTTTTTTAGAGCAAGTATCTATGAGTCATCCACCTACCCTAAGGAATTAGGCTGTGTAAATGTCCTTAAGGTAGTGCCATCCCACCATTGAGAGGTAGGTAGCACCACCGTTGGAGGTGTTCGGGTCAATTCGAGTTTAGGGACAGTGTGGTCACCAGAGCAACAGTAGGACACCTTAGAAGCTACCCCTATGCCATAGATCATGGACATAAGGACTTACTAAAACGTCCTATACTCGACGACCACGTTTCGAGGGCAAGGCAACAGTGAGGCGTACCCTAAGAGTGGTGTGTAAATTTGTGTGTTATTTTCATGTTAATATTTGTCTTTGATCATGCATTTGGTGAGCTACGCATTGTTTTTAATTTAGGCCATTCATTCTTTCATGCAATTATAATTTAAAAGTGCGGAAATTAAAGTGCGGAAAGTAAAATCCTACGCTATTACAAGGCGCGGGTCTATACATCGCCAAATTAACAAAGACCCGTTTTTTAATAAAAATGCGGAAAGTAAATAAATTTCCTAATTACTATTACAAGGCTTGAACAGTTACATAATATTCACAATGAAATAAAATAAATGCGCGAAAGAATAGAACGTGCGAGGGCGTTGGACCCTTTGAAGAAATTAAATGAAATTAAAAGTTAATTAATTATTTAATAAAAAAAAGGAATGTTTTTTTATGTTTTTTGGTATTTAATGAGAATAAAGAAAATTAATTAAAAATTAGAAGTTAAGTGAAACCCTAGTTCTAAGTTGTTTTTAATTATTTATGAAAAATATTCAAGTTTAACCTAATTTATACTAATTAATTAATTCCATGAGTATTTACAAAATAAATTAGTAATTAATAATAATGATAATAAGAAAAAATTATTTATTAAAAAAAAGATAAAAATGCTAAAAAACCTAATTTCTACATATTTTAGTTATTAAGAAAAACATTAAAATTTGAAACCTAAATTAATCTAAATTATTTATTAAAGTTTATTTACAAAATAAATAATGAATTAGATATTAATTAAACATATTTTTGATTTTGATTTTTTCTGGTTTTATTATAAAAATTATTTTTGTGAATTAAATAGAACAAAAACAATTAAAATAAAAAGAAGAAAAGAAAAGGAAATTAGAAAATATGATGCAAACCATGGGGGTGTCTGGCCCTTTTGGAGGTGTATTGGAAGCAGTTTGGCCCGACAGATTCCAAGCCCTTTTGACTTTCCAGGATCACATGCTTGTGGTTGACTGAACGTGTATGGTAGTCTCCACATTTTGGCCATTAGATTGAAGCTCATGGACACTTGGCAGGTACCAACATATGCGCATATGGTGGACCACTGGGGAGAAATTGCACCTGAACACTTTACAACAAAAATTATTGAGAATATGGGGGACCTGGGAATCGAACCCAGGTCCCAATGCCTGTAGGACAGCACACCAACCAACTGAGCCATTGAGTCTCTTTGTCAATTAAATGGAGCATTAATAACATATATGAAAAAACAATATTACGCTGAACCAAAACAAAAACGCGCTAACATTCAAACTGTCCAATCACGTTCAACCACCTCAGCGTCTTCTTCCTTTTGTCCATGTAATATAATTAAATAGCGGGGGTTTTAAACCCCCACTAACTGCAATTTAGAAAAAATAGCGATTAGCATATGGTTTATCATAAATTGAGCGCGAGGTGTGGATTAGTCTCATTTGGAGGTCACGATTTCGATGGTACCAGTTTAAAGGGCTAATTTTTCCATATTAAGGAACCCCTAATTCAAAGCTCCTGAAACCCTAAAATGCATTAATGGTGGATCACGATACAGGCATTGTTAGTTCAATCAAAGGGCACCATTAGCTTCAGCACATTCATATTAGTATAAATCAATAGTTAAAAATCACGAATGATGCATGGAAACTGAAACACGATTATGGAAAATTTCAAGAGAAGTAAGACTTTGTTCTTCCAACTCTTGAGGTCTGGAGATTAGCTCTTGATTGTAACACGTTCCTGGATGACTTGGCAAGGTTTTGGAACACTTTTCAAGCCTTGAATTGTACTCTAGGTATGAAAACAGTTTCAAGGTTTTTAGGCCAAAATTGCAAGTTTGTTATTGGTTTTCTGCGCAGCCTCTTTGTCTATGAGCATTAGGTTTAGTCTTGCATATGTAGGTGGATAGAATTAGGTTAAAAAACCAGCCCAAAATCCATTGATTTAATGTTTTGAACATTTGATTTTCCATATCCTTTTTTCAATCTTTTCTATGCCAATCATTGCCAATCATGTAGAATCTTTCCTTTTTGAATGATGCACGAAATATTTGGTTCATAATGGAAGAATTTGCTGCACAAAAAGATTTAAAAAACCTTGTTTAGTATTTTTCTCATAATTAAATTTAATTAAATGAATTAATAAGATTAAAAATTCAATTAATTAATTAAAAATAAGAAAATAATTCCCTTTTAGCTTAATGGGTCGTGCATAGCCTTTGGGTAATGATTCATGGAAGAAATTGAGGCCCATTAGCAATTTTGAAGCCTTTTGTGCAAAGTTGACTTTTTAAAATTCCCAAAAATTTCCCAACTTCCACAAGGCATATCTTGCTCAATTTTTAAGCTTGGATTATGTTCTTGGACATTTTGGAAAGGTCTTGAAGTCCTCTAACCAATTTATTTGGTCCCATGTCATTTTGATTTACCAATCTCAAGTTATGGTCTTTGACTTGAATTTCCTTTTTGTTGACTTTTGAAAATGACCTATAATGTTGAGATTGATAACTTTTTGTGAGAGCATTTCTTGGACTTGAAGTGTGAAGATGAGTTTTAGGAAATGTCATTCTCTTCAAAATGAGCTTTGGATGGAATTTTTCTGATAAACCATGAAGAAGTTATGCCCTGGTCAATTTGCAGTTGACTTTTTCAACTGTCCTAAAATAGAAACTTTTGCATCTTGAGACTTTTTGAGCCATGCTTTGAGAATCATGATCAAGAATTGATCAAATGATGTTTGTGGCTTCAAAATAAGATGTTGACCAAAAAATTTGACTTTTGACTGTCAAATGACCATTTTGCCCCTGCAGTTGACTGTGAAGCATTTAGGGTTTTTTACTGTGCAATCTGGTGCTGTGAGTCCTGAGACTTGGCATGTGGATGCTTGACAATGTTTATAGGCATGTGGGACTTGATTGGACCCTTGAAAATTTCAAATTCTTTGTCAGAACCAAAACCCTAATTTTGACTGTGTTAGGAGGCAATTGGACTGTGCAACCCTTGAGAGATTTTGAACCTTGATCTTGGCAAATCTTGAAGAATATGGGAGGGTAAATTTTGGGGTACAACAGTTGCCCCTGTTCAATCTTCTTAGACCTGAGGATGTAGATTGGCTGGCGTGCCTTTCGTAATCCGAGGGTAGAAGATGATTGAACACTAGAGTGCCCAGAAATTTGCACTCACATAGTAGAGTGTCAGCAGCATGATGTAGGGAATGGGCTTATAGATGCCATTTGGAGACTGATGGATAGGTGGATGGGCTTATAGATGCCATCTGGGTGTCGATCGCGTAAGAGTTTCCTTAGCGAGAACTTGCGTACCTGAAAAAGAAAGATAATTACCTGGCCTGTTACAGGAGTTGATCTTCAAACTCTTTATGTAGATGTGCCCTGGCTAGTTACAGGAATCGAATCTTTAAACTCTTCAGACGTGTCCTGGCGAGATACAGGAATCGAGTCCGGAGAATATAGTCGTCAACAGATACACCCTGACAAGATACATGAATCGGATCTTCGAACTCTTCAGACGTGCCCTGGCAAGATACATGAATCGAGTCTGGTAATGTTGGTCGTCAACAGATACACCCTGGCGAGATACAGGAATCAGATCTTCGAACCCTTCAGACGTGCCCTGGCGAGATACAGGAATCGAGTCTGGTAATGTTGGTCGTCAACAGATACACCCTAGCGAGATACAGGAATCGGATCTTCGAACCCTTCAGACGTGCCCTGGCGAGATACAGGAATCGAGTCTGGTAATGTTGGTCGTCAACAGATACACCCTGGCGAGATACAGGAATCGGATCTTCGAACCCTTCAGACGTGCCCTGGCGAGATACAGGAATCGAGTCTGGTAATGTTGGTCGTCAACAGATACACCCTGGTGAGATACAGG
The DNA here is from genome assembly GCA_948472305.1 of Vicia faba. Lineage (NCBI taxonomy): Eukaryota > Viridiplantae > Streptophyta > Magnoliopsida > Fabales > Fabaceae > Vicia > Vicia faba. The sequence continues at coordinate 826,893,602 of OX451736.1, forward strand.
AATCGGATCTTTGAACCCTTCAGACGTGCCCTGGCGAGATACAGGAATCGAGTCTGGTAATGTTGGTCGTCAACAGATACACCCTGGCGAGATACAGGAATCGGATCTTCGAACCCTTCAGACGTGCCCTGGCGAGATACAGGAATCGAGTCTGGAATTAGTCGTCAACAGATACACCCTGGCGAGATACAAGAATCGGATCTGGAATCACGACTATTGCTAGCAATTATCTTTGTATTAACTTTTGTCCTGAAAAGACAAAACGTTAGTTGTGCGTAATGTCATGATGTATGACATGCGAGATGTTCTCAGAATGAATGAGATTGTATGTTCATGATGCGTATATGCATGTATCATAATGTATGACAATGTGATGTTTATGAATGTATTTTCGTCTAGGAAAATAAATCCTTGACGAATGCCGGGAGCTGAATCCTGGGCTGATGTTGAAGAGAGTTCTTCGTTTTCGCTGGGGATGGTAGTTGCAAGAATACCGGTAGCAGAAGATGACTCCGTTGGGGAATAAACTTGGCGAATAGAATACTCTGCGGGGAATGCTCTGTGGGGAAAGAGAGGTACTTCACTGAGGTTGATGATAACTCCACTGGGGATACCATTGATATGTTATGATGGAAGTTTTGATGAGCTCTGCTGGGGATAGGAAGACTTCGCCGAGGACGATCTTTCCCTGGCTGTTGGCTGAGGATAAACCAGTTATATCCTGGTGGGGAGATAACCTTTGGATAAAAAACCGGGAGACGCTTTCGTGCTCCGCGGGGGATAAGCTTCCAGAATCTGCTGGGGATAAGCTTCCTGCTGGGGAGACTGATTCCACTTTCCTGGGGAAATCTTCATACTGGACTCTCCTGGGGAAATTTTTTCAGATTGCACTGGGGAATGGCTCCACTGAATGTCTGGTATACCGCCGGGGAACAATCTTAGATCAAGACTGTCGGGGATGCTTGTTAAGAATGTTCGTATATTGCGCTGGGGAATGTTGAGATCTGCTGGAGGATACCCAACTTCCTTAAGGCTGACAGGATAACTCTGCTTGGGGAGAGTGTATTGACTTGCTGGCTCACTCTCTGGGGATTTAAAATATCTTGGTTACGTTCTTCAGCTGAACTTCCCTTGGTACCTTGGTGGACAGAGCAATTAGATCGCTTAGACGACTCATTATTGCCCCTGTTTCTAATGTTACCTGTAATTAATCCTTTGTTTCGTATGCAAATATTTATGAGTTAGCAATTAGTGTCAAATGCATATATCACAAATTGAACCTTGGACATTCTTCGCAAAACAAAACAGAAAAAGGAAAAACAATTGGCAGTTGGTCTGAAAAGTGAATTTGTATTGATTTTTGAATTTGCCTGTAAATAGGCATTTTATGTACAAGAGGCTGACGTCCTAGTAAGAGAACGCCGCCGAACAAAAGAATTTATACAATTTGTGAAAAGGGAAAACAAAACAGCTATGTGAAAAGAATAATCCCACTGGGTTCCGACTCTGCTATCGCCTTTATATCTTCGAGCGTCTCATCACTTTGTGCTCAGTTGACGATGAAGCTGATTGATCGATGCCGTTTGAACGTGATAGTTGATATCGGATTCTGGATGCAAGGTGACCCAATGAGACATAGTATTACGCTTTAATCCCTAACTTTTGCCTGGACCGCCCTTTCGGGTTTTCAGTCCACCGGGATACCCATTTTTGCCCAAGCCGCCTTTTCAGGTTTTCGACTTGCCGGGTGTACAAATTTTTTCATTTCATCCCTCATTTTGCCCGAACCCTTTTGGTTCGCCGGGAAGCCCTAATTTTTGCCTAGGTATGTCAACCTAGCGGGTCTTTTATCATGCGTAGTATCTTTTTACTATGTCTGCATTGGCGGGGTGAGGAAGGTCGTCACCATCCATGGTGGTTTGAATCATGGCTCCTCCTGAGAACACATGTTTAACCACAAATGGCCCTTCGTACGTAGGGGTCCATTTGCCCCTGGGATCACTCTGAGGAAGGATGATGCGTTTGATTACCAGATCCCCAACTTGATACTCTTGTGGTCTGACTTTCTTGTTAAATGCCCTGATCATCCGTTTTTGGTACGTTTGACCATGGAAAATAGCAGTGAGTCTCTTTTCGTCAATTAGATTTAGCTGATCAAGTCGGGTCTGGATCCAGTCATCTTCACTCAGATCTGCATCCTTCATTATCTGGAGAGAAGGTATCTGAACTTCAATCGGCAAGACTGCCTCCATGCCGTAGACCAAGGAGAAGGGTGTTGCCCCGGTTGAAGTCCTCGCTGAGGTGCGGTACCCATGGAGAGCAAACGGTAACATCTCGTGCCAATCTTTGTAAGTCACTGTCATCTTCTGCACAATCTTCTTGATATTCTTATTCGCTGCTTCTACAGCCCCATTCATCTTCGGCCGGTAAGGAGAAGAGTTGTGGTGCTATATCTTGAATTGCTCGCAGAGCTCAGTGATCATCTTGTTATTAAGATTGGTACCGTTGTCCGTAATGATCCTTTCCGGGACGCTGTATCGACATATCAAGTTATGCCGAATGAATCATGCCATAACATTCTTGGTTACTGTAGCGTAGGAAGCTGCTTCAACCCACTTTGTAAAGTAATCGATTGCTACAAGGATGAAGCGATGCCTGTTGGATGCCGTAGGTTTAATCTCGTCGATCATATCAATGCCCCACATTGCAAAAGGCCAAGGTGCAGTCAAGACATTCAGAGGTACTGGAGGGACATGCACCTTATCAGCATAGATCTGGAATTTATGACATGTCCGAGAATGTTGGTAACAGTCGGCTTCCATTGTGGACCAGAAATATCCTGCCCGAAGGATTTTCTTTGCCATGGTATGTCCACTGGAATGCGTTCCGAAGGTACCTTCATGCAGTTCTGCCATGATTCTTTCTGCTTCAGCTTTATCCACACAACGCAGTAAGGTCGAATCATGGTTTCTCTTGTACAGGACGCCGTTGCTGAGGAAGAACTTTGCTGCGAACCTTCTCAGAAACTTTTTATCGTTGACAGATGCACCTTCAGGGTATTCCTGAGCTTCCAAGTATCTCTTCACCTCATGGTACCAGGGTTTTTCAGTTACTACCTCAGCCTCAAGGTCACAACAGTATGCAGGTTCGTCCAGTTTCCAGATGATGATCCGGGGAGCCTCATTGTCCCACTTGACTTTGAACATGGAAGACATCGTAGCTAACGCGTCCGCCAACTGATTCTCCTCTCTTGGGAAATGTTCAAAAGTTATCTCTGTGAAATGGGGGATCAATGTCAACACACATTCTCTGTAAGGAATAAGGTTTGGGTGTTTCGTATCCTACTCGCCTTTGATCTGATTGATCACGAGAGCGGAATCTCCGAAGACACTCAGAAACTTGATCCTTAAGTCGATCGCAGCTTGAAGACCCATGATGCATGCCTCATACTCCGCCATGTTATTGGTGCAGTTGAAACATAGCCGGGCAGTAAGTGGAGTATGAGTGCCCTTAGGGGATATGATCACAGCGCCGATACCGTTACCCAAAGCGTTGGAGGCTCCATCAAAGTGCATAGACCATCGGGATCCTGCCTCAGGTCCTTCATCCGGTCCAGGTACTTCACAGTCAGTCACAATCATGATGCTCTCGTCTGGAAACTCGAAGTTCATTGATTGGTAGTCGTCTACTGCCTGATGTGCCAAGTGGTCTGCCAATACACTTCCCTTGATAGCTTTCTGAGTCGTATACTGGATGTCGTATTCTGTCAAGATCATTTGCCATCTTGCTATTCTCCCAGACAGAGCAGGCTTTTCGAATATGTACTTTATTGGATCCATCTTTGAGATCAACAAGGTAGTGTGAGTCAGCATATACTGTCTCAGCCGGCGAGCAGCCCATACCAAAGCGCAACAAGTTTTCTCGAGCAGTGAGTATCGGGTCTCACAGTCGGTAAACTTTTTGCTAAGGTAATAAATGATGTGCTCTTTTCGGCCAGACTCGTCATACTGCCCTAGCACACACCCCATTGAGTTGTCAAGTACTGTCAGGTATAGTTTCAGAGGTCTCCCTTCAACCGGTGGCATAGGAATGGGTGGTTCTTGGAGATAATCTTTGATTCTGTCAAAAGCGGCTTGACATTCATCATTCCAACGTACTACCTGATCTTTCTTCAGCAGCTTGAAGATTGGCTCACAGGTAGCAGTTAGGTGCGAGATGAATCGAGCAATGTAATTCAGACGTCCTAGAAATCCTCTGACCTCTTTCTCTGTCTTGGGAACGGGCATCTCTTGAATGGCTTTAACCTTGGCAGGGTCCACTTGAATACCCTTGTCGCTCACGACGAAGCCTAGCAACTTTCCAGATCTTACCCCAAATGTGCACTTATTAGGGTTCAACCTCAGCTTGTATAACTTCAGACGGTCAAACAGCTTCTGCAAATGGTCAAGGTGTTCCTCCTCAGTTTGGGACCTTGCAATCATATCGTCAACATACACTTCAATCTCATGATGGATCATGTCATGAAATAGAGCAACCATGGCATGTTGGTAGGTTGCCCCAGCATTTTTCAACCCGAATGGCATGACCTTGTAGCAGAAGGTTCCCCACTGAGTAACAAAGGTAGTCTTCTCCATGTCTTCAGGAGCCATCTTGATCTGATTATAACCTGAAAAACCATCCATGAAAGAGAACACTTTGTGTTGAGCAGTATTGTCAACCAGAACATCAATGTGGGGCAGAGGGAAATCATCCTTGGGGCTGGCCCTGTTCAGATCCCTGTAGTCAACACACATTCTGACCTTAGTTCAAATGGTCCAAGATCAATCCAATCAACTCCTATCAACTGCAAGGGACATTCGAAGACATTGGGGAAATAGTAGAGTTGGAAGGCAATGAGATCATTTCACATGGCTATTTGTTTTCATTCTCAATTTTTTTTCCTTTCGAAGATTTCCTCTTACTAGGATCTCCGTCTCTCTGTACAAAAATGCATATTCATGGGAAAAATATCAATACAAATATGCTTTGAAGTGCAAAATTCCTGTCTTTATTTTGAATGCAAATTTGTCCAATGACTAAAATTGAATGAACATATGCATATGAACATAATTAAAACTATTTGGCACATGTGTCCTGCTAAGCAGGGGCAAGCATCTCTTTAATGTATATGAAATATCCCCAAAGAGTTATCTCATTATCATTATCCCCACAAGGACGGCTACAATAAACCTTTCCCCAATGGAGTTGCCCACAAAGTCTCTTTGCATAGGATAATCCCCGACCAGAGTCTCAATCTCTTAGCAGCTCTCTCTCCAGCTAAGTCGATTTTTACAAGTTGAAGCCTTGTGGATCTCTTCCTAAAATAAACTCACTTCCCCAACAGGGTTTATTTCCCCAATAGGGTTTATTCCCCAACAAGTTTTATTTCCCCAACAACAATCAAGGAACCACAAAATTCCCCAGTCGAGTACATCCTCCCCAACTGAGAATGTATTCCCCTGGCATAGTCCATCCTCCCCAGTTGAGCCCGTTATTCCCCAGCTGTGTATATCCTCCCCAGTTAAGTGTATCCTCCCCAAGCTGAGTCTGTCCTACCCGACTGAGTCTATGCTCTCCAGTTTGAATTTTCATTTCAGATTATTGCAAATCATAGGGCCATAACCCCTGATCCCCAGTAAATCTGTCAGCAAAGCCTTTACTATTTCCAAAAAGATACTATGAAGCTTGGACCCGACCAGATATTAGCACAATGTTCAAGTTATTATTAAGCCTGGGCCCGACCAGATAATAGTTTGACTTATTCAATTGCCGAAGCCTGGGCCCAACCAGATAGTATTTTAATTCCTACATAATCATTATCAAAACTCCTCTTCTCCAGAAGAGTTTTCCACTATCCCTAGTTAATTACTGAAACCTGGACCCGACCAGATAATAGTTTGAGTATCTGAAACCTGGACCCGACCAGATAACAGTTGATCTCAATTTCAAGATACTATGAAACCTGGACCCGACCAGATAATACTTTAACTCTTCAAAGATATAGAAGAACTTGGACTCAACCCGACCAAGGTTTAACTTCTTTTCCCCAGTAGAGTTTGCCTCTGCCCCAACGAATTACTGTGAAACCTGGATCTGACCAGATATCAGTTTTCAATTTCATCTTTTTAAGCAAGTTGTTGTGAAGCCTGGATTCGACCAGATAGCAATTACCCACAGAGATTCATTGTGAAACCTGGATACTGACCAGATAACAAGTAAATCCCCAAACAGTTTATGGTGAAACCTGGACCCGACCAGATAACAATTGACCTCATCAACCTCAGAAATCTACAAAGCCTGGACCCGACCAGATAATAGTTTTTCAAACAGTTTATTGTGAAACCTGGATCCCGGCCAGATAACAACTAACTATGATCCCCAGAGAGACACTATGAAGCCTGGACCCGACCAGATAATAGTACAACTTTCCAAAAACCACGAAACCTGGACCCGACCAGATAGTGGTTACCACTTCAAGTTATTGCGAAGCCTGGATCCAACCAGATAACAGTTAACTTCCGTATCCCCAGCAAGTTGATGTGAAGCCTGGATCCGACCAGAAAACTATTCAATTTCAAGAGATTTTATGCAAAGCCTAGAATCTGACCAGATAATAGTTAATTCGTCTCTTCCCCCAGTAAGTTATCATGAAGCCTGGATCCGACCAGATAGCAGTTTACTACTTCATCCTCAGCAAATTGTGAAGCCTAGATCCGACCAGATAACAGCTGACATTCAAGAGATATTCTCCAGTGAAAGCGTCCTTTCAACAAAGTCTGAAGATATGCATATTCTTTATCCCTAACGGCAATCAGGGATTCAACCCCCCATAATTTCCTCAGCAGCAGTCAGGGATTTATTTTCCCAGAAAAAACATACATCTCACATTCATACATCATAGCATGTACATACCATATGCATTTAACATAATACCACATCTGGTGAACATCATGCAGGCATCTGCATTTTACTAACTCTTTTTCTCACAGGTAAAACATCAAGTTTTAGTATAAATCAACAAGATATTTATGCTGATACTTATTCCAGTGTTTACCAACATTCCTCCAAATGGCATCTATAAGCCCATTCACCATCAATCTTCGAGTGCAAATTTATGGGCACTCTATTGTTCAGTCATTTTTCACCTTCAAGTCACGAATGACAGATCCGCCAATCTAACTCTTCAGGTTTAAGAAGATTGAACAGGGTAAGTTGTTATACCCCAAAATTTTCTCTCTCATTTATCAAGTATTTTCTCACAAAGATCTCTCTTGGTTCAATGCTGCATTTGGGTTGATCAGCTCAAGACACCTCTTTAAGCACTGATGACCAAAATTAGGGTTTGAGATTGCACAAGGATAATTGAACTTTTAATGCTTCATATGACTTCCATGGATCATTATGGACCCCCAAGATTACTCATGTCAAGTTTCAAGCCTTGGATCACACTTTTGCTCAGTCAATTGAGCAGTTGACCTAAAAATCAACTGTATTGGGGAAAAGGTCAACTATGGCCAATTTACAATAAAACTTCATAATTTTCTATCCATGTCAATATTATAAACTCATATGTATCATTTGATCAAGTTTGGACCATAATTCCTCAAAAAATTTGATCAAATCATCAAAAGGGCAAAATGATCAAATTTAGGGTTTTGACTGAGAAAGGGCAATTTCTGATTTTTGACCTAGCAAATGGTCAATTGGTTTGAAGCATGGTTTCAAGAGTTCAATTTCATCTTTTTGACCTAATGGAATGACCTAAAACATTGCTCAAGATCAATTGGATTGACAGTGAATTTTCAGTCAACTGATCAAAAGTCAACTATACACTGAAAAGTCAAACTTTGACTTTTTGGTTAAAATCCAATGTCAAAGATCACAATTCATCAAAACATGTCAAAATATGAAACTTATTCATCAATAAATCAAAAAGTCAAGATTTCATTTTGAAAAGTCAAAGTTTTCTAACTTAGAAATTTTTCTAAGTGTTTAAAACTTCATGTTTTTTTATAACTTTGAGCCAATTTTTCACCATGATGCAAGATGATTCAGAAGAAACTTTCAACATGAAAGTTGTAGATCTCCATGATATCTACAACTTTGCATTACACAACTTCTTCTAAAAATTCTAGGATATCAAGTTATTAATTCATAAAGTCATGGTCTTCATAAAGTTATTCATGGAAATTTTTCATATAGTTCCAAGGGGAATTTTCAAAAGTGATTCAAAGAGGTGTTGTAGAGCATATTACAAGCTTTCCAAAATGTTCAATAACTCCTTGAGATCATTTGTGAGCAAGGATAATCAAAGAGATGAAGTTAGGGTTTTCAAACTTAAATTACAAGCCATTTCATGATGAACAAGAATTCAAATCTAAGCCTATGCTGCATAATCTTCACTTTGCAATCCTCAAACTTGTTTGTCACTCCATAATTAGATGTTTACATAACATATGGAGCCATTATCCAAGCATTTGAAACATTATCCAAGTTGCATTTCCATTTTTGGAAGAAAGTAACCATTCCATTCTTGTAAAGAAGCTTTAATCACAAAGTCAATGCATAGAGCTTTGCACTTGTTCCTTCTGATCACAAGAAATGTCAAAGGCAAAAGCAACATATCTAGAGCCTCCCATAAACTCAGGTCATGCTTGTACTATGCCTTGAAACCATGTTTTCACTTTTCTTCAAAATCAAGTAACATAGCCATAACTCTACATCTTGTGCTTCTGACCTCCTCAAGTACTCTAACATTTTCCTTACTTATGCACAAGTATATTGCAACATAACACACGATTTCAAGCCCCCAAGAACTATCAAAAAAGACCCTTGCTGCACAAAATTGTCCCACTTGACAGTTTTGAGCCAAAACCCTCCATCTCCATTTCCACTCGTGCATTTTTATTCTTAACCATCCAGACACCTTACTTACATCATATACAAGTGATCCAAGCCCCTGTTTGAAGCCTGTAACTCCTCCATCACTATCAACCATTTCCAAATTTGAAGCTTGCAACTTAACTTGAGTTGGGTGTTTCAGCCATCCTCAAAGCAAAGTAGGAGTTGGAACACACTCAAGGAGGTCCAGGCAAGCTACAAAAATCATCAGGCTATCACAAAGGTTGCTCAAACTCCATACACGACTCCAGCTGCAAGAGGTAAGTTTTCAAACTTATATCTCTTCATACAAGCATCATTTGAGTTTGATTTGTGAAGATAAAATGTAGACATCGTTGCCACGAAGATCTACATATCCATAGTTTGAATTTATATGGCCCGGGCTTAGTGAATTTTAGAGTTGAAGTTTTCTTAAATTTTTAGGTTTTGAATTAGGGCCAGAAAAATTCTCATTCATATTTGACTATTAGCTTAAGTTATTTACATGGTTGGATTCGTGGGAAGAAATGCCACAACTTTCATGTTTGAACTTTTCATTTTTGTTGAGAGATGAAGAAGATACAGGTCCTTTGGTTGGAGGTTGAAGATGAAGTGTAATCAGGGCGTGTTTTGTGTTATGTATTTATCCTTTCACGTAAGTTAACGAATGTATCACCACCCCAGTGGTTAAAGCACGCGCCTATCACCCTTAGGTCTTGGGTTCAAGCCCCAGCGTGACCTTTTGCTATTTTTTCACTATTTTATGACTTTTTGTGTTTTTTTGGCAATGCTTGGCCTTTCATATGGGCCTAATCATTTTTTTTTCTCATAATACCTCTTGCATTACTAATCCACCCCCCTGACTTTTCTTTATATTTTTATTTTTATTTTATTTTTCTTCATTATTATTATTATTATTATTATTATTATTATTATTATTATTATTGCTATTATTATTTTCATAAATAATATTAAAAAAATCCAAATTTTTTTTTATTCATTATTTATACTTATATATTTTATTTTCTCCATAAAATAAAACGACTAAAAAAACATTTTCTTAAACAAATTAATTTATTTATTTTCTTAAATAATTAATTTTTAGGCTTAGGATAAATTAATATATTATTTTATTTTCTTAGTTAAAATTAATTTAGAACTTAGGTTATTTTAATTAATTTATCTTCATTTTATTTTCATTAATTTAAAATCTTTTCATAAAAAACCCTAAAAATCCTTTTCAACTTAATTTCGTTTCTTGATTAGTTTAAGTTAATTTTATTTGATTTTAATTAATCATTTTCTTTAATTAGGCCAAGACAAAATCCCTTTCATAAAAAACAACAAAAATCATTTATTTTTCCATTTATATTCTTGCATTTTATTTTCAATTTTGTACAATATTCAATATGGTTGTAATAGATAATTAGGTTTAATTTTCTTGCAATCCCCATTTGTAAATTTGTACACCCCTTTCCCCTAATGATGTAATAGCGTAGTAATTTTACTTTTCACAATTTATCGTTTTATATAAATGCTAGTAATTAGGGTTTGTATGAGAAGATAAAATCAACAAGTAGCAAACCCTAATCAAAGACTATACAAAGCATAAAAATCAATACACTTGCACACAAGCACCCCTAGGGTAAAATCCACTTGGTTGCCTTATAAAAATGGCCATATTATGAATGTGAGGTATCTTAGCAAAAACAAGCAAAAATATAAGATCATAGTTCCTTGATGACGCTATCTATGTTTCCTTCTCAAAATGATCTTAGTCCCTAAATAAAGATGCTAAGATACCTTGCAACATTGATAATCATGGTTATATGATGACCCACGCTTGTCCCGTTTACATCCAAAGATAGGGTTACTTACCAAATCAATGGTAAGATAACAATGTCAAAGAAAATAGGAAATGATATTGAAAGACTTTTGAGTAGGTAGAGTGTTCCTAGTTACTTGCTCACTTTCAAAACAAAACATCCTTGCTATTTTCAAAACAAACACCAACACTTTCAAAAACATCTTTCAAACTTGAAAACATTTTCAAAAGATCAACACTTTGTATACATTCTTACGAACGAGAATCATTACAAAGTTTTCCTAAACGGTGGCACCTTTTTCAAAATACTTTCAAAAAAACCACACAAGGCACATTTTCAAACAAAAGCAAGTGATCTAGCAAGTAACTAAGAGCCCATGGAAAACCATGGATGAAAAGGATGCTAATACCTTCCATTTTCATAATCTACCCCCCAAACTCAAGAAAACATCTCAAAGGTATTTCCTGTGCTTTTTCACCTTTCCTTTTGGATAAAATAAAAGTCGGTGACGACTCTTGCTAACTGCAACATTTGCGATAAAACGCAAAACAACCAAGTCAGTTCTCCCATCGTATCACATCCTCCTTCAAAGTGAAGTGTGTAGCCTCTCTCCATCATTTGGCTAATGCTTAGAAGATTTTCTTTAAGGTTGGGGACTAGTAAGACATCATGGATGAGTTGTATACCTTTATATGTCTCCACCATGACAATGCCTATTCCTTTTGATTCAACCATACTGCCATTTCCCAGTCGAACTTTGACTTTGACAGACTCGTCAATGCTTTTGAAAATAGTCTCATGCTTGGCCATGTGATTGCTACATCCACTATCCAAGTACCAACTTCCTCCTTTTTCTTTGACTGAGTCTTGAGTGGCATAGAACATACATTGTTCTTGATCATTCTCCTCTGCGGTATTAGCTTGATGCCTATTTTTGTTGTGACAATTTTTCTCTAGGTGCCCAAACTTCTTACAATGGTTGCATTGTGGCATATTACATAACCAACAATTTTTCTCTCTATGGCCCAGTCTTTTGCATATAATGCATGAGGATTTTTATCTGTTTTGTTCTTAAGGAAATTCCTAGAACCTTCTCTTCTTCTTGAAGTTTCTCCATAATTTTTCTTTCCTCCATTTTCTTTGTTTTGGGGATGAAATTTGAGCTTTGACTGGAAGACATTTTCAAGTGTATCTTCTTTATGCCTATACAGTCTTTGCTCATATGCTTCAAGAGAGCCCACAAGTTCTGTCACTGATAGAGTGGACAGATCTTTGGTTTCTTTTATCATTGTCACGATTAAGTCAAACTTTGAGGGCATAGTAATTAGAATTTTCTTGTCAAGAATGTCTTTCCCAAAATCTCTCATTAGATTAACCATTTCTTTAACTTTAGAATAGTAATCTTTAACTATCTCAGACTCTTTCATCTTCAATAGTTCAAAATCTCTTCTTAGAGATTGAAGTTTGACAGCATGTACCTTAATGCTTCCTTGAAACTCCTCCTGTAATGTGTTCCACGCTTCTTTGGCAGTCTTAGCTCCCATAATTCTTGGGAAAATTGCATCAGTTACCGCTTGTTACAAGGTGAACAATGCCTTTGAATTTTTCTATTTATTTTTCTTCAACTCTTTTTCTTGAGCTGCATTAAGAGCTGAAGTATATGTGGGAACAATGAATCCTTCTTCTACTATGTCTCATAAATCTTGAGAAGAAGAAAATGTTTCCATTTTAACACGCCAGAAATCAAAATTTTCACCATTGAAAATAGGGACATAAATAGTTGATGATTGAGTGGTGTTATCCATGTCTTAGACAAATATTGGAGTGGTTTAATAGTACAATGGAAATTTTTGAAGTAGTTTGGAGGAATTTGAAATGATATGTATTAATTTAACTATGCCCAATGTATGACCGAACGTAGCTCTGATACCATTGTTAGTAGTGGTGTAGTTGATAGTTGATAGAAGATAGTTTTAGAGAGTTGTTTAGAAAGAAGGCTATGTCATTTATTTCTCGGATGATACATTACAAGATACCAAATGCCTATTTATAGGCTCAAGTCACCAACCTCTCAATGGTGGTGAATATTTCTACATTACTTTAGATTTTTCTAGAGTTTTCATGATATGTTAGTATCATGATAGTTCTAGGTTCTTCTATCTTTTACACACACTTATTGTTCTAGATTATTCTACCATACTTATACACACTATAGTTTCTAGGGTATTCTATCATTACCATACATATTATATTTAGAATATTATAGAAATTTGTAGCAATTTCAACAGTTTTATCAATCCCTAAAACATCTTCAAAGCTATTTTCAAAGTCACATGCTTGGATGTAAGTGTATCATGCACCCCATCAATGTGTTTTGATCAAGTTATGAAGACTTCTCAAGTGTACAAACAACTTTTAAAGATGAATACTTTTGAAGATTCATCACCATTCACTACTAAAAATATGACATTTGAAAAAAGTCCCTTACATCAGGTATACAAATAAATGATGTAAAAAATATTTGTCAAAAGATTTTACATCAGACCTTTATTTCCCCTTATATGAAAAATATGTGATTTAGTGGAAAATATAAGAAGGTGGAAGTTTGGTAAATAAAATAAAAAAATTTATAAGGGATTTTACATTGGGCCTTTACTAACCCCCGGTGTAAAAAATTCAATGATAAAATAATACAAACATGGTGGTAGTTTTGTAAATAATGTGCGTTTTTGTTATAAAAAAAGTGGCCCTTACATCGGTCTAAGGCCCAACCGATGTAAAAGATTGGCCCTTACATCGGGCCCTTTTATCCAACCGGTGTAAAAAACCCATTTTTGATAAAATAATACAAATACGATGGCAGTTTTGTAAATAAGGTACATTTTTGTTATAAAAAAGTGGCCCTTACATCGGTCTAAGGCCCAACCGATGTAAAAGATTGGCCCTTACATCGGTCCCTTTTATCCAACTGATGTAAAAACCCATTTTTGTTCACAAAACCCTAATAATTCTAATCAGATGTTCATAACACGCTTTGCTTCATCTCTCTCGAGCAGTTCCCTCTGAAACCGTCTCACACGAAAACTTCTCCCTCCGTCGTCGACGTCTCTCCATCTCCCTTGCTCTGTTGTCGATGTCCCTTCGTCTCCCTCGCTCTGTCGTCGATGTCCCTCCGTCTCCCTCCCTATGAAACTGTCTCACACAAAAACTTCTCCCTCACTTTGTTTTCGTCTGTCTCCGACGTCCCTCTGTCTCCCTCCATTGTGTTCTTCTGTGTCTCCCTCCGCCTCTGACGTCGTCCCTCCATTTCTGACATGTTAGATTTATCATTATTGTTACTGTTATCCAGATTTATATTACATTTTATTTAAAGGAATGAATTTAAATTAGAACAAATTAAAATGTTGTTGTTAACCCCCATTTGTGAGTGGGTCAGTTTGTTTAATATGTATACATGTATTTCGATTATTTTAGAACATATTTTAATAGTGGTTTGGTGGTTAGTTTTATTTAATTTTGCATACTAACCACCAATCAAGTTTCAATCCTGCGACAACACATTATGTTACATTTTTTATGTTTAAAAAAATCCCTTATGGGTTCTTGTAGTAGTGTTACTCTCCCGTCGGACTTCCTATAAATATATATTTCTACACAAACTAGAAACATTCAAAGACAGTTAAGTAGGACGTATTCTAATTCTATATTATTTGTGATGGAGTTTCCTATTTTAATTCATTATGGAGTGATCTAACAAGTAAAAAATGTTTAAAAAACATTAATTATTAAAAAAGTATATTAGAAATAATTTTTTTTAATGATTTAACTATGTATTCATTAATTTCGGAACATAGGTATGGATCCTAGTTGAATGAGAGCTAATCGATTAAGTGTTGAGTACGAACATGGAGTGAAAGAATTTCTACGGTTTGTTGAAAGTAATGCTGAAAAAGTCTTCATGCACTTTTTCTCTGTCCATGTGTTCGTTGTGCAAATAAAGAACCAAAACTTAGTAAGAAAGAAATCATGGATCATCTAATTTGTGTAGGGATTTGCAAAGTTATACACAATGGATATGGCATGGTGAAGTAGTAGCAAATTCAAATGTGTCCCAAAGAGATGATGTTAGTGTCGATATGGATGATTGTTTGGAAGACATGATGCGTGACATTGAACACGATTCGTTTAAGAGGGCACATGCGTATGAGACTTTATGCAGTAACAAGGAAAAACCTTTGTACCCGGGATGCATAAATTTTACACGTTTGTCAGATGTGTTAAAATTGTTTAATCTGAAGGCGAATAACGGGTGGAATGATAAAAGCTTTACCAATTTGCTTGAATTATTGACAGAAATGCTTCCAGAAGGTAACATAATGCCAATTCATTATTACGAGGTGAAGAAAATATTATGTCTGATGGGTTTAGAGTATGAAAAGATACATGCATGCCCTAATGACTGCATATTATACCAAAAAGAGTATGTAAACTATAATCATTGTCCAAAGTGCAAGGTGTCACGCTACAAAAATAAAGATGGTGATTCTAGTGAAGATGAGATGGTCAAAAAGGATCCTCCCGCGAAAGTGGTATGGTACCTACCAGTAATTTCAAGGTTCAAGAGACTATTCGCTAATGTAAACAACGTAAAAAATCTTAGATGGCATGCAGAAGAAAGAAATTGTGATGGACAAATTCGCCATGTTGTTGATTCTTTGCAATGGAAGAAAATAGATTCTTTGTTTCCAAGCTTTGGCAAAGAGTCGAGAAAAAATATACTTGGACTTGCTACTGATGGAATGAATCCATTTGGTAATCTAAGTATTAACCATACTTCTTGGCTTGTTCTCTTGATGATTTACAACATATCTCCTAGGTTGTGCATGAAGCGCAAATTAATTATGCTATCGATGATGATTTTGGGCCCAAAACAACCAGGAAATGACATAGACGTGTATCTAAGTCCATTTATTGATGATTTAAGAGTGTTGTGGAAAGAAGGGGTGGATGTTTTTTATGCGTGTTTTGGAGAACAGTTCAATATGTGTGCCATGTTGTTTTGCACCATCAACGATTTTCCGGCATATGGAAATTTGTCTGAGTATAAAGTTAAAGGGAACAAAGCGTGTCCTATATGTGAACAAGACACGTGTTACCATCATCTTGTAAAAGGAAAGAAGACTGTTTATCTCGGGCACCGAAAATTTCTAAATTATTATCATCCATATTGTAGATTGCGGAAAGCTTTCAATGAAGAGCAAGAGCATGGTGTTGCTCCAAAGCCCTTGACTGGAGAGGAAGTTTATCAACTACGACAGGGCATTAATGATGTCTTTGAAAGTACCAAAAGAGATCTACTGTGAAAAATACATGGAAAAAGAGGTTGATTTTCTTCGATCTTCCATATTGGTCTAGTCTTGATGTAAGACATTGTATTGATGTGATGCACGCGGAGAAAAATGTATGTGATAGTGTAATCGGAACACTTCTCAACATTCAAGGCAAGATTAAAGATGGTATTAATGCTCATATGGATTTGGATTTGATGGGCATACGAGAAGAGTTAACTCCATAATATATAGGTAACAAGACATATTTGCCTTCTGCCTGCTACACTTTGTCCAAAAAAGAGAAAATAAGTTTTTGTGAGTGTTTACAAAGTATCAAAGTGCTGCATGGTTACTCATCAAATGTCAAGAGGCTTGTATCAGTTAAAGATATCAAATTAGTTAGCTTAAAATCTCACGACTGTCATGTCTTAATGCAACAGCTACTACCAATGGCTATTCGTGGGATATTGCCTAACAATGTTAGGAAGACTATAACTAGGTTGTGCTTATTTTTCAATGCAATCAGTTGTAAAGCCATTAATCCATTAAAGTTAGATGATTTGGAAAATGAGGCTGCCGTTATCTTGTGCCATTTAGTATCCCAAGAAAAAGTATCCCAAGATGAATGAAAGAGAGTTGTTAAAAGAGCATAATAAGAGTTTCTCTGAGTGGTTTAAAGAAAAAATTGCTAATGATAATAATGCTTATAATACAATTAAGTGATTATCCTATGAGCATAAATGTAACATAATAACTTAGAGTGGATATGATATTAATAAAACTTTTTTTATACAAAGTCAAAGGATGACCATAGTACCACGCAAAATAATGGGTTATGATTGTGGCTGAGTCCATGCACTTCTCTAGTGCTAAATATAAAATCCCATGTTATGGCATCTACACGTTACTTTGGGGTGATTAGAGAGATTTTGGAAGTTAATTATGTTGTGTTTAAAGTTCCTGTATTTAAATGCAAATGGATTGATATCAATAGTGGTATGAGAATCGGTGAATTTGGAGTTACACTGGTTGATCTTAGCAAGTTAGCTTATGCGAATGAACCTTTCATCATGACATCTCAAGCAAAATAAGTGTTTTATGTCATAGATCCTTCTAATAAAAGGTGTTCAGTGGTTTTACAAGGAAAGGTGCATGATATTGATGAAAATCAAGATGCGAATCTTGGTATTTCCGAAACTCCTCATTTTTCAACAAATGTGCCTACCTTCATTGAAGAAAATGAAGAGGGTGATGTGCATGTTGTTCGCATAGATCATGAAGAAGGGATATGGGAGGCCTAGTACGGTTTTTTATAAGTTAATTCGGCATTACTTTGATTCCTAATTATTTTTGTTTTGATCTTAATTTGATGTCTAAATGTTGTTATTTTTGTGCTCACTTTGATGTCTAAATGTTTTTATTTTGTGCTTAATTTGATTTCTAATTGTTTTTATTTTGTATAAACAGATACATGGGTGATTCAACCGACAATCCTTTTTCATCTAGTAACCCTAAGAAAAGAAGAGTTAGAGGTCTCACTTTGATGGCAAAAATTGACAAAGTTCATCAAACGGGTGAAAATATAAAGGTTGAGTTTGATCCAAGAACATAAGAATGTACTAGTGTTGGTAAAAATGCTACAAATTTTAAGAGTTATATAACATCTCTTGCTCGGCATAATTGTAGTATTTTGAGAAATGAGTGGAAAGACGTAGATGACGCCATAAAATATGCTATTTGGGTTGATGTTAAGGTATTTTAAATTCAACACTTTATTATATTTTATAATCATATACTAAATAATAACATATATCGTATACTATATGTGTAGGCTCATTTCACTATTCCAGAATGTAAAGATCCAAATAAGGATCCGTTGAAGAAAGAATGGAGTAAATATACGGGAGAGCGATGGAGAGGTTTTAAGACACAACTCATAGACCAATATATTAAAAATCCCAAGAAATATCTCCCTCTTGCACATATCAAGTATAGTTATGTTAGAGATGAAACATGGAAAGAGTTTCTCAAGACTCGAGATACCCCTGAATTTAAGGTTAGTAGAAGTTATATTGTTTTCGTGCATAACATAATTATTATGTTTAGTGATTAATAACTTTTTGATGTTATAATAGGAAAAAATTCGAAAGGGTATGGAAAATATGGCTAGAAATGTATACCCACATGTATTATCTCATGGAGGGTATCGACTGCTTGAAGAGAGAATTATGAATGAAAGGAAGTCATCGACGGCTGATTCCACATTAGATGATACTGGTAGTGCATGTCCACCGTCACGCCATGAGTTATGGAAGAGAGTACGACAAAAGAAAGAGGGAGAATATACATCAAAGTCTACACAAGTTGTTGCTGAGAAAATTGTAAGTAGAATTTGGAAAATACTTCAAGTATCATTATATTTGTGATTGATAAAAACTAATGAAATTAGTTGTGGTTATTTTCTTATGTAGGATTCTCTAAATCCACCAATCTAACTCTTCAGGTTTAAGAAGATTGAACAGGGGCAGCTTTTGTACCCCAAAATTCGCCGCCTCATTTCTAAAAGTAATCTCTTTTGATTCTAGATTGCACAAGATTTGATCAGCTGAAGACACCTCCTCAAGCACTGATGACTGAAAATTAGGGTTTGAGTTTGCACAAGGACAAATGGACTTTTAATTCCCCATATGACTTTCATGGATCATTTTGGACTCTCAAGATTTCTCATGTCAAGTTTCAAGCCTTGGATCACATTTTTGCTCAGTCAATTGATCAGATGACCTAAAATCAGTTGTATTGGGGAAAAAGTCAACTATGGTCAATTTACAGTCAAACTTCATAATATTTTATCCATATCAACATCATGAACTCATATATGTCATTTTATCAAGTTTGGATCATAATTCCTCAAGAAATTTGATCAGATCATCAAAAGGGCCAAATGGTCAAAATTAGGGTTTTGACTGAGAAGGTGCAATTTTTGACTTTTGACCTAACAAATGACTTATTGGTTTGAGACATGATCTCAAGGATTCAAATGCTTCATTTTTACCTAATGGCATGGCTCAAAACATCTCTCAAAATTAATTGGTTGATAGTTGAATTTCAGTCAACTGATGAAAAGTCAATTGTACACTGAAAAGTCAAACTTTGACTTTTTGATCAAAATCAAGTATCAAAGATCAAAATTCATAAAAGACATGTCAAAATATGAGACTTGTTCATCAAGAAATCAAAAAGTCAAGATTTCATTTTGAAAAGTCAAAATTTCTAAACTTAGAATTTTTTCTAAGTATTGGAATTTCACTTCTTTTTTCATAACTTTGAGCCAAATTTCCACCATGATGCAAGATGATTCAAAAGAAACTTCAAACATGAAAGATATAGATATCAATTAGATCTAAAACATTGTATAGAACAACTTTTTATAGAAATGCATGGATTTCAAGTTATGATTTTAAGAAGACATGTTCATGAAACTTGAAAAACTTAGTGAAACTTTGCCCTAGTTTAGGCAGGATTTTGACCTAACTTCATGGCAACTTTTCACATGGTTCCAAGATGAATCTTCAAAAATGTCCAACATAGAGGTTGTAGAGGATGTTACAAGCTTTCCAAAATTTCCAAGATCTCATTGAGATCATACTTGAGCTAGGAGAATCGAAGGCAATAAGTTAGGGTTTCATTCTTGAATTACAAGTCATTTCTTGATGAACACATAATCCAATCTCATTGTTAGGCTGCATAATATTTCTTTTCAGGCCTTCTAAGTTGTGTATCTATCCATCATTAATGGATTACACAAACTTTTGAGCTATAATCCAAGTGGTTTAAGCATTGTCCAATTTAAATTGCCATTTTGTGAAGAAAGTGAAGAATGCCATTCTTGAAAAGCAAGCTTTATGCACAAAGTCAATTCTTGAGCCTCTCACTTGTTCCCTCTAATCACACTCCATATACAAAGTCAGAAGCAAGTTTATTTAAAGCATAACCACTCTACATTAACAAGTACAAAGGCATTGAAACTTGTTTTTTCAAAGAAATCACATGTTGAGCTTAAACATTTGTTTTTGAATTATGATCAACTACAAGTCTCCAAACTTGTTGCTTATAAATAGAGGCCCTATTTGCAAGCTAACACATGAGCTTAAGCACCCTGAAACTCTCCCAAACTCCCTAAAATCAGAATTTGCACCAAAACATCATTGATGAACAATTTCTGACTTTTAAACCAAAACTCACAATTCCCTCGTGCGTTTTCCTTCCTAATAGATAACAAAGCTCCTAAACATCAAATATAGTCTATCCCCATCCTTATTCCATGACTGTAACACCATTTTCATCAACCTCCATAACCAAAAAACAGAGTCTGCACATTGACTTCTCCAGGCCATTCCAACCATCCATTGCTCAAGCTAATCATTGCATTAGCTTCCTGGGAACTTTAGGAAGTTAACCTGATCATTGCAACACCTTGAATCAAGCTTATTTACATTTCATGATTTCCAGTTTTGAGGTACATTTTCTGAACTTCTATCTTTTCATTTAGCCATTGTTAGGCTTGCATTTGTGAAGATAAAATGTAGACATCATTATCCTGAAACTGTACATATCCATAGATTTCATTTATATTGCTTGAGTAGTGAGAATTTTAAGTTTGAACTTTCTGAAAAAATTAGGTCAGAATTTGGTACCATTCAAAATTCATGCTCATCTTTGATTTATAGTTTTAATAATTTACATTTTGGAATCGTTATGAAATTTGGAACAAGTTTGATGTTTACATTTTTGCAAATGGATGAGAAATGGTGAAGTTACAGATGTTCAGGCTGGAGGTTGAAGGTGAAGTCATATTCAGGGCATGACTTGTGTTATGTATTTATTGTTTTGTTTATGTTACCGGATGTACAACCACCCCAGTGGCAAAGGCAGCGCGCGTTTATCTCAAGGTCACGGGTTCAAGACCCAGCCCTGCCTTTTGTTCTATTTTTCAACATTTTCATTCTTTTTTTTGCTCCAGTTGCAGGCGCCTGGGCCTCATCAACGGGCCTTCCATTTTTTGTGCTTCTTCTAACCCCTACCTTTACTTTTGCACCTGACCCATTTATTTTTATCATTTCATTTTCTTTTTATTTTCTTTTTTGTTTCATTTTTCTTTATTATTTTTATTACTATTATTATTATCATTATTATTATTTTTATTAATAGAAAAATCCAAAAATATTTTATTTATTATTTTCATATTTATATGGTTATTTTCTTTATAAAACAAAAAGATAAAAAACATTTTCTTAACAAATTTAATTCTTTTTTAATAAATTAATAATTAGATTTAAGTTTAATTATGTTTATTGTTTTAATTAATTTTAATTTAGGATTTAGGTTTTCTTTTAATTAATTAATATTCATATTATTTTCATTAACTTAAAACATTTTCATAAAAAACCCTAAAAAACGTTTCATACTTAATTTCTTTCTTAATTAGTTTAAGTTTAATTTTGTTTAATTTTAATTAATAATTCTCTTTAATTAGGTTAAGATTAACCCTTTCACAAAAAACCAAACAAAAATCATCTCTTTTCCATTTATTTTCTTACATTATATTTTTCCATTCTTGTATATTATTCAATATGGTTGTAATAGATAATTAGGTTTAATTTTCTTGCAATCCTCATTTGTTAATTTGTACACCCCCTCCCATAATGATGTAATAGCATAGTAACTTTACTTTCCGCAATTTATCGCTTTAATACAAATGCTAGTAATTAGGGTTTGTTTGACAAGACTAAAATCAACAATTAGCAAGCCCTAATTCAAGATCAACAATGCATGTAAATCTAACACAATTGTACACTTGCACCCTTAGGGTAATTCCACTTTGTTGCCTTACAAAAATGACCATGTTATGCATGTGGGATGTCTTAGCAAAAACAAATCAAAATACAAGATCATAGTCCCTCGATGACGCTACAAATGTTGCCTTTCAAAATGATCTTAGTCCCTCAAAGAAAAATGCTAAGACATCTTACAACATTACTATCATGACTATACAATGACCCACGCCCATCCCGTTACATCCAAAGATAAGGCTTCTTACCAAATCAATGGTAAGATAGAAATATCAAAGGAAGGAAGAAATAAACAAATACTTTTTAGTAAGTAGATTGTTCCTAGTTGCTTGCTCATTTTCAAAACAAACATCCTTGCTTATTTTTCAAAACAAATACCAAACACTTTAAAAACACTTTCAAAATATTTTCCAAACATGAAACATTTTCAAAGGTCCAACACTTTGTATACGTTCTTACGAACGAGAACTATTACAAAGTTTACCTAAACGAAGGCGCCTTTTCAAAATACTTTCAAAATCCGCCACAAAGCATATTTTCAAACAAAAGCAAGTGATCTAGCAAGTAACTAAGAGCCCATAGATAACTATGGATGAAAATGGTACTAACACCTTCCTTTTTCATAATCTACCCCCCGAACTCAAGAAAACATCTCAAAGGTCTTTCCTGTTCTTTTCCACCTTTCCTTTTGGATAAAAGAAAAGTCAGTGGCGACTCTTGCTAACCGCAACATTTGCAATAAAACGCAAAACACCCAAGTTAGTTATCCCATCGTATTACAGAACTGGTGAATCTGCTGGGGAGAAACTTAAAAGTGGGGTTACCTTAGGGATAGATCACCTTTATTTTCTTTCATTGTTTGATTTGTTTGCTTTACATTTTGGTTCCTTGTTTGGGCTTATTTTAATCCTCTACCTGGATTTGGGATACCTTGTAGGTAAATAGCAATACGTTGTAGAAACTATGCGGGGTATACCGACATGGTCTAAGCAATAGCTACATTAGTATGACACATTTGTGGGTACCGGTAGCCCTTGAGTAGTCAAGAAGAATGCGGGGCCGCTGTGTGGTGTCATGAAGCACTAATGAACTTTTAGAACCTTTACTTGACCAACTTGGCCATTAGGACGTAGTGAGATAACCGACTTTGGTGCAATCCGAAGTTGGTTGATACTCGATACTACACTCATTGAGATTTGACTTCTCGGGATATTTTGGTCACCGTGAAAGAGGTTTACACTGCAATAATGCCCGATAAGATAGATCAGTGATATTGAGATCCCTTAGAACCCGGTTACTATTTCTAGGACAAGTTTGAGCCAACTAAACTTCAAGAGGGTACTTACCTATGAGACTCCATGCAAGCCTAAACCTAAGGACTTGTTTTCCTTGTTTGTATATAATTACTTGTACATAACATCATAAACATCATAATATTATACTCATTCTCACTAACCATTTCAAGGATTATTGGAATTTATCTTTGTTCTGTTTTGTAGGACATGGCTTCTATCTCCAGGAATACTATCCAAGTCAATCTCGTAAGAATTCCTCCTCAACTCAAAGAGTTAGCATCAAGGGTCCCTGAGAATTCTTCATTCACCGAAAGACATGGTCTCCTCCTAAACTTGGTTACCTCCAACACTGGTGAAGATATGATGAAGGTGCTTTTCCAATTCATTGATCCTCTACACCATTGCTTCACTTTTCCCGATTATCAGCTTGTACCTACTCTGGAAGAATTCTATCAACTCTTGAGGATTATCATTCTCAATCAACTACCCTTCAATGGTACGGAAAGAGATCCAAAACCTGAAGAGATTTCCCAAGCATTACACTTGCAACAATCTGATGTCACGACTAATTGGGAAACAAGGAGTGGTGTCAAAGGTTTCTTAGCTAAGTTCTTGTTTTAGAAAGCTCAAGATTGTTGGAACTATTTGGACTTACAAGCTTTTGAAGAAATCTTGGCCCTTATCATCTATGGGATAGTTTTGTTTCCAAACCCTGACCAACTCATAAATGTAAATGCTGTCAAAATCTTCATGTCTCACAATTTGGTGCTTACTTTATTGGGAGATATCTTACATTATTTTCACTCTCGCACTATGAAGATGAGAGATATCCTCATGTGTTGCACTCCTCTCTTGGCAAGATGGTTTATTTCGCATCTTCCCCGGTTTATGTTGAAGAACGAGCAAGGCTCGAGATGGTCCCATAGGCTGATTATGCTCAGACATTCAAATGTTCATTGGTGTTCTCGATCCTTGGAGAACGTTACTATCATCGACCATTATGGGGAATTCCCTAATTTCCCTTTGCTTGGCATTAGGGGAGGTATCACTTACAACCCTTACTTATCCTTACGACATTTTGGTTATGCCTGAAGGGATGGCCCACATGAGATGCTCATCCAAGGAGTGGTATTCGACTACGAAATCGACGATCAAAGCTATCGTTATAGGTTTATACGAGCTTGGAGGATGGTAAGCAAATAATGGACAATAAGATATTGGGACACAAGAATTCCATTCCCCTTGATCCTTACCTTAGTTGGGTACGAGCTCGTGCTCAGAAACTTGTGATACCTTATCCCTCCATCTTACCAGTTATCATGGAACCTGTGGTTGAAGGAGATGTCCTGTACACTGTCCTCCATCCCGACATGCCAACTTCTCTTGAATACTTGCAAAAAGGTTGGATTCAGCTAAAGGAAGAACGAGATACTTTTGAAGCTCAACTCTACGCTAGCGAGAAGAGAGTCTTGGAGCTTACAAAGCAGCTACATGAAGAGAAAAGTGTGAACGCCTATCTCGCGCAGAAGAGGATGCGTTCAGTCTTTTTATCTTAGAAAGTTATTTTGTAAGCCCAAGAGGCATGATGTATTCATTTTGAACTAATTAATGAAAATTGACGTTTGTTCATTCAGGTTTTCATACATCTTCCATGCATCATAACATAACAAGTTTTCATACAACAGGTTTCCTTATCTTTCTGTGTTTATTTCAGCAAGATGGATCTAGAGAAAACTGTGAAGGATCTTCAGGCACAAAACTCTCAATTCTAAGAGAATCTATTGGCCCTAGCCAAGTGGAAACAAGATATGATGGCATTGCTGGTAGTTAAGAAGAAACCCAAGAAGAAAGCCCTGGTCAACATGGGTAGTAGGTTCAAAGAGTCGGTTCGTCAGATCCCGGTAGTGGAAGACTCATCTGAAGAAGATGAGAATCAAATTGGTGAAGTTAGGAGTACCCAGGATGACTGTATTAATGAGCAAGCGTCTGATGATGATTACTTTGACGAGCAATATCCACCCACCGATGTCAAGTACAAGTAGTTCAAAGATAGATTGAAGGCCGTCGAGATCCAAGCCATCACCAGTTTAGATTTTGATGATTTGGGTTTGATCTCTGGGGTTGTTATTCCCCACAAATTCAAGATACCGGTCTTTGCATAATACGATAGTTTCCTGTCCAAAACTTCACCTGAAATCTTATGTGCACAAGATACAGCCGCACACCACTAATAAGAAACTTCGGGTTCACTTTTTCCAAGAAAGCTTGACCGGAACACAACTAGAGTGGTTCTACCAGTTGGATGGCTCCTGTATCAATACATGGGAGGACTTAGCCACCTCTTTATACCACCAGTACCAGTATAATGTCGACTTGGCACCAACGAGAGTTCAGTTACAAGATATGACAATGGCGAAGAATGAAGGATTCAAAGTATACACACAAAAGTGGAGAGACATTACCAGTAGGGTTCAACCACCTTTGACTGATAGAGAACACATCGACATGTTTATGGGCAGTTTATCTGGTCCATTCTTTAATTTATTAGTCGGTTGTTCTTCTTCCAGTTTCACCAAGATAATCTTAACCGGTGAAAGAGTTGAAAGCGACATTAAAAGCAGGAAGATTCCCATGGCATCCGCCTCCACTTCCAATCCTGTAAAGAAACCTTTTGCTGCAAAGAAAGAAATCAATGATGTGTATGGGGCAAGGGACCATACCAAGAAGGGTGACCGCCGGTCTGTTAATGTTGTCTGAATCTCCAATCTAACTTCTACTCAAAGACCATCTGCTAATCATCAACGGTTTGAAACTCCGAGAAGACAATTCACGAGGATAGGCATGTCACTATCCCAAGCCTTACAACATTTGCTAAAGGCTAATTTAGTGACATTTCCCGATCCTTCTGCCAATCCAGATACGTCTTCACCAAATTATAATTCGAACGCCAAATGTGCTTACCACTCAAGTAGCCCTGGGCATGAGACTGACCAATGTTGGGCCTTGAAGAATAAAATTCAGGATTTGATCGATAACAAGACTATTGAATTTGATCCTCCTCCATCTCCGAATGTAATCACCACGCCTATGCCAAATCATGGCAAGGGTTTTAATGATGTTGAAGATATAATTTTTGTTGCCTCTGTCGAAGACTTGACTATTCTGCTGAATATCATCAAAAAGAATTTGTTGAAAGCTAGGATTTTCTCTGGCTGTGTAGAGGACTGTGTTTGTTGTGCCAAACAACTCAATGGATGTGAAGGGCTGAAGGAAGGCGTTCAACACCTGATGGATAGCCACGAGGTCCTATTTGATAAGACTCCGCTTTCCAAAAGTTTGACTAACAAATGTGAAGATCTCTCCATTATAACCATCTCAAACAAGCCTCTTAGGATCTCCTCCAAAGGTCCTATAAGGATTTCAAATGAACCAATTGTTGCTCCCCTAATAATTACCAAACCCTGACCAATTCCCTACTCTTCAAACAAAGCAGTGCCATGGAACTATGGTGCTGAGGTGTTCTACCATGGGATAAAACAAGACGCTTGGATCGAAGATGACAAAGTTGATGATGTTGGTAACATAACTGGCTCAAGTAAGGTAACCTGAACTGGGAGAATCTTTTCACCCAACATCTCACCACCAGTTGTTACAAAGGCACCCGTCCGCATCACTGCTGCTAGGCCAAGTACTGATACAAGAGGGAATGAGAAAGCTAATGAGCCTGTTGTGACAGAAATACCCGCAAAGGATGTTGCTAATGGAGAACCTTCAGCTTTTGAGATGGATGAGATCTTGAAAATCATAAAAAGGAGCGACTTCAAGATTGTGGAACAGTTGGGGCAAACTCCTTCCAAGATTTCTATGTTGTCTTTGCTACTCTGTTCCAATGCTCATGCTCGGGCATTAATAAAATTCTTGGAGAAGGCTCATGTCCCTCATGAGACCACAACTGACCAGTTTGAGAATTGTCTGGCGAGCTTGACGGCTGATAATGGTTTGGGGTTCTCAGATGGCGATCTAACATCGCTTGGGAAGAACCATAATAAAGCTCTACATGTTTTTTTCGAGTGCAAGGGGACCACCCTAGCACATGTTCTGGTCAACACTGGTTCTTCTTTAAACGTGCTACCCAAGGGGGCGTTGGACCGTTTGGATTGTGAAGGTTTAGTCTTGAAACCAAGTGATGTCATTGTGAGGGCCTTTGATGGATCAAAAAGGACAGTTCATAGAGAGGCAGATATTCCAATCAAGGTAGGCTCATAAATTTTCAACTCCACCTTCTACATCATGGATATCCGTCCTGCCTATTCTTGTTTGTTGGGTCGCCCTTGGATCCATAAATCTGGGGTAGTAACCTCAACTCTCCATCAAAAACTCAAGTATCCGGTCAAGGGAAGAATTGTCACCGTCTGTGGAGAGGAAGAGTTTATGGTAAGCCACCTTAACTCTTTCAAATATGTAGAGATGGATGGGGAATTCACAGAGACCCCATGTCAAGCCTTTGAAGTTGTGCCACCAATGGTTTCTGCTACCAAATGTTCCTATGATGAATCCAAAGCTGTTAAGGTCGTTCCGAAGATGGTTTCAGTCAAAGATGCTTATGCTGCAATTGAAGAAGGAAGTTGTGATACTTTGGGGAAACTCCTCGATATCCCATTCAAAGCGGACAAGTTTGGTTTGGGTTTCACCGTCAAGGCTCAGAAGGAAGTGAGGCACGCTCGTGCAAGAAAGCCACCTCTCCGTATTAGAAGCCATGAAGTTAACGCTGTGGGTGATTCTGATGAAGAAGCTGCATTTGAAGATTGGGTGTATCCTACTATGACGGAGCTAAAGAATTGGCATGCAAAGGACTTCGTGCCCATCTCCTTCATTGAGGAGTAATCATTTGTTTGTTGCTTTCTTTTAATTCAAGAGAATTTTGTATGTAATATTTAACAATGACTTTTAAGCCATGTGCCTGGCCCTTGGCACTTTGGTCCATTTGTCAAGGGCTTTATTTATGTTCATTTTATCATATGATCATTCAATACAAATCATTGGACTCTTTTGCATTCAAATCTTTGTGTTCATTGTCTTTGTTTTATTCAAATACGTTTTTCAAAATAGCCATGTATCTTACATGCATACACACACACTCTTGCAGGTCCTCATCCATTCTGGATCTCATTGCCAATGACTCTACTATTGCCTAAGACGATTGTGAAATACCGGGAGAACTAGCTAGACTTCTATTACAAAAGGAAAAAGCTATTCAGACGCACAAAGAGTCAGTTAAAGTCATCAATCTAGGTACCGAGACAGACAAGAAAGAGGTTAAGATCAGTGCTAACTTAGAAGACAGTGTCAAGCGCGGGTTGGTTCAAATGTTGCATGACTATGTGGAAGCATTTGCTTGGTCGTATGAAGATATGCCAGAGTTGGATACCTACATCGTAGTTCATCGTCTGCCGACAAAGGAAGATTGTCCTCCTGTAAAACAAAAGGTTCGTCGCATGAGGCCTGACATGTCCGAAAAGATAAAATCTGAAGTGATGAAACAATTTGATGCTGGATTTCTAGCTGTGACATCTTATCCCCAATGGGTTGCATATATGGTGCCAGTTCCAAAGAAGTACGGAAAAGTTCGCATGTGCGTAGACTATAGGGATCTGAATAGGGCAAGCCCCAAGGATGACTTCCCTCTACCATACATTGACGTCTTGGTCGATAATACTACTCAACATAAAGTCTTCTCTTTCATGGATGGTTTCTCCGGCTATAACCAAATAAGGATGGCTCCCGAAGACATAGAAAAGACTACTTTCATTATGCAATGGGGTACCTTCTGCTACAAGGTCATGTCGTTCGGATTGAAGAATGCAGGGGCAACATATCAAAGGGCTATGGTAGCTTTGTTTCATGATATGATTCATCATGAAATAGAGGTCTATGTGGATGATATAATTACCAGATCACAAACTGAGGATGAACATCTCGATCACCTGTACAAGCTATTCAAAAGATTGAAAAAGTACAAGTTGAGGTTGAACCCTAACAAGTGCACATTTGGAGTACGATCTGGAAAACTTCTAGGTTTTGTTGTCAGCAATAAAGGCATTGAAGTTGATCCTACCAAGGTGAAGGACATCCAAGAAATGCCAGTCCCCCACTCGGAAAAGGAAGTTAGAGGATTCTTGGTCGTCTCAATTACATCGCCCGCTTCATATCTCACTTGACTGCTACTTGTGAGCCAATCTTCAAACTCTTAAAGAAAGATCAAGTAGTCAGATGGAATGATGAATGCCAAGCTGCCTTCGATAAAATCAAAGAATATCTGCAATAACCTCTTATTCTTATGCCTCCAGTTGAAGGAAGACCCTTGATCATGTACTTGACAGTGCTAGAGAATTCTATAGGGTGTGTTTTGGGCCAACATGACGAGTCTGGCCGAAAAGAGCATGTTATTTATTACCTGAGCAAAAAGATTAGCGACTGTAAAACTATATATTCACTGCTCGAGAAAACTTGTTGCGCTTTGGCATGGACTGCTCGTCGGCTAAGACAATATATATTGACTCATACCACTTTGTTGATTTCTAATATGGATCCAATCAAGTACATCTTCGACAAACCTGCTCTTTCCGGATGGATAGCAAGATGGCAAATGATCTTGACTGAGTATGACATTCAGTACACAATGCAAAAGGCCATCAAAGGAAGCGTATTAGTAGATCATTTGGCCCATCAAGCTGTACATGATTATCAGTCTATGAAATTTGACTTCCCGGATGAGAGCATCATGCTAGTGACCGACTGCACAAAACCTGGACCGTATGACGGACCTGAACAAGGATCCCGATAGACTATGGTCTTCGATGGGGCTTCCAACACCTTGGGTAATGGAATTGGTGTTGTGATCATCTCCCCTGAAGGTTTCCACACTCCTTTCACTGCTAGACTATGCTTCGATTGCATGAATGATATGGTTGAATATGAATCATGCATCTTGGGTCTGAAAGCAGCCATTAACTTAAGGATCAAGCATTTGAATGTGTTTGGCGATTCCGCTTTGGTGATTAGCCAATTAAAAGGATATTGGGATACTAAGCACCCTAATCTCATCCCTTACAAGGAACTTGTGCTATCTTTGATTCCTTACTTCAAAGATATCACCTTTGAACACTTCCCTAGGGAAGAAAATCAGCCAGTTGATGCTTTGGCCACCATGTCTTCTATGTTCAAGGTCAGATGGGACAACGAAGCTCCTATGATTACAATTAAAATATTCGACGAACCTGCACACTGTTGTGAGCTTGACACTGACACAGAAAAGCCATGGTACCATGAGGTGATGAGATATCTTGAAGCACAAGAGTATCCCGAGGGAGCATCCATCAATGACTGAAAGTTCTTATGTACATTTTCAGCCAAATTCTTCCTAAGTAACAAAATATTGTACAAGCGTAATTGTTGTACCCCAAAATTTTCCCTCTCACTTATCAAGAATTTTCTCACAAGATCTCTTTAACTCAAGATTGGATTAGGGTTTGACCAGCTCAAGGCACCTCCCCATGCACTGATGACCAAAATTAGGGTTTGAGTTTGCACAAGTATTTTTGGACTATCAATGCTTCATATGACTTTCAATAATCATTATGGACCTCTAATATTACTCATGTCAAGTTTTAAGCCTTGAATCACATTTTTTACCAATCAATTGGACAGTTGACCTAAAAGTCAGTTGTATTGGGGAAAAAGTCAACCATGGCCAATTTATAGTCAAACTTCATAATTTTTTATCCACATCAAAATCTTAGGCTCATATGTATTATTTGATCAAGTTTGTACCATAATTCCTCAAGAAATTTGATCAAATCATAAAAAGGGCAGATTGGTCAAAATTAGGGTTTTGACTAGGAAGGGGCAATTTCTGATTTTTCACCTAGCAAATGATCAATTGGTTTGATGCATGATTTCAAGAGTTAAATTGCATCATTTTGACCTAATAACATGGTTCAAGACATTACAACTTCATTGGATTGACAAATGAATTTTGCAGTCAACTGATCAAAAGTCAACTGTATACTGAAAAGTCAAACTTTGACTTTTTGGTCAAAATCAAGTGCCAAAGATCATAATTCATCAAAACATGTCAAAATGTGAAACTTGTTCATCAAGAAATCAAGGATTCAAGATTTTGTTTTGAAAAGTTGAAATTTCTTAACTTAGAAATTTTTCTAAGTATAGAAAATTTCTTATTTTTTCTTAACTTTTAGCCAAATTTTCACCATGATGCAAGATGATTCAAAAGAAACTTCCAACATGAAAGTTGTAGATCTCCATGAAATATACAACTTTTCTTCACACAATTTCTCCTGAAAATGCTTGGATATCAAGATATAATTTTGTGAATACATGCTCATGAACTAAAATAACTTAGTGAAATTTTGCCCTAGTTAGGCAGATTTTTTACCTAACTTCATGGCAATTTTTCTCATAGTTCCAAAGGGAATTTTCAAAATAAATTCAAAGATGAGTTGTGTAGAACATTGCAAGATTTCAAAAATGTACAAGAACTCCTTGAGATCATTCCTGAGTAGGGAGAATCGAAGAGATGAAGTTGGTGATTTATCACTTTGATTTCAAGCCATTTCATGATGAACAAAAATTCAAATCCAAGCCTAGGCTGCATAATCTTTGCTTTGCAGGCCTCAAACTTGTTTCTCACTCCATAATTAAATGTTTTCACAGATGTTGGAAGCTTTAAGCCAAGCATTGAATGCATTGTACAAGAACAATTCCATTTTTGGCACAAAGTTGCCATTTCCATTTTGATAAAGCACTACTTTTTCCTTTATCAACTTCTTGAGCCTCTCAATTGTTTTCTCTACACACAAGCAAAGTCAAAAACAAAAGCAACTTGTCTAAGGCCTCTCCCAAACCAGACCTTGCTTGTACAACACTTAGAGAGTTGTCTCCTCACTTTTCTTCAAAAGCAAGTTATAGAGCCAAAAGGCTATAACTCAGAAACCTTGAGTGGAGTTGATCTCTAACATTTTCCATACATATACACAAATGTATTTCAACATAACACACGAATGTTAAGACTCCAAAACTCTCCCAAACACTATGCAACACAGAATCTGCCATAACTTGACATTTTTGAACCTTACACAGCCATCTCCAAAACCACTCGTGCATTTTGAGTTTTAACCACCTAAACACTTAATATACCCCATATCTAAGTGATCCAGACCCCTGTTCC
The DNA here is from genome assembly GCA_948472305.1 of Vicia faba. Taxonomy (NCBI): domain Eukaryota; kingdom Viridiplantae; phylum Streptophyta; class Magnoliopsida; order Fabales; family Fabaceae; genus Vicia; species Vicia faba. The sequence goes on from OX451736.1 coordinate 826,926,068, forward strand.
CTCACTGTAACTCCTCCTCCATTCACCATTTTCAAATATCAAGCTTGCAGGTTGACTTGAGTAAGGAGATTCAGGGACTTTCAAGACAAAGCAAGGATTGGAATACACTCAGGGAGGTCCAGGCAAGCTAAACAGATCCTCAAGCCTTCTCAAAACTTGCTCAAACTCCATTCACGATCCCAGCTGAAAGAGGTAAAAACTCAAACTTCTATCTCTTCATACAAGCATCATTTGGTCCTTATTTGTGAAAGAAAAATGTAGATATCCTTGCCCTAAAGTTAACCATGTTCATAGTTTTCATTTATATTAACTGTGTATAAAGAATTTTTGATTTGAAATTTCTGTAAAAATTAGGTTTTAAATTAGGGCAAGTAAAATTAGCTTTGATCTTTGACTTTTAGTTTACATAAATTATATGGTTGAACTCGTGGGAAGAAACACCATAACTTTCATGTTTGGACTTTCCATTTTTATGGAGAAATGCGAGAGATGCAGGTGGTCTGGCCATGGCTCAAGGTTGAAGATGAAGTTGCCTTCAGGGGGAATTTTCTAATATATATTTATGATTGTCTTTATATAAACGGATGTACAGCCACCCCAGTGGTAAGACAACGCGCGTAAATGCTATAGGTCACGAGTTCGAGCCTTAGCGCGCTGCCTTTTGCAATTTTCTCACATTTTTACTATTTTTTGTCCCTTTGCAGTACTGGGCTTTTTGTTTCATGGGCCTGTTGATTTTTTCTAACCTCCTACCTCCTGTCTGCTTGTGACACCCCTGACTCATATCATTTTTTAAATTTATTTATTTCATTTTCATTTTATTTTCTTAAAAAACATTTTCCTTAAAATCATAAAAATATAAAAATGATAGATTTATATTTTAGTTTATTTTATGTTATTTTTCTCACAAAAAATATTTTTATTTAGTTATATATTATCCATTTTTATTAATTAAATTTGTAAATTAAAATTAGAACTAGTTTAAATATTTATTTTTCTTCACACCCATTAAACATATTATTTTAGTATAAAAAAGACCAAAATATCTCATAATACCATATATTATTTTTAAGATAAAAAATACAAAAATACTTACTTTTTCTTAAAGAAATTTATTTCCTTTTAACCAAATAGAATTAGGATTTATTCAAAAAGTATTTTTCTAAAATAATTTATTTTCTTAATTAATTTAAGTTAATCTTGATTTATTTATTAGATTTAGGTTAAAACTTTTTCACATAAAAAAACCGAACAAAAATCTTCTTTGCATTTACATACCTTTGCATATTTAATTCATCTTGTATATTATTTATTCCATTTATTTGTACATATTCAATTTGGTTGTAATAGATTAATTAGGTTTATATTATTGCAATCCTCATTCATAAATTGTATTCCCCCCCTCCCACAAATGTTGTAATAGGTAGGACATTTAAATTTTGCAATTTATCGCTTTTATATAACATGCTAGTAATTAGGGTTTGTATGGCAAGATAAAATCAATCAAATAGAAAACCCTAATTCAAGACAAAATCAAGCATGAAAATGACACACTTACACACAAGCACCTCTAGGGTTATTCCACTTGGTTGCCTTACACAAAATAGTCATATTACGCATGTAAAGTATCTTAGCAAAAACAAACAAATACAAGATCATAGTCCCTTGATGACGCTATTCTAAGTTGCCTTATAAAAATGATCTTAGTCCCTCAAAAATGCTAAGATACTTTGCAAAATTGCTAATCATGGCTATACAATGACCCACGCCCGTCCCGTTTACATCCAAAGATATGATTGCTTACCAAATCAATGGTAAGACAACCATGTCAAAGGAAAAGAAAATGAACAAGAAAGACATTTGAGTAGGTAGATTATATTTAGTTACTTGCTCCATTTCAAAACAAATATCCTTGCAATTTTCAAAAACAAATACCTACACGTTTCCAAACATCTTACAAACATTGAAAACATTTTCAAAAATATCAACATCTTTGTATACATTCTTATGAACGAGAATCATTACAAAGATTGCCTAAACAATGGCCTCTTTTACAAAATACTTTCAAAACCACACAAATCATGATTTCAAACAAAAGCAAGTGATCTAGCAAGTAACTAAGAGCCCATGGAAAACCATGGATGAAAAGGGTGTTAATACCTTCCCTTTTTATAATCTACCCTCCGAACTCAAGAAACAATCTCAAAGGTCTTTCCTGTGTTTTTTACTTTTCCTTTTTTGGATAAAATAAAAGTCGATGGCGACTCTTGCTAACCGCAACATTTGCGATAAAACACAAAATAATCAAGTCAGTTCTCCCATCGTATCACAGAACTGGCGACTCTGTTGGGGAAAATTCTAAAAGTAGGGTTACCTTAGGGTTTATATTACATTTAGTTGCTTACATTGTTTGAATTGTATGCTTTACATTATGGTTCTTTGTTTGGGTTTGAATCCTCTATCCGGATTTGGGATACATTATAGGTAAGTAGCAATACATTGTGGAAACTATGCAGGGTATACCGACATGGTCTAAGCAATAGCTACGTTAGTGCGACATATTTGTGGGTACCGGTAGCCTTTGAGTTAATCAAAGAGAATACAGGGCCGCTGAGTGATGTCATGAAGCACTAATGAACTTTTAGAACCTTTACTTGACAAACTTGACCTTTAGGATGTAGTGAGATGGCCGACTTTGGTGCAGTCTAAAGTTGGTAGATAATCGACACTAAACTCATTGAGGTTTGGTTTCTTGGGATATTTCGGTCGCCATTAAAGAGGCTTGAGCTAAAACAATGACCAAGGAAGCAATCCAGTGATATTGAGCTCCTTAGAACCCGGTTACTATTACTAGGACATGTTTAAGCCAACTAAACTTCAAGAGGTTACTTACCTATAAAACTCCATGCAAGCCTAAACTAAGGATTTGTTTGTTTTGTTTGTATATTCATACTTGTACATAACATCATGGACATCATGAACATCATATACATCCACTAACCATTTCAAGGATTTTGGGATTCATCTTTGTTCTTGTTTTATAGGATATGGATTCACTTCGCAGGAAAACTATTCAAGTCAAACTTGTGAGAATCCCTCCACAACTTAAGGAGCTAGTTCCAAGGATTCCCGAAAACTCTCCATTCACCGAGGGACATGGTCGTCTACTCAACTTGGTCACCTCTAACACAGATGAGGATATGATGAAGGTGTTCTTTTAGTTTTTTGATCCTTTACACTATTGCTTCACATTCCCTGACTATCAACGTGTGCCTACTTTGGAAGAATTCTCCCAACTCTTGAGGATTCCCATTCTCAATCAACTACCTTTCAACGGTACGGAAAGAGATCCAAAGCCAAAAGAGATTGCTCAAGCTCTACACTTGCACTCATCTGATGTCACAACCCATTTGTAGACAAGGAGTGGTGTCAAAGGTTTCCTAGCAAAGTTCATGTTTGAGAAAGCCCAAAGCTGTTGGAATTCCCTAGACTTGCAAGCCTTTGAGGAAATTGTGGCTCTCCTCATCTATGGGATGGTTTTGTTTCCAAATCATGACCAGCTCATAGATGTGAACGCCGTCAAAATCTTCATATCACGCAACCCGGTGCCTACACTGCTAGGGGATATCCTACACTCTTTTCACACTCGCACAATGAGGAAAAGAGGTGTCCTTATGTGTTGCACTCCTCTCTTGGCAAGATGGTTTATTTCTCATCTTCCCCAATCTATATTAAAGAATGAACAAGGTTCAAGGTGGTCACAAAGGTTGATAACGCTCAAACATTCAGACATTCATTGGTGCTCTCAATCCAAAGAGAATGTTATCATCGTCGACCGTTGTGGAGAATTCCCTAATGTCCCTCTACTTGGAATTAGGGGAGGCATCACCTACAACCCATGTTTAGCCTTAAGACGGTTTGGTTACACCCGAAGGGATGGCCCGCATGAGATGTTGATTCAAGGTTTGGTATTCGACTACGACAACGACAATCAAGGTTATTGCCAGAGGTTTATCCGAGCCTGGAGGATGTTGAAAAAGGTGGATAGCAAGACCTTGGGGCACAAGAATTCCATCCCTCTTGAGCCTTACCTCAAATGTGTACGAACTCGTGCTCAGAGTCTTATGATGCCTTACCCCTCCATTCTCCCTGTAATCATTGATCCTGTCATGGAGGGAGATGTTCCATACACTATCCTACATCCTGAGATGCCCACATCTCTTGAAGACCTACAAAGGGATTGGATACAACTCAAAGGGGAGCGAGATACTTTTGAAGCCCAATTCTACGCAAGCGAGAAGAAGGTTTTGGAACTCACTAAGCTACTTGTTGTACCCCAAAATTTGCCCTCCCATTTCCTCAACATTTTCTCATCACAAAACCCTTGGAGATCAAGATCCAGTTAGGGTTTCCTTTGCTCAAGACTTCTCCTTGCATTGTTGACCCAAATTAGGGTTTGTGTTTGCACAAAGATATTTTGACCTAAAATGCCTAAGATGACTTTCATGCTTCATGTTGGACTCCCATGTTTATCCATACCAAGTTTCAAGTCCTGATTCCAAATTTTGCCCAGTCAATTGGACAGTTGACCTAGAAATCAACTGTATTGGGGAAAAAGTCAACTGTGGCCAATTGACAATCAAATCTCATGAAAATTGACCCACATCAACATTATGAGATCACATGGACCATTTGATTAAGTTTGTATCACAATTCCACAAGAAATTTGATCAAATCACCAAAAGGGCAAAATGGTCATTTTTAGGGTTTTGACTGCACAAAGGCAATTTTTGACTGTTTGACCTAGCCAATGGCAAACCAAGCTCACATATGGACTCAAGGATCCCATGGAATTATCTTGACATGCTCAACAAGTTCAAAAGATCCCAAATACACAAGATTGACAGTTGAATTTCCCACTCAATTGATCAATTTTGACTGTATACTGAAAAGTCAAACTTTGACTTTTTGGTCAAAATCAAGTGTCAAGATTCATTTTTCATCAAAACATGCCAAATCATGAAACTTGTTCATCAAGAAATCAAGAAATGCAAATTAGGGTTTGAAATGAAGATTTTTCATAACTTAGAATTTTTCTAAGTTATGAAAAACCCTAATTTTTTCCTAACTTTGTCCCACTTTCTCACCAAGATTCATTTGGATTCAAGCAAAAGTCAAAACATTAAAGTTGTATCCTATTTCATAATATACAACTTTGATTCACAAAGTTTTCCCAAAAGAAGCTTGTAGGTCAAGTTACAATTTTTGGAACAAGAGTACCAAACCATTCTTAACTTAGAGAAAATTTGACCTATTTTAGGCAAGGTTTTTACCTAACTTCAAGACCATTTTTCACATGCTTCCACTTGGAATTTCAATTTGCATTTCAAAGATGGATTGTATTACACATTCCAAGCTTTCCAAAATGTCCAAGAACTCATCAAACAACCTCATGGTTAGAGAGAATCGAATTTGGCAATATGGGAAAAACTCACTTTTGATTTGGCCAAATTACATGTTCATACATTTGTGCCATTTTGAATTCAGCATGCTTTCCTTGATTACAGGTCTTTTATCTCAATTACACTCCTAAATTTAATGCCAATCCTTTGTGCCAAGGTGTTGTTCTATGAGTTTGGACATTGTATGCAAGTTTAATCCATTTTTAGATACAGCATTATATCCATTTTGGAAAAGTGGCACTTTATGTATAAAGCAAATCCAAGCAAGTACAGTTAAGATCTCTTTGGCACAAGTTTATGGACTAATTGCACTGATCAAGACTAAGTGGTTCAGCATAGAATGGGGGCCTGTACAGGCTAGAAGTACCAAGTGGCCTTTTGTTGCTTAAAGTGTAAGAAACTTGCCATAACACATAACAACTATCATTCCTGTAAACCAAGCCTTAAGAAAAATTGTCAAACACTTTCAAAAGATCCATCCTAAGCTGAAACACGAGCCTAGCATCCCCAATACCTCCTCATTCCCAGAATCACCATTGAACTGCCCAAGACAGGGCATCCCTGCAGTTTGAGTTCCATAGCTCAAACCTTCCATGCATTCTTGCTAAAAACACTTCAAACACATTCCATAATATCCATATAAACTATTGCAAACCTTGAACTGAGACTGTAACAGCCATAGCACCATTTGCCATTTCCATTTTTCTATCTTGCAGGTGGACTTCTGCAGCTTGATTTGGCACGATTCAAAACACACCAAGCATTGGAATAGCATCACTACACTTCAGGCAAGCTGTACAAATCTTCATCTTGCCCTGAAAGCTCCTCCATTGCAAGACACGATTCCAACTGAACAGGTATATTCATGAAGTTCTATCTCTCAATATAGGCATTGTTAGCTTTAGGTTTGTGAAGAAAACATGTCACATTCATAGCCCTGAACATGCCCATGTAATTAGATTTCATTTATATTATGTGTGCTTAGAGAATTTTAAGTCTGAACATTGAACAAAAACTAGGTCAGGAATTGGGGGAGAAGAAATTCCCTTTCATCTTAGAGAGTCAAGTCAAGTTCTTTATATGGTTGGATTCGTCTTTTAATGCTCTACATTTTTCATGTTGTGAGTTTTGCTTGAAAGTCCAGGAATTGGGAGATAGAAAACGCGTGGATGGTTGTTCAAACATTGTTCTGAGGTTGAAGATGAAGTCTTCTTGGGCTGGGCCTGAGTTGACTTTCTTTTTACACCATGCTTTTGCTTTTTCACCCCCTAGGCCCATTTTGCTTATTTTCATGATTTTTTGACTTTTCTTTTTTTGTTCTGACTTATCTATTTTTCCTCCCAATATTAAAAATATGAAAAACTATTTTTACACCATTTTTATATTTATTAGGTATTTATTTGTTTAGATTAATATTTGTACATAAATAAATAAATAAATAGATACACTTTTATTCAAAAATACTAAAAATAATGCAAACCCATTTTATTTTCTATTTTTATTTTATCTTATCTTCTGAAAATATTTTATATAAAATATACTTTTTTTCATAAATATTAAATATTATTATTTTTGTATATATAATATATATTTAGTAAATAATACAAATATTTATATATATATATATATATATATATATATATATATATATATATATATATATATATATATATATATATATATATATATATATATATATATATATATATTAGTATATTTAGGTTAAAAATACAAAATATATACATTTTATTTTTTATTAATATTTAACATTAAAAATACCTTTTTGACAAATATACTTCATTTTTATTTTATTTTTATACATAATTGATAAATATTCGTATATATTAAATAATTAATACTTTTATTTAATAAATTAGGGTTTTGCCCTAAACATAAAAAACTCCAAAAATAATACTCTTTTTATTTTGTTTATTTGGCACATAAAAAATACCCTTTTTCATACACATAAAAAACTTTTTTTGCATCTTGCATATTTATCTTATTTCCATTTAATTTGTGCAATTAAATATCTTGTAAATAATTCAATATTGATGTAATAGTCTAGGTTTAAATTCTTTGTCAAAATACCCCCATTTGAACATTTGTACCCCCCCTTCCCATATATTGTGTTGTAATAGTTTAGTAATTTTATTTTTCGCACTTTAATGCTTTCTAAATATACCATGTTAGAATTAGGGTTTGTATGCGAATCAAAAACAACAAAAATAGTTTGACCTAATTTCAAGATAAACAAGCATGAAAATGTACAACACTTATCACACTTGCACCCCTAGGGTATTCCACTTGTTGCCTTCAATAAATGGGTCATATTGCATGTTAGGTCTCTTTGGGCAAAACAAACAATTCAAATGATCATAGTCCCTCGATGACGCTTTCGAAAGTTGCCTAAAAAATGATCAAGTCCCTTAAAGGAAAATTGCCCAAAGATACTTGGCACCATTGCAATTATGGTCTAAACGATGACCCGCGCCCGTCCCTTTCACATCCTAACATAAGATTGTCCACCAAATGCAATGGTGGAACAAACTTGTTAAAAGGGTTAAAACATAGCAATAATCTTTGAGAAATTTAGGAGTAGACAACCTCTTAGTTACTTGAATCAAACTTGTAAAACAAAACACTTGCCCATTTTCTAAAACCACACCTCACAACACTTTCAAAAACAACTTTCAAAAACAAATGAAAACCTTTTCAAAAGACATACACCTTTGTATACATCCCAACATGGATCATTACAAAGGTTGCCACCACATTGGCCTCTTTTCAAAAACATTTTCAAACCCACACACAAAGCACCATTTCAAACAATTGAAAACAAAAGGCAAGTGATCTAAGCAAGTAACTAAGAGCCCATGGATAACCATGGATAGAAAGGGTGTTAATACCTTCCCTTTCTATAATCTACTCCCCGAACCCAAGAAAACATCTTCAAGGTTTTTGCTGTGCTTTTTAAACCTTTCCTTAGGATAAAATAAAAAGCCGGTGGCGACTCTTGCTCAACCGAAACATTTGCGAAAACAAACGCAAAACCATAGTCAGTTCTCTCACCGTATCACAGAACTGGCGACTCTGCTGGGGATAAAATTAAAAGTGGAGTAACCTTAGGGCTTAAATCACCTTTGTTTTCAATTGTTTGCCTTGTTTGCTTTTATATTTGTGGGCTTTGCATCGGAGTTTCATAGATCCTAACCCGGATCTGGGGAATACCCTTTTTAGGTAGCATAATCTGTGAGGGACCTGTCCGGCGTAGACCGACATGGGCGAAGCAGTGGCTACGTTGGTGTGGCACCTTGGTCTGTACGGATATCCCTTGTGTTGCAACGAGGAGAATATGGGTCTTCTAAGGAGTCATTAAACACCAACCGACCTTAGAACCTTAAATTGACCAAACTTGGCCATAGAACAGTAGCAGTATGCTACACTCATTGAGGCTAAACTCTCGCGATGGTTCTGGCCGCAAGAAAAGATTGCGATGCTGGAGTTATGACCGATTGAGGGTAGTCAATGATTTGAGATCCTCTAGAACCTGGTTACTTTTGATAGGACTGGTTTTAACCAACGAAACCAAAAGAGGGTAATACCTAAACTTCATGTTGGCCTGAAACCTAAGGGTTGTCTTGTGTGACTTGTGTGCCTTATCATGCTTGCCTGGGTGAATACTTGTGGTGTGCTTCATCATAGCATCATGCCATCATACCATTGCATGCATCCTGTATAAGGACTAACCCATTTCAAAGACAAAAAAAGTTTCATCTTTGCTCTGTTTTGTAGGACATCATGATGCCCGTGCGTAGGAATACTATCCGGCTCAACTTTGTTCAACCGCCAGCTTTGCTCAAAGATTTGGTTGATATGATTCCAAACACTACTTCCTTCATCAAAAGGCATGGTTCTCTCCTTGGCTTGATCACTGCAAAGTGGGACCAACAACTGATAAGTGTCCTGACCCAGTTTTATGACCCCCTGTATCATTGCTTCACCTTTCAAGACTTCCAGCTGGTTCCTACCCTGGAAGAATTCTCTTATTTGCTTGGTATCCCTATTTTGGAGCAAACTCCATTCACTGGTTGGGAAAAGACTCCTAGGCCTGAAGAGGTTGCTGCAGTTCTCCCCTTGACCAAAGAAGAGGTATTGGCTAACTGGGAAACTAGAAGTGGAGTTAAGGGCTTTCTGGTCAAATTTCTGGTTGGCAAAGCTAATGATTTCTGGAATGACTTGGACTTCAAGGCGTACGAAGACATTCTGGCTCTTTTAATCTATGGCCTGGTATTGTTTCCCAATCCTGACACCTTTATCAGTATCTATGCCATAAGGATCTTCATGTCTCGGAATCCTGTACCCACTCTTTTGGGTGATATCCTGCAACAACTCTATGCTCGTACTGCCCGAAAACGGGGAACTCCGTGGTGTTGTGCTCCTTTGCTAGTGAGGTGGTTTATTTCGCACCTTCCTAAGTTCGTGCTGAAGAATGAAGAAGGAAAGGGTTGGGCTCATAGGTTAATGTCTCTCACTGATAATGACATCACTTGGACTCTCAGAGGTTTGGATGAGGTAGCTGTTATTGATCGTTGCGGAGAATACCCTAATGTCCCTTTGATTGGTATCCAAGGAGGAATCTCTTATAATCCATGCTTAGCTCTCCGCCAGTTTGGAAGAGCCAGAAGAGTAGGGCCTCATGAAATGTTGGTTCCTCACTTCCATTTTGAATTTCAGGCAGACAGTGACAAACTACGCCATGGATTCATTAAGGCTTGGGACAGAATTCACAAAGCTGACCCACTTGAGTTGGGGCCCAAGACTTATCTACCAATGGAACCCTATTGCAGATGGGTCCACATCCGTGCTTAGAAGTTAGGTATGCCGTATGAAGCTGTCAGACCTATCACTCTTGAATCTCCTGATGAAGAGGGGGTTCCTCCAACTGTCCTCCCTCCTCAGATACCCACTGATTTTGACACACTGAAGAGATCTTGGGTGCAACTAAAGGAAGAACGGGATTTTTATCGGGAAAAGTTCAACGAGCAGGAACGGAAGATCCAGAGGCTGACTAAGCAATTGGAGGAAGAGCGGGTTCTGAATGACTATATCCATACTGAGAAGAGGAGGCCATGGGAGCACTAATGGGCTTTGGATGTTTCCTTTTTACAGCTTTTATTTCCTTTTCAGTATTTTTCATTCCTGTAATGCCTAAGGGCAAGTTGTTGAACAATTTAAAATTTGAATCTAATGAAGTGTGTTTCCCTTTTGTCTACAAAGTTGAATCTTGTTTGTCTTTGAAAACATAAAACATACGCATCTCATTGCATCATATGCATAACAGGTACCCTTTTTCCACAGGTTGCTTAATCTTCTTCGCTATTTATTTGAACAGTCATCATGAATCCAGATTCATCCAGTGAGCAAGCAATCAAGGCCCTTCAGGCCCAAAGTTCCCAGTTTCAAGAGATGGTCATGAGCCTGGCCCAAGGTCAGCAAGAGTTGAAGGCTCTACTCCTGAAGAAGAAGAAGAAAAAGAGGACTGCGTTATTCAACACCAGACGCAGGTTTGGGAACACACTCCATAACGAGGCTGATCCAACTACTTCTTCTGCTGAGAAAGACAGTCCCCAAGGGGGAGGAGCTCCTAGTCCTGCAGTCTCTGACAACGAGACGGACTACAATGACGAACAATACCCACCTGCTGCTGACAGATACAAGCAATTAGAAGACCGCTTGAGTGCCATGGAGATTCAAAATGTGCCGGGGCTGGATTTCGGAGATTTGGGCTTATCTTCTGGGGTAGTAATCCCACACAAGTTTAAGGCGCCTGCCTTTGCCAAATACGACGGGGCCTCCTGTCCAAAGCTGCATCTAAGGTCGTACGTAAGGAAGATCCAACCTTACACGGCAGATAAGAACCTTTGGATCCACTTCTTCCAAGATAGCCTTTCAGGGTCACAGCTTGAGTGGTTCTATCAACTAGATGGAGCTAGTATCTGACATTGGGAAGATTTGGCAACCGCATTTTACAGATAATATCAATAAAATTCTGACCTCGCTCCTACGCGTACCCAACTTCAAGGTATGTCTCTAGGAACGGGCGAAGGGTTCAAAGAATATGCACAAAAATGGAGAGATTTGGCTGGCAGGGTGCAGCCTCCATTGACAGATCGTGAGCTGGTTGATATGTTTCTAGGGACTTTGTCTGGTCCATTTTTCAATCATTTGGTTGGTAACTCCTCCGCTGGGTTTACAGATTTAATCCTGACAGGTGAAAGGATAGAAGCCGGCATCAGGTCAGGAAAGATACAAAAAGCTGCCTCCACAAGTACTGAGAAAAGGCCTTTCAAGAAAGAAGCAAGTGCAGTCTATGGTCCTAGAAGACAAGTCAAGCCAGAATCCGCCAAGCCGTCAATGCCTTGGTCATTTCAAAGCCTGTTGCTGCTCCTCAGTAGTACAATCAACAAAGAGGTGAAAGGCCCAAGAGGCAGTATACTCAGCTGAGTATGACCTTGTCACAAATCTTACCACAACTGTTATCAACCAACCTGGTGACCATCAAAGAGGCTCCAAAGGTCGTGAATACTGCATCTCCTAAGTATAACCCAAATGCCCGTTGTGCTTATCATTCCGATAGCCCCGGGCATACTACTGATGATTGCTAGGCCCTGAGAAATAAAGTGCAAGACCTTATCGACGCGAAGGAAATTCAGTTTGAAGCGCCTGAGAGGCCAAATGTTGTAACTGCTCCTATGCCCCAGCATAGAGTAAATGCCATTGAGGAAGATTTATATGTTATTTCAGTGAATGATGTTGCTACCCCTCTTTTGACTGTTAAGAGGAACTTACTACTAGCCGGTTTATTTCCGGGTTGTAGCGAGGGTTGCCTCCTGTGTGCTGTTACCCCTACCGGTTGTCCGCTGCTGAAATCAGGCATCCAAAGCCTGATGGATAGCAAAGAAATTTTGTTCAAGAAAACTGTTATTCCATTTGTTTCCGCTGAAGAAGTATCTGTTGTCACAATTTACAATCCTACTAAAGCTCCCCCGAGGAAGCCAGTCCAAATTATGTCTGTTGCACCTATTACAATTACTGTTCCGGGGCCCCTCCCCTATGAATCTAACAAGGCTGTCCCATGGCATTATGGGGCAGACGTGTATGTGCTTGGAGTGAAGCAGGAGTTCAACACCGGTACCAGCATCAGTAACATCACTGGTCCCGCCAAGATTACTCGCAGTGGCAGGCTCTTCTCGCCTGACATTGCACCGCCAGTTATTCGAAAGCCGCTTATCATCACACCCGCAAGTGTGCATGCTCCAAATCAAGTTCCTGTGTCTACTACTGTCGCCGAGTCCTCTGATGCTCGGGGCAAAGAAGTTGCTACCGATTTGCCTGCCAGGACGGAGGCACCAAAAAAGACTGCTGTTGAAGCCTCCCAACAAGAGATGGAGGAAATCCTTAAAATCATTAAAAAGAGTGACTTCAATGTCGTTGAACAGCTGGGGCATACCCCCTCCAAAATCTTTATGCTATCATTGCTGCTATGCTTAGAGGCCCATGCAAAGGCCCTGATTTCATTTCTGAAAACGGCCCATGTGCCGCAAGAGACCTCTGCAGATCAATTCACTGACTGTGTGGCTAATTTGACAGCTGACAATGGTTTGGGGTTCTCGGATGCTGACCTTACCGCCAAAGGGAAAAATCACAATGATGCCCTGCATGTCTCTATAGAGTGCAGGGGCACTACTCTCGCACACGTGTTGGTGGATACCGATTCTTCCCTGAATGTTTTGCCCAAGAAGGCATTGGATCGCTTGGATTGTGAGGGCCTGGAATTGAAACCTAGTAACATCATTGTTAGAGCTTTCGACGGTTCTAAGAGGATGGTGCATGGTGAGGTAGACATTCCTATTCGTGTGGGTTCCCAAGTCTTCGACTCAACGTTATATGTAATGGATATTCGTCCATCTTATTCCTGCTTGTTGGGTCAACCCTGGATTTACAAGGCTGGGGCAGTAACATCCACTATACACCAAAAGCTCAAATACCCTGTCAAAGGGAAAATTGTTACTGTGCAGGGTGAGGAGGAATACATGGTTAGTCACTTGAATTCATTCCGGTATATCGAGATGGACGGGGAGTTTATTGAAACCCCCTTTCAGCATTTTGAGGAAGTACCTCCAACATTGACATCAGCTGAAACAGTGGTTGAAGAAGACTTTCCGTTGAAGATGGCTTCCCTGAAGGACGCCCGGGCTGTAATCGAGAAAGGCAAATGTGCAAATTGGGGTCAGCTTCCTGAATTCACTCAAAAGACCGACAAGTTTAGGTTGGGCTTTACTGCAGAGGCTCAGAGGGCTGTGCGCAAGGAAAAGATCAGAAAGGCTCCAGTGTTTATCACCAACCCAAGGGTGAATGCTATCGAGGAGGACGTAGAGGAAGCAGAGTTTGACAGTTGGATCTATCCAACCACCAGCAACGGACCAAGCAACTGGACGGCAAAGGATTTTACACCAATTACATTTGTCACGCAGTAATTAACTCTTTTGATTTTCAATTTGTAACAAACAATATGTTGAAACTTTTATTGGCTCGGTGTCCTACCCGGGGCATCGTAGCTCCATTTGTGAGGGCTTTTTGTATGACATTTCCATATATCATTAATCAAAACATTGGACGTTTGTTGCATTTCAAATCTTGCGCTCTTTTTCTTTCTGTGTTATATGTTGCAAAACAGCTATATTTACACACACTCACTTATACAGGTTTCAATCCACTCTGGATCTCACTGGTAACAGCTCTGCTACCACCAGTTATGACTTTGAGAATCCGATCAACTTGGCCGAAGACAAAGGTGAAGATGATTGCGAAGTGCCTGGTGAACTCGCAAGACTGCTACTCCAGGAAGAGAGGGCAATTCAGCCACATGAAGAGCCGGTGGAAACGATTAACCTGGGTACTGAGACAGATAGAAAAGAGGTCAAGATTGGTGCCAATCTAGAGCTCAACGTGAAGCAACGATTGATCCAGATGCTACATGATTACATGGAGATATTTGCTTGGTCCTACGAAGACATGCCTGGTTTGGATGCCGACATTGTGGTCCATCACCTGCCTACCAAGGAAGACTGCTCTCCGGTAAAGCAAAAGGTCCACCGCATGCGTCCAGAGATGTCCGAAAAGATCAAGGCTGAGGTTATGAAGCAGTTCGATGCCGGGTTTCTAGCAGTAACTTCTTACCCTCAATGGGTTGCCAACGTGGTGCCAGTGCCGGAGAAGGACGGTAAGGTCAGAATGTGTGTCGACTACAGGGATTTGAACAGGGCCAGCCCCAAAGATGATTTCCCCCTACCTCACATCGACGTTCTTGTTGACAATACTGCTCAACACAAGGTGTTCTCCTTCATGGATGGTTTTTCAGGGTATAATCAGATCAAGATGGCTCCGGAAGATATGGAAAAGACTACCTTTGTGACTCAGTGGGGCACCTTCTGCTACAAGGTCATGTCGTTCGGGTTGAAAAATGCTGGGGCAACCTACCAACGCGCCATGGTTGCTTTATTTCATGATATGATCCATCATGAGATTGAGGTATATGTTGATGACATGATTGCAAGGTCCCAAACTGAGGAGGAACACCTTGACCATCTGCAAAAGCTGTTTGACCGA
The DNA here is from genome assembly GCA_948472305.1 of Vicia faba. NCBI lineage: Eukaryota > Viridiplantae > Streptophyta > Magnoliopsida > Fabales > Fabaceae > Vicia > Vicia faba. The sequence goes on from OX451736.1 coordinate 826,941,199, forward strand.
CTGAAGTTATACAAGCTGAGGTTGAACCCAAACAAATGCACCTTTGGGGTGAAGTCCGGAAAATTGCTAGGTTTCATTGTAAGCGATAAAGGTATTCAGGTGGACCCTGCCAAGGTAAAAGCCATACAAGAGATGCCGACTCCCAAGACAAAGAAAGAGGTCAGAGGCTTTCTGGGACGACTGAATTACATTGCCCGATTCATCTCACATCTAACTGCTACCTGTGAGCCAATCTTCAAATTGTTGAAGAAAGATCAAGTAGTACGTTGGAATGGTGAATGTCAGGCTGCTTTTGAAAAGATAAAGGAGTATCTCCAAGAGCCACCCATTCTTACGCCACCAGTGGAAGGGAGACCTCTGATACTATATTTGACAGTGCTTGATAATTCAATGGGGTGTGTGCTGGGGCAGCATGACGAGTCTGGCCGAAAAGAGCACGCTATTTATTACCTGAGCAAAAAGTTTACCGACTGTGAGTCTCGTTACTCACTGCTCGAGAAAACTTGCTGCGCTCTGGTATGGGCTGCTCGCCGGCTGAGACAGTATATGTTGACTCACACTACTCTGTTGATTTCAAAGATGGATCCCATCAAGTACATATTCGAAAAGCCTGCTCTTTCTGGAAGAATAGCAAGATGGCAAATGATCTTGACAGAATATGATATCCAGTATACAACTCAGAAAGCAATCAAGGGAAGTGTATTGGCAGATCATTTGGCATACCAACCTGTGGACGATTACCAATCATTGAACTTTGAATTTCCGGACGAAGATATCATGGTGGTAACTGACTGTGAAGTACCTGGACCGGATGAAGGACCTGAGGAAGGATCCCAATGGTCTATGCATTTTGACAGAGCCTCCAACGCTTTAGGTAACGGCATCGGCGCTGTAATCATATCCCCCAAAGGAACTCATACTCCACTCACCGCCCGATTGTGTTTCAACTGCACCAACAACATGGCAGAATATGAGGCGTGTATCATGGGTCTACAAGCTGCAATCGACTTAAGGATCAAGTTTCTGAGTGTCTTCGGAGATTCCGCTCTCGTGATCAATCAGATCAAAGGCGAGTGGGATACGAAACACCCAAATCTTATTCCTTACAAGGAGTATGTGCTGACTTTGCTTCCCCACTTTGAAGAGATAACTTTTGAACACTTCCCAAGAGAGGAGAATCAGTTAGCGGACGCACTAGCTACGATGTCTTCAATGTTCAAAGTTAAATGGGACAATGAAGCTCCCCGGATCATTATCTGGAAATTGGACGAACCGGCATACTGCTGCGATCTTGAGGCCGAAAAAGTGACTGAAAAACCCTGGTATCATGAGGTGAAGAGATACTTGGAAGCTCAGGAATACCCTGAAGGTGCATCTGTCAATGACAAGAAGTTCATGAGAAGGTTTGCGGCAAAATTCTTCCTCAGCAACGGCATTCTCTACAAACGGAATCATGATTCAACTCTACTGCGTTGTGTGGATAAGGCTGAAGCAGAGAAGATCATGATAGAACTACATGAAGGTACATTCGGAACACATTCCAGTGGACACACCATGGCAAAGAAAATCCTTAGGGCAGGATATTTCTGGTCCACAATGGAAGCCGATTGTTACCAACATTCTCGAACTTGTCATAAATGCCAGATCTATGCTGATAAGGTGCACATCCCTCCGGTTCCTCTGAACGTCCTGACGGCACCTTGGCCTTTTGCAATGTGGGGCATTGATATGATCGATGAGATCCGACCGACGGTATCCAACGGGCATCGCTTCATCTTGGTAGCGATCGATTACTTCACGAAGTGGGTTGAGGCAGCTTCCTACGCCACGGTAACCAAGAGCGTCGTGGCACGTTTCATCCGGCATAACCTGATCTGTCGGTACGGCGTCCCGGAAAGAATCATTACGGACAATGGTACCAATCTCAATAACAAGATGATCACTGAGCTCTGCGAGCAATTCAAGATACAGCACCATAACTCTTCTCCTTACCGGCCGAAGATGAATGGGGCTGTAGAGGCAGCTAATAAGAATATCAAGAAAATTGTGCAGAAGATGACAGTGACCTACAAAGATTGGCACGAAATGTTACCGTTTGCTCTTCATGGGTACCGTACCTCAGCAAGGACGTCAACCGGGGCAACTCCTTTTTCCTTGGTCTATGGCATGGAGGCAGTCTTGCCGATTGAAGTCCAGATACCCTCTCTCCGAATAATGAAGGATGCAGACTTGAGTGAAGATGACTGGATCCAGACTCGACTTGATCAATTAAACCTGATTGACGAAAAGAGACTCACTGCTATCTGTCATGGTAAGACGTATCAAAAACGAATGATCAGGGCATTTAACAAGAAAGTCATACCACAAGAGTATCAAGTTGGGGACCTGGTAATCAAACGCATCATCCTTCCTCAAAGTGATCCCCGGGGCAAATGGACCCCTACGTACGAAGGGCCATTTGTGGTTAAACATGTGTTCTCAGGAGGAGCCATGATTCTAACCACCATGGATGGTGACGACCTTCCTCACCCCGCCAATGCAGACATAGTAAAAAGATACTACGCATGAATAAAAGACCCGCTAGGTTGACATACCTAGGCAAAAATAAGGGCTTCCCGGCGAACCAAAAGGGTCCGGGCAAAAATAAGGGATGAAATGAAAAAAATTTGTACACCCGGCAAGTCGAAAACTTGAAAAGGCGGCTTGGGCAAAAATGGGTATCCCGGTGGACTGAAAACCCGAAAGGGCGGTCCAGGCAAAAGTTAGGGATAAAGCGTAACACTATGTCTCTTTGGATCACCTTGCATCCAGAATTCGGCATCAACTATCTGGCTCAGATTTCGGCATCGATCAATCGGCTTCATCTTCAACTAAGCAGCAAAGTGATGAGACGCTTGAAGACATAAAGTCGATAGCAGAGTTGGAACCCAGTGGGAATATTATGCACATAGCTGTTTTGTTTCCTTTTCAAAATTGTATAAACTTTGTGTTATTCGGCGGAGTTCTCTTACTAGGACGTCAGCCTCTTGTACAAAAAACGCCTATTCACAGGCAAATTTCAAAATCAATACAAGTTCACTTTTCCATACAAATTGCCATTGTTTTTCCTTTTTCTATTTTGTCTTGCGGAGAACGTCCAATGTTCATTTTTGATATATGCATTTGACATTAAATTGCTGATTCATAAATATTTGCATATGAAACAAAAGACTAATTACAGGTGACATCAGAAACAGGGGCAATGTAAAGTTGTCTGATGCAGTCTGGTTGCTTTGTCCGCCAAGGTACCAAGGTAGATCTAACTGAAGTATGTGATCAAGTTCTCTCAACTCCCCACAGAATAAGATAAGATAGCAACATTCCCCAGTGGAGTATAGGCATTTATTAGCAAGCATCCCCGGCAGTGTTGACCTAAGATGGTTCCCCGGCGGAACATCAATACCCTAGTGCAATTCCAAAAGTTTCCCCAGGAAAGTGGAATTCTTATCCCCAGCAGGTTTTGAAGCTTATCCCCAGTAGATTCTGGAAGCTTATCCCCTGCAGAGTACAGACGTCTCTCCCGAGCTTTGTTCAAAGTTATTCCTCATAAGGGTCTATAACTGGGTTATCCTCAGCTAATTGCCACGGAAGATCGCCCTCGGCAAAGTTCTTCCTATCCCCAGCGGAGTTCATCAAAGTTCCCCAACATAATTTGTCAACACAATCCCCAGCGGAGTTTATCTTTGGTATCCCCAGCGGAGTTTATCATCATTATCCCCAGCGGAATCCATCATTGAAATCCTCAACGGGCCTCTCATCAAACTTCAGCAAAGTATCTCTTCCACAGAGCAATTCCCCGCAGAGTAATCTCTCCAACAAGTTTATTCCCCAACGGAGTCATCTTCTCCTACCAGTATATTCTTGCAACCATCATCCTCAGCGGAAGCAAAGAGCTCTACTCTTCAATGTCAGCCCAGGATTTAATTCCCCGGCCGGTCGTCAAGGATTTATTTTCCTAGATGAAAATACATTCATAAACATTTCACATTTCATACATCTTGCTTACATACATGATAAAGTGCATACAACACTATCTCATGTTGAACATCATGACATCATGCATTTCATACATCATGACATTGCATACAACTGATGTTTTGCCTTTTCAGGAAAAAGACAACCCCAAAGACAACTACCTTCAACTGTCACAATTCCAGATTCGATTCCTGTATCTAGCCAGGGCACATCTGTGAGTGATCAGTTTCCAGACTCGATTCCTGTATCTAGCCAGGGCACGTCTGAAGAGTTTGAAGATTCGATTCCTGTAACCAGCCAGGGCATATCTATCAACTGCCACATTTCCAGACTCGATTCCTGTATCTAGCCAGGGCACGTCTGAAGAGTTTGAAGATTCGATTCCTATAACCAGCCAGGGCATATCTATTAACTGCCACATTTCCAGACTCGATTCCTGTATCTAGCCAGGGCACGTCTGAAGAGTTTGAAGATTCGATTCCTGTAACCAGCCAGGGCATATCTATCAACTGCCACATTTCCAGACTCGATTCATGTATCTAGCCAGGGCACGTCTAAAGAGTTTGAAGATTCGATTCCTGTATCCAGCCAGGGCATATCTAGCAACTATCACAATTCCAGATTCGATTCCTGCATCCAGCCAGGGCATATCTGTTGACCATATTTCTAGACTCGATTCCTGTATCTAGCCAGGGCACGTCTGAAGAGTTAGAAGATTCGATTCCTGTATCCAGCCAGGGCATATCTGTTGACGACTATTTCCGGATTCGATTCCTGTATCCAGCCAGGGCATATCTGTTGCCGACTATTTTCGGATTCGATTCTTGTATCCAGCCAGGGCACATCTGTGAGCAATCGATTGTAGATTCGACACCTGTATCTAGCCAAGGCATATCTGCATGAGGAGATTGAAGATCAAAACACCTGTAACAAGCCAGGAAAACATCTGTCTTTCTCAAAATACACAAGTTATCGCTAAGGAATCTCTTAGGCGATCAACACTTCCAAATGGCATCTATAAGCCCATTCCCGACAAGGTTCTGTCACGCCTTCAGATGGCATCTATAAGCCCATCTCCCTATCCACCGTCTCTCCAAATGGCATCTATAAGCCCATTCCCGACATCACATTGCTAATACTCCAACATGCGAGTGCAAATTTCCGGGCACTCTAGTGTCCAATCTCCTTTTACCCTCGAGTCACGAAAGGCAAACTTGCCAATCTAACTCTTCAGGTTCAAGAAGATTGAACAGGGGCAACTGTTGTACCCCAAAATTTTCCCTCCCATTTCCTCAACATTTTCTCATCACAAAACCCTTGGAGATCAAGATCCAGTTATGGTTTCCTCTGCTCAAGACTTCTCCTTGCATTGTTGACCCAAATTAGGGTTTGTGTTTGCACAAAGATATTTTGACCTAAAATGCCTAAGATGACTTTCATGCTTCATGTTGGACTCCCAAGTTTATCCATACCAAGTTTCAAGTCCTGATTCCAAATTTTGCCCAGTCAATTGGACAGTTGACCTAGAAATCAACTGTATTGGGGAAAAAGTCAACTGTGGCCAATTGACAGTCAAATCTCATGAAAATTGACCCACATCAACATTATGAACTCACATGGACCATTTGATCAAGTTTGGATCACAATTCCACAAGAAATTTGATCAAATCACCAAAAGGGCAAAATGGTCATTTTTAGGGTTTTGACTGCACAAAGGTACTTTTTGACTTTTTGACCTAGCCAATGGCAAACCAAGCTCACATATGGACTCAAGGACCCCATGGAATTATCTTGACATGCTCAACAAGTTCAAAAGATCCCAAATACACAAGATTGACAGTTGAATTTCCCAGTCAATTGATCAATTTTGACTGTATACTGAAAAGTCAAACTTTGACTTTTTGGTCAAAATCAAGTGTCAAGATTCATTTTTCATCAAAACATGCCAAATCATGAAACTTGTTCATCAAGAAATCAAGAAATGCAAATTAGGGTTTGAAATGAAGATTTTTCATAACTTAGAATTTTTCTAAGTTATGAAAAACCCTAATTTTTTCCTAACTTTGTCCCACTTTCTCACCGAGATTCATTTGGATTCAAGAAAAAGTCAAAACATGAAAGTTGTAGCCTAATTCATAATATGCAACTTTGATTCACAAAGTTTTCCCAAAAGAAGCTTGTAGCTCAAGTTACAATTTTTGGTATGGGCTGCTCGCCGACTAAGACAGTATATGTTGACTCATACTACCTTGTTGATTTCCAAGATGGACCCTATCAAGTATATCTTCGAGAAGCCCGCTTTATCTGGAAGGATAGCTAGATGGCAAATGATCTTAACCGAGTATGACATCCAGTACACCACCCAAAAAGCTATAAAAGGGAGTGTACTAGCTGACCATCTGGCTCATCAGGCTATCGAAGACTATCAACCCATGAGATTTGACTTCCCAGACGAGGACATCATGAATTTGGACAACGTTGAAAGTGACGGACCGTATGACGGACCCGAAAAGGGATCCCGATGGACCCTGTACTTTGATGGTGCTTCAAATGCACTTGGAAACGGTATTGGCGCAGTACTCATTTCTCCGGAAGGTTGTCACACTCCTTTCACGGCCCGACTTTGCTTCAGCTGCACAAACAACATGGCTGAGTATGAAGCTTGCATCTTTGGTCTCGAGGCTGCTATAGACTTGGGGATCAAATCTTTGATCGTATTTGGGGACTCGGCTTTGGTCATCAGCCAAATCAAAGGAGATTGGGATACCAAGCATCCTAATCTTATCCCATACAAAGAACATGTCCTGACATTGTTGCCGCATTTCGAGCAAATTACCTTCGAGCATTTCCCGCGAGAAGAAAATCAGTTAGCCGATGCTCTAGCCACAATGTCCTCCATGTTTAAACTCAATTGGGATAACGAGGCTCCCCAAATCACCATCAAGCGAATGGATGAACCGGCACATTGCCACGAGATTAATACCGAAGAAGTAGTGGAACAACCTTGGTTCCATGAAATCAAAAGGTATCTCGAGACTAAAGATTATCCTGAAGGAGCTTCCGTGAATGACAAGAAGTTCTTAAGGAAATTCGCTGCTAAGTTCTTCCTGAGCAACGGCATCCTTTACAAACGAAGCCATGATTGTGTATTACTCCGATGTGTGGATAAAGCTGAAGCAGAGTTGATCATGACTGATATACACAGCGGCACATTTGGCACTCACTTGAGCGGGCATACAATGGCTAAGAAGATCCTAAGGGCAGGCTATTATTGGTCTACCATGGAGGCTGATTGCCATCAACATTCCCGTACTTGCCACAAGTGTCAAGTCTACGCTGACAAAGTTCATATTCCTACGGTTCCCCTCAACGTCCTGACTGCTCTGTGGCCCTTTGCAATGTGGGGCATTGATATGATTGGAGAGATCAAGCCCACGGCTTCCAACAGACATCGCTTCATCCTGGTTGTCGTTGACTACTTCACTAAATGGGTCGAAGCAGCTTCCTTCGCTTCTGTCACCAAAAATGTGGTTGCTCGCTTTATCAAGCAAAATCTCATATGTCGGTATGGTGTTCCAGACAGGATCATCACGGACAACGGTACAAATCTGAATAACACAATGATCACTGCATTATGCGAACAGTTCAAGATTTATCATCACAATTCATCTCCCTATCGGCCAAAGATGAACGGTGCTGTTGAAGCTGCGAACAAAAACATTAAGAAGATCATTCAGAAAATGACAGTCACTTACAAAGACTGGCATGAGATGTTACCGTTTGCTCTGCATGGATACCGTACGACGACACGTACTACAACCGGGGCAACCCCATTTTCTTTGGTATATGGCATGGAAGTTGTCCTGCCTATGGAAGTTCAGATTCCTTCTCTAAGGATTATGAAGGATGCAGGTCTGAATGAAGATGATTGGATGCAAACCCGACTTGATCAACTCAATCTGATCGACGAAAAGCGACTCGCTGCTATATGCCATGGTCAGGCGTATCAAAAGCGAATGATCAAGGCCTTCAATAAGAAAGTCAGACGTCAAGTGTATCAAGTCGGAGATCTCGTAATCAAGCGGATTATCTTGCCGCAAAGTGATCCCAGGGGCAAATGGACTCCTACATATGAAGGACCATTTGTGATCAAAAGCATATTTTCGGGTGGTGCAATGATTCTGACCACCATGGACGGTGACGATTTTCCGCACCCTGCGAACGCAGACATAGTCAAAAGATACTACGCATAAAATAACCCGATAAGTCGAAAACCCGAAAGGGCGGCTTGGGCAAAAATGGGCATCCCGGTGAACCGAAAACCCGAAAGGGCGGTTCAGGCAAAAATTAGGGATAAAAACGAAAAAAAATCTGTACACCCGGCAAGTCGAAAACCCGAAAGGGCGGCTTGGGCAAAAAGGGGTTTCCCGGTGAATCGAAAACCCGAAAGGGCGATTCAGGAAAAAGTTAGGGAATTAAAGCGTATGACTATGTCTCGTCGGATCACTTCAAAGACAATTTCTTCGTCAACCAGTTCCAGACTTCTGATCAATCCAGTCATCGTCAAACAAAGCATTGAATGGACAGATATTCAGAGTTGTGAAAGCTATAGCGGAACAGAATCCCATGGAATTATTTCACATAGCCATCCTTTATTTTGTATAAAATCTTTCAATATTTACGACAAAGTCCTCTTACTAGGATGATTGTCTCCTTTGTACAAATATACTCAAATAAAATCAATACAAATACTCTTCCCAAAATTTGTGTCATTTCCCTTTTCTCTTTCTCTTGCACTATTTGTTTTATTTTGAGAAACGTCCAATGTTTTGTTGAATAGGCATATGCATTTGAAACATAATCACTTCCTAAATGAACCTAAGAAAGAGGATTACTGATAGGATGAAGGTACAGATGGATATCTTGACACCCTTTCGAAGGAACCCCCCCAAGAGATTTGGAATCCACATCCCTAGCAAACCCTGAGGCTTATCTCCCCCAGACTCTCGAAGCTTATCCCCAGTAAGGTTCTGGAAGATATCCCCCCGCAGAGCACGAACGTATCTCCCGAGTTTTATTCGGAGTTATTCCCCACAAAGGCTTATAACTGGGTTATCCTCAGCTAACAACCACAGAAGATCGCACTCGCCAGAATTCTTCCTGTCCCCAGCGGAGTTCATCAAGAGTTTCCCAGCACAACTTATCAATATGATCCCCAGAGGAGTTTATCTTTGTATCACCAGCCAGAGGATCCTCCAGAACTCATTTTTCCTCAGAGTGCAAATTTTTCAATATCCCCAGCAGAGCCAGACTAATGAGCCTTCTCCCCACAGAGTTTTAGGAAGAGAAATCTTGAGTTCCCCAGTGAGATCGCCAGAATTACTTTCCGTCAAGTTGAAGATTCTCAGTCTTACCTCCCCAGCATGAGTCTACTAGATTGATACTCCCCAGTAGAGGTCATCAAGAATTCTCTTCCCCCGCAGCGGCCAATGATTTATTTTCCCCGGCAGCAGTCAAGATGCTTTAATCTTCAGCTACCTCGGATTCATTTATCCTCAGCAAGATAGCTCGTCAGCTTACATGCGCATTCATCACATTCATGTCATAAACATCGATGTCACGTATATTGCATCATGCATCATAACGTTGCATACAACTAACTCTTTATCTTTTCAGGAAAGATCAGTCGATAAACTAAAATTATTCAACTTCAAGACTTCTGAAAACAGTTTATGGATTCTTCCCAACAACGGATGTTAATCTATCGACTTGTTCAGATGCAACTTCTGAAAACAGTTTACAGACACTTCCCAACAACGGATGCTGCTCTATTGCTTATTCAACTTCAAGACTTCTGAAAACAGTTTATGGATTCTTCCCAACAACGGATGTTAATCTATTGACTTGTTCGGATGCAACTTTTGGAAACAGTTTACGGACGCTTCCCAACAACGGATGCTGCTCTATTGCTTATTCAACTTCAAGACTTCTGAAAACAGTTTACGGGTTCTCCAAGTAACGGATGTTAACCTATCGCTTGTTCAGTTTCTTCTCCAAACCACTGAAAACAGTTTACAGATTCCTCCCAACAACGGATGTCAATCTATTGCTTGTTTAGACCCCCCAGTTCAGAGATGGTCCCAAGCCTGGACACCTTCCTGATATTCCCTTCCAGATGGCATCTCTAAGCCCATCCCCGACAAGATTTCTGTCACTCTCCCAGATGGCATCATTAAGCCCATCTCCAAATGGCATCTCCAAGCCCATTCCCACATCCGTTGCTTTGACGAGTGCAAATTTCCGGGCACTCTAGTGTCCAATCTCCTTTTACCCTCGAGTCACGAAAGGCAAACTTGCCAATCTAACTCTTCGGATTCAAGAAGATTGAACAGGGGCAACTGTTGTACCCAAAATTTGCCCTCCCATTTCTCATTAATTTCTCACCATAAAGCCTTTGAAGCTCAAGATCCAGTTAGGGTTTCATCTGCTCAAGACCTCTCCTTGCACTGTTGGCTCAAATTAGGGTTTGTGTTTGCCCAAAGATGCTTTGACCTAAAATGCCCAAGATGACTTTCATGCTTCATATTGGACTCCCAAGTTTACCCACATCAAGTTTCAAGTCTTGATTCCAAGTTTTACCCAGTCAATTGGACAGTTGACCTATAAATCAACTATATTGGGGAAAAAGTCAACTGTGGCCAATTGACAGTCAAACCTCATGAAATTTGACCCACATCAACATTATGAACTCATATGGACCATTTGATCAAGTTTGAATCACAATTCCCCAAGAAATTTGATCAGATCACCAAAAGGGCAAAATGGTCATTTTTAGGGTTTTGACTGCACAAAGGCAATTTTTGACTGTTTGACCTAGCCAATAGCAAACCAAGCTCACACATGGACTCAAGGACCCCATGGAATTATCTTGACATGATCAACAAACTCAAAAGATCCCAAGTACACAGGATTGACAGTTGAATTTCCCAGTCAATTGATCAATTTTGACTGTATACTGAAAAGTCAAACTTTGACTTTTTGGTCAAAATCAAGAGTCAAGATTCATTTTTCATCAAAACATGCCAAATCATGAAACTTGTTCACCAAGAAATCACAAAATGCAAATTAGGGTTTAAAATGGAATTTTTCAATAACTTAGAATTTTTCTAAGTTATGAAAAACCCTAATTTTTTCCCAACTTTGCCCCATTTTTCACCATGATCCATTTGGATTCAAACAAAAGTCCAAACATGAAAGTTGTAGTTTGTTGCATAATCTACAACTTTGATTCACAAAGTTTTCTCATTTGAAGCTTGCATCTCAAGTTAAAATTTTTTGAATAAGAGCACTAAACCATTCTTAACTTAGTGAATTTTTGACCTATTTTGACAAGGTTTTATACCCCACTTCAAGGTCATTTTCCATACACTTCCACTTGGAATTTCAATTTGCATTTCAAAGATGGATTGTAGTAAACATTCCAAGCTTTCCAAAATGTCCAAGAACTCATCAAACAACCTCATAACTTGAGAGAATCGAATTTCACAATATGGCAAAAATTCACTTTTGTTCTTAACCAAAACATGATTCATAACACTATGCATTTTCAAAACTCAGCATGCCCCTTGATTACAGGCCTTTTATCTCAATTACACTCATAAATTTAATGCATATTCTTTGTGCCAAGACCATGTTCTTTGTGTTCTAGCATTGCATGGTGGATTAATCTCAAAGTAGATAAAGTACTTTATCCATTTTTGTAAAAAGCAAGCTTTATGTCAAATTAAAATCCAAGCAAGTACAGTCAGGATCTCATTGGCACAAGTTTATGTGTTAATCACACTGATCAAGAGGGATAGTTGCAGCTTACTTGAGGGGCCTGCATAAGCCTAGAAAACCAACTTGCATTTTGTTGCTTAAGTAAGAAGAAAAGTGCCATAACATAGGACATCTCTTATATCAGTCAAAAAACCCTTAAGCAAAGATTGCAAACACATTCCAAAGATCATAACCAAGCTGATACACGACCCTTGCACCTCTCAAACACTCCCATTGCCATAATCACTCTCAAACTGCACAAACAGGGCAAAGCCTGCAGTTTGAGTGCTATCTTCCATTTCCCTCAAGCTCTTTTGCCAAAACCAGTTCACACACATTCCCTAACACCTATGCAAGCTAACCATGCCTTGAAACACGACCTGTAACCCCTCTAACAAGTTCCACCATTTTCACTTTTTCATTTTGCAGTTGAAGTTCTACAGCTCAGTTCAAGGTGTCTCAAGGCAAAGTAGATATTGGAACAGCATCACCACACCTCAAGGAAGCTATACCAATCAGTATCTTGCACTGTAAGCTCCCCATTTTCCAGTTAGAACTTCAGCTGAACAGGTATATTGGTGAACTCGTATCTCTCTCATTAGGCATCATTAGCTTTAGGTTTGTGAATAAATAATGTCATACTCATGCCACTGAACATGTACATTCTTTTACTTTTCATTTCTTTTGCCTGAGTTGAGAGAATTTAAGGTTTAAAAATGGCAGAAAACTTAGGTTAAGATTTGGGATTGTTAAAATTCTCTCTCATTTTTTAGAGTTAGGAGATGTTCTTTATATGTTTGAAATCGTGATTCCATGCTTGACATGTTTTGTGTTGAAAGTTTGTGCAAAAGCTCAAAGAATCAGGATGTTTGAATCCCTGTTACAAGCGCGGGTTTTTGAGACATTTTTGGCTGAAGGTTGAAGAAGGTGTCTTCTTGGGCTGGGCCTGAGCAATTTTCTTATTCACACCACTTTTCCTGTTTTGCACCCCTGAGTCCATTTGCTTCATTTTTAATATTTTGACTTTTTGCTTTTTTGTGATTGGTTCATTTATTTTTCCTCAGCATATTAAAAACATAAAAATATTTTTCCCATCATTTTTTGAATTTATTGCATATTTATTTGATTATTTCTTTAGTTTGTACATAAATAAATAAATATATATATATATATATATATATATATATATATATATATATATATATATATATATATATATATATATATATATATATATATATATATATATATATATATATATATATATATATATATATATATATATATATATATATATATATATATATATATATATATATATATATATATATATATATATATATATATATATATATATATATATATATATATATATATATATATATATATATATATATATACTTTTTTGTTTAAAATATTAAGATAATACAAATATACTTTTTATACACTTTTATTTTATTTTTACTCCCTGAAAATATTTTATAGAAAAATACTTTTTTTATTTAAATACTAAATATTATTAATTAATATATATAATGCATATTTTATAAATAATATAAATAAATAAGTATATTAATATACTTAGGATAAAAATGTATATATTTTATTTTTTAATATTTAACACTAAAAAAATGCCTTTTTACAAATATACCATATTTTATTTTATTTTTGTATATAAATAATAAATATGAATTAATTGATTAAATACCCCTTTGATTAAAAATTAGGGTTTTTGCCCTAAATTTAAAAATGCTCCAAAAAATAATACCTTTTTATTTTTTCTTTATAAATAATACTTTTTTTTTTCATGCATATAAAAAATTTCCCTTTTTGCATTTTTGCATATTTATTTTATTTCTATTTTATTTATGCTTTTGATCATATTGTAAATATTCAAGGTAAAAGATGTAATAGCTTAGATTCAATTTTTTGTCTAATTATCCCCATTTGAACATTGTACCCCCCTCCCTATATTATTGTGATGTAATAGCGTAGGAATTTAAATTTCGCACTTCATCGCTTTCTAAACATACCATGCTAGAATTAGGGTTTTGTATGCGAATAAAAATGAACAAAGTAGTTAGACCTAATACAAGATAAATGAGCATGAAAAATGGACAACACATTTCACACTTGCACCCCCTAGGGTATTCCACTTGTTGCCTTTTATTATTGGGCCATATTGCATGTTGAACTTCTTTGGGCAAAACAAAACAATCAAATGATCATAGTCCCTCAAAATGTTGCTTAAATGAATGATCAAGTCCCTTTTAAAGAAAATTTCTCAAAGACATTTAACACTATTGCAACTATGGTCTAAACGATGACCCGCGCCCGTCCCTTTAATCTCCTAAAACAAGATTGTCCACCAAATCCAATGGTGGAACAAAATTGTCAAAAGGTCTAAAACATAAACAAAAATCTTTGAGAAAATTTTAGGGTAGATAAACTCTTAAGTACTTGTCAACTTTCCAAGAAAACACTTGCCTTATTTCAAAACCCACTTCACAAACACTTTCAAAACAAACTGTCAAAAAACCTTGAAACATCTTTTCAAAAAGACAAACACCTTTTGTAAAACATTCGAGTAAAGAATTGTTACAATGGTAGCCTATACAAGGCATCTTTTTCAAAACCTTTTTTTCAAAACCACACACAAAGCACCATTTCAAACAATTGAAAACCAAGGCAAGTTGATCTAAGCAAGTACTTAAGAGCCCATGGATAACCATGGATAGAAGGGATGCTAATACCTTCCCCTTCTATAATCTACTCCCCGAACCCAAGAAAAATCTCAAAGGTTTTTGCTGTGCTTTTTAAACCTTTCCTTAGGATAAAATAAAAAGTCGGTGGCGACTCTTGCTCAACTGAAACATTTGCGAAAACAAACGCAAAACCATAGTCAGTTCTCCCACCGTATCACAGAACTGGCGACTCTGCTGGGGACATGATTTTTAAAGTGGAGTAACCTTAGGGCTTAGATCACCCTCTTGCATGACTAATTGTTTGATTTGCTTGTTTTATACTTTGGCTCTATTGTTTGGGTTTACAATCCTCCACCCGGATTTTGGGAAACATTCATAGATAGCAATACGTTGTGGAAACTGTGCGGGGTATAACGACACAGTCTAAGCAATAGCTATATTAGTGCGACATATTTGTGAGTACCGGTAACCCTTGAGTTCAATCAAGGAGAGTACGGGGCCGCTGAGTGATGTCACTAAGCACTAATGACCTAGAACCTTACTTGACCATCTTGGCCTTTTATTAGGGGTAGTGAGATGACCGGCTTTGGTGCAGTCCGAAGTTGGTAGATACTCGATACTACACTCATTGAGGGTTGTTTTCTTGGAATATTTTGGTCGCTAGTTAAGTGGCTAAACCAAAACAATGAACATTGAAAACAATCCAGTGATATTGAGCTCCTTAGAACCCGGTTACTATTTATAGGACAGGTTTTTAAGCCAACTACACTCAAGAGGGTACTTACCTATGAAACCCCATGCAAGCCTGAAATTAGGGTTTGGTGTGATTTGCTTGTACATATGTTTTGTGCATACATCATAAACATCATAAAACATCATATGCATTCACTAACCATTTCAAGGGTTTTGGATCTTCATCTTTGTTCTTGTTTTGTAGGACATGGAAATCCCTCGCAGAAATACCATTCAAGTCAACCTTGTGAGAATCTCTCCTCAACTCAAGGAGATCAACTCAAGAATTCCGGAAAATTCATCCTTCAGTGAAAGACACGGTAGACTGCTCAGCCTAGTCAACACCAACATTGAAGAAGACATGATGAAAGTGCTATTCCAGTTCTTTGACCCTCTTCACCACTGCTTCACTTTCCCTGATTATCAGTTGGTACCCACTTTGGAGGAGTTTTCTCAACTCCTAAGAATCCCTATCCTTAATCAACTACCCTTCAACGGTACGGAAAAGGAACCAAAGCCGGAAGATGTTGCTCGAGCATTACATCTTCAACCATCCGACATCAAGGGGCATTGGGAAACCAGAAGTGGCGTCAAAGGATTCTTAGCAAAATTCTTGTTTGAGAAGGCACAAGAATGTTGGAACTCATTGGACCTACAAGCCTTTGAAGAGATTGTGGCACTCCTTATCTACGGGTTGGTCTTGTTCCCAAATCCTGACCAATTGGTAGATGTCAACGCCGTCAAAATCTTCTTGTCCAGAAATCCAATACCAACATTTCTTGGGGACATCCTTCACTCATTTTACACACGAACAATGAGAAAGAGGGGTGTTCTCATGTGCTGTACTCCTCTCCTCGCAAGGTGGTTTATTTCGCACCTTCCACAATCTGTCTTGAAGAATGACCAAGGTACAAGGTGGTCCCAACGATTGATGACTCTTACTCATTCTGATGTGCATTGGTGTTCTCGATCCAGAGAAAATGTCATCATCATCGATCGTTGCGGAGAGTTCCCTAATGTTCCTTTACTTGGAATTAGGGGAGGTATCACCTACAACCCTTGCCTAGCTTTGAGGCAATTTGGATATGCACGGAGGGATGGCCCTCATGACATGTTGATTCCTAGCCTAGTTTTTGACTTCGACAACAATGCGCAGGGACTTCGCCAAAGATTCATCAGAGCTTGGGGAAAACTCAACAAGGTTGATAGCAAGACTCTGGGACACAAGAACTCCATCCCTCTTGAGCCCTATCTCAAGTGGGTACGAGCCCGAGCCCAAAGTCTAATGATGCCTTATCCTCATGTTCTCCCTATGATTAAAGAGCCCGTCAATGAAGGAGAGGTTCCCTACACTATCCTACATCCAGACATGCCTACATCATGGGAGGAAATGCAGAAAAGTTGGATTCAGCTCAAGGAGGAACGGAACACTTTTGAAGCTAGCTACTACGCCAGTGAAAAGAAGGTTCTAGATCTTACCCTCCGACTCCACGAGCAAGAGGCCCTCAACACCTACATCGCACCAAAGAGGATGCGCAATGTCTTTCTGCCTTGAGAAGTTTATTTTGTAACATTTGGCCCATGGGGCATTTATGTACTAACTATTTTCTTCTTATTAATATGACGTGCGTTCTTCTTTGTCTGAAACAATTTTGAATGTCCTAAATCCTTGAATGCATTGCATACATCAGCATACCATTCATCATGTGCATAAGCAGGTCTCACTCCAGGTTTCCTTATCTATCTGCTGTTTATTTCAGTAGGATGGATCTCGAGCAAACAGTCAAAGACCTACAAGCCCAGAATGCACAGTTCCAGCAACTCTTGATGACTTTGGTTAAAAGTCAAGAGGATATCAAGGCTCATCTGGAGAATAAGGACCCAGTAAAGAAGAAAAAGAGGGTCGGAGTGGCTACTTTGGGGAGAAGATTTGACAGAGAAGCTCAGAGAGTGCTTGAATTTCCTCCTACTTCTGATGAAGGGACTAGTAAAAGGGATCGAGTTGCGGTGCCTTCCGAGTCTGATGCAGAGGAGGAAGAGGTTGAAGAGGATGAAGATTATTCTGACCAGCAATACCCTCCAGCTGATGATAAGTATAAGGGTTTAGAAGACAGATTAGCTGCCATGGAATTGCAAAGGGTACCGGGTTTGGATTTTGAAGACATGGGCTTGGTTGCCAGAATTGTGATTCCCCCAAAATTCAAAGTGCCAGTGTTTGTGAGGTATGATGGGTTGTCCTGTCCCAAAATGCATCTCAGGTCCTATGTGAGAAAAATTCAACCCTATACGGCAGATAAAAATCTCTGGATTCATTTCTTCCAAGACAGCCTATCGGGAGCCCAGTTGGAGTGGTTTTATCAGCTAGAGGGAACCGATGTCAGAAATTGGGAAGATTTGGCCACCGCTTTCTACAAACAATACCAGTATAATTCTAATCTTGCTCCTACTCGTACCCAACTTCAGGGTATGTCACTAGGAACAAGTGAGGGATTCAAAGAATATGCACAAAAATGGAGGGATTTGGCTGGCAGGGTGCAGCCTCCTTTAACCGATCGTGAGCTCGTTGATATGTTTCTTGGGACCCTATCTGGGCCATTTTTCAATCATCTAATTGGTAACTCTTCCGCAGGGTTTACCGATTTGATCTTAACCGGCGAAAGAATAGAAGCTGGCATCAAGTCAGGAAAAATTCAGAAGGGTGTTGCTGCAAGTGTTGAGAAGAAGCCTTTTAAGAAGGAGACAGCTATGGTATATTCTCAGAGAAGAGCAGGGAAGATGGAGCGTCAGCCAACTGTAGGGGCCGTAATGATTCAAAACACTCCGAGTGAGCAGCCTCACTATAACCAGTCCAGACCAAATCAGCAACGGGTGGAAAGGCCACAACGGCAGTTCACCCGTATTAATATGACTCCAGCGCAAGTGCTTCCCCATCTGTTGAAGTTGAATCTTGCCACCATCAAGGAGGCACCAAAGAATGTGAATACGTCCTCTCCACATTATCATGCCAATGCTAAATGCGCCTATCATTCAGACAGTGTTGGACACGACACCAATGATTGTTGGGCACTCAAGCATAAGATCCAAGACCTGATAGAGGCTAAGGAGGTAGATTTTGACGCTCCAGAGAAGCCTAATGTGATATCTGCACCTATGCCGAAGCACGGCCGAAATGTCAACGCCATTGAAGAGGATTTGTATGTTGCTGACGTCAGTGATCTGATTACTCCACTGCTAACCATTAAGTTGAATTTGTTAAGGGCCGGGATCTTCCCGGGATGTAAAGAAGACTGCTACTGTTGCCACTCTCTGCCGTTTGATTGTCTGCTACTGAAGAAAGGCATCCAAGGCCTTATGGATAGCCGACAAATTTTGTTCGAAAAAGTTTCTACTGTTCCAGTTCATGTTGAAAATGTCTCAATCATAACCATCCACGCCAATCTTTCCAAGGCCGTCAAAAAGCCAGTTAAGATTACACCAGCTGCAAAATCTGTTCCTTTAAAGATAACAATGCCAGGGCCTGTTCCCTATGTTTCTGAGAAGTCGATACCTTGGAACTATGGTGATGACGTCTACTACCATGGTATCAAGCAAATCGAAGTAATTGAAGAAAGTTCGGATGACGAGGAAGCCAGCATTAGTAACATTACGGGCACCAGCAAAATCACCAGGAGCGGGAGAATATTTTCTCCAGAGATTGCCCCTCCAAGAGCAGTCTTTGGACCCTCATCAGCTAAAGAAGTCATCCCTGCACCAGTAAAACTCTCCGCTAGAACTCCTTTGATTGAAGAGGTTGTTGTTCCTAGTGCTGTCTCTCCTACCATTGCTGATAAAGGAAAGGGGATACAGGATGAGCCCGTCAGGACGAGGGCTCAACCCTTGGTAATCCCGGAAGCATCCAAGAAAGAAATGGACGAGATTTTGAGGATAATCAAGAGAAGTGATTACGATGTGGTGGAACAGTTGGGGCAAACCCCCTCCAAGATCTCCATGCTGGCACTATTGCTTTGCTCAGAAGCGCACGCTCAAGCTTTGATTAAGTTTCTGAAGGAAGCTCATGTGCCCCAGGAAACCTCCGCGGACCAATTTCAACATTGTGTGGCTAGCCTGACTGCGGACAATGGATTAGGTTTTTCTGATGCCGACCTAACCCCTAAAGGCCGAAACCACAATGATGCTTTGCATATTTCAATCGAGTGTCGCGGAACCACCCTTGCACATGTTTTGGTTGATACCGGTTCATCGCTGAATGTTTTGCCTAAGAAGGCCTTGGACCGGCTAGATTGCGAAGGGTTGGATTTGAAGCCGAGTGATATTGTCGTTAGAGCTTTCGTTGGGTCGAAGAGAATGGTCCACGGAGAGGTTGAAATTCCCATCAAGATAGGTACTGAGGTGTTTAAATCCACTTTCTATGTAATGGACATCCGTCCATCATACTCCTGCCTGCTGGGTAGACCTTGGATACACCATGCTGGGGCAGTCACCTCCTCCTTGCATCAGATGCTGAAGTATCCTGTCAAGGGAAAGATCATCACTGTCCACGGCGAAGAAGAGTACATGATTAGCCACTTAAATTCTTTCCGGTATGTGGAAGTTGAAAGAGAGTTCATTGAGACGCCGTTTCAACATTTCGAGGAAGTTCTTCCTGAGATAGCAGTAACAAAGTTGGCAGCCGAGACACCGAGACAGATGGCCAGGATGGCATCTCTGGAGGATGCAAGGGCCGCGGTTAAAGAAGGGAAGAATTCAGCATGGGGGGAGTTACCCGACTTTCCGCATAAGACTGACAAGTTTGGATTAGGTTTCACAGCCGCTGGCCAGAAAGCTATGCGCCAGTCAAAGATTGAAAGAGCGCCAGTCAAAATTTCTCCTTACAGAATCAACGCCCTGGAAGATGAAGACAAGGAAAGCAACATTGAAGAGTGGATTTATCCAACTGTCAGAGGAGGATTGAACAATTGGGAGGCTAAAGACTTTGTCCCCATCACTTTTATTCATCAGTAATTTATCTGTTAAACATTTCTTATTTGGTCTGTAATATTTTACTTTCAAACAATCCGTACACTATCTTTTCACCTCCTGCCTTGTCCGGGGCATGTAGGTCCACTTGTAAGGGTTTTGACTATTTTTCATATTCATATGCCATGTTTAATGATTCATTGGACGTTTTTCATTTGATAAACTGCTTATGTTCATTTTCTTTCCTTTTGCATTTTTGTTTAAGGATGGCTATCCCTTACACACACCCACACTCACCAATGCAGGTACCCATCCACTCCGGATTCCATGGGTGACTATTCTGCTGTATCTTTCAATAACTCTGAAGACCTGGTCAATCTAGCTGAGTATGAAGATGACGAAGGTTGTGAAGTACCCGGGGAACTAGCCAGACTTCTGCAACAAGAGGAAAGGGCCATCTTACCGCATGAAGAGCCATTGGAAGCTGTTAACTTGGGAACCGAGGAGAATCGGAAGGAAGTGCAAGTAGGTGCCAACCTGGAACCAAAAGTCAAGGAGCGCTTGGTACAGTTGCTGAATGAGTATGTTGAAATCTTTGCTTGGTCCTATGAAGACATGCCGGGTCTAGACACCGACATCGTGGTTCACCGTCTCCCCACAAGAGAAGACTGTCCACCAATCAAACAAAAAGTTCACCGAATGAGGCCTGACATGTCCGAAAAGATCAAAGCAGAAGTAATGAAGCAATTCGATACTGGCTTCCTGGCCGTTACGTCCTATCCTCAATGGGTCGCTAACATTGTGCCAGTACCAAAGAAAGATGGCAAAGTCAGAATGTGTGTGGACTACCGGGATTTGAATAGGGCCAACCCTAAAGATGATTTCCCGCTACCTCATATTGACATCTTGATCGACAATACAGCTCAGCATAAAGTGTTTTCCTTCATGGATGGATTCTCGGGCTACAACTAAATTAAAATGGCTCCCGAGGATATGGAGAAAACAACTTTTGTCACACAATGGGGCACTTTCTGTTACAAAGTGATGCCGTTCGGGCTCAAGAACGCAGGGGCAACTTATCAACGCGCCATGGTAGCTTTATTTCATGACATGATACATCATGAGATTGAAGTTTACATAGACGATATGATAGCTCGATCACAAACGGAGGAAGAGCACCTTGAGCATTTGGAGAAGCTGTTTGCCAGGTTAAAAGAATACAAGCTCAGGCTGAATCCAAGCAAATGCACTTTTGGAGTTAGGTCTGGTAAACTCCTGGGATTCATTGTAAGTAACAAAGGCATTGAAGTCGATCCGGTAAAAGTGAAAGCAATACAAGAGATGCCTGCTCCCCGTACTGAAAAGGAGGTTAGAGGATTCTTGGGGCGCATAAACTATATTGCCAGATTCATCTCACATCTGACGTCTACCTGTGAGCCAATTTTCAAACTCTTGAAAAAAGATCAGGTAGTGGAATGGAACGACGATTGTCAAGCTGCTTTTGATAGAATCAAGGAGTATTTGCTAGAACCTCCTATTTTGATGCCACCCGTCGAAGGAAGACCATTGATCATGTATCTGACCGTCTTGGATAACTCAATGGGGTGTGTTTTGGGCCAGCATGACGAGTCTGGTCGAAAAGAGCATGCTATTTATTACCTTAGCAAAAAGTTTACCGACTGTGAGACTCGCTACTCACTGCTCGAGAAAACTTGCTGCGCTTTGGTATGGGCTGCTCGCCGACTAAGACAGTATATGTTGACTCATACTACCTTGTTGATTTCCAAGATGGACCCTATCAAGTATATCTTCGAGAAGCCCGCTTTATCTGGAAGGATAGCTAGATGGCAAATGATCTTAACCGAGTATGACATCCAGTACACCACCCAAAAAGCTATAAAAGGGAGTGTACTAGCTGACCATCTGGCTCATCAGGCTATCGAAGACTATCAACCCATGAGATTTGACTTCCCAGACGAGGACATCATGAATTTGGACAACGTTGAAAGTGACGGACCGTATGACGGACCCGAAAAGGGATCCCGATGGACCCTGTACTTTGATGGTGCTTCAAATGCACTTGGAAACGGTATTGGCGCAGTACTCATTTCTCCGGAAGGTTGTCACACTCCTTTCACGGCCCGACTTTGCTTCAGCTGCACAAACAACATGGCTGAGTATGAAGCTTGCATCTTTGGTCTCGAGGCTGCTATAGACTTGGGGATCAAATCTTTGATCGTATTTGGGGACTCGGCTTTGGTCATCAGCCAAATCAAAGGAGATTGGGATACCAAGCATCCTAATCTTATCCCATACAAAGAACATGTCCTGACATTGTTGCCGCATTTCGAGCAAATTACCTTCGAGCATTTCCCGCGAGAAGAAAATCAGTTAGCCGATGCTCTAGCCACAATGTCCTCCATGTTTAAACTCAATTGGGATAACGAGGCTCCCCAAATCACCATCAAGCGAATGGATGAACCGGCACATTGCCACGAGATTAATACCGAAGAAGTAGTGGAACAACCTTGGTTCCATGAAATCAAAAGGTATCTCGAGACTAAAGATTATCCTGAAGGAGCTTCCGTGAATGACAAGAAGTTCTTAAGGAAATTCGCTGCTAAGTTCTTCCTGAGCAACGGCATCCTTTACAAACGAAGCCATGATTGTGTATTACTCCGATGTGTGGATAAAGCTGAAGCAGAGTTGATCATGACTGATATACACAGCGGCACATTTGGCACTCACTTGAGCGGGCATACAATGGCTAAGAAGATCCTAAGGGCAGGCTATTATTGGTCTACCATGGAGGCTGATTGCCATCAACATTCCCGTACTTGCCACAAGTGTCAAGTCTACGCTGACAAAGTTCATATTCCTACGGTTCCCCTCAACGTCCTGACTGCTCTGTGGCCCTTTGCAATGTGGGGCATTGATATGATTGGAGAGATCAAGCCCACGGCTTCCAACAGACATCGCTTCATCCTGGTTGTCGTTGACTACTTCACTAAATGGGTCGAAGCAGCTTCCTTCGCTTCTGTCACCAAAAATGTGGTTGCTCGCTTTATCAAGCAAAATCTCATATGTCGGTATGGTGTTCCAGACAGGATCATCACGGACAACGGTACAAATCTGAATAACACAATGATCACTGCATTATGCGAACAGTTCAAGATTTATCATCACAATTCATCTCCCTATCGGCCAAAGATGAACGGTGCTGTTGAAGCTGCGAACAAAAACATTAAGAAGATCATTCAGAAAATGACAGTCACTTACAAAGACTGGCATGAGATGTTACCGTTTGCTCTGCATGGATACCGTACGACGACACGTACTACAACCGGGGCAACCCCATTTTCTTTGGTATATGGCATGGAAGTTGTCCTGCCTATGGAAGTTCAGATTCCTTCTCTAAGGATTATGAAGGATGCAGGTCTGAATGAAGATGATTGGATGCAAACCCGACTTGATCAACTCAATCTGATCGACGAAAAGCGACTCGCTGCTATATGCCATGGTCAGGCGTATCAAAAGCGAATGATCAAGGCCTTCAATAAGAAAGTCAGACGTCAAGTGTATCAAGTCGGAGATCTCGTAATCAAGCGGATTATCTTGCCGCAAAGTGATCCCAGGGGCAAATGGACTCCTACATATGAAGGACCATTTGTGATCAAAAGCATATTTTCGGGTGGTGCAATGATTCTGACCACCATGGACGGTGACGATTTTCCGCACCCTGCGAACGCAGACATAGTCAAAAGATACTATGCATAAAATAACCCGACAAGTCGAAAACCCGAAAGGGCGGCTTGGGCAAAAATGGGCATCCCGGTGAACCGAAAACCCGAAAGGGCGGTTCAGGCAAAAATTAGGGATAAAAACGAAAAAAAATCTGTACACCCGGCAAGTCGAAAACCCGAAAGGGCGGCTTGGGCAAAAAGGGGTTTCCCGGTGAATCGAAAACCCGAAAGGGCGATTCAGGAAAAAGTTAGGGAATTAAAGCGTATGACTATGTCTCGTCGGATCACTTCAAAGACAATTTCTTCGTCAACCAGTTCCAGACTTCTGATCAATCCAGTCATCGTCAAACAAAGCATTGAATGGACAGATATTCAGAGTTGTGAAAGCTATAGCGGAACGGAATCCCATGGAATTATTTCACATAGCCATCCTTTATTTTGTATAAAATCTTTCAATATTTACGACAAAGTCCTCTTACTAGGATGATTGTCTCCTTTGTACAAATATACTCAAAGAAAATCAATACAAATACTCTTCCCAAAATTTGTGTCATTTCCCTTTTCTCTTTCTCTTGCACTATTTGTTTTATTTTGAGAAACGTCCAATGTTTTGTTGAATAGGCATATGCATTTGAAACATAATCACTTCCTAAATGAACCTAAGAAAGAGGATTACTGATAGGATGAAGGTACAGATGGATATCTTGACACCCTTTCGAAGGAACCCCCCCAAGAGATTTGGAATCCACATCCCTAGCAAACCCTGAGGCTTATCTCCCCCAGACTCTCGAAGCTTATCCCCAGTAAGGTTCTGGAAGATATCCCCCCGCAGAGCACGAACGTATCTCCCGAGTTTTATTCGGAGTTATTCCCCACAAAGGCTTATAACTGGGTTATCCTCAGCTAACAACCACAGAAGATCGCACTCGCCAGAATTCTTCCTGTCCCCAGCGGAGTTCATCAAGAGTTTCCCAACACAACTTATCAATATGATCCCCAGAGGAGTTTATCTTTGTATCACCAGCCAGAGGATCCTCCAGAACTCATTTTTCCTCAGAGTGCAAATTTTTCAATATCCCCAGCAGAGCCAGACTAATGAGCCTTCTCCCCACAGAGTTTTAGGAAGAGAAATCTTGAGTTCCCCAGTGAGATCGCCAGAATTACTTTCCGTCAAGTTGAAGATTCTCAGTCTTACCTCCCCAGCATGAGTCTACTAGATTGATACTCCCCAGTAGAGGTCATCAAGAATTCTCTTCCCCCGCAGCGGCCAATGATTTATTTTCCCCGGCAGCAGTCAAGATGCTTTAATCTTCAGCTACCTCGGATTCATTTATCCTCAGCAAGATAGCTCGTCAGCTTACATGCGCATTCATCACATTCATGTCATAAACATCGATGTCACGTATATTGCATCATGCATCATAACGTTGCATACAACTAACTCTTTATCTTTTCAGGAAAGATCAGTCGATAAACTAAAATTATTCAACTTCAAGACTTCTGAAAACAGTTTATGGATTCTTCCCAACAACGGATGTTAATCTATCGACTTGTTCAGATGCAACTTCTGAAAACAGTTTACAGACACTTCCCAACAACGGATGCTGCTCTATTGCTTATTCAACTTCAAGACTTCTGAAAACAGTTTATGGATTCTTCCCAACAACGGATGTTAATCTATTGACTTGTTCGGATGCAACTTTTGGAAACAGTTTACGGACGCTTCCCAACAACGGATGCTGCTCTATTGCTTATTCAACTTCAAGACTTCTGAAAACAGTTTACGGGTTCTCCAAGTAACGGATGTTAACCTATCGCTTGTTCAGTTTCTTCTCCAAACCACTGAAAACAGTTTACAGATTCCTCCCAACAACGGATGTCAATCTATTGCTTGTTTAGACCCCCCAGTTCAGAGATGGTCCCAAGCCTGGACACCTTCCTGATATTCCCTTCCAGATGGCATCTCTAAGCCCATCCCCGACAAGATTTCTGTCACTCTCCCAGATGGCATCATTAAGCCCATCTCCAAATGGAATCTCCAAGCCCATTCCCACATCCGTTGCTTTGACGAGTGCAAATTTCCGGGCACTCTAGTGTCCAATCTCCTTTTACCCTCGAGTCACGAAAGGCAAACTTGCCAATCTAACTCTTCGGATTCAAGAAGATTGAACAGGGGCAACTGTTGTACCCAAAATTTGCCCTCCCATTTCTCATTAATTTCTCACCATAAAGCCTTTGAAGCTCAAGATCCAGTTAGGGTTTCATCTGCTCAAGACCTCTCCTTGCACTGTTGGCTCAAATTAGGGTTTGTGTTTGCCCAAAGATGCTTTGACCTAAAATGCCCAAGATGACTTTCATGCTTCATATTGGACTCCCAAGTTTACCCACATCAAGTTTCAAGTCTTGATTCCAAGTTTTACCCAGTCAATTGGACAGTTGACCTATAAATCAACTATATTGGGGAAAAAGTCAACTGTGGCCAGTTGACAGTCAAACCTCATGAAATTTGACCCACATCAACATTATGAACTCATATGGACCATTTGATCAAGTTTGAATCACAATTCCCCAAGAAATTTGATCAGATCACCAAAAGGGCAAAATGGTTATTTTTAGGGTTTTGACTGCACAAAGGCAATTTTTGACTGTTTGACCTAGCCAATAGCAAACCAAGCTCACACATGGACTCAAGGACCCCATGGAATTATCTTGACATGATCAACAAACTCAAAAGATCCCAAGTACACAGGATTGACAGTTGAATTTCCCAGTCAATTGATCAATTTTGACTGTATACTGAAAAGTCAAACTTTGACTTTTTGGTCAAAATCAAGAGTCAAGATTCATTTTTCATCAAAACATGCCAAATCATGAAACTTGTTCACCAAGAAATCACAAAATGCAAATTAGGGTTTAAAATGGAATTTTTCATAACTTAGAATTTTTCTAAGTTATGAAAAACCCTAATTTTTTCCCAGCTTTGCCCCACTTTTTCACCATGATCCATTTGGATTCAAACAAAAGTCCAAACATGAAAGTTGTAGTTTGTTGCATAATCTACAACTTTGATTCACAAAGTTTTCTCATTTGAAGCTTGCATCTCAAGTTACAAATTTTTGAATAAGAGCACTAAACCATTCTTAACTTAGTGAATTTTTGACCTATTTTGACAAGGTTTTCTACCCCACTTCAAGGTCATTTTCCATACACTTCCACTTGGAATTTCAATTTGCATTTAAAAGATTGATTGTAGTACACATTCCAAGCTTTCCAAAATGTCCAAGAACTCATCAAACAACCTCATAACTTGAGAGAATCGAATTTCACAATATGGCAAAAATTCACTTTTGTTCTTAACCAAAACATGATTCATAACACTATGCATTTTCAAAACTCAGCATGCCCCTTGATTACAGGCCTTTTATCTCAATTACACTCATAAATTTAATGCATATTCTTTGTGCCAAGACCATGTTCTTTGTGTTCTAGCATTGCATGGTGGATTAATCTCAAAGTAGATAAAGTACTTTATCCATTTTTGTAAAAAGCAAGCTTTATGTCAAATTAAAATCCAAGCAAGTACAGTTAGGATCTCATTGGCACAAGTTTATGTGTTAATCACACTGATCAAGAGGGATAGTTGCAGCTTACTTGAGGGGCCTGCATAAGCCTAGAAAACCAACTTGCATTTTGTTGCTTAAGTAAGAAGAAAAGTGCCATAACATAGGACATCTCTCATATCAGTCAAAAAACCCTTAAGCAAAGATTGCAAACACATTCCAAAGATCATAACCAAGCTGATACACGACCCTTGCACCTCTCAAACACTCCCATTGCCATAATCACTCTCAAACTGCACAAACAGGGCAAAGCCTGCAGTTTGAGTGCTATCTTCCATTTCCCTCAAGCTCTTTTGCCAAAACCAGTTCACACACATTCCCTAACACCTATGCAAGCTAACCATGCCTTGAAACACGACCTGTAACCCCTCTAACAAGTTCCACCATTTTCACTTTTTCATTTTGCAGTTGAAGTTCTACAGCTCAGTTCAAGGTGTCTCAAGGCAAAGTAGATATTGGAACAGCATCACCACACCTCAAGGAAGTTATACCAATCAGTATCTTGCACTGTAAGCTCCCATTTTGCCAGTTAGAACTTCAGCTGAACAGGTATATTGGTGAACTCGTATCTCTCTCATTAGGCATCATTAGTGTAGGTGTTTAGGTATTGGCTTGCATTTTTGGTAAATCCCAAGTGTATGTGTGAATGTCATGACTGATGTCATAACATTCTAGTTCAGTTTGTACTGACTCATTAGGTACCTTTGCAGAAAAATATTGTAATTGAAGTACTGATGTTTATAAATGTGTATCTGAGCATTTTGCAAAATGATCACATTTTGCTAAATCAGTAGACAGGTTTTCTCAGATGTCATAATAGATGTTATGACATCCTGTTCTGAACTAACAGGTATGCAGGATGGATAAGTCTGAGTTTTTTCAGGAAATAACTCAGTCTTTCCTGAACAGAATCCTGCGTTTTCTGAGGGGTAACCTAGCTCAACCCTAACCTGGTTAATAAAGTCCTGTGACCTGGTCTTTAGGTCAAACGGAATTAACCCTAGGATTTTGGAAACCCTAACTGAAGTTGCAGCTGCTATATATTCAACAGAGCTGCTGTTTTTCATGCATCTCTCTTTATTGATCAGAAGATCATTTGTAATCTGTATAGATTTGATTATTGTACTCCAAGCAATTATCATTGTGATAAGTGCCTTGGAATAGGTTTCTAATTGTAAGGGTTGTGTAACACTCAAAGCTTTGAAGCAAGAGTGTTTGAATGTTCCTTGACTAAAGCTGTGAAGCAGAGTCAAGTTAGTTGTGCGCATCACTCAAAGCTGTGAAGCACGAGTGATTGTGCTGCTTGATTAAAAAGCTGTGAAGCTTAATCAAGTGTTTATTTTTGAAGAGTGTCTTCATCAATTCTTAAGTCAAATTGGTTTATGTATCACTGCTGTGATTGAGGGGGAGTGAGTAGGAACTCAGGTTTAAGTTGTACTTAGATTGGAATTGCATTGGGTAGGTCTTAAGTGAAGGAGATAAACTGGTTGGTTTATTCCTGAATTAAAATCTCTTATAGTGGATTTCCTCCCTGGCTTGGTAGCCCCCAGAGTAGGTGTTGTTGCACACTGAACTGGGTAAACAATTGACTGTGTTCTTTATTGCTTTTGTATTTACTGTCATATAGTAAGTCAGATACGGTGTCATAACATTGAACGTGACATTGAGTATCTGCTGCCAGAATTTCAATTGGCATCAGAGCAGGCACCCTGCCTGTATTACTGGGTGAGATCTAGGGATATCACTTTCTGGCACTATGGACAAAGAAGGAGTTTTTGGAAATAGACCACCCATTCTGGATGGAACTAATTATGACTACTGGAAACCTCGTATGATTGCCTTCCTAAAATCTCTGGACAAAAAGGCTTGGAGAGCTGCTGACAAAGGATGGATTCATCCCACCATAACTGAGATAGATGGGACAATCAGTCTGAAGCCTGAGGAAGATTGGAGTAAAGAAGAAGATGAGTTAGCTCTGGGAAATTCAAAATCCTTAAATGCCTTGTTCAATGGAATTGATAGAAACATTTTCAGACTAGTACATCAATATGAACTGGCCAAGGAAGTTTGGGACACTCTCAAAACTACTCATGAGGGCACTTCCAAAGTAAAAATGTCAAGGCTTCAGATGTTGACTACCAAATTTGAGAATCTAAAAATGATGGAAGATGAAACCATTCATGAGTTTCACATGAACATCTTGGAGATTGCCAACACCTCAGGAGCACTGGGAGAAAAGATGTCAGAAGAAAAACTGGTGAGGAAGATTCTCAGATCATTGCCTAAAAGATTTGCAATGAAGGTAACTGCCATAGAGGAAGCCCAGGACATTAGCAAGTTGAAAGTGGATGAACTTATTGGGTCTCTTCAGACTTTTGAGATGGGGATCACTGATAATGGTGACAAGAAGAACAAAAGCATAGCACTTGTATCCAACACTGATGTTGAATACAAGGAGGATGAAGAGGAAAACATATCAGAAGCTATTGCCATGCTTGGAAGACAGTTCAACAAGCTCATCAAAAGAATGGATCCAAAGTCAAGGTCTAATGTTCATAACATTCCCTCTGACATTGACAGTTCCAGCAGAAGACCAAGGACAGAGGATAAGGGAAACCAAGGCAGAGGTACTCAATGCCATGGATGTGAAGGATATGGACATATTCGAGCTGAATGTCCTACCTTTCTTAAGAAACAAAAGAAAGGAATGACTGTTACCTGGTCTGACTATGATTCAGAAAGTAATTCTGAAGAAGAATCTGCCAAACTAGTTACTGCCCTAACTAGTGTTTGTACTTCTGAAAGTGACATTAGTGATGAAGAAGTGACATTTGAAGAACTGGCTGATACCTACAAGAAATTGTGTATCAAAAGTGCTGAAGTCTGTGTGCAGAATGAGAAACAATCAAAACTCATTATAAAGTTGGAGGCTGAAAAAAGGGAAAATCTTGAAACTATAAGTCATCTAGAAGGAGAAGTTCAATTGCTGAACTCACAACTGAATCAAATGACCAAATCTGTCAAGATGTTGACAAATGGAACAGACAAATTGGAAGAGATCCTTCAGGTTGGACAAAATGTGGGAAATAAATCTGGACTAGGATTTATGGAAGCAAAGAAATCTGATACTGGTAAGTAAATGTCAAAACAGATGTCTCAACACAACTCTCAACATCAGGAACAGAGACATATGAAGAAAAGGTACCAAAGATGGAAATGTCATCATTGTGGGAGATATGGTCACATAAAGCCCTTCTGCTTCAGACTACATGGATATCCTAATCAGAACTCAGGTGTCAAACCTAAGTCTAAAAAGGTACCACATGCTCCTAAATGGAAGAAAAAGGCTACTGCACTGATAGCTCACACTTCCCTGAGGGTCTCTGCAAAGGAAGATTGGTACTTTGACAGTGGATGTTCCAGACACATGACTGGATTCAAAAATCTCCTCAATAATGTTATGCCTCACACCACCAGTTTTGTGACCTTTGGAGATGGTGCTAAAGGTGAAGTTAAAGGAGTTGGTAATTTGGACTGCCCTGGAGTTCCAAGTCTGAATAAAGTACTGCTGGTAAAAGGGTTGACTGCTAATCTCATTAGTATCAGTCAATTATGTGATCTAGGATTCAAGGTCAACTTCTCAAGATCTGAATGTCTAGTAATTAATGAAAAACTAGAAGTTGTAATGAGAGGAATCAGATCCAAAGATAACTGTTACGTGTGGCAGCCTGAGAACACTGATATCTCCACTATGTGTCAAATAATCAAAGAAGAAAAAGAGATGAAACTGTGGCAGCATAAGCTTGGCCTCCTTCATCTAAGAAGAATGAAGAGAGCTATTACTATGGAAGCTGTCAGAAGAACTCCAAAACTACAGGTTGATAATATCTGTGATGTGGCAAATAAACTTGAAGAAGGATGTGTTGTCAGAACCTTAAGTCATCTTGACAAGGATGTTGGAAATAACAAGTCTAAAAACATCTGGTCAAAACAGATGCTCCCTGAGTACAATGTTACACAAGATGTTATGACATTGTGTTGTGACAATCTGAAAACAATCAACATTTCCTTGAACCCTATTGACTTTGAAAAGAAGAAGTCATTTAAACTGGAACATAGTTTCTCTAAGCTTCAGCTGACTGACTCTTCTACCAAGGCTCTTGTTGGAAACAAACTTGAAAATTTGAGGGGCAGGTTGGGTATTCACCAACATGAGAAATTATAGCAATTAATTTTGCTTAAAACAAAGGTTGAAGGGATTAATTTTATTAAGTCTATATTTAGTGGGTTAATCATATTCTTTCACAATTCCTTCAAAATCTTTAAGAAGTTGAAGAGACTCCCTTTTACCCCCTACCTCTCTCATCCTTGCAACCTGTTTCCTCCTCCCAATCAAAGATTTTTCTCAAACTGCTACCATTACTCAAAGTCAATCAAAATGTCTCAGACATCGTCTTCAACCATGGCGACTTCGTCATCCTCATCATCGTCATCATCTGACCAAGATTCTAGGGCAATCACTACATGCATAGAATCTGAAGTTCTTGAGGTCACTCCTCTCAGGGAGATGGCAACTGACCCAGCCAAAGTCAAAAAGCTCAGAACCAGACATGCAGGAAGAGCTCAAGCTACAGCCTCTGGTAATTCTTCTCATCCTTCGTCTTCTGTAACTAATAGAGAAGGATCAGTTCAAGTTCACCAAGCTATTGCTAGGCTGGTTACTAGTATACTGAGTGGCAACCAATCTGTATCGGGGATTTCTATCCCTTTAAATCAATCAGAAAGTCCAAATGTGGAAGTTTCTGAAAATGTAGATGTCACTGAGAATGTTGTGACACCAAAAGACAACATTCAGAACCCCTCTGAAAAGGCTGCTGATCCACCTATCATTGATGTGGATGAAGATTACTCAGATAATGAACTGATTGCTAATGTGAACCCTAGCATAGCTAGGAGATTGATGAAAAGAAAGAGTAGTCAGAATGATAAACCTGATGCTAAGAAATCCAAGGCTGAAGGCATGGCTGAGAAAAGTATTCAGACAAAAGGGAAGAAGGCCCAGGTGCATACTGCTAGACAACCAATCTCTAAGAAGAGTAAAGAACCTGAAACTTCTGATTCTGATGAGGAATCAGAATTTGAGATTGATATTGAAGAAACTCCCATCAGAAGGAAGCTCCCCTCCAGCAAAATTGCTAGAGTGCCTGAAGTGCCAACAGACAACATCTATTTTCATCATCCTGACAATGCAAACAGATGGAAGTATGTTTGCTTAAAGAGAATATCCTTAGAGAGAGAACTCAACAATGATGCCTTGGAGTGCAAAGACATCATGGACCTGATCAAGAATGCTGGGCTAATGAAGACAGTGATAAAGTTTAACAAATGTTATGAAAATCTGGTCAAGGAGTTTGTAGTGAACTTGTCAAATGATTATGCTGATGGAAGGTCAGCTGACTTTGAAAGTGTTTTTGTTAGAGGAAGAAGGGTCAAGTTCTCTCCATCAGAAATCAACAAGTTTCTTGGAAGAACAAATGAGGATTGTCCTGATCTAGAGGCAACTGACAATGAAGTTTGTCTAACCATCACAGCCAGGCAAGTAAAGTGCTGGCCCTTGAAAGGGAAGCTGAATGCTAGTAAACTCAGCATGAAATTTGCCATCTTGCATAAAATAGGTGCAGCCAACTGGGTGCCTACAAATCACAAATCAACTATCTCCACTGGATTGGGGAGATTTATCTATGCTGTGGGAACCAAGACTGCTTTTGACTATGGGAGGTACATCTTTGAACAAACTTTAAAGCATGCTGGCAGTTATGCTGTCAAAGGACCAATTGCCTTTCCCTCCCTCCTTTGTGGAATCATCCTTGCACAATACCCTGATATCCTTGTGGCAAGAGATACAGTCTGCAAAAGGGCTCCTGCCCTTGGCCTGCACTACAAACTGTTTCAGGGATCTCATGCTCCAGACATTGTCATAACATCAGTTGAGACATCGTCTGTAAAGACCTAGTCCAAGACATCAGATGTCATAGCTGTTTTAAAAGAAACTTGCAAAGAGCTGGATGCTAGAAAAAGGACCCTAGAAATTCTAATTGCCAGGCTAGAAAAGGAGGAAGCTGAAGAAAACAGAAGGGAAGAAGGTGTAGAAGCTGAAGGACATCTCAACATTGAAGAAACTAGCTCCTCTGAGTCTGATGACAGTGCTTGAAGGTTGATTGCTGTTTGGTGGTGTTGCTGGTTGATGCTGATATCTGGTGGAGTTTGGAAGTGTATTCAGTTGTTTTCTGTTGCTGCTCTTATTATTTTGTTTTGGAACTGTATAATTTTATGAACTTGTATCTTTGGCCCATTTGTGGCTAAAGAGGGGGAGAATATTTTGGTACTTACTTAATTAGTACTTGACATTCTATTTTTCTGCTGTCACTTATTTCTGCTGCTATCTATCTCTGATTGTTTAGGGTCTTTAGCCAAAAATCTGCCAAAGGGGGAGTTTGTAGGTGTTTAGGTATTGGCTTGCATTTTTGGTAAATCCCAAGTGTATGTGTGAATGTCATGACTGATGTCATAACATTCTAGTTCAGTTTGTACTGACTCATTAGGTACCTTTGCAGAAAAATATTGTAATTGAAGTACTGATGTTTATAAGTGTGTATCTGAGCATTTTGCAAAATGATCACATTTTGCTAAATCAGTAGACAGGTTTTCTCATATGTCATAACAGATGTTATGACATCCTGTTCTGAACTAACAGGTATGCAGGATGGATAAGTCTGAGTTTTTTCAGGAAATAACTCAGTCTTTCCTGAACAGAATCCTGCGTTTTCTGAGGGGTAACCTAGCTCAACCCTAACCTGGTTAATAAAGTCCTGTGACATGGTCTTTAGGTCAAACGGAATTAACCCTAGGATTTTGGAAACCCTAACTGAAGTTGCAGCTGCTATATATTCAACAGAGCTGCTGTTTTTCATGCATCTCTCTTTATTGATCAGAAGATCATTTGTAATCTGTATAGATTTGATTATTGTACTCCAAGCAATTATCATTGTGATAAGTGCCTTGGAATAGGTTTCTAATTGTAAGGGTTGTGTAGCACTCAAAGCTTTGAAGCAAGAGTGTTTGAATGTTCCTTGACTAAAGCTGTGAAGCAGAGTCAAGTTAGTTGTGCGCATCACTCAAAGCTGTGAAGCACGAGTGATTGTGCTGCTTGATTAAAAAGCTGTGAAGCTTAATCAAGTGTTTGTTTTTGAAGAGTGTCTTCATCAATTCTTAAGTCAAATTGGTTTATGTATCACTGCTGTGATTGAGGGGGAGTGAGTAGGAACTCAGGTTTAAGTTATACTTAGATTGGAATTGCATTGGGTAGGTCTTAAGTGAAGGAGATAAACTGGTTGGTTTATTCCTGAATTAAAATCTCTTATAGTGGATTTCCTCCCTGGCTTGGTAGCCCCCAGAGTAGGTGTTGTTGCACACTGAACTGGGTAAACAATTGACTGTGTTCTTTATTGCTTTTGTATTTACTGTCATATAGTAAGTCAGATACGGTGTCATAACATTGAACGTGACATTGAGTATCTGCTGCCAGAATTTCAATTAGCTTTAGGTTTGTGAATAAATAATGTCATACTCATGCCACTGAACATGTACATTCTTTTACTTTTCATTTCTTTTGCCTGAGTTGAGAGAATTTAAGGTTTAAAAATGGCAGAAAACTTAGGTTAAGATTTGGGATTGTTAAAATTCTCTCTCATTTTTTAGAGTTAGGAGATGTTCTTTATATGTTTGAAATCGTGATTCCATGCTTGACATGTTTTGTGTTGAAAGTTTGTGCAAAAGCTCAAAGAATCAGGATGTTTGAATCCCTGTTACAAGCGCGCGTTTTTGAGACATTTTTGGCTGAAGGTTGAAGAAGGTGTCTTCTTGGGCTGGGCCTGAGCAATTTTCTTATTCACACCACTTTTCCTGTTTTGCACCCCTGAGTCCATTTGCTTCATTTTTAATATTTTGACTTTTTGCTTTTTTGTGATTGGTTCATTTATTTTTCCTCAGCATATTAAAAACATAAAAATATTTTTCCCATCATTTTTTGAATTTATTGCATATTTATTTGATTATTTCTTTAGTTTGTACATAAATAAATAAATATATATATATATACTTTTTTGTTTAAAATATTAAGATAATACAAATATACTTTTTATACACTTTTATTTTATTTTTACTCCCTGAAAATATTTTATAGAAAAATACTTTTTTTATTTAAATACTAAATATTATTAATTAATATATATAATGCATATTTTATAAATAATATAAATAAATAAGTATATTAATATACTTAGGATAAAAATGTATATATTTTATTTTTTAATATTTAACACTAAAAAAAATGCCTTTTTACAAATATACCATATTTTATTTTATTTTTGTATATAAATAATAAATATGAATTAATTGATTAAATACCCCTTTGATTAAAAATCAGGGTTTTTGCCCTAAATTTAAAAATGCTCCAAAAAATAATACCTTTTTATTTTTTCTTTATAAATAATACTTTTTTTTTCATGCATATAAAAAATTTCCCTTTTTGCATTTTTGCATATTTATTTTATTTCTATTTTATTTATGCTTTTGATCATATTGTAAATATTCAAGGTAAAAGATGTAATAGCTTAGATTCAATTTTTTGTCTAATTATCCCCATTTGAACATTGTACCCCCCTCCCTATATTATTGTGATGTAATAGCGTAGGAATTTAAATTTCGCACTTTATCGCTTTCTAAACATACCATGCTAGAATTAGGGTTTTGTATGCGAATAAAAATGAACAAAGTAGTTAGACCTAATACAAGATAAATGAGCATGAAAAATGGACAACACATTTCACACTTGCACCCCCTAGGGTATTCCACTTGTTGCCTTTTATTATTGGGCCATATTGCATGTTGAACTTCTTTGGGCAAAACAAAATAATCAAATGATCATAGTCCCTCAAAATGTTGCTTAAATGAATGATCAAGTCCCTTTTAAAGAAAATTGCTCAAAGACATTTAACACTATTGCAACTATGGTCTAAACGATGACCCGCGCCCGTCCCTTTAATCTCCTAAAACAAGATTGTCCACCAAATGCAATGGTGGAACAAAATTGTCAAAAGGTCTAAAACATAAACAAAAATCTTTGAGAAAATTTTAGGGTAGATAAACTCTTAAGTACTTGTCAACTTTCCAAGAAAACACTTGCCTTATTTCAAAACCCACTTCACAAACACTTTCAAAACAAACTGTCAAAAAACCTTGAAACATCTTTTCAAAAAGACAAACACCTTTTGTAAAACATTCGAGTAAAGAATTGTTACAATGGTAGCCTATACAAGGCATCTTTTTCAAAACCTTTTTTTCAAAACCACACACAAAGCACCATTTCAAACAATTGAAAACCAAGGCAAGTTGATCTAAGCAAGTACTTAAGAGCCCATGGATAACCATGGATAGAAGGGATGCTAATACCTTCCCCTTCTATAATCTACTCCCCGAACCCAAGAAAAATCTCAAAGGTTTTTGCTGTGCTTTTTAAACCTTTCCTTAGGATAAAATAAAAAGTCGGTGGCGACTCTTGCTCAACCGAAACATTTGTGAAAACAAACGCAAAACCATAGTCAGTTCTCCCACCGTATCACAATGCCCATGTAATTAGATTTCATTTATATTATGTGTGCTTAGAGAATTTTAAGTCTGAACATTGAACAAAAACTAGGTCAGGAATTGGGGGAGAAGAAATTCTCTTTCATCTTAGAGAGTCAAGTCAAGTTCTTTATATGGTTGGATTCGTCTTTTAATGCTCTACATTTTTCATGTTGTGAGTTTTGCTTGAAAGTCCAGGAATTGGGAGATAGAAAACGCGTGGATGGTTGTTCAAACATTGTTCTGAGGTTGAAGATGAAGTCTTCTTGGGCTGGGCCTGAGTTGACTTTCTTTTTACACCATGTTTTTGCTTTTTCACCCCCTAGGCCCATTTTGCTTATTTTCATGATTTTTTTACTTTTCTTTTTTTGTTCTGACTTATCTATTTTTCCTCCCAATATTAAAAATATGAAAAACTATTTTTACACCATTTTTATATTTATTAGGTATTTATTTGTTTAGATTAATATTTGTACATAAATAAATAAATAGATACACTTTTATTCAAAAATACTAAAAATAATGCAAACCCATTTTATTTTCTATTTTTATTTTATCTTATCTTCTGAAAATATTTTATATAAAATATATTTTTTTTCATAAATATTAAATATTATTATTTTTGTATATATAATATATATTTAGTAAATAATACAAATATTTATATATATATATATATATATATATATATATATATATATATATATATATATATATATATATATATATATATATATATATATATATATATATATATATATATATATATATATATATATATATATATATATATATATATATATATATATATATATATATATATATATATATATATATATATATATATATATATATATATATTAGTATATTTAGGTTAAAAATACAAAATATATACATTTTATTTTTTATTAATATTTAACATTAAAAATACCTTTTTGACAAATATACTTCATTTTTATTTTATTTTTATACATAATTGATAAATATTTGTATATATTAAATAATTAATACTTTTATTTAATAAATTAGGGTTTTGCCCTAAACATAAAAAACTCCAAAAATAATACTCTTTTTATTTTGTTTATTTGGCACATAAAAAATACCCTTTTTCATACACATAAAAAACCTTTTTTGCATCTTGCATATTTATCTTATTTCCATTTAATTTGTGCAATTAAATATCTTGTAAATAATTCAATATTGATGTAATAGTCTAGGTTTAAATTCCTTGTTAAAATACCCCCATTTGAACATTTGTACCCCCCTTCCCATATATTGTGTTGTAATAGCTTAGTAATTTTATTTTTCGCACTTTAATGCTTTCTAAATATACCATGTTAGAATTAGGGTTTGTATGCGAATCAAAAACAACAAAAATAGTTTGACCTAATTTCAAGATAAACAAGCATGAAAATGGACAACACTTATCACACTTGCACCCCTAGGGTATTCCACTTGTTGCCTTCAATAAATGGGCCATATTGCATGTTAGGTCTCTTTGGGCAAAACAAACAATTCAAATGATCATAGTCCCTCGATGACGCTTTCGAAAGTTGCCTAAAAAATGATCAAGTCCCTTAAAGGAAAATTGCCCAAAGATACTTGGAACCATTGCAATTATGGTCTAAACGATGACCCGCGCCCGTCCCTTTCACATCCTAACATAAGATTGTCCACCAAATGCAATGGTGGAACAAACTTGTTAAAAGGGTTAAAACATAGCAATAATCTTTGAGAAATTTAGGAGTAGACAACCTCTTAGTTACTTGAATCAAACTTGCAAAACAAAACACTTGCCTATTTTCTAAAACCACACCTCACAACACTTTCAAAAACAACTTTCAAAAACAAATGAAAACCTTTTCAAAAGACATACACCTTTGTATACATCCCAACATGGATCATTACAAAGGTTGCCACCACATTGGCCTCTTTTCAAAAACATTTTCAAACCCACACACAAAGCACCATTTCAAACAATTGAAAACAAAAGGCAAGTGATCTAAGCAAGTAACTAAGAGCCCATGGATAACCATGGATAGAAAGGGTGCTAATACCTTCCCTTTCTATAATCTACTCCCCGAACCCAAGAAAACATCTCAAAGGTTTTTGCTGTGCTTTTTAAACCTTTCCTTAGGATAAAATAAAAAGTCGGTGGCGACTCTTGCTCAACCGAAACATTTGCGAAAACAAACGCAAAACCATAGTCAGTTCTCCCACCGTATCACACTACTTCATGAGAAGTAGACTCTGAATGCCTACATTGCACCAAAGAGGATGCGCACTACTTTTCTATCTTAGAGTTTTGTATTATTTTGCCCAAGGGGCATTGATGTACTCAAACTTTATCTTATTAATATAACGTGTGTTTCTTTTTTGTTTAAAACAAATCTGAATCTTTGAAATCCTTGAAAACATTGCATATGCATATATCATTCATCATAACATAAGCAGGTCTTTTGCAACAAATCTCCTCATCTCTTTACTATTTATTTAAGTAAGATGGATCTCGAGCAAACAGTGAAAGATCTCCAAGCTCAGAATACACGGTTTCAACAGTTGCTCATAACCCTAGCCAAGGGGTAAGAAGAGTTGAAGACTCTGCTGGAAGAAGAGAGGAAAAAGAAAACAAAGAAGGTAATCGGAGTCTTAAACATGGGAAGAAGATTTCATGGGCAAACAAGAAGGACTTTGGACTTTGCAACAACATCCGGTGAAGGAGAGGGGAAAGGCAAGGAAACAGTTGTCCCGTCAAAATCAGAAGAGGAGGAAGAAGAGGAAGATTACTCTGAGGAACAGTACCCTCCAGCTGATGACAAGTATAGACATCTTGAAGAGCGGTTGAGCGTGATGGAAATCCAAAAGGTGCCAGGCTTGGACTTTGAGGAATTGGGACTAGTGTCGGAGATTGTGATTCCTCCGAAATTCAAAGCACCTGTATTCGCTAAATATGACAGAGTTTCATGCCCTAAGATGCATCTCCGGTCATATGTGAGGAAAATCCAACCCCATACCGCTGACAAAGACTTATGGGTACATTTCTTCCAAGACAGTTTGTCTGGTACTCAACTTGACTGGTTATACCAACTAGAAAGGGCTAATGTTCATAATTGGGAAGATCTTGCCGCAGCTTTCTATAAGCAATATCAATACAATATTGATTTGGCGCCTACCCATACTCAACTCCAGAGTATGGCCATGGCCTCCAATGAAGGTTTTAAGGACTATGCACAAAAATGGAGAGATTTGGCTGGAAGAGTTCAACCCCCTCTGTCTGAGAGAGAATTGGTAGACATGTCCTTGGGCACCTTGTCTGGTCCCTTCTTCAATCATTTAATCAGAAGTTCATCTGCAGGCTTCACTGAACTAATAATGACCGGAGAGAGGATAGAAGTCGGTATAACGAATGGAAAGATTCAGAAAGACACATCTTCTTCTACAACTGTAAGGAAGCCTTTCATCGGAAAGAAAGAAGTGGTTGCATTATATCCGCAAAGAAACCAAGATAGGGCCAAACACTGACCAATGGTAGGGGTCATT
This sequence comes from Vicia faba, assembly GCA_948472305.1. Taxonomy (NCBI): domain Eukaryota; kingdom Viridiplantae; phylum Streptophyta; class Magnoliopsida; order Fabales; family Fabaceae; genus Vicia; species Vicia faba. The sequence goes on from OX451736.1 coordinate 826,982,011, forward strand.
ATGATCCCAAAGCCCATGTCTGATCAACAAAGAAATAATTAACCAAGGGTGGAAAGGCCAGTCAGGAAATTCACCAGAATCAACATGACTTCGTCCCAAGTACAACCACATCTTCTGAGATCCAACTTGGTGACCTTGAAAGAAGCTCCAAAAAACCCCAATACAACATCTCTTCATTATCATCTCAATGCTCGTTGCGCATATCACTCTGAAAGTCCTGGTCACGATACTAATAATTGTTGGGCCTTGAAGAACAAAATACATGACCTCATTGAAGCAAAAGATATTGAGTTTCATGCACCCGAAAAGCCAAATGTCATTTCTGCTCCTATGCCCAGACATGGCCACAATACTAATGCCATTGAAGAAGATTTACTTGTTACCTCAATTGATGAACTCATGACCCCACTTTTGACTGTTAAAATGAACTTGTTGAAAGCCAGTGTGTTCTCGGGCTGTAATGAAGTTTTCCATCTCTGCTTATCCTCACCAACTGGATGTCCTTTGTTGAAAGTGGGAATTCAGTGCCTGATAGATAACAAAGATATTTTGTTTGAAAAGACTCATGTTTCACCTATTCCTGTTGAGGATTTTTCTATCATTACCATTTCCGCCAATTCTTCCAGGGTCTCCACCAAAAGACCCATTAGAATTACATCAGTTCCGAAAGCAGCTCCTTTAATAATCACAATGCTTGGGCCAGTCCCATATGTGTCAGACAAAACCGTGTCGTGGAATTATGGAGGGGACGTCTACAACCATGGCATCAAGCAAGACTGGCCGGCCGCCGAAGAGATAAATTCCGAGAAACAAGACTCTGACATCTGTAACATTGCAGGAACTAGCAAAATTACCCGAACTGGTAGGATCTTTTCTCCATAAATTGCTCCCTCAAAAGCAGTTTCTGGACTCGTAATCATCCATGTGGCTGCTCCAAAGGTTACTCCCACACCTATAATTATCTCTGCAAGTACTCCAATTGACAAAGCCGTTACAACCCCTGTAATCATTCTTACTGACACTCCTGCTGGCGAGTTAACCGAGGCCCGAGAAAAAGGTGTTATGATCGAGCATGTCCGGACGAAGGCTCAGTCATTGACTATCCCTGAAACCTCCAAGAAAGAAATGGAGGAGATCCTAAAAATTATAAAGAGGAGCGACTACAATGTAGTTGAACAACTGGGGCAAACTCCCTCCAAAATCTCATGTTGGAGTTATTACTATGTTCCGAAGCACGTGCAAAAGCCCTAGTGAAGTTCTTAAAAACCGCCCATGTACCTCAAGAGACATCTGCTGATCAATTTCAAGACTGCGTAGCCAGCCTAACGGTGGATAATGGTTTAGGTTTTTCAGATGCTGATCTGACGCCGAGGGGAAGGAAGCATAATGAGGCATTGCATGTCTCAATGGAATGTAGGGGCACAACTCTGGCTCATGTTTTGGTGGACACTGGCTCGTCTTTGAATGTATTACCCAAGAAAGCTCTTGATAGACTCGACTGTGAGGGGCTGACTTTAAATCCAAGCAACATAGTGGTAAGGGCTTTTGATGGCTCGAAGAGGATGGTGCATGGGGAGGTAGACATTCCCATAAAGGTTGGAACCCAAACCTTCAATTCAACTTTCATGTGATGGACATCCGCCCTTCATACTTCTGCCTGCTAGGCCGACCATGGACCTACAATGATGGCGTTGTTACCTCTACGTTGCACCAGATGTTAAAATATTCGGTTCAAGGGAAGATTATCACCGTTCATGGAGAGGAAGAATACATGATCAACCATCTCAATTTCTTCAGATATGTGGAATTAGATGGTGAATTCATTGAAAATACATTTCAACACTTTGAAGAGGTGCCTCAAGAGGTGGCAGTAACTAAGGTTGTTCCCCAGATTACCAGGCCTCCACTCCGGATGTCGTCACTAAAGGATGCCAAAGCAGTGGTAGAAGAAGGAGGATGCACTATCTAGGGGCAACTTCCAGATATCCCATATAAGTCCGACAAGTTTGGCCTAGGCTTCACTTTAAGTGCTCAGAAGGCTATACGTCGTGCCCGTGCTGGAGGGCCACCCATGAAGATTATTAACCGTGAGGTCAACGCGGTAGAAGATGGTGAATATGATTGCAACTTAGAGGACTGGATATTCCCGACTGTCAATAGATGGCTCGGCAATTGGGAGGCTAGAGACTTTGTCCCAATCACTTTTATCCCATAGTAATTTATCTTTACATTTTGTTGGATCTGTAATATTGAAATAATTCGCACTCTTAAAACCTTGTGTCTTACCCGAGGCACAATGGTCCATTTATAAGGGTTATTATCTCATTTTTCATATGACATCAATGAATCATGGATGTTTTCGCATACAAACTTTTGTGCTCATTGTTTTTTTCTTTTACATTTCATTTTCTTTCAAATATAGTTATACCCTTACACACACCCACACTCACAATGCAGGTATATATCCATCCTGGATCCCATGGGTAACGATACTGCTATGGACTTTTGTGACTCTGAGAATCTAATCTATCAAGCCAAAGACGAAGGTGAGGAAGATTGTGAAGTACCAGGGGAACTTGCCAGACTGCTACAACAAGAAGAGAGAACCATTCAGCCTCACGATGAACCCATGGATACAATCAACCTAGGTACTGAAGAAGATAAAAAAAGAGGTCAAAGTGGGTGACAATCTGGAACCCAGTGTCAAGAAGCGTCTGATTCAGTTATTGCATGATTATGTCAAAGTCTTTGCCTGGTCGTATGAATACATGCCAGGACTTGATGAAGATATTTTGGTACATCGTTTGCCTACAAGAGAGGATTGTCCGCCATTAAAGCAAAAGGCTCGCCGCATGAGGCCTGATATATCAGAAAAGATTAAAGCAGAGGTCATGAAGCAATTCAACGTTGGATTCTTGGCTGTCACCTGTTACCCTTAATGGGTTTCCAATGTTGTTCCAGTGCCCAAAAAGGACGGCAAGGTGCGAATGTGTGTGGACTACAGAGATTTGAATAGGGCAAGCCCTAAGGATGATTTTCCACTCCCCCATATTGATATCCTAGTTTACAATACGGCACAACACAAAGTGTTTTCCTTCATGGACGGACTCTCAGGTTACAACCAAATCAAAATGGCGCCTGAGGACATGGAGAAAACAACATTTGTCACACAGTGGGGAATATTTTGTTACAAGGTGATGCCATTCGGACTGAAGAACGTTGGGGCAACCTGTCAGCGTGCCATGGTAGCTCTATTTCACGACATGATACATCACGAAATAGAAGTCTACGTGGACGATATGATATCTAGAACTCAAACATAAGAAGATCATCTTGATCACTTACAAAAGTTGTTTGAGAGACTGAAGAAGTATAAGCTGAGGTTGAACCCAAACAAATGCACTTTTGGAGTATATTCTGGTAAACTCCTAGGCTTTGTCGTCAGCAACAAAGGTATCAAGGTCGATCCTGCCAAAGTTAAAGCAATACAAGAGATGCCTGCTCCCCGTACTGAAAAGGAAGTCAGAGGATTCTTGGGACGTTTGAAATATATCGCCAGATTCATTCCCCACCTGACAGCTACTTGTGAGCCAATCTTCAAACTATTGAAGAAAGATCAAGTAGTCACATGTAATGATGAATGCCAAATTGCTTTTGAAAAAATAAAAGAATACTTACAAGAGCCTCATGTATTAATGCCACCAGTCGAGGGAAGACCATTGATCATGTATCTGACTGTTTTAGAAAACTCAATGGGGTGTGTATTGGGGCAGCATGACGAGTCTGGCCGAAAAGAGCACGCTATTTACTACCTGAGCAAAAATTTTACCGACTGTGAAACTAGATATTCACTGCTCGAGAAAACTTGTTGCGCTCTGGCATGGGCTGCTCGCCGGCTAAGACAGTATATGTTGACTTATACTACCTTGTTGATATCTAAAATGGTTTCGATAAAATACATTTTCGAGAAGCCTGCTCTTTCTGGGAGAATAGCGAGATGGAAGATGATCCTGACAGAATATGACATACAGTATACTACCCAGAAATATATAAAGGGCAGTATACTAGCTGATCACCTTGCTCACCAAGCCGTAGAAGACTACCAGTCCATGAAGTTCAAATTCCCGGATGAAGACATCATGACATTAGACAATTATGAAGAATTCAGGCCATATGACGGACCTGAACAAGGATCCTGATGGACCATGTTCTTTGATGGAGCCTCCAATGCACTCGACAACGGTATTGGTGATGTACTCATATCTCCAGAAGGGTGTCATACTCCCTTTACTTCCAGACTTTGCTTCAATTGTACAAACAACATGGCGGAATACGAAGTGTGCATCTTCGGTCTCAGAGTTGTCATAGACTTAGGAATCAAATCCTTAGATGTGTTTGGAGATTCAACTTTGGTCATCAGTCATATCAAAGGGGAATGGGACACCAAACACCCAAACCTTATCCCTTACAAAGAACATGTTTTGACATTGCTACCACATTTTGAGAAGATTACCTTCGAGCATTTCCCGCGAGAAGAAAATCAACTAGCAGACGCTCTAGCCACAATGTCATCTATGTTTAAACTTAATTGGGACAACGAGGCTCCCCAAATCACCATTGAACGAATGGATGAACCAGCACACTATCACGAGATTAATACTGAAGAAGTAGTGGACTAGCCTTGGTTTCACGAAGTCAAGAGGTATCTTGAGGCTCAAGAATATCCAGAAGGAGCTTCAATCAATGATAAGAAGTTCTCGAGGAGATTCTCTGCTAAGTTTTTCCTTAGTAATGGCATCATGTACAAATGCAATCATGACTCTGTGTTACTTCGGTGCGTAGATAAAGTTGAAGCTGAAAGGATCATGGATGAATTGCATGCAGGCACTTTTTGCACCCATTCCAGTGGGCATACGGTGGCAAAGAAAATCCTACGGGAAGGCTATTACTGGTCTACCATGGAAGCAGATTGTTATCAATACTCTCAAACCTACCATAAGTGTCAAATTTATGCTGACAAAGTGCATGTACCTCTGGTTCCTCTGAATGTCTTGACAGCTCCTTGGCCTTTTGCTATGTGGGGGATTGATATGATTGGGGAAATCAAGCCGACAGCCTCCAATGGACATCGCTTCATCCAAGTGGCCATTGACTATTTTACAAAGTGGGTGGAGGCAGCTTCCTTCGCTTCAGTTACCAAGAATGTTGTTGCCCGCTTCATCAAGCAAAATCTCATTTGCCGGTACGGTATCCCGGAAAGGATCATCACTGACAATGGTACAAATCTCAACAACACTATGATCACCGCATTGTGCGAGCAATTCAAGATTCAGCATCACAATTCTTCTCCCTATCGGCCAAAGATGAATGGTGATGTCGAAGCTACAAATAAGAACATTAAAAAGATCATACAGAAAATGACTGTCACATACAAAGGCTAGCATGAGATGCTACCATTCGCTCTCCACGGTTATCGTACCACAACCGGCACATCAACCAGGGCAACACCTTATTCTCTGGTTTAAGACATGGAGGTTGTCTTGCCTATCGAGGTTCAGATACCCTCTCTGAGGATTATGAAGGATGCAGGGTTGAACAAAGACAATTGGATCCAGACTCGACTCGATCAACTGAACTTGATTGATGAGAAGAGACTTACTGTTGTTTTCCATGGTCAAATGTATCAAAAACGGATGATCAAGGCTTTCAACAAGAAAGTCAGGCGCCAAGTGTATCAAGTCGGAGACCTAGTGATCAAGCGCATCATCTTGCCACAAGGAGACCCCAGGGGCAAATGAACTCCTACCTATGAAGGACCATTTGTAATTAAAAAGATTTTCTCTGGTGGGGCAATGATCTTGACCACCATGGATGGTGACGACATGCCGCATCCTGCGAACGCAGACATAGTCAAAAGATACTACACATAAGAGACCCTCTAGGTTGACATACCTAGGCAAAACAAGGGCATCCCGGTGAACCAAAAGGTTCGGGCAAAAATTAGGGATAAGACAAAAAAAATCCTGTACACCCGGCAAGTTGAAAACCCGAAAGAGCGACTTGGGCAAAAAAGGGTTTCCCGGTGGACTGAAAACCCGAAAGGGCAGTCCAGGCAAAAGTTAGGGAATTAAGGCGTACGATTATGTCCTGTTGGATCGCTTTATGGACAAACTTTGGCTTCCACTGACAAACTCATAGTTTCTGATCAATTCAATCATCTTTGGACGAGGCAACAAATGGACAAGATGCTCAGAGATACGAAGGCTATAGCAGAATGGAAACCCCAGGGGATTATTACACATAGCTATCTTTTCTTTGTATCAAAAATTTTCTTTTTTTTTTAAGACAACATTCTCTTACTAGAATGTTTGTCTCCCTTGTACAAAATCATACTCAAAGTCAATGCAAAATATCCCTTTGAAAGTGCAAAAAAACTATTTATCTTTCCTTTACGCTTGTGCTTTATTTACAAAAACGTCCAACGATTCATTGTTGAGCATATGCATTTGAACATAATTATTGTTTACAAATAAACAAAATGAAAAGAGGCAATTACTGATAGGTTAAAAGGATAGGGAAATACCTCTAGGCTATCCCATAAGTAATCCCCTGCAGTATGTTGTTTAAATCCCCAGCGTAACAAAGTTTCAAATTATTGATCCCCAGTAGAAGTTATCAAATTTCTCAGGATTTCCCAAAAGATTTTACAAGGAGTACATGGCATTGCCCTTACAACAGAGTTTATTTCTCTCAGAAATTCATCAATACTTCGAATTTAAGACATGAAGACTCACATATCCTCAGCAACAGTCAGGGATTTTATTTTGTATTTTTAATCCAACGGCAATGCAGCATATTAGCTCACATACGCATACGTCGCATTCATATATCATAAACACTGATAAGCACGAATACATACAACATAATCCCATCATGCATACATTTCATGTATCATGACTTGGCATTTTAGCTAACATTTTTCCCTTTTCAGGATAAGATTAACGACTACCATTAACAATGTTCAATCTAGAGATACAGTTCAGATACGCTCCAGATATGGATGCCATCCTGATACTCATTCAGATTCAGCTTTCAGATACAGTTCAGATACACTACATATATGGATGCAATCCTGATACTCATTCAAGACTCAACCTTTCGATACAGTTCAGATACGCACCAGATACGGATGCCATTCTGATACTCATTCAGATTCAACCTTTCGATACAGTTCAGATACCCACCAGATATGAATGCCATTCTGATACTTATTCAGATTCAGCTTCTCAGATACAATTCAGATTTGCACCAGATACAAATTCCATTATGATACTCATTCAGATTCAGCTTTCAGATACAGTTCAGATACGCTCCAGATATGAATGCCATCTTGAATCTTTCCATTCTTTATACCGGCTTCTATCCTCTCTCCGGTCAATATTAGTTCAGTGAAGCCTGCAGATGAACTTCCGATTAAATGATTGAAGAAGGGACCAGACAAGGTGCCCAAGAACATGTCTACCAATTCTCTCTCAGATAGAGGGGGTTGAACTCTTCCAACCAAATCTCTCCATTTTTGTGCATAGTCCTTGAAACCTTCATTGGAGGCCATGGCCATACTCTGGAGTTGAGTACAGGTAGGCGCCAAATCAGCATTGTATTGATATTTCTTGTAGAAAGTTGCGGCAAGATCTTCCCAATTGTGAACATGATCCCTTTCTAGTTGGTAAAACCAGTCAAGTTGAGTACCAGATAGACTGTCTTGGAAAAAATGTACCCATAAGTCTTTGTCAGCGGTATGGGGTTGGATTTTCCTCGCATATGACCGGAGAATGTACCCAAAGATGGCATCCATCTTGTAAGATTCAAGATAATCTCCAACCAGAATTTTAATCTTTTGGCAGCTCTCTCCCCAACTAAGTTGATCCTACAAGTAGAAGCCTTGTGGATCTCTTCCTCAAAGAACTCACCTCACCAGAGGTTCATCAAGTATTCATCAACGGGGTTTATTTCCCCAACATGGTTTATTTCCCCAACATACAACAATCAGCGAATTCCCCTGGCATAGTCTGTTATCCCCAAGCTGAGCATATCCTCCCCAAGCTGAGTCTATCCTCCCCAAGCTGAGTATATCCTCCTCAAGCTGAGTCTGTCCTCCCCGGCTGAGTTTATCCTCTACAGCTCGAGTTTGCCTTTCAGACTATTACAAATCATAGGGCCACAACCCCTAATCCCCAATAAAGTCGTCAAAAAAACCTTTACTATCTCCAAAAGATACTATGAAGCAAGGACCCGACCAGATGATAGTATAATTTTCAAGCTGTTATAAAACCTGGACACGACCAGATAATAGTTAAACTTATCAAGTCACTATAGAGCCTGGACCAGACCAGATAATAGTGTAACCTTTTTGTTATACCCCAAAATTTTCCTTCTCATTTATCAAATATTTTCTCACAAAGATCTCTCTTGGTTCAAGACTGCACTAGGGTTGATCAACTCAAGACACTTCCTTAAGCACTGATGACCAAAATTAGGGTTTCAGATTGCACAAGGATAATTGAACATTCAATGCTTCATATGAATTTCATGGATCATTATGGAAACAAACTTGAAAATTTGAGGGGCAGGTTGGGTATTCACCAACATGAGAAATTATAGCAATTAATTTTGCTTAAAACAAAGGTTGAAGGGATTAATTTTATTAAGTCTATATTTAGTGGGTTAATCATATTCTTTCACAATTCCTTCAAAATCTTTAAGAAGTTGAAGAGACTCCCTTTTACCCCCTACCTCTCTCATCCTTGCAACCTGTTTCCTCCTCCCAATCAAAGATTTTTCTCAAACTGCTACCATTACTCAAAGTCAATCAAAATGTCTCAGACATCGTCTTCAACCATGGCGACTTCGTCATCCTCATCATCGTCATCATCTGACCAAGATTCTAGGGCAATCACTACATGCATAGAATCTGAAGTTCTTGAGGTCACTCCTCTCAGGGAGATGGCAACTGACCCAGCCAAAGTCAAAAAGCTCAGAACCAGACATGCAGGAAGAGCTCAAGCTACAGCCTCTGGTAATTCTTCTCATCCTTCGTCTTCTGTAACTAATAGAGAAGGATCAGTTCAAGTTCACCAAGCTATTGCTAGGCTGGTTACTAGTATACTGAGTGGCAACCAATCTGTATCGGGGATTTCTATCCCTTTAAATCAATCAGAAAGTCCAAATGTGGAAGTTTCTGAAAATGTAGATGTCACTGAGAATGTTGTGACACCAAAAGACAACATTCAGAACCCCTCTGAAAAGGCTGCTGATCCACCTATCATTGATGTGGATGAAGATTACTCAGATAATGAACTGATTGCTAATGTGAACCCTAGCATAGCTAGGAGATTGATGAAAAGAAAGAGTAGTCAGAATGATAAACCTGATGCTAAGAAATCCAAGGCTGAAGGCATGGCTGAGAAAAGTATTCAGACAAAAGGGAAGAAGGCCCAGGTGCATACTGCTAGACAACCAATCTCTAAGAAGAGTAAAGAACCTGAAACTTCTGATTCTGATGAGGAATCAGAATTTGAGATTGATATTGAAGAAACTCCCATCAGAAGGAAGCTCCCCTCCAGCAAAATTGCTAGAGTGCCTGAAGTGCCAACAGACAACATCTATTTTCATCATCCTGACAATGCAAACAGATGGAAGTATGTTTGCTTAAAGAGAATATCCTTAGAGAGAGAACTCAACAATGATGCCTTGGAGTGCAAAGACATCATGGACCTGATCAAGAATGCTGGGCTAATGAAGACAGTGATAAAGTTTAACAAATGTTATGAAAATCTGGTCAAGGAGTTTGTAGTGAACTTGTCAAATGATTATGCTGATGGAAGGTCAGCTGACTTTGAAAGTGTTTTTGTTAGAGGAAGAAGGGTCAAGTTCTCTCCATCAGAAATCAACAAGTTTCTTGGAAGAACAAATGAGGATTGTCCTGATCTAGAGGCAACTGACAATGAAGTTTGTCTAACCATCACAGCCAGGCAAGTAAAGTGCTGGCCCTTGAAAGGGAAGCTGAATGCTAGTAAACTCAGCATGAAATTTGCCATCTTGCATAAAATAGGTGCAGCCAACTGGGTGCCTACAAATCACAAATCAACTATCTCCACTGGATTGGGGAGATTTATCTATGCTGTGGGAACCAAGACTGCTTTTGACTATGGGAGGTACATCTTTGAACAAACTTTAAAGCATGCTGGCAGTTATGCTGTCAAAGGACCAATTGCCTTTCCCTCCCTCCTTTGTGGAATCATCCTTGCACAATACCCTGATATCCTTGTGGCAAGAGATACAGTCTGCAAAAGGGCTCCTGCCCTTGGCCTGCACTACAAACTGTTTCAGGGATCTCATGCTCCAGACATTGTCATAACATCAGTTGAGACATCGTCTGTAAAGACCTAGTCCAAGACATCAGATGTCATAGCTGTTTTAAAAGAAACTTGCAAAGAGCTGGATGCTAGAAAAAGGACCCTAGAAATTCTAATTGCCAGGCTAGAAAAGGAGGAAGCTGAAGAAAACAGAAGGGAAGAAGGTGTAGAAGCTGAAGGACATCTCAACATTGAAGAAACTAGCTCCTCTGAGTCTGATGACAGTGCTTGAAGGTTGATTGCTGTTTGGTGGTGTTGCTGGTTGATGCTGATATCTGGTGGAGTTTGGAAGTGTATTCAGTTGTTTTCTGTTGCTGCTCTTATTATTTTGTTTTGGAACTGTATAATTTTATGAACTTGTATCTTTGGCCCATTTGTGGCTAAAGAGGGGGAGAATATTTTGGTACTTACTTAATTAGTACTTGACATTCTATTTTTCTGCTGTCACTTATTTCTGCTGCTATCTATCTCTGATTGTTTAGGGTCTTTAGCCAAAAATCTGCCAAAGGGGGAGTTTGTAGGTGTTTAGGTATTGGCTTGCATTTTTGGTAAATCCCAAGTGTATGTGTGAATGTCATGACTGATGTCATAACATTCTAGTTCAGTTTGTACTGACTCATTAGGTACCTTTGCAGAAAAATATTGTAATTGAAGTACTGATGTTTATAAGTGTGTATCTGAGCATTTTGCAAAATGATCACATTTTGCTAAATCAGTAGACAGGTTTTCTCATATGTCATAACAGATGTTATGACATCCTGTTCTGAACTAACAGGTATGCAGGATGGATAAGTCTGAGTTTTTTCAGGAAATAACTCAGTCTTTCCTGAACAGAATCCTGCGTTTTCTGAGGGGTAACCTAGCTCAACCCTAACCTGGTTAATAAAGTCCTGTGACATGGTCTTTAGGTCAAACGGAATTAACCCTAGGATTTTGGAAACCCTAACTGAAGTTGCAGCTGCTATATATTCAACAGAGCTGCTGTTTTTCATGCATCTCTCTTTATTGATCAGAAGATCATTTGTAATCTGTATAGATTTGATTATTGTACTCCAAGCAATTATCATTGTGATAAGTGCCTTGGAATAGGTTTCTAATTGTAAGGGTTGTGTAGCACTCAAAGCTTTGAAGCAAGAGTGTTTGAATGTTCCTTGACTAAAGCTGTGAAGCAGAGTCAAGTTAGTTGTGCGCATCACTCAAAGCTGTGAAGCACGAGTGATTGTGCTGCTTGATTAAAAAGCTGTGAAGCTTAATCAAGTGTTTGTTTTTGAAGAGTGTCTTCATCAATTCTTAAGTCAAATTGGTTTATGTATCACTGCTGTGATTGAGGGGGAGTGAGTAGGAACTCAGGTTTAAGTTATACTTAGATTGGAATTGCATTGGGTAGGTCTTAAGTGAAGGAGATAAACTGGTTGGTTTATTCCTGAATTAAAATCTCTTATAGTGGATTTCCTCCCTGGCTTGGTAGCCCCCAGAGTAGGTGTTGTTGCACACTGAACTGGGTAAACAATTGACTGTGTTCTTTATTGCTTTTGTATTTACTGTCATATAGTAAGTCAGATACGGTGTCATAACATTGAACGTGACATTGAGTATCTGCTGCCAGAATTTCAATTAGCTTTAGGTTTGTGAATAAATAATGTCATACTCATGCCACTGAACATGTACATTCTTTTACTTTTCATTTCTTTTGCCTGAGTTGAGAGAATTTAAGGTTTAAAAATGGCAGAAAACTTAGGTTAAGATTTGGGATTGTTAAAATTCTCTCTCATTTTTTAGAGTTAGGAGATGTTCTTTATATGTTTGAAATCGTGATTCCATGCTTGACATGTTTTGTGTTGAAAGTTTGTGCAAAAGCTCAAAGAATCAGGATGTTTGAATCCCTGTTACAAGCGCGCGTTTTTGAGACATTTTTGGCTGAAGGTTGAAGAAGGTGTCTTCTTGGGCTGGGCCTGAGCAATTTTCTTATTCACACCACTTTTCCTGTTTTGCACCCCTGAGTCCATTTGCTTCATTTTTAATATTTTGACTTTTTGCTTTTTTGTGATTGGTTCATTTATTTTTCCTCAGCATATTAAAAACATAAAAATATTTTTCCCATCATTTTTTGAATTTATTGCATATTTATTTGATTATTTCTTTAGTTTGTACATAAATAAATAAATATATATATATATACTTTTTTGTTTAAAATATTAAGATAATACAAATATACTTTTTATACACTTTTATTTTATTTTTACTCCCTGAAAATATTTTATAGAAAAATACTTTTTTTATTTAAATACTAAATATTATTAATTAATATATATAATGCATATTTTATAAATAATATAAATAAATAAGTATATTAATATACTTAGGATAAAAATGTATATATTTTATTTTTTAATATTTAACACTAAAAAAAATGCCTTTTTACAAATATACCATATTTTATTTTATTTTTGTATATAAATAATAAATATGAATTAATTGATTAAATACCCCTTTGATTAAAAATCAGGGTTTTTGCCCTAAATTTAAAAATGCTCCAAAAAATAATACCTTTTTATTTTTTCTTTATAAATAATACTTTTTTTTTCATGCATATAAAAAATTTCCCTTTTTGCATTTTTGCATATTTATTTTATTTCTATTTTATTTATGCTTTTGATCATATTGTAAATATTCAAGGTAAAAGATGTAATAGCTTAGATTCAATTTTTTGTCTAATTATCCCCATTTGAACATTGTACCCCCCTCCCTATATTATTGTGATGTAATAGCGTAGGAATTTAAATTTCGCACTTTATCGCTTTCTAAACATACCATGCTAGAATTAGGGTTTTGTATGCGAATAAAAATGAACAAAGTAGTTAGACCTAATACAAGATAAATGAGCATGAAAAATGGACAACACATTTCACACTTGCACCCCCTAGGGTATTCCACTTGTTGCCTTTTATTATTGGGCCATATTGCATGTTGAACTTCTTTGGGCAAAACAAAATAATCAAATGATCATAGTCCCTCAAAATGTTGCTTAAATGAATGATCAAGTCCCTTTTAAAGAAAATTGCTCAAAGACATTTAACACTATTGCAACTATGGTCTAAACGATGACCCGCGCCCGTCCCTTTAATCTCCTAAAACAAGATTGTCCACCAAATGCAATGGTGGAACAAAATTGTCAAAAGGTCTAAAACATAAACAAAAATCTTTGAGAAAATTTTAGGGTAGATAAACTCTTAAGTACTTGTCAACTTTCCAAGAAAACACTTGCCTTATTTCAAAACCCACTTCACAAACACTTTCAAAACAAACTGTCAAAAAACCTTGAAACATCTTTTCAAAAAGACAAACACCTTTTGTAAAACATTCGAGTAAAGAATTGTTACAATGGTAGCCTATACAAGGCATCTTTTTCAAAACCTTTTTTTCAAAACCACACACAAAGCACCATTTCAAACAATTGAAAACCAAGGCAAGTTGATCTAAGCAAGTACTTAAGAGCCCATGGATAACCATGGATAGAAGGGATGCTAATACCTTCCCCTTCTATAATCTACTCCCCGAACCCAAGAAAAATCTCAAAGGTTTTTGCTGTGCTTTTTAAACCTTTCCTTAGGATAAAATAAAAAGTCGGTGGCGACTCTTGCTCAACCGAAACATTTGTGAAAACAAACGCAAAACCATAGTCAGTTCTCCCACCGTATCACAATGCCCATGTAATTAGATTTCATTTATATTATGTGTGCTTAGAGAATTTTAAGTCTGAACATTGAACAAAAACTAGGTCAGGAATTGGGGGAGAAGAAATTCTCTTTCATCTTAGAGAGTCAAGTCAAGTTCTTTATATGGTTGGATTCGTCTTTTAATGCTCTACATTTTTCATGTTGTGAGTTTTGCTTGAAAGTCCAGGAATTGGGAGATAGAAAACGCGTGGATGGTTGTTCAAACATTGTTCTGAGGTTGAAGATGAAGTCTTCTTGGGCTGGGCCTGAGTTGACTTTCTTTTTACACCATGTTTTTGCTTTTTCACCCCCTAGGCCCATTTTGCTTATTTTCATGATTTTTTTACTTTTCTTTTTTTGTTCTGACTTATCTATTTTTCCTCCCAATATTAAAAATATGAAAAACTATTTTTACACCATTTTTATATTTATTAGGTATTTATTTGTTTAGATTAATATTTGTACATAAATAAATAAATAGATACACTTTTATTCAAAAATACTAAAAATAATGCAAACCCATTTTATTTTCTATTTTTATTTTATCTTATCTTCTGAAAATATTTTATATAAAATATATTTTTTTTCATAAATATTAAATATTATTATTTTTGTATATATAATATATATTTAGTAAATAATACAAATATTTATATATATATATATATATATATATATATATATATATATATATATATATATATATATATATATATATATATATATATATATATATATATATATATATATATATATATATATATATATATATATATATATATATATATATATATATATATATATATATATATATATATATATATATATATATATATATATATATATTAGTATATTTAGGTTAAAAATACAAAATATATACATTTTATTTTTTATTAATATTTAACATTAAAAATACCTTTTTGACAAATATACTTCATTTTTATTTTATTTTTATACATAATTGATAAATATTTGTATATATTAAATAATTAATACTTTTATTTAATAAATTAGGGTTTTGCCCTAAACATAAAAAACTCCAAAAATAATACTCTTTTTATTTTGTTTATTTGGCACATAAAAAATACCCTTTTTCATACACATAAAAAACCTTTTTTGCATCTTGCATATTTATCTTATTTCCATTTAATTTGTGCAATTAAATATCTTGTAAATAATTCAATATTGATGTAATAGTCTAGGTTTAAATTCCTTGTTAAAATACCCCCATTTGAACATTTGTACCCCCCTTCCCATATATTGTGTTGTAATAGCTTAGTAATTTTATTTTTCGCACTTTAATGCTTTCTAAATATACCATGTTAGAATTAGGGTTTGTATGCGAATCAAAAACAACAAAAATAGTTTGACCTAATTTCAAGATAAACAAGCATGAAAATGGACAACACTTATCACACTTGCACCCCTAGGGTATTCCACTTGTTGCCTTCAATAAATGGGCCATATTGCATGTTAGGTCTCTTTGGGCAAAACAAACAATTCAAATGATCATAGTCCCTCGATGACGCTTTCGAAAGTTGCCTAAAAAATGATCAAGTCCCTTAAAGGAAAATTGCCCAAAGATACTTGGAACCATTGCAATTATGGTCTAAACGATGACCCGCGCCCGTCCCTTTCACATCCTAACATAAGATTGTCCACCAAATGCAATGGTGGAACAAACTTGTTAAAAGGGTTAAAACATAGCAATAATCTTTGAGAAATTTAGGAGTAGACAACCTCTTAGTTACTTGAATCAAACTTGCAAAACAAAACACTTGCCTATTTTCTAAAACCACACCTCACAACACTTTCAAAAACAACTTTCAAAAACAAATGAAAACCTTTTCAAAAGACATACACCTTTGTATACATCCCAACATGGATCATTACAAAGGTTGCCACCACATTGGCCTCTTTTCAAAAACATTTTCAAACCCACACACAAAGCACCATTTCAAACAATTGAAAACAAAAGGCAAGTGATCTAAGCAAGTAACTAAGAGCCCATGGATAACCATGGATAGAAAGGGTGCTAATACCTTCCCTTTCTATAATCTACTCCCCGAACCCAAGAAAACATCTCAAAGGTTTTTGCTGTGCTTTTTAAACCTTTCCTTAGGATAAAATAAAAAGTCGGTGGCGACTCTTGCTCAACCGAAACATTTGCGAAAACAAACGCAAAACCATAGTCAGTTCTCCCACCGTATCACACTACTTCATGAGAAGTAGACTCTGAATGCCTACATTGCACCAAAGAGGATGCGCACTACTTTTCTATCTTAGAGTTTTGTATTATTTTGCCCAAGGGGCATTGATGTACTCAAACTTTATCTTATTAATATAACGTGTGTTTCTTTTTTGTTTAAAACAAATCTGAATCTTTGAAATCCTTGAAAACATTGCATATGCATATATCATTCATCATAACATAAGCAGGTATTTTGCAACAAATCTCCTCATCTCTTTACTATTTATTTAAGTAAGATGGATCTCGAGCAAACAGTGAAAGATCTCCAAGCTCAGAATACACGGTTTCAACAGTTGCTCATAACCCTAGCCAAGGGGTAAGAAGAGTTGAAGACTCTGCTGGAAGAAGAGAGGAAAAAGAAAACAAAGAAGGTAATCGGAGTCTTAAACATGGGAAGAAGATTTCATGGGCAAACAAGAAGGACTTTGGACTTTGCAACAACATCCGGTGAAGGAGAGGGGAAAGGCAAGGAAACAGTTGTCCCGTCAAAATCAGAAGAGGAGGAAGAAGAGGAAGATTACTCTGAGGAACAGTACCCTCCAGCTGATGACAAGTATAGACATCTTGAAGAGCGGTTGAGCGTGATGGAAATCCAAAAGGTGCCAGGCTTGGACTTTGAGGAATTGGGACTAGTGTCGGAGATTGTGATTCCTCCGAAATTCAAAGCACCTGTATTCGCTAAATATGACAGAGTTTCATGCCCTAAGATGCATCTCCGGTCATATGTGAGGAAAATCCAACCCCATACCGCTGACAAAGACTTATGGGTACATTTCTTCCAAGACAGTTTGTCTGGTACTCAACTTGACTGGTTATACCAACTAGAAAGGGCTAATGTTCATAATTGGGAAGATCTTGCCGCAGCTTTCTATAAGCAATATCAATACAATATTGATTTGGCGCCTACCCATACTCAACTCCAGAGTATGGCCATGGCCTCCAATGAAGGTTTTAAGGACTATGCACAAAAATGGAGAGATTTGGCTGGAAGAGTTCAACCCCCTCTGTCTGAGAGAGAATTGGTAGACATGTCCTTGGGCACCTTGTCTGGTCCCTTCTTCAATCATTTAATCAGAAGTTCATCTGCAGGCTTCACTGAACTAATAATGACCGGAGAGAGGATAGAAGTCGGTATAACGAATGGAAAGATTCAGAAAGACACATCTTCTTCTACAACTGTAAGGAAGCCTTTCATCGGAAAGAAAGAAGTGGTTGCATTATATCCGCAAAGAAACCAAGATAGGGCCAAACACTGACCAATGGTAGGGGTCATTATGATCCCAAAGCCCATGTCTGATCAACAAAGAAATAATTAACCAAGGGTGGAAAGGCCAGTCAGGAAATTCACCAGAATCAACATGACTTCGTCCCAAGTACAACCACATCTTCTGAGATCCAACTTGGTGACCTTGAAAGAAGCTCCAAAAAACCCCAATACAACATCTCTTCATTATCATCTCAATGCTCGTTGCGCATATCACTCTGAAAGTCCTGGTCACGATACTAATAATTGTTGGGCCTTGAAGAACAAAATACATGACCTCATTGAAGCAAAAGATATTGAGTTTCATGCACCCGAAAAGCCAAATGTCATTTCTGCTCCTATGCCCAGACATGGCCACAATACTAATGCCATTGAAGAAGATTTACTTGTTACCTCAATTGATGAACTCATGACCCCACTTTTGACTGTTAAAATGAACTTGTTGAAAGCCAGTGTGTTCTCGGGCTGTAATGAAGTTTTCCATCTCTGCTTATCCTCACCAACTGGATGTCCTTTGTTGAAAGTGGGAATTCAGTGCCTGATAGATAACAAAGATATTTTGTTTGAAAAGACTCATGTTTCACCTATTCCTGTTGAGGATTTTTCTATCATTACCATTTCCGCCAATTCTTCCAGGGTCTCCACCAAAAGACCCATTAGAATTACATCAGTTCCGAAAGCAGCTCCTTTAATAATCACAATGCTTGGGCCAGTCCCATATGTGTCAGACAAAACCGTGTCGTGGAATTATGGAGGGGACGTCTACAACCATGGCATCAAGCAAGACTGGCCGGCCGCCGAAGAGATAAATTCCGAGAAACAAGACTCTGACATCTGTAACATTGCAGGAACTAGCAAAATTACCCGAACTGGTAGGATCTTTTCTCCATAAATTGCTCCCTCAAAAGCAGTTTCTGGACTCGTAATCATCCATGTGGCTGCTCCAAAGGTTACTCCCACACCTATAATTATCTCTGCAAGTACTCCAATTGACAAAGCCGTTACAACCCCTGTAATCATTCTTACTGACACTCCTGCTGGCGAGTTAACCGAGGCCCGAGAAAAAGGTGTTATGATCGAGCATGTCCGGACGAAGGCTCAGTCATTGACTATCCCTGAAACCTCCAAGAAAGAAATGGAGGAGATCCTAAAAATTATAAAGAGGAGCGACTACAATGTAGTTGAACAACTGGGGCAAACTCCCTCCAAAATCTCATGTTGGAGTTATTACTATGTTCCGAAGCACGTGCAAAAGCCCTAGTGAAGTTCTTAAAAACCGCCCATGTACCTCAAGAGACATCTGCTGATCAATTTCAAGACTGCGTAGCCAGCCTAACGGTGGATAATGGTTTAGGTTTTTCAGATGCTGATCTGACGCCGAGGGGAAGGAAGCATAATGAGGCATTGCATGTCTCAATGGAATGTAGGGGCACAACTCTGGCTCATGTTTTGGTGGACACTGGCTCGTCTTTGAATGTATTACCCAAGAAAGCTCTTGATAGACTCGACTGTGAGGGGCTGACTTTAAATCCAAGCAACATAGTGGTAAGGGCTTTTGATGGCTCGAAGAGGATGGTGCATGGGGAGGTAGACATTCCCATAAAGGTTGGAACCCAAACCTTCAATTCAACTTTCATGTGATGGACATCCGCCCTTCATACTTCTGCCTGCTAGGCCGACCATGGACCTACAATGATGGCGTTGTTACCTCTACGTTGCACCAGATGTTAAAATATTCGGTTCAAGGGAAGATTATCACCGTTCATGGAGAGGAAGAATACATGATCAACCATCTCAATTTCTTCAGATATGTGGAATTAGATGGTGAATTCATTGAAAATACATTTCAACACTTTGAAGAGGTGCCTCAAGAGGTGGCAGTAACTAAGGTTGTTCCCCAGATTACCAGGCCTCCACTCCGGATGTCGTCACTAAAGGATGCCAAAGCAGTGGTAGAAGAAGGAGGATGCACTATCTAGGGGCAACTTCCAGATATCCCATATAAGTCCGACAAGTTTGGCCTAGGCTTCACTTTAAGTGCTCAGAAGGCTATACGTCGTGCCCGTGCTGGAGGGCCACCCATGAAGATTATTAACCGTGAGGTCAACGCGGTAGAAGATGGTGAATATGATTGCAACTTAGAGGACTGGATATTCCCGACTGTCAATAGATGGCTCGGCAATTGGGAGGCTAGAGACTTTGTCCCAATCACTTTTATCCCATAGTAATTTATCTTTACATTTTGTTGGATCTGTAATATTGAAATAATTCGCACTCTTAAAACCTTGTGTCTTACCCGAGGCACAATGGTCCATTTATAAGGGTTATTATCTCATTTTTCATATGACATCAATGAATCATGGATGTTTTCGCATACAAACTTTTGTGCTCATTGTTTTTTCTTTTACATTTCATTTTCTTTCAAATATAGTTATACCCTTACACACACCCACACTCACAATGCAGGTATATATCCATCCTGGATCCCATGGGTAACGATACTGCTATGGACTTTTGTGACTCTGAGAATCTAATCTATCAAGCCAAAGACGAAGGTGAGGAAGATTGTGAAGTACCAGGGGAACTTGCCAGACTGCTACAACAAGAAGAGAGAACCATTCAGCCTCACGATGAACCCATGGATACAATCAACCTAGGTACTGAAGAAGATAAAAAAAGAGGTCAAAGTGGGTGACAATCTGGAACCCAGTGTCAAGAAGCGTCTGATTCAGTTATTGCATGATTATGTCAAAGTCTTTGCCTGGTCGTATGAATACATGCCAGGACTTGATGAAGATATTTTGGTACATCGTTTGCCTACAAGAGAGGATTGTCCGCCATTAAAGCAAAAGGCTCGCCGCATGAGGCCTGATATATCAGAAAAGATTAAAGCAGAGGTCATGAAGCAATTCAACGTTGGATTCTTGGCTGTCACCTGTTACCCTTAATGGGTTTCCAATGTTGTTCCAGTGCCCAAAAAGGACGGCAAGGTGCGAATGTGTGTGGACTACAGAGATTTGAATAGGGCAAGCCCTAAGGATGATTTTCCACTCCCCCATATTGATATCCTAGTTTACAATACGGCACAACACAAAGTGTTTTCCTTCATGGACGGACTCTCAGGTTACAACCAAATCAAAATGGCGCCTGAGGACATGGAGAAAACAACATTTGTCACACAGTGGGGAATATTTTGTTACAAGGTGATGCCATTCGGACTGAAGAACGTTGGGGCAACCTGTCAGCGTGCCATGGTAGCTCTATTTCACGACATGATACATCACGAAATAGAAGTCTACGTGGACGATATGATATCTAGAACTCAAACATAAGAAGATCATCTTGATCACTTACAAAAGTTGTTTGAGAGACTGAAGAAGTATAAGCTGAGGTTGAACCCAAACAAATGCACTTTTGGAGTATATTCTGGTAAACTCCTAGGCTTTGTCGTCAGCAACAAAGGTATCAAGGTCGATCCTGCCAAAGTTAAAGCAATACAAGAGATGCCTGCTCCCCGTACTGAAAAGGAAGTCAGAGGATTCTTGGGACGTTTGAAATATATCGCCAGATTCATTCCCCACCTGACAGCTACTTGTGAGCCAATCTTCAAACTATTGAAGAAAGATCAAGTAGTCACATGTAATGATGAATGCCAAATTGCTTTTGAAAAAATAAAAGAATACTTACAAGAGCCTCATGTATTAATGCCACCAGTCGAGGGAAGACCATTGATCATGTATCTGACTGTTTTAGAAAACTCAATGGGGTGTGTATTGGGGCAGCATGACGAGTCTGGCCGAAAAGAGCACGCTATTTACTACCTGAGCAAAAATTTTACCGACTGTGAAACTAGATATTCACTGCTCGAGAAAACTTGTTGCGCTCTGGCATGGGCTGCTCGCCGGCTAAGACAGTATATGTTGACTTATACTACCTTGTTGATATCTAAAATGGTTTCGATAAAATACATTTTCGAGAAGCCTGCTCTTTCTGGGAGAATAGCGAGATGGAAGATGATCCTGACAGAATATGACATACAGTATACTACCCAGAAATATATAAAGGGCAGTATACTAGCTGATCACCTTGCTCACCAAGCCGTAGAAGACTACCAGTCCATGAAGTTCAAATTCCCGGATGAAGACATCATGACATTAGACAATTATGAAGAATTCAGGCCATATGACGGACCTGAACAAGGATCCTGATGGACCATGTTCTTTGATGGAGCCTCCAATGCACTCGACAACGGTATTGGTGATGTACTCATATCTCCAGAAGGGTGTCATACTCCCTTTACTTCCAGACTTTGCTTCAATTGTACAAACAACATGGCGGAATACGAAGTGTGCATCTTCGGTCTCAGAGTTGTCATAGACTTAGGAATCAAATCCTTAGATGTGTTTGGAGATTCAACTTTGGTCATCAGTCATATCAAAGGGGAATGGGACACCAAACACCCAAACCTTATCCCTTACAAAGAACATGTTTTGACATTGCTACCACATTTTGAGAAGATTACCTTCGAGCATTTCCCGCGAGAAGAAAATCAACTAGCAGACGCTCTAGCCACAATGTCATCTATGTTTAAACTTAATTGGGACAACGAGGCTCCCCAAATCACCATTGAACGAATGGATGAACCAGCACACTATCACGAGATTAATACTGAAGAAGTAGTGGACTAGCCTTGGTTTCACGAAGTCAAGAGGTATCTTGAGGCTCAAGAATATCCAGAAGGAGCTTCAATCAATGATAAGAAGTTCTCGAGGAGATTCTCTGCTAAGTTTTTCCTTAGTAATGGCATCATGTACAAATGCAATCATGACTCTGTGTTACTTCGGTGCGTAGATAAAGTTGAAGCTGAAAGGATCATGGATGAATTGCATGCAGGCACTTTTTGCACCCATTCCAGTGGGCATACGGTGGCAAAGAAAATCCTACGGGAAGGCTATTACTGGTCTACCATGGAAGCAGATTGTTATCAATACTCTCAAACCTACCATAAGTGTCAAATTTATGCTGACAAAGTGCATGTACCTCTGGTTCCTCTGAATGTCTTGACAGCTCCTTGGCCTTTTGCTATGTGGGGGATTGATATGATTGGGGAAATCAAGCCGACAGCCTCCAATGGACATCGCTTCATCCAAGTGGCCATTGACTATTTTACAAAGTGGGTGGAGGCAGCTTCCTTCGCTTCAGTTACCAAGAATGTTGTTGCCCGCTTCATCAAGCAAAATCTCATTTGCCGGTACGGTATCCCGGAAAGGATCATCACTGACAATGGTACAAATCTCAACAACACTATGATCACCGCATTGTGCGAGCAATTCAAGATTCAGCATCACAATTCTTCTCCCTATCGGCCAAAGATGAATGGTGATGTCGAAGCTACAAATAAGAACATTAAAAAGATCATACAGAAAATGACTGTCACATACAAAGGCTAGCATGAGATGCTACCATTCGCTCTCCACGGTTATCGTACCACAACCGGCACATCAACCAGGGCAACACCTTATTCTCTGGTTTAAGACATGGAGGTTGTCTTGCCTATCGAGGTTCAGATACCCTCTCTGAGGATTATGAAGGATGCAGGGTTGAACAAAGACAATTGGATCCAGACTCGACTCGATCAACTGAACTTGATTGATGAGAAGAGACTTACTGTTGTTTTCCATGGTCAAATGTATCAAAAACGGATGATCAAGGCTTTCAACAAGAAAGTCAGGCGCCAAGTGTATCAAGTCGGAGACCTAGTGATCAAGCGCATCATCTTGCCACAAGGAGACCCCAGGGGCAAATGAACTCCTACCTATGAAGGACCATTTGTAATTAAAAAGATTTTCTCTGGTGGGGCAATGATCTTGACCACCATGGATGGTGACGACATGCCGCATCCTGCGAACGCAGACATAGTCAAAAGATACTACACATAAGAGACCCTCTAGGTTGACATACCTAGGCAAAACAAGGGCATCCCGGTGAACCAAAAGGTTCGGGCAAAAATTAGGGATAAGACAAAAAAAATCCTGTACACCCGGCAAGTTGAAAACCCGAAAGAGCGACTTGGGCAAAAAAGGGTTTCCCGGTGGACTGAAAACCCGAAAGGGCAGTCCAGGCAAAAGTTAGGGAATTAAGGCGTACGATTATGTCCTGTTGGATCGCTTTATGGACAAACTTTGGCTTCCACTGACAAACTCATAGTTTCTGATCAATTCAATCATCTTTGGACGAGGCAACAAATGGACAAGATGCTCAGAGATACGAAGGCTATAGCAGAATGGAAACCCCAGGGGATTATTACACATAGCTATCTTTTCTTTGTATCAAAAATTTTCTTTTTTTTTTAAGACAACATTCTCTTACTAGAATGTTTGTCTCCCTTGTACAAAATCATACTCAAAGTCAATGCAAAATATCCCTTTGAAAGTGCAAAAAAACTATTTATCTTTCCTTTACGCTTGTGCTTTATTTACAAAAACGTCCAACGATTCATTGTTGAGCATATGCATTTGAACATAATTATTGTTTACAAATAAACAAAATGAAAAGAGGCAATTACTGATAGGTTAAAAGGATAGGGAAATACCTCTAGGCTATCCCATAAGTAATCCCCTGCAGTATGTTGTTTAAATCCCCAGCGTAACAAAGTTTCAAATTATTGATCCCCAGTAGAAGTTATCAAATTTCTCAGGATTTCCCAAAAGATTTTACAAGGAGTACATGGCATTGCCCTTACAACAGAGTTTATTTCTCTCAGAAATTCATCAATACTTCGAATTTAAGACATGAAGACTCACATATCCTCAGCAACAGTCAGGGATTTTATTTTGTATTTTTAATCCAACGGCAATGCAGCATATTAGCTCACATACGCATACGTCGCATTCATATATCATAAACACTGATAAGCACGAATACATACAACATAATCCCATCATGCATACATTTCATGTATCATGACTTGGCATTTTAGCTAACATTTTTCCCTTTTCAGGATAAGATTAACGACTACCATTAACAATGTTCAATCTAGAGATACAGTTCAGATACGCTCCAGATATGGATGCCATCCTGATACTCATTCAGATTCAGCTTTCAGATACAGTTCAGATACACTACATATATGGATGCAATCCTGATACTCATTCAAGACTCAACCTTTCGATACAGTTCAGATACGCACCAGATACGGATGCCATTCTGATACTCATTCAGATTCAACCTTTCGATACAGTTCAGATACCCACCAGATATGAATGCCATTCTGATACTCATTCAGATTCAGCTTCTCAGATACAATTCAGATTTGCACCAGATACAAATTCCATTATGATACTCATTCAGATTCAGCTTTCAGATACAGTTCAGATACGCTCCAGATATGAATGCCATCTTGAATCTTTCCATTCTTTATACCGGCTTCTATCCTCTCTCCGGTCAATATTAGTTCAGTGAAGCCTGCAGATGAACTTCCGATTAAATGATTGAAGAAGGGACCAGACAAGGTGCCCAAGAACATGTCTACCAATTCTCTCTCAGATAGAGGGGGTTGAACTCTTCCAACCAAATCTCTCCATTTTTGTGCATAGTCCTTGAAACCTTCATTGGAGGCCATGGCCATACTCTGGAGTTGAGTACAGGTAGGCGCCAAATCAGCATTGTATTGATATTTCTTGTAGAAAGTTGCGGCAAGATCTTCCCAATTGTGAACATGATCCCTTTCTAGTTGGTAAAACCAGTCAAGTTGAGTACCAGACAGACTGTCTTGGAAAAAATGTACCCATAAGTCTTTGTCAGCGGTATGGGGTTGGATTTTCCTCGCATATGACCGGAGAATGTACCCAAAGATGGCATCCATCTTGTAAGATTCAAGATAATCTCCAACCAGAATTTTAATCTTTTGGCAGCTCTCTCCCCAACTAAGTTGATCCTACAAGTAGAAGCCTTGTGGATCTCTTCCTCAAAGAACTCACCTCACCAGAGGTTCATCAAGTATTCATCAACGGGGTTTATTTCCCCAACATGGTTTATTTCCCCAACATACAACAATCAGCGAATTCCCCTGGCATAGTCTGTTATCCCCAAGCTGAGCATATCCTCCCCAAGCTGAGTCTATCCTCCCCAAGCTGAGTATATCCTCCTCAAGCTGAGTCTGTCCTCCCCGGCTGAGTTTATCCTCTACAGCTCGAGTTTGCCTTTCAGACTATTACAAATCATAGGGCCACAACCCCTAATCCCCAATAAAGTCGTCAAAAAAACCTTTACTATCTCCAAAAGATACTATGAAGCAAGGACCCGACCAGATGATAGTATAATTTTCAAGCTGTTATAAAACCTGGACACGACCAGATAATAGTTAAACTTATCAAGTCACTATAGAGCCTGGACCAGACCAGATAATAGTGTAACCTTTTTGTTATACCCCAAAATTTTCCTTCTCATTTATCAAATATTTTCTCACAAAGATCTCTCTTGGTTCAAGACTGCACTAGGGTTGATCAACTCAAGACACTTCCTTAAGCACTGATGACCAAAATTAGGGTTTCAGATTGCACAAGGATAATTGAACATTCAATGCTTCATATGAATTTCATGGATCATTATGGACCCCCAAGATTACTCATGTCAAGTTTCAAGCCCTGGATCACACTTTTGCTCAGTCAATTGAGCAATTGACCTAAAAATCAATTGTGTTGAGGAAAAAGTCAACTATGGTCAATTTACAGTCAAACTTCATACTTTTTTATCCACATAAACATTATAAACTCATATGTATCATTTGATCAAGTTTGGACCATAATTCCTCAAGAAATTTGATCAAATCATCAAAAGGGCAAAATGGTCAAAATTAGGGTTTTGACTGAGGAAAGGCAATTTCTGATTTTTGACCTAGCAAATGGTCAATTGGTTTGAAGCATGATTTCAAGAGTTCAATTGCATCATTTTGACCTAATGGCATGACCTAAAACATTGCTCAAGATCAATTGGATTGATAGTGAATTTTCAGTCAACTCATCAAAAGTCAACTATACACTAAAAAGATCAATTGGATTGACTTTTTGGTCAAAATCCAATGTCAAAGATCACAATTCATCAAAACATGTCCAAATATGAAACTTATTCATCAAGAAATCAAAAATTCAAGATTTCATTTTGAAAAGTCAAAGTTTTCTAACTTAGAAATTTTTCTAAGTGTTTAAAACTTCATGTTTTTTCATAACTTTGAGCCAATTTTTCACCATGATGCAAGATGATTCAAAAGAAACTTTCAACATGAAATTTGTAGATCTACATGATATATACAACATTTCTTCACACAAATTCTTCTAAATATGCTTTTATCTCAAGTTATTAATTCATAAAGTCATGGTCTTGAAATTGAACACTTAGTGAAATTTTGCCCTAGTTTTGGTCATGATTTTGACCTAACTTCATGGCACTTTTTCATATAGTTCCAAAGGAAATTTTCAAAAGTGATTCAAAGAGGGGTTGTATATCACATTGCAAGCTTTCCAAAATGTCCAAGAACTCCTTGAGATCATTTGTGAGCAAGGAGAATCGAAGAGATGAAGTTATGGTTTTCAAACTTGAATTACAAGCCATTTCATGATGAACAAGAATTCAAATCCAAGCCTATGCTGCATAATCTTCACCTTGAAGGCCTTAAACGTGTTTTTCACTCCATAATTAAATGTTTACACAACATATAGAGCCATTGCCCAAGCATTTGAATCATTATCCAAGTTGCATTTCCATTTTTGGAAGAAAGTAACCACTTCATTCTTGTAAAGAAGCTTTAATCACAAAGTCAACTTGTATGGAGCTTTGCACTTGTTCTTTCTGCACAAGATTGATCTATAAACTCAGAACAAACATGTTTAAAGTTTCTAGCCACCCTACAAGACATATAACTTGCATTGAAACCATGTTTGTCAAGATAACTTCAAAAACAAGTCAAAAACTCATAACATGTGATTCTTTGTTTCTGACCATTTCAAACCTCAAAACCTTTCCTCTATAAATAGAGATACTATTTTCAAGAGAAGACATGAATATACAAACTCCCAAACTCTCTAAAAACTCATATTGCACAAAACCTCCATTTTTGTGTCATTTCTGACTTTGAACTTCAATCTTCAAAGTCACTCGTGCATTTCTTGGCCTTTTAGTTTCAAAAGCTTCCTCATATCAAATACAAACCATCCTTGTCTTTATTTGCAGACTGTAACATCATCTTCATCAACTTCCATAGCCAAAAACAGAGCATTGCAGTTGGACTTCTCCAGGCCATTTCAGCCACTCTCAACTCAAGCCAGCCATTGCATTAGCTTCCTAGAGGTCCAAGGAAGCTAACCTGATCATCACCACTGCCTGAAACAAGCTCAAATCCATTTCACGATTTCCAGTTTTGAGGTATTTTTCTTGAACTTCTATCTTCGTATTTAGGCATTGTTAGGCTTACATTTGTGAAGATAAAATATAGACATCATTGCCCTGAAACTATACATGTCCATAGATTTCATTTATTTTGATTGAGCTATGAGAATTTTGAGTTTGAACTTTCTGAAATATTTAGGTTAGAATTTGGTACTTTTAGAAATTCTCATTCATATTTGATTTATAGCTTATGATATTTATATGGTTGGATTTGTATGGAAAAATGGAGCAACTTTCATGTTTGAATTTTTCATTTTTGTTGAGAAATGGTGAAGTTGCAGGATCCATGGCTGGAGGTTGAAGATGAAGTTGTATTCAGGGCATAACTTAGATTATATATTTATTGTTTTGTTTATATCAACGAATGTATAGCCACCCCAGTGGTAAGGCAACACACGTTTCATGCTAAGGGAGTGGGTTCAAGACCCAGCGCTGCCACTTTTCCTTATTTTTCACATTTTCTCTTGTTTTTGTCACACAACATATGCGTTGGGCCTACAAACAGTTGGGCCTTGTCTTTTTGCTGCCTTTAACCCCGCCTTATGATTGCACACCTGGCCCAACCTTTTTTTTATATTTTCATTTATTTTCTTTTCTTATTTTATTTTCATTTTCAGTTTTCCTTTTTATTTGTATTATTATTATTATTTTTTTTATTAATAAAAAATCCAAAAATATTATTATTATTATTTTCACACTTGTATATATTTATTTTCTATAAAACAAAAAGATTTTCTTAAAATAAATAAATTTCATTTCTTTTTCTTAAGTATATAATTTTTAGACTTAGGTTAAATTAATATATTATTTTATTTTCTTAGTTAAAATTAATTTATAATTTAGGTTATTTTAATTAATTAATCTTCATTTTATTTTCATTAATTTAAAACCTTTTCATTAAAAAACCCTAAAAAATCCTTTTCAAATTAATTTATTTTCTTAATTAGTTTAAGTTAATTTTATTTAATTTCTAATTAATCATTTTTTTAATTAGGTCAAGACAAAAACCCTTTCATAAAAAACAATAAAAATCATTTCTTTTTCCATTTATATTCTTGCATTTTATTTTCAATTTTGTACAATATTCAATATTGTTGTAATAACTAATTAGGTTTAATTTTCTTGCAATCCTCATTTGTAAATTTGTACACCCCTCCCCTAATGATGTAATAGCATAGTAATTTTTTACTTTTTCGCAATTTATTGCTTTATATAAATGCTAGTAATTAGGGTTTGTATGAGAAGATAAAATCAACAAGTAGCAAACCCTAATCAAAGACTAAATAAAGCATGAAAATCAATACACTTGCACACAAGCACCCCTAGGGTAAAATCCACTTGGTTGCCTTATAAAAATGGCCATATTATGCATGTGAGGTATCTTAGCAAAAAGCAATAAAAATACAAGATCATAGTCCCTCGATGATGCTATCTATGTTTCCTTTTCAAAATAATCTTAGTCCCTAAAGAAAGATGCTAAGATACCTTGCAACATTGCTAATCATGGTTATACAATGACCCATGCCCGTCCCGTTTACATCTAAAGATAGGGTTACTTACCAAATCAATGGTAAGATGACAATGTCAAAGGAAATAGGAAATAAACATGAAAGACTTTTGAGTAGGTTGATTGTTCTTAGTTGTTTGCTCAATTTCAAAACAAAACATCCTTGCTATTTTCAAAACAAACACCAACACTTTCAAAAACATCTTTCAAACTTGAAAACATTTTCAAAAGATCAACACTTTGTATACATTCTTACAAATGAGAAACATTACAAAGTTTGCCTAAACGATGGCGCCTTTTCAAAATACTTTCAAAAAACCACACAAAGCATATTTTCAAACAAAAGCAAGTGATCTAGCAAGTAACTAAGAGCCCATGGAAAACCATGGATGAAAAGGGTGCTAATACCTTCCCTTTTCATAATCTACCCCCCCCCCCCCCCCCCGAACTCAAGAAACAATCTCAAAGGTCTTTCCTGTGCTTTTTCACCTTTCCTTTTGGATAAAAGAAAAGTCGATGGCGACTCTTGCTAACCGCAACATTTGCGATAAAACTTAAAACAACCAAGTCAGTTCTCCCACCGTATCACAGAACTGGCGACTTTGCTGGGGAAAATTCTAAAAGTGGGGTTACCTTTGGGTTAGATCATATTTACTTGCTTTCTTTGTTTGACTTGTGTGCTTTACATTATGGCTCTTTGTTTGGGTTTAAATCCTCTATCCGGATTTGGGATACCTTATAGGTAAGTAGCAATACATTGTGGAAACTGTGCGGGGTATACCGATATGGTCTAAGCAATAGCTACGTTAGTGCAACATATTTGTGGGTACCAGTAGCCCTTGAGTAGTCAAGGAGAATACGGGGCCACTGAGTGATGTCATGAAGCATTAATGAACTTTTAGAACCTTTAATTGACCAACTTGGCCTTTAGGACGTAGTGAGATGACCGACTTTGGTGTAGTCCGAAGTTGGTAGATACTCGACACTACACTCATTGAGGTTTGGTTTTTTGGGATATTTCGGTCGCCATTAAAGAGGCTTACGCTGAAACAATGCCCAAGGAAACAAACCAGTGATATTGAGCTCCTTAGAACCCGGTTACTATTACTAGGACAGGTTTGAGCCAACTAAACTTCAAGAGGGTACTTACCTATGAGACTCCATGCAAGCCTAAACCTAAGGGCTTCTTTGCTTTGTTTATACATATATACTTGTACATAACATCATAAACATCATAACATCATACTCATACTCACTAACCATTTCAAGGATTTTTGCGATTTATCTTTGTTCTATTTTGTAGGACATGGATTCTATTCGCAGGAAAACTATTCAAGTCAATCTCGTAAGGATCCCTCCTCAACTCAAAGAGTTAGCATCAAGGATTCCTGAAAAATCTCCATTTACCGAAAGACATGGTCGCCTACTAAACTTGGTTACCTCCAACACTGATGAAGACATGATGAAGGTGCTCTTCCAGTTCTTTGGTCCCTTACACCATTGCTTCACATTTCCCGATTATCAACTTGTGCCGACTTTGGAAGAATTATCCTAACTCTAGAGGATTCTCATCAATCAACTACCTTTCAATGGTACGGAAAGAGATCCAAGGTCAGAAGAGATTGCTCAAGCTCTACACTTACAACCATCTGATATCACAACTAATTGGGAAATAAGGAGTGGTGTCAAAGGTTTCCTAGCAAAGTTCTTGTTTGAGAAAGCCCAAAACTGTTGGAACTCTTTGGGTTTGCAAGCCTTTGAGGAAAATGTGGCTCTCATCATCTATGGGATGGTTTTGTTTCCAAATCCTGACCAACTCATAGATGTAAATGTTATAAAAAATCTTCATGTCTTGTAA
Source organism: Vicia faba (assembly GCA_948472305.1). Lineage (NCBI taxonomy): Eukaryota > Viridiplantae > Streptophyta > Magnoliopsida > Fabales > Fabaceae > Vicia > Vicia faba. The sequence goes on from OX451736.1 coordinate 827,013,465, forward strand.
CCCGGTGCCTACTTTGTTAAGAGACATCCTACATTCTTTTCACACTCGCACTATGAGGAAAAGAGGTATCCTTATGTGTTGTACTCCTCTTTTGGCAAGATGGTTTATTTCGCATCTTCCCCAATCTGTATTGAAGAACAAGCAAGGTTCAAGGTGGTCACATAGGTTGATGACGCTCAGACATTCAGATATTCATTGGTGTTCCCGCTCTTTGGAGAATGTTACTATCGTCGACTGTTGTGGAGAATTCCATAATGTCCCTTTGCTTGGCATTAGAGGAGGTATCACCTACAACCCTTGCTTAGCCTTAATACAGTTTGGTTACGCCCGAAGGGATGGTCCCTATGAGATGCTTATCCAAGGATTGGTGTTCGACTATGAGAATGACGATCAAGGTTACCGCCAGAGGTTTATCCGAGCTTGGAGGATGTTGAACAAGGTGGATAGCAAGACACTAGGACACAAGGATTCCATTCCCCTCGAGCCTTACCTTAAGTGGGTACGAGCTCATGCTCAGAAACTTGTGATGCCTTATCCCTCCATCTTACCAGTCATCATGGAGCCTGTGGTCGAAGCAGATGTTCCATACACTATCCTCCATCCCGACATGCTTACCTCTCTCGAAGACTTACAAAAGGGTTAGATCCAGCTGAAGGAAGAACGAGATACTTTCAAGGCTCAATTCTATGCTAGTGAAAAGAGGTTCTTGGAGCTTACGAAGAAGCTGCAAGAAGAGCAAAGTGTGAACACTTATCTCGCGCCAAAGAGGATGTGTTCGGTCTTTTTATCTTACAAAGTTATTTTGTAAGCCCAAGAGGCATGATGTAATCTTTCTTATTTTGACTAATGAGAATTAACGTTTGTTCATTCTTTTGTCTATACAAATTTAAATTTCATTAATCCTTGAAATCATTTGCATGTACATATTCCATGCATCATAACATGACATGTTTTCGCATAACAGGTATCCTTATCCTTCTGCTGTTTATTTCAGCAAGATGGATCTAGAGAAAACTGTGAAGGATCTCCAAACCCAGAATTCTCAGTTTCAGGAAACTCTACTAGCCCTAGCCAAGGGGCAGCAAGATATGATGGCTTTTCTGGCCATTAAGGAGAAGCCAAGGAAGAAAGCTCTAATCAACATGGGTAGAAGGTTCAAGGAGACAGTCCGTCAAATCCCAGTAGGAGGAGATTCATCTGAAGAGGACGAGAACCATATTGGTGAGGTCAAGAGTACTCATGCTGATTGTGTCAATGATCAAGTATCCGATGATGATTATTTCAACGAGCAATATCCACCCACTGATATCAAATACAAGCAGTTAGAAGACAGATTGAAAGCTGTTAAAATCCAAGTCATCCCTGGTTTAGATTTTGATGATTTAAGTTTGATCTCTGGGGTAGTCATTCCCCACAAATTCAAAATAACAATCTTTGCAAAGTACGATGGGGTTTCTTGTCCAAAACTCCATTTGAAATCTTATGTGTGCAAGATACAGTCGCACACCTCTGATAAGAAGTTCTAGGTTCACTTTTTCCAAGAGAGCTTGGCTGGAACGCGACTTAAATGGTTTTATCAGTTATATGGTTCTCGTATCAATACTTGGGAGGATTTAGCTACTGCCTTTTACCATCAGTATCAGTACAACACCGACTTGGCGCCAACGAGGGTTCAGTTGCAAGATATGACCATGGGGAAGAATGAAGGATTTAAGGAATATGCGCAAAAATGGAGAGACCTTGCTAGTATGGTCTAACCTCCCTTGACTGATAGGGAGCACATCGACATGTTCATGGGTACTTTATCTGGTCCTTTCTTTAATTTGTTGGTTGGCTGCTCTTCTTCTGGTTTCACCTAATTGATCTTAACTGGCGAAAGAGTTGAAAGTGGCATCAAAAGTGGGAAGATCAATGTGGCATCTACCTCCACTCCCAATCCTATCAAGAAAACTTTTTCTGCAAAGAAGGAAGTCAATGTTGTGTACGGGGCAAGGGCCCATACCAAGAAGAACGATCACCCGTCTGTCAATGCTGTCCGAATCTCCAACCCAACTCCTACTCCAAGACCATCTGCAAATCATCAATATTTTTGAAACTCCAAGAAGACAATTTACGAGGTTAGGCATGTCATTGTCTCAATCCCTTCAACATTTGTTCAAGGATAATTTAGTGACATTGCGCGATCCTCCCGCCAACCCTGACACCTCGTCACCAAAGTATAATCCGAGCGCTAAGTGTGCTTACCATTCAAGCAGCCCCGGGCACGAGACTGACCAGTGTTGGGCCTTGAAGAATAAGATCCAGGATTTAATTGACAACAAGACTATTGAGTTTGATCCTCTTCCAACGCTGAATGTAATTATCGCTCCAATGCCGAAACATGATAAGCGTGTTAATGCTATTGAAGATACAATTTTTGTTGCCTCTGTTGAAGAATTGACTACTCCGCTGAATAAAAAATAAAAAACAATATGTTGAAAGCCGGGATTTTCCCTGGCTGCGTAAAGTACTGTGTGTGTCGTACAAGACAACTCAATGAATGTAAAGGGCTGAAGAAAGGCATACAACGCCTGATGGATAGCCACGAAATTCTATTCGAAAAGACTCCACTTGCCAAGAGTTTGATTAACAAATGTGAAGACCTCTCCATCATTTCCATCTCAAACAAGACTCTTAGGATCACCTCCAAAGGTTCTATTAATATTTCAAATGAACCCATTATTGCTCCCTTAATAATTACTAGTCCTAGACCGATTCTATACTCTTCAAATAAGGCAGTACCATGGAATTATGGTGTTGAGGTGTTCTATCATGGGATTAAACAAGACGCATGGATCAAAGAAGAAAAAGCTGATGATGTTGGTAACATAACTGGCTCAAGCAAAGTAACTAGAACTGGGAGAATATTTTCACCCAATATCTCACCACCAGTTGTTAGAAGGGCGCCCATCCGTATTATTGCTGCCAAGCCGAGTACTGATATAAGAGGGAAGGAGAAGGTTGTTGAGCCTGATGTGATTGAATTACCCTCCAAGGATGTAGCTGATGAAGAACCCTCCGCTCACGATATGGACGAGATTGTAGAACAGTTAGGGAAAACCCCTTCTAAGATTTCAATGTTATCATTGCTGCTTTGCTCTGATGCCCATGCTCGTACATTAATCAAGTTCCTGAAAAAGGCTCATGTCCCCCATGAGACAACAACAGACCAATTTGAGAATTGTGTGGCTAGCCTGACAGCTGATAATGGCTTGGGATTTTCAAATGCTAACTTAACACCTCTCGGGAAGAATCACAATAAATCTTTACATGTTTCTATCAAGTGCAAAGGGGCTACCTTAGCACATGCGCTAGTCGACACTGGTTCTTCTCTGAATGTATTACCCAAGGGGGCGTTAGACCGTTTAGACTGTGAAGGTTTAGTCTTAAAGCCAAGCGATATCATTGTAAGGTCATTTGACGAATCAAAGAGGACTGTTCATGGGGAGGTAGAACTTCCAATCAAAGTGGGCTCCCAAATCTTCAACTCTACCTTCTATATTATGGATAGTCGTCCAGCCTATTCTTGTCTGTTAGGTCGCCCGTGGATCCATAAAGTTGGGGCAGTAACCTCAACCCTCCACCAGAAACTCAAATATTCAGTCAAGGGCAGAATAGTCACTGTCTGTGGAGAAGAAGAGTTTATGGTGAGCCACCTTAACTTTTTCAAGTACGTAGAGATGGATGGAGAATTCATTGAGACCCTGTGTCAAGCCTTTGAGGTTGTACCACCGATGATTGCTGCTACCAAATATTCTTCTGATGAGTCTAAAGTTGTTAAGGTCACGCCAAAGATGTTTCAGTCAAGGATGCCCGCGCGACAATTGAAGAAGGAAATTGTGATACTTGGGGGAAACTCGATATCCCATTTAAAGAAAACAAGTTTGGTTTGGGCTTCACCATCAAAGCTCATAAGGAAGTGAGGTGTGCTCGTGCTGGAAAGCCACCTCTCTGCATTGGAAGCCACGAAGTCAACTCCGTGGGTGATTCTGAAGAAGGAGCTGCATTTAAAGAGTGGGTGTATCCAACTACAATGGAGCTAAAGAATTGGCATACAAAGGACTTTGTGCCCATCTCCTTCATTGAGGAGTAATCTACTTGTTATTTATTTCCTTTCAATTCAAGAACATGTTGTCTGTAATATTTTAACAATGACTTTTCAGCCATTTGCCTTGCCCGGGGCACTTTGGTCTATTTGTCAAGGGTTTTATTTATGTTCATCTAATCATATGATCATTCAGTACATTGGACTCTTTTGCATTCAAATATTTTTGTTCATTGTCTTTCCTTTCTCGCAAATACATTTTTCAAAAAAAATAGCCATGTATCTTACATGCACACAAACACACACACTCTTGCAGGTCCACATCCACTCTGGATCCTATTGCCAATGACTCTACTATTACCGACTATGACTTTGAATGTCCTATCAACCAAGCCAAAGACGAAGGCGAGGAAGATTGTGACATACCGGGAGAGCTAGCCAAACTTCTATTATAAGAGGAAAAATCTATTCAACCGCACAAAGAGTCAGTTGAAGTTATCAACCTGGGTACCGATTCAGATAAGAAGGAAATCAAGATCGGCGCTAATTTGGAAAGCAGTGTCAAGAGCAGGTTATTTCAGATGTTACATGATTATGTGGAAGTATTTTCTTAGTCTTATGAAGATATGCTTGGGTTGGATACCGACATCGTAGTTCATCGTCTGCCGACAAGAGAGGACTGTCCTCCTGTTAAATAAAAGGTTCATTGCATGAGGCCTGATATGTCTCAAAAGATCAAAGTTGAGGTGATGAAACAATTTGATGTAGGGTTCCTAGCTATTACATCCTATCCTCAATGGGTTGCCAATGTGGTGCCAGTGCCAAAGAAAGACGAGAAAGTTTGCATGTGTGTAGACTATAGGGATCTGAATAGGGCAAGCCCCAAGGATGACTTCCTTCTACCATACATTAATGTCTTAGTTGATAATACTGCTCAGCATAAAGTCTTGTTTTTCATGGATGGCTTCTCAGGCTATAATTAAATAAGGATGGCTCCCGAAGACATGGAGAAGACTACTTTCGTTACGCAATGGGGCACCTTCTGCTACAAGGTCATGCCGTTCGGATTAAAAAATGTAGGGGCAACATATCAAAGGGCTATGGTAGCTTTATTTCATGACATGATTCCTCATGAGATAGAGGTATATGTGGATGATATGATTGCCATATCACAAACCAAAGAAGAACATCTCGATCACCTGTACAAATTATTCGAGAGGCTGAAGAAATACAAGCTGAGGTTAAACTCTAATAAGTGCACATTTGGAGTACGATCTGGAAAGCTTCTAGGTTTTGTTGTCAGTAATAAAGGCATTGAAGTTGATCCTGGAAAGGTAAAGGCCATCCAAGAAATGCCAGTCCCTCATTCTGAAAAAGAAGTCAGAGGATTCTTGGGTCGTCTCAATTACATTGCTCGCTTCATATCACACTTGACTGCTACTTGTGAGCCAATCTTCAAGCTCTTGAAGAAAGATCAGGTAGTCAGATGGAACGATGAATGCTAAGCTGCTTTCAACAAAATCAAAGAATACCTACAAGAACCTCTTATTCTCATGCCTCCAGTTGAAGGAAGACCCTTGATCATGTACTTCACAGTATTAAAGAACTCTATGGGGTGTGTTTTGGGCCAACATGACGAGTCTGGCCGAAAAGAACATGCTATTTATTACCTGAGCAAAAAGTTTACCGACTGTGAAACCAGATACTCACTGCTCGAGAAAACTTGGTACGCTCTGGCATGAGCTGCTCACCGGCTAAGACGGTATATGTTAACTCATACCACTTTGTTGATTTCTAAGATGGACCCAATCAAGTACATCTTTGAGAGACCTGCCCTTTCCGGGCGGATAGCCAGATGGCAAATGATCTTGACTGAGTACGACATTCAATACACGACTTAAAAGGCCATCAAAGGAAGTGTACTAGCAGATCATTTAGCCCATCAAGCTATGGATGATTATCAGTAAATGAACTTCGACTTCCCTGATGAGAATATCATGCTGGTAACCGACTGTGCGAAACCTAGACCGTATGACAGACCTGAACAAGGATCCTGATGGATTATGGTATTCGATGGGGCTTCCAACGCCTTAGGTAACGGAATTGGTGTTGTAATCATCTCTCCTGAAGGTTGCCACACTCCATTCACTGCCAGACTATGCTTTGATTGCACAAACAATATGGTCGAGTATGAAGCATGCATCTTAAGTATGAAAGATGTTATTGACTTAAGGATCAAGTATTTGGATGTGTTCGAGGATTCCTCCCTAGTGATCAGCCAAGTAAAAGGAAATTGGGACGCTAAACACCTTAATCTTATCCTTTACAAGGAACTTGTGCTATCCCTAATTCCTTACTTCGAAGAGATCACTTTTGAGCACTTCCCTAGGGAAGAAAACCAGTTGGCTGACGCTTTGGCAACCATGTCTTCAATGTTAAAGGTCAGATGGGACAACGAAGCCCCTATGATAACAATTGAAAGATTCAACGAACCTGCACATTGCTATGAGCTTGACACCGATGCGGAAAAGCCATGGTACCATGAGGTGATGAGATATCTTGAAGCACAAGAGTATCCAGAAGGGGCATCTATCAATGACAAAGTTCTTGCAAAGATTTGCAGCCAAATTCTTCCTAAGTAACAGGATATTGTACAAGCGCAACCATGATTCAACTCTACTTCGATGTATGGACAAGAAAGAGGCAGAGGAAATCATGGAAGACATGCACGATGGTCTCTTTGGTACTCACTCAAGTGGACATATGATGGCTAAGAAAATCTTAAGAGCCAGTTACTATTCATTAACGATGGAGACTGATTGCCATCAACATTCAAGAACTTGTCACAAAGCCAAATATACACTGACAAGGTCCATGTGCCTCCTATACCTCTTAATGTCATGACCGCTCCGTGGCCATTTGCAATGTGGGGCATTGACATGATTGGAGAGATCAAGCCCACCGCTTCCAACGGACATCGCTTCATTCTTGTTGCTATCGACTATTTTACCAAATGGGTTGAAGCCGCCTCATTTGCCTCAGTCACCAAGAATATGGTAGCCAGATTCATCACGCACAACCTCATATGTCGTTATGGTATCCCCGAAAGGATCATCACTGACAATGAGACTAACCTCAACAATGCTATTATCACTGAGCTTTGCACTCAGTTTAAGATCAAGCATCACAATTCTTCTCCGTATAGACCGAAAATGAATGGCGCAATCGAAGCGGCCAACAAAAACATCAAGAAGATTATGCAGAAAATGGTAGTAACCTATAAGGATTGGCATGATATGTTGTCGTTTTCTCTACATGGCTACCGTACTACAACTAGAACATCAACTGGGGCAACTCCCTTTTCTCTAGTCTATGGCATGGAAGTTGTTTTGCTAGTGGAAGTTTAGATTCCCCCATTGAGATTTATGAATGAGGCAGGCCTAGGCGAAGACGAGTGGATTCAAACGAGACTGGATCAACTGAACTTGATTGACGAAAAATGGTTAGCTGTTGTTTGCCATGGTTAGACGTACCAAAAATGGATGATCAAGGCTTTCAACAAAAAGATCAAGCCTCGAGTATATCAAGTTGGTGACTAGGTGATAAAACACATCATTCTACCACAAGGAGACCCCAGAGGCAAATGGACTCCCACCTATGAAGGGTCATTTGTTGTCAAGAGAGTTTTCTCTGGTGGTGCCATGATGCTGACTACCATGGATGGTGAAGATTTCACACATCCTATAAACGCGGACATAGTTAAAAAATACTACGCATAAGAGACCCGCTAGGTTGACATACCTAGGCAAAATAAGGGCATCACGGAAAATAAAAAGGTTTGGAAAAAAATTAGGGATATATGCAAAAGATTGTACATCTTACAAGTTGAAAACCCGAAAGGGTGACTTGGGCAAAAAAGGGTATCCTGGTGGGCTGAAAACCCAAAAGGGTGGTCCAGGAAAAAGTTAAGGATTAAAAGCGCATGACTATGTCCCGTGGAATCAACACAGTTAATTTTATCACCAAGGTCCAAGTTCAAACGGTCCAAGATCAATCCAATCAACTTCTATCAACGACAAGGGACATTCGAAGACATTGGGGCAATAGTAGAGTTGGAAGGCAATGAGATTATTTCGCATGACTATTTGTTTTCATTCTCAATTTTGTTTTCCTTTCGATGATTTCCTCTTACTAGGATCTCCGTCTCTCTGTATAAAAACGCATATTCATGGGCAAAATATCAATACAAATATACTTTGAAGTGCAAAAAATTTGTCTTTGTTTTGAATGCAAATTTGTCCAATGACTAAAGCTAAATGAGCATATGCATATGAACATAATTAAAACTATTTGGCACATGTGTCCTACTAAGAAGCAGCGAGCATATCTTTAATGTATATGGAATATCCCCATAGAGTTATCTCATTATCATTATCCCCACAAGGACAACTACAATAAACCTTTCCCCAACGAAGTTGCCCATAAAGTCTCTTTGATAGGATAATCCCCGACCAGAGTCTCAATCTCTTGGCAGCTCTCTCTCCAGCTAAGTCGATTTTTACAAGTTGAAGCCTCATGGATCTCTTCCTAAAATAAACTCACTTCCCCAACAGGGTTTATTTCCCCAACAAGGTTTATTTCCCCAACATGGTTTATTTCCCCAACAAGTTTTATTTCCCCAACAACAATCGAGGAACCACAAAATTCCCCAGCCGAGTACATCCTCCCCAACCGAGTTTGTATTCCCCCAACATAGTCCATCCTCACCAGCTAAGCCCGTTGTGATACGGTGGGAGAACTGACTTGAGATTTTGCATTTCGTTGCAAATGTTTCGGTTTAGCAAGAGACGCCACCGACTTTTCTTTTATCCAAAAGGAAAGGTAAAAAAGCACAGGAAAGACCTTTGAGATGTTTTCTTGAGTTCGGGGGGTAGATTATTAAAAGGGAAGGTGCTAGCACCCTTTTCATCCATGGTTATCCATGGGCTCTTAGTTACTTGTTTAGATCACTTGCTTTGCTTTTCCAATTGTTTGAAATGGTGCTTTGTGAGGTTTTGAAAGTATTTTGAAAAGAGGCCATCGTTTTGGCAATCTTTGTAATGATTCTCATTCGTAAGAATGTATACAAAGATGTGTGTCTTTTGAAAAATATTTCCATGTTTTGAAAGTTATTGGAAAAATATTTTGAAATGTGTTGTTTGTTTTGAAAATAGCAAGGATTGTTTTAGAAATGATCAAGTAACTAGAAGCTATCTACCTACTCAAAAGTCTTTCTTGTACATTTTTATTCCTTTGATGTTGTTGATTTACCATTGATTTGGTAAACAACCCTATCTTTAGATGTTAAACGGGACGGGCGTGGGTCATCGTATGACCATGGTAGCAATATTGCCAAGTATCTTAGCAAGTTTTGAGGGACTAAGATCATTTGTTTAGGCAGCCTTTTGATAGCGTCATCGAGGGACTATGATCTTTTGTTTTGTTTTGTTTTGTTTTTCCAAGATACTTTGCATGCATACCATGGCCATTTTATTAGGCAACCAAGTGGGTGAAACCCTAAGGAGTTCTTGTGTGCAATGTGTTGTCATTTTTTCATGCATTTTTGTCTTGGATTAGGTCTTGTATTTGTTTGATTTTTGTCTTATCATGCAAACCCTAGTTTACTACACATGTATATAATGCGATAAATTGCGTAAAGTAAATCTAAGCTATTACAACAATATTATGGGAGGGGGGATACAAGTTTTTGAATGGGGATATTTGCACAAAATAAAACTCTAAAAATTATTACAACCCAATTGAATTTTTGTATAATAAATAAATAAATAATTATTTAAATATGCAATAAAATGTATGAATGCAAAATATTTTTGTATTTATTTTATGTATAAGAGAAATAAATTATTTTAGTCCTAAAAAACAAGAAAAAATAATATGGTTATTTTTTGAAAGGGGAAACCCTAATTTTTGATTTAAAGGAAAATATTGTTTTCTAATATTATTTTTGTCCATTTTCTATACAAGTAAATATTAAATAATATTATTAACAAATATTAAAAATTAACATATGTATGGGAATAATATTTTATGTATATGAATAATAAGAATAAAAATGTATAGTATTTTTTTAAAATTATTTACAAGTTTTTATTTAAGAAAATAAAGTATAAAATCCTAACAAACTATTTATTGTGATTTTTTGTGCAGAGAAAATATTTTTTGTGATTTTTTAATGTTCAGAAAAAAAATGCAAGTCAAAATATAAAATATGCAAGAAAATATAAAAAATAAAAGAAAATGGTCAGGGGGTGTAAAAGTAAACTGGGGGTACAAAAAGTAAAAACAAAAAAAGGCCAGAAACAAAAAAGCCCAAGACAGCATCTTCGTCCCTGTCCTTGGTTCCTTTCTAGCGCGCGTTTTTTCAAACCTGCAACTCTCACATACGTGCACAAAAGCAAAAACCCATAACACAAAACATGTAGCTTATGATCTCACGATTCCAATTATATAAGATTTGAAACCTAACTCTAAAAGATCAAGGAGAATTTTATCACCCCTAATTTCTGACCTAAATTTTTCATGAACTTCAAGCTTCAAATTCTCACTACTCAGTTAATATAAATAACAACTATGCATATGTACAACTTAAGCAAGTTAAGGACTACATCTTTGCTTCACAAATCGTGACTTAAGGATGCCTAAATAAGGAGATAAAGATTTGAAAAATACCTTGTTCAGCTGAGTTTGGATATGGCAATGTGGGGGCTTTGAGTGAGGCCTGAAGATCGTGTGAGTTTCCTTGAAGTTCCCTCAAGCTATCCCAATGCTCAGCTTGCCTTGAGGATGCTTGAAACTTCCTATAGAAGTCAACCTGCAACCTTCAAAAATGGAAATGGTGAAGCTTGAAACAGGGGCTACAGTTGCAAGACAAGGGCCTGGATAGTTTAGATGCGATGTATGGAAGGTGTTTCAAGTGTTGAATCAAGAAACGCATGAGCCAATATTGAGTTGGCAAGAAATTTGCAGGAGCTGCCCTGTTTGTACAGAAAAATGTGATTTTGGTATTTGAGAGTGTTTGGGATGTTAGGAAATCGTGTATTGGCTTGCAACAAGTTTCTGAAGTTGTCTAGAATGAAGCCAAGTCTTCTCTTTATCAGATACACCAGTTATCTTGACTTTTGCCACCTTTCTTGCTTTTGAAGAAAGTTGAAATGACTATGCCCCAAAAGCTTGTACTTACTAGTTCTAGGACTGATAATAGTTGGTAAACATTGCTGGACATCTGTGGACATTGCTTGCAATCAAGAAACAGGTCCATGGCTCAAGAATTGTAAAGTTGGAAAAAGCATGCTTTATCAAAAGGGTATTATGAACTTTATGCCTTTTATGGAATAATTCTTTGTGCGATGCTTCAAAAGCCAAAACAAAGCCATTATCCATTGAGTTAGAATTAAATTATGGAGTGTAGAAAGGATTAGGACCTGTAATGCAAGGTACAAGCATGCTAGGATCTGATTTGCAACTTGTAACATTGTAAACATGGCTTGAACAAAAGTGACAAATTGCCATTTTCTCTTCTTCGATTATCCCTAACCACAAATGATCTTGGAGAGTTCCCTGACATTTTGGAAAGCTTGCAACATGCTCTAAAATCCATATTTGAAATGCAACTTGATATACCTCTTGGAACTAGGTGAAAAGTTGCCATGAAGTTAGGTCAAAAACCTGCCTAAACTAGGGCAAAATTTCACTAAGTTATTTAGTTTATGGACCCCTATTCACAAATTCATAACTTGAGATTCAAGCATCTTTTGGGAAAACTTTGTGAATAAAAGTTGTATATTTCATGGAGGACTACAACTTTCATGTTTGAAGTTTTCTTTGAATCCAATTTCATCATGGTGAAAAAGTTGGGAAAAGTTGGGGAAAAATAAGAAATTTTCAACACTTAGAAAAATTCTAAGTTATGAAAAATTTCAAATTAAAACCCTAATTTACAATTTTAGGTTTCTTGGTCAACAAGTTTCACATTTTGACATGTTTTGATGAATTATGACCTTTGGCACTTGATTTTGACCAAAAAGTCAAAGTTTGACTTTTCAGTGTACAGTTGATTTTTGATCAGTTGATTGGAAAATTCATTTGTCAATCCTATGTACTTGAGATCTTTTGAACCTTGTGATTAGTTAAAGATGATGCCATTTGATCCTTGAAACCATGTTTGAACCCAATTGGTCATTGGCTAGATCAAAAGTCAGAAATTGCCCTTCTATAATCAAAACCCTAATTTTGACCATTTTGCCCTTTTGATAATCTGATCAAATTTCTTGAGGAGTGGTGATCCAAACTTGATAAAATGGTACATATGAGCCTAAAATGTTGTTGTGGATCAAAAATTATGAAGTTTGACTGTAAATTGGCCACAGTTGACCTTTTCCCCAATACAACTGATTTTTAGGTCAACTGTCCAATTGACTGGGCAAAAAAGTGATTCAAGACTTGAAACTTGGTATGAGAAATCTTAGGGGTCCAAGATGGTGTATTAAAGTCACCTGAAGCATTGATGATCCAAAAATCCTTGTGCAAACTCAAACCCTAATTTCAGGTTATCAGTGCAAGGAGATGTCTTAAGCTAAGCAAACCCTAATCTGGTCTTGAATCTAAGAAGTCTTGTGAGGAAAATCTTGATAAAATGAGAGGAAAAATTTTAGGGTACAACAGCTGCCCATGTTCAATCTTCTTGAACCTGAAGAGTTAGATTGGCGAGTTTTGTCGTTCGTGACTCGAAGGTAAAAGATGATTGGACACTAGAGTGCCCGTAAATTTGCACTCGTCAAATTGTAATTGAGGGAATGGGCTTAAAGATTCCATTTGGAGAGGTGATAGAATCTTGTTGGAGATGGGCTTAAAGATACCATCCAAGAATGTTTGTTGAACTGCAAGTTGTAAGTCAAAAGAATGAGTATCATAATGGTGTCTGTATTTGGAACGTATCTGAACTGTATCTGGAGACTGAGTCTATATGAGCAATGGAATGGCGTCCGTGTCTGGAGCGTATCCGAGCTGTAACTGTATTTAAATCTTGAAAGAATAACAGAATGACTTCCGTGTCTAGAATGTATTTGTATTGTATCTGAAATCTGAATAAGCGACAGAATGGCATCCGCGTCTGGAGCGTGTCTGAGCTGGGGGAAAAGTCAGGATAAGTGACAGAATGGAAACCGTGTCTGGGGCGTATCTGGACTGGGATTTGAATAAGTAACAGAATGACTTCCGTGTATGGAGTGTATCCGTACTGTATCTTAATTTTGAATTCTGAATGAGTAATAGAATGACTTCCTTGTCTGGAGTGTATCTTTACTGTAATCTGAATAAGTAGCAGAATGACTTCTGTGTCTGGAGTGTAACTGGATTATATTTGAAGGTTGTTGAGATCTGAATGAGTATTAGAATGGCATCCTTGTATGGTGCATATCTGTACTGTATCTGAAATCTTTGAACATTGTTAATGGTAGTTGTTAATCTTATCCTGAAAAGGGTAAAATGTTAGCTGAAACACAAAGTTATGTCGCATGAAATGCATAATGCAATAAGTGTGCTTTATCAATGTTTATGATATATGAATGTAATGTATGCACATGTAAGTTGATTTGCTGTATTGCTGAGGAAAATAAATCCTTGGTTGCTGAGGATAAGAAATCTTTGGCGGCTGGGGATAATAACTCTCTAACGCTGCCGGGGAAAATAAATCCTTGACCGCTGCTGGAGATTCAAAATCTTTGATTGCTGAGGATGAGAAATCCTTGGCGACTGTTAGGGGATTAAAATCCTTGACAACTTATGTGGGGATATGAGGATCCTTCATGTCTTGAAGTTGGAGAATTTTACAAAAATTTTGTTGTGAGAGTAATGCCAAACTGCTTGAATAATCTGCTTGGGGAATCCAGAGAACTTTAATGACGTCTACTGGGGATTACACAAAGGGAATCCTTATTCTACTGAGGAACAGAGAAGACTCTGATGACTTCTGCAGGGAGTTAAGAATGAGAATCTTCATTCTGGCGACTTCACTTGGGAGCAATAAAAACTTTGTGGGGAAGAAGGCTTACTGTTGGGGAGTAAGTTCAGGAGTTTGGGTCATCTGCCACTCTACTGGGGAATCAACCTAGGTTGGGGGAGTAAAAGTTAACTGTTATCTAGTTGCTCTTCAGACTTCAAGATAACTTGCTGGGGAATTTGGAGAAACTGGTTAGTTTCCGCCGGGGATTGATAGTTGGAAAATTGGCTCCGCTGGGGATTGAAGGTTTCAGCTCCGCTGGGGATCTGTGGTTCAAAGTTTTGGCTCCGCTGGGGATTGGGAGTTTGTAGTTTTAACTATGATGGTGATTTTGAAATTTAGCTCCGCTGGGGATCTAGATGATGTACTGTAAGGATTGCTCATGGAATATCCGAAAGACGTTTTCCTATCCTCTCAACCTGTCAGTAATTGTTCTTTTTCACTTCTGTCTATTTGTAAACAGTAATTATGTTCAAATGCATATGTTCATTAATGAATCATTGGACATTTTTGCAAATAAAACACAAGTGTAAAAAGGCAAATAGTTTTCTGCACTTTAAAGAGATATCTTTGTATTTACTTTGAATAAGCGTTTTGTACAAAGGAGACAGGCATCCTAGTAAGAGGATGGTGTCATAAAAAATGAGAAAATTTATACAAAGAAAGATAGCTATATGTAAAAAAAAATCCCATGGGATTCCCATTCTGCTATAGCCTTCATAACTCTGAATATCTTGTCCATTTGTTGCTTCGTCCGAAGATGATTGGATTGATCAGAAGCTCCAGGTTTGTCAGTGAAGAGATTGTCCTTAAAGTGATCCGACGAGACATAGTCATACACTTTAATTCCCTAACTTATGCCTGGACCGCCCTTTCGGGTTTTCGATCCACCGGGAAACCCTTTTTTTCCCAAGTCGCCCTTTCCGGTTTTCAACTTGCCGGGTGTACAGATTTTTTTGTTTTATCCCTACTTTTTGCCTGAATCGCCCTTTAGGGTTTTTGATTCACCAGGATGCCCTTGTTTTGCCTAGGTGTGTCAACCTAGCGGGTCATTTATGTGTAGTATCTTTTGACTATGTTTGCGTTCGCAGGGTGCGGCAGGTCATCGCCGTCCATGGTGGTTAAGATCATTGCCACACCAGAAAAGATGTTCTTGATTACAAATGGTCCTTCGTAGGTAGGAGTCCATTTGCCCCTGGGATCACTTTGTGGCAAGATGATGCGCTTGATCACTAAATCTCCAACTTGATACACTTGTCATCTGACTTTCTTGTTGAAAGCCTTGATCATCCACTTTTGATACGTCTGACCATGGCAAATGGCAGTAAGTCTCTTTTTGTCAATTAAGTTCAACTGATCAAGTCGGGTTTGGATCCAATCGTCTTCACTCAAACCTGCATCCTTCATGATTCTCAAGGAGGGAATCTGAACCTCAATAGGTAAAACAGCCTACATGCCGTATACCAATGAATAGGGTGTTGCCCCAATTGATGTACGTGTCGTGGTACGGTACCCATGGAGAGCAAACGGTAGCATCTCATGCCAGTCCTTGTAGATGACTGTCATTTTTTGTATGATCTTTTTGATGTTTTTGTTCGCAGCTTCGACAACACCGTTCATCTTTGGCCGATAGGGAGATGAATTGTGATGTTGAATCTTGAACTGCTCGCACAGGGCGGTGATCATAGTATTGTTAAGGTTTGTACCGTTGTCAGTAATGATCCTTTCGGGGATACCGTACTGGAAAATAAGATTTTGTTTGATGAAGCGGGCAACCACATTCTTAGTCACGGATACGAAGGAAGCTGCTTCGACCCACTTTGTGAAATAATCAATGGACACCAGAATGAAGCGGTGTCCATTGGAGGCTGTAGGCTTGATCTCTCTAATCATGTCGATTCCCCATATAGCGAATGGCCAAAGAGTTGTTAAGACATTTAGAGGAACCGGGGGCACGTGTACCTTATCTGCATAGATTTGACATTTGTGACAGGTACGGGAGTGCTGATAGTAGTCAGCTTCCATGGTAGACCAGTAATAGCCTTCCCTTATAATCTTCTTAGCCATCGTATGCCCGCTAGAGTGAGTGCCAAATGTACCTTCATGCAATTCAACCATAATCCTTTCAGCTTTAATCTTGTCCACACAACGGAGCAGAATAGAATCATGATTGCATTTGTATAGGATACCATTACTTAGGAAGAACTTAGCTTCAAACCTCCTTAAGAACTTTTTGTCATTGACTGAAGCTCCTTCTGGGTATTCTTGAGTCTCGAGATACCTTTTGACTTCATGAAACCAAGGCTGGTCCACTACTTCTTCGGCATTAATCTCGTGACAGTGTGCAGGTTCGTCCATCCGTTCAATGGTGATCAGGGGAGCCTCATTATCCCAATTAAGTTTAAACATGGATGACATTGTAGCTAGAGCATCTGCTAGCTGATTTTCTTCTCGCGGGAAGTGCTCGAAGGTAATCTGCTCTAAATGTGGTAACAATGTCAAGACATGTTCTTTGTAAGGGATGAGGTTTGGATGCTTAGTGTCCCATTCTCCTTTGATTTGACTGATGACCAAAGCTGAGTCCCCAAACACAATTAAATATTTTATTCCCAAGTCTATGGCAGCCTTGAGTCCAAAGATGCAAGCTTCATACTCTGCCATGTTGTTCATACAGTTGAAGCAAAGCCTAGCAGTGAAAGGAGTATGGCAACCTTCTGGGGAGATGAGTATCGTGTCGATACCGTTGCCAAGTGCATTGGAGGCACCATCAAAGTACAGGGTCCACCAGGATCCTTGTTCAGGTCCGTCATATGGTCTGAAATCTTCAATGTTGTCCAATGTCATGATGTCTTCGTCGGGGAAGTCAAACTTCATGGATTGATAATCTTCTACAGCTTGATGGGCCAGATGATAGGCTAGCACACTCCCCTTTATAGCTTTTTGGGTTGTGTATTGTATATCATATTCCGTCAGGATCATCTGCCATCTAGCTATCCTTCCAGACAAAGCAGGCTTCTCAAAGATGTACTTGATCGGATCCATCTTAGATATCAGCAAAGTGGTATGAGTCAACATATACTGCCTTAGCCGGCGAGCAGCCCATACCAAAGCGCAGCAAGTTTTCTCGAGCAGTGAATATCTGGTTTCACAATCGGTAAACTTTTTGCTAAGGTAATAAATGGCATGCTCTTTTCGGCCAGACTCGTCGTGCTGCCCCAGTACGCACCCCATTGAGTTATCCAAAACGGTCAGATACATGATTAGCGGTCTTCCTTCGACAGGTGGCATCAAGATAGGAGGTTCAAGCAAATACTCCTTGATTTTATCAAAAGCAACTTGACAGTCATCATTCCATTTAACTACCTGATCTTTCTTCAACAGCTTGAAGATTGGTTCACAAGTAGATGTTAGGTGAGAAATGAACCTATCAATGTAGTTTATGCATCCCAAGAAACCTCTGGCCTCCTTCTCAGTGCGAGGAGCAGGCATTTCTTGTATAGCTTTGACTTTTGCAAGATCAACCTCGATGCCTTTGCTGCTGACAATGAAACCCAAGAGTTTACCAGACCGGACTCCGAACGTGCACTTGTTAGGGTTTAATCTTAGCTTGTACTCCTTCAACCTGACAAACAGCTTTTGCAGGTGATCAAGGTGTTCTTCTTCAGTTTGTGATTGGGCTATCATGTCATCTACGTAGACCTCTATCTCATGATGTATCATATCATGAAACAAAGCTACCATGGCGCGTTGATAGGTTGCCCCGGCATTCTTCAGTCTGAATGGCATCACTTTGTAGCAGAACGTACCCCACTGTGTAACAAAAGTAGTTTTCTCCATGTCCTCGGGTGCCATTTTGATCTGGTTATAGCCTGAGAATCTGTCCATGAAAGAAAATACTTTGTGCTGAGTTGTATTGTCAACCAGAATGTCAATGTGCGGAAGTGAAAAGTCATCTTTAGGGTTGGCCCTGTTTAAATCTCTATAATCCATGCACATTCTCACCTTGTCGTCCTTCTTAGGCACGGGCACAATGTTAACGACCCATTGTAGATAGGAAGTAACAGCCAGAAATCCAGCATTGAACTGCTTCATAACTTCTGCTTTGATCTTCTCGGACATGTCGGGCCTCATGCGGCGGACTTTCTGTTTAACTGGTGGACATTCTTCTCTTGTGGGTAGACGGTGTACCACAATGTATGTATCAAGTCCCGGCATGTCTTCGTATGACCAGGCAAAGATCTCGACATAATCATGCAACAACTAAATTAGGCGCTCCTTGACACTTGGCTCTAGATTGGCACCCACTCTGATTTCCTTCTTGTCTTCCTCAGTACTCAAGTTGATTGTGTCTAACAGCTCCTCATGAGCCAAAATTGCTCTTTCCTCTTGTTGTAGAAGTCTAGCCAATTCCCCTGGCACCTCATAATCTTCCTCACCTTCGTATTCGGCTTGGTAGACCAGATCTTCAGAGTCACTGAAGGCTATAGCAGTATCGTTACCCATGGGTTCCGGAGTGGAAGGGTACCTGCATTGGTGAGTGCGGGTGTGCGTAAGGGCATAGCCATCTTAAAACAACAAAATGTAAAAGAAAGACAATGAGCACAAAAGTTTTAAATATGAAAAGCGTCCATGATTCATTAAAATGACATATGAAAATGAAATAAGAACCCTTACAAATGGACTTTTGTGCCTCGGGTAAGACACAAGGTTGAAAAAGTACGAATTGTTTGTGAATTATTACAGATCCAACGGAAATGGAAAAGACAAATTACTGCGGTATAAAAGTAATCGGAACAAAGTCTTTTGCTTCCCAGTTGCACAGTCCTCCGCCAACAGTAGGAAAATCCAGTCTTCTAAGCTGCCGTCTTCATCACTGTCCTCTAGTGCATTAACCCCTTGGTGACTGATCTTCACAGGTGGCCCTCCGACACGGGCGCGGCGAACAGCTTTCTAAGCAGTCGAAGTAAATCCCAGTCCAAACTTGTCTGATTTGAAAGGAAAGTCGGGAAGCTGCCCCCAGATAGTGGATCCACCTTCTTCCACCACTGCCCTTGCATCTTTTAGAGAAGACATCTGAGGTACAGGTCTTGTGATCACCGGAGTTGAGGACAACACCTTGGTTGCTGCTATTTCCTGAGAAACTTCTTCAAAATGTTGGAAAGGGGTCTCAATGAATTCTCCATCCAATTCTACATATCAAAAAGAATTCAGATGACTAATCATGTCTTCCTCTTCACCATGGACAATTATGATTTTCCCTTGGACAGGGTATTTCAGCATCTGATGAAAAGTTAAGGTGACTGCACCGGCATTGTGAATCCATGGGCATCACAACAGGCAAGAGTAGGAAGGAAGGATGTCCATCACGTAGAATATTGAATTGAACGTCTGGGTACCCACCTTGATTGGGATGTCCACCTCTCCATGGACCATCCTTTTAGAGCCGTCAAATGCTCTCACAATGATATTACTGTGCTTCAGGGTTAGGCCTTCACAATCCAACCTATCCAAGGCTTTCTTTAGCAAGACGTTCAGAGATGATCCAGTATCAACCAAAACATGGGCTAGGGTGGTCCCCCTAGACTCCACCGAGACATGTAGTGCATCATTATGTTTTCTCCCTTTGGAGGTCAAGTCGGCATCGGAGAAACCCAGGCCATTGTCAGCTGTCAGACTGGCTACGCACTCCTGAAATTGATCAGCTGAAGTCTCTTGCAGCACGTACGCTGTCTTCAGAAATTTGACCAAAGCTTTAGCATGTGCCTCAGAGCACAGCAGCAGGGCTAACATGGAGATTTTGGAGGGGGTCTGCCCCAGTTGTTCTACCACATCATAATCACTTTTCTTAATGATCCTCGGGATTTCTTCCATCTCCCTCTTGGATATCTCAGGAATAACAAGTGATTGAGCCTTCATCAAGACAGGCTCCTCTTGAACATTCTTTCCTTTATTCTCAGCAGCGGAAATAGGGATAGGAATTGCATTGTCATTGTTGGTGGGTACACTTGCAGGTGTAATCACTGGTACGACTGTAATCTTCGGAATGGCAACGGGTCCAGAGACTGCCTTTGGTGGTGCAATCTCTGGAGAGAAAATTCTCCCACTACGAGTAATTTTGCTTGTTCCAGCAATGTTACTGATGTCAGGATTGTCTTCTTCAGAGCTTTCTCCTTCAGCAGTCTGTTCAATCTGTTTGACACCATGGTAGTAGATTTCTCCACCATAGTTCCATGGTACCATTTTATCTGATTTGTAAGGGGCCGGCCCGGGCATTTTTATCTTCAACGGAGTAGTCATAGGAGCGGATGTAATCCTAACGGGTTTTTTAGGAACCCTGGAAGGATTGGCATATATGGTTATTATTGAAACTTCTGGAACTGGAATGGGTGAAATAGGAGCTTTCTCAAACAAGATTTCTCGGTTATCAATCAATTGTTGGATTCCTTTCTTCAATAAAGGACAGTCAAATGGGGAGGATAGGCAAGCATGGAAATCTTGGTCACAACCTGGGAACACCCCATCTTTCAGCAAATTCAACTTGATGGTTAGGAGAGGAGTTAACAGTTCATCCACAGTAGAAACAAACAGATCTTCTTCCACAACACTGGCATTGTGCCCATGCCTAGGCATTGGAGCAGAGATAACATTCGGTTTTCCGGGAGCTTCAAATTCAACTTCCTTTGCATCGATCAGATCTTGAATCTTGTTCTTCAGAGCCCAACAGTTGTTGGTGTCGTGCCCTGGACTTTCTGAATGGTAAGCGCACCTGGAATTCGGATGGTAGTGTGGAGATGCAGTATTGGGATTTTTAGGGGCCTCTTTCAGCATGGCCAAATTCAACTTCAGGAGATGTGGTAGGACTTGAGCAGGAGTCATGTTTATCTTGGTGAATTGCCTTTCAGGCCTTTCCACCCTTTGTTGGTTATTCCTCGGCTGATCATTTCTCGGTTGATTGTTTCTTGGCTGGTCTGACGCAGACTTTTGAATCATGACGGCCCCTACAGTTGGTCGTTATTCGGTTCTTCCCTGATTTCACTGAGCATAGACAGCAGACACTTCCTTCTTACCAGTGTGTTGTACCCCAAAATTTTCCCTCCCATATTCTTCAAGGCTTGTCAAGAATCATCTCCAAATGGTTCAAGATTACTCAAGGATTGCACAGTCCAAATGCCTCCTAAGCCAGTCAAAATTAGGGTTTTGTTTCTTTCAAGGAATTTGAGGTTTTCAATGGTCCAATAAAGTCTCATGAGCCTATATATATTCCCAAGCATCTACATGTCAAGTTTCAAGACTCACAGAGCCAGTTGCACAGTCAAAAGTTCCATTTGACCCACAGTCAACTGCAGGGGCAAAATGGTCATTTTACAGTCAAAAGTCAGATTTTTTGGTCAACATATTATTTTGAGTACACAATCATCATTTGATCAAGTCTAGATCATGATTCCACAAGAATAGCTAAAAAATCATCAAGGAT